>JAREYC010000002.1:113427500-114027500 GCA_030015325.1 Cryptoblepharus egeriae
CTATTGAGGACGAATATACCCCAAATTGAGTGTAACTATAGATATTGTACTTCGCCTCCTCTCAGAAAAACAAGCAGCAAATAAGAAAAAGAATCATCTTCCAAACCTCATCATTCATTAATTGATTCATTTTTGGCTCCCATTTTCCTGGGAGTAAGGCTGCAATCCTAAAGACACTTTCCTGGGAGTAAGACCCATTGAACACAATGGGGCTTTCTTCTGAGTAGACATGGTTAGAATTGTACTCTGCGTCTCACTACACATAACAGGACTTGATTCCAAGTTGAGATGTCTAGGATTGTGCCCTTTGTTACAAACATTTCCTTCTTGGATATTACAAGAGGGAGGACTTACTTGTTTTAGCTGCGTGTTACCGTTTGATTTTCAATAATAATAATAATAATAATAATAATAATAATAATAATAATAATAATAATAGTGATTCGTAGTTCCTTGGGATAGGAACCGAATCACAAGAGAGCCAATTCCAGTCAAACACCTGGCGACTGTGAAATAGTACATAATAATAATAATAATAATAATAATAATAATAATAATAATAATAATAATGTCCTTTTTGAGTGGGAAACAACCATCACAGAAAGATCAAATGATTAAATAATTTGGCCATCCATATATTAGGAAAGAAAACCAATTTAAAGGGAATATAATTCTTTCCCCCTTTTTAATATATAATTCTTTTCCCCTGCTCCCTAGAAAAGTATAGTCTCGCAAGGCAGTAATTTTTCACAGAACTACTCCATTAAAATGAAGTCAAGTTTCAATTTAAAAGTCTACTCCGTTGACAGCTTCCAACCTGATCTCGCCTTGTCTTTCATTCATTCATTCATTCATTCAGATGGTTGTTTTAATTCAAGGCATCGCATTAACCTGACCATGAGAATTTCTTTCTAAAACGAAATAGTGTTTTTCCTGGCCTTTTTCTGGAGAAATACAGAGTAGGGGACCTGATGAGGTGAGCAGGGCTGCGACCTGAGTGAGTTCTGCCCCATTGACCTGAATGGGACTTACTCTGGAGTCAATAGACACCTGATCTGCCAAGCAGGCTTGATCCATCTGAAAGGTGTCTCCACCTTATATCCTTATTTCCCAGTGTGGACGCCTGTTGCAACCTGTAGTAGTGGATCCCCTCTGCCTTGCGGATTTTGGGGAAGCCTCCCTCGAAAGGCAGGGAAGGAAACCTCAGAGATCAAGACCTCCGAAGAATTTTCTTTCCAAGTCCTTTGAGTTGGGAAAAGAGGGAAAAGAGAGAAAGTCATTGCTGGGGAGGGGAGCGGGCAAGGTAGAGAGACCCAGTTCGCAAAGCCAGCCAACCACCTTCCCTGATGGAGCCACACCGGCCTTGGAAAGGGTTGGGATCAGGACAACTAGATCCTCCCACAAAGGGACCCATTGCCCTGATCCTTCTGCGAAGACTGAGGCAGGGCCCTGATCTGGAGCACGCCATCCCCAGAAAAGGCGCAGAGGGAATCTGAACTCCTCCCCACCCCCAAGCCAGCCTTCTGCCTCCCTGCTTATGTAGGGCAAGAGAAAGCCGAGCTCTGGGGAGGGCTGAGGGCCAAGAGGACGGACCCAGCTGGTCACTCGCTGCGCTTGAGCCAGCTGCTCTCTCTCTCTCTCTCTCTCTCTCTCTCTCTCTCTTGCCAAGGCAGCTACCCCCCGATCTGCACAACAGCACCCCGATCTGGGCTTGGCAACTCTGCTCTTCCCCCCCTTCCAAAGCGGTGGGACCCTTCCCTGGCTGTTCCCTGCTTCGGTCTGGTTTCTCCATTTGCACAGTCTCCCAGGCGCTCTCGCTCCCTCTCCGCTGTGGAAACGGAGTCAGGGGCAGAACTCCCTGGGCCAAGAACTGCGGAGGAGGAGGAAAGGCACTCGGGTGCTCAGCTGCTTGCAAGAGAACTTCCCCAGGAGTCCCAGAGCCTTGCAAGTCTCCCCTGAAAAACTCAAAGAGATGGGGAAGTATGGTGTCTTTGGAGATCCTCTTTGGAGCAGGCATCAGGTCCAAAGCCTTTGAAGGGAAGATCCACCTGGGATATGGGTCTTGCTGGTCCTCCTGTGATAGATCAAGATTGTGCTCTTGAATGGCACAACCACCCTTGAGAGGGGTGGCCAAGTGGAGTGTGGTCCAAGAGTCAGGGCAGCAGATAGATCCAGGGTGGGATTCAAATAAATGAACAACAGGTTCTATGTTCCAATAACCTAAATTAACAACAGGTTCTCTGTCCCATTAGTAACCGGTTCTCAGAACCAGGCGCTCATTAGCAAAGGGTTCTATAGAACCTGTGAGAGCCCCCTGAAGCCCAGATCTCTTTTTGGGGAGGGGAGACATTGAGCAGGGATTCCCGTCTGAGTCTTCCTCGCCCAACTCAAGATAACCCAGATCGCAGATGTACATCCCTTGGACACCCAAGGGATGCACAGAGATGAGATAGTGGAGACACTCGGACACATCCAAACAGGAGCACATGCTACAGTGTGCCCTGCCAGGGTGACCAGATGTCATCTTTTTTTTTCCGGGGACACATCCTATCTTTTTAGCCTTGTTTCCTGGAGGGAAAAAAAATCTTAATTGTCCTGCTTTTCTTTATAAGCAGGCGGTATGGAGTCTTCTTGGAATTCACAAATAATTCGTTAACACGTAATATATAATTGTTTTAAATTTAATAATATAGTGTTGAAATTAATGAATTAAATAAATTTAAATTAGCAATATAGATGAGTGTTTGTAGCTTTTATTTTGTCAGGTCCTACATTTCTCTTGGGTGTCCCCTCTTTTGGTTATGATCTATAGACACCCTGACCTTGGCTGGGATCCAGAAGGGACCTGAAGTTCCTGCCAGTGCTGGGGAGCTTTTGGGGTTCAGACTGCAGGGAGACTCTCTGAAAGAGTAGGAAGGTCTCCTGCGCAACCCCTATTGACATGATGGGGAGTGTGCAGCGCAAAAGCCTGGAGCTCCTGTTGGTGAACGGATGCACATGCACACCTTGAGATCTGCCCTCTCCACACCTGCACCTCCATCTCCCATCACTTCCCTCCACCCTTCCTCCCGCACAGCCTTTCAAACTGCACTGCAGGCAGAAAGTCAACAGGTGAAGCTTTTCTGAGCGGCTGTGTTAGGGGGGGAGAGCTCACCTGTTGAATGACTGCCATGATCGTCATGAAGCGCACGAATTTTTGCCCATCCTGGAAAAGGGGGAGATAGAGCAACCCAAAGATCTCGAAATAAAAAGACTGAACTCATGGTATAACATGTTTTTTTTAAAAAAAATAATGGAATATTAACTATTAATACCAGTAGCATTAATATTATTAATTAACATCAGTAATTAACAGCATTATCTTTATTATCATTATCATTACATAGTATCATTCTTTATGTGGCACTTTATAGGTAAGTGTACCTATAAAGTGCCACATAAAGAAATGATGCTATGTAATGATAATGATAATAAAGATCATTACAGCTTGTTCAGAGACAGACAGTGCAAGCCTATGAATGTCTAGTGTAAAAAGTAAGTCCCACTGAGTTCAGTAGGATATACTCTCAGGTAAGGATTGCGGTCTACAATCGCCACTGTAACTTCTCATGAGTCCTTTGCCTGCAGCCTATTACAGTGAAACACTTTCGGCCATTGAATACTGTTAATGCAGAAAGGAAAAAAATAGAATATTCTGGACAAATATTGTCATATAGCAGTGAATTCCTTATTTACAACTAAGATAGTGTTTGTAAGATACTGGAAGGGCAAATTAGCTCTACAACACAAAAGCAGTTGGAGAAAACTAGGGAAATTAAGGCTGCAATCCTAAAGACACTTTCCTGGGAGCAAGACCCATTGAACACAACAGGGCTTACTTTTGAGTAGACATGGTTAGGATTAGACTTGTAAAACTGACAGCATATCATAGATCAGAGCTTTAAAAGAAATGAGTACCCTGGAGAACTGCTATAACATTTCTACCAAATACACTTTCTGTGTCTGATCGTCAGGCATGTATCCTTAATCATACCAACATTTCAAAATATTCTTCCTTATAAATAATACTTTCATTATTATAGCTTTAACTATTCAAGTCCATCCAGAAATAATAGAAAGCATTATAGAAAGCATGTTTTGTACCTATACAGTATCATGATTTATTATTTCCTGTTACTATTAGTATGACCACTATTAGCATTAGCATTCCAAACTACATACATGAAACACAGTTGCTAAGTGATGTAGAGCAACTGATACAAGTCTTAGAGTACAATCCTAACCATGTCTATTCAAAAGTAAGCCCCATTGTGTTCAATGGGTCTTACTCCCAGGAAAGTGAGTTTAGGATTGCAGTCTTAGGCTGCAATCCTAAAGACAATTTCCTGGCAGTAAGACCCACTGAACACAATGGGGCTTATGTTTGAGTAGACATGGTTAGGATTGTGCTCTTCGCCTGAGACCTAAGGATCAACTTATGATGATGTTCCAGAAAGTATCTTTTTTGCTTATCTGATGGTGCTATTTCAGTAAACTGCAGTTGTTTAAAGTAATTTGCAAAACTTTTGCAGATTGTTGCAAGTGCTCCAATGACAACTTATCGGATCACTTACCACTTACCGGTAAGGACCACTTACTGGGAAGTGTTTTGTCAATGGCCAGTTCTCATATTTTGTCATTTTTTCCTACTTCTTTTTCATTGACTCTGGCACCTCTAGGAATTGCAATATCAGCCAGACATTTAGGTTTTTTTATTATCATTAAATCTGAAGTATTATATTTAAGGTATCAGTCCTTTTGAATTTTAAAGTCTCACTGGATCCTGACTTGTTCAGTGTTGTAACACCTTCTAAATCTGATATTCCTGAACATTTTTGATACTAGCAAATTTTACTTTTAACATAATGACCAGTGCGTTAATTTTTCAACTCAATTGAGTCTGACTTCATTATCTGTCTGCGTAATTTTACCAACCCCAACAATCCAGAGTAACCACAGGAGCTCGTAACAGACAGTAACCCATAGTTACTGCATCACCTGGTGAAAACCTATGGGAAATTCATATTGCAATCCAGAACAAATTGTTCTTACACTGGAGCAAGGACTCCCCGTAGTTACTCTGGATTGCGCCCATAAATCAGACAAAACATACTCTCATCTTTTTCTTGGCAAAGTCTTGACTTATAATTTTTACCTACTTTCAGGATTTGCCTTTGCCTGCAAAGGATTTTCAGGATTTTAATCTTCATAACATGTGTATTTCATAACTTTTGTATTCTTTATCTTATTCTTTATGGGAAAAACTGGGACACAAAGCAATGGACAGCGGCCTTTTCTTCGACTATGGCAATCATGACTATGACATCTTTAATAACAAATTCCTTAGAAGTCTATAATCAGTTCTAACTTATCAATTCATGAGTCAGGGCCTAAAACCAGGAGCCAAAACTGGAAATGGTTTGTTATGGCACAAAACGTCTCTTAGCAAGAGCAGGGACAGCTTTAAGCTTATTAGAACAATTGCTCTCAGTTGGGCCCAAAACCTAAGTGGGCCCTTGCTAGGGTTATCCACACAACACATAATTAATAGGGTAATGGTCCACACAACACATAATTAAATACACACATCACTTTAAATGAATATTTTGAAATTTTGTTCTTTTAAAAAATAAATTTAATCTTTTTGCTAAATCATTTCATGTTCACTACAACAGGTAGTTTTGTAACTATTTACGGTTCTATTCAAAAGTAATCTTTTGTTTGTTTACTTGTAGACTTGTGTATGTGCCATTTTATATTAAAACTAGCAAAAAGTACCCATGTTGCAGGAGTAAAATACCCCCCATGCACCATCCCCTTATTGCACATTATCCCCCCATTTGCAAAATCCCCCATGCGCATCAAAATTCCATATGCATCATTCCTCCATGTGCATCATCCCCATGAGCATCATCCCCCATGTGCAATGTCCCCCGTGTGCAACATCCCCCCATGCACATTATCCCCCCTGCGCATCATCCCCCCTGCACAATTTCCGAAAACCAGTTCTTAGTGAGTGCCTCCATCACAGAAGGAGCATCCTCCCCAAATTTTGTGCTTCTAGGCCCAGCAGTTTTGGCTGGGTGTTGATGGGTCAGTCAGTAAGTCAGTCAGTGAGTCAGTGACTTTTCATTTTTATATACCATATATAGATGTGCTTAGATTCATTTGGTCCATTAACTATGGTAACCTGCCCTTTTAAGCACATATTTTGATTGCTTTCCATTCTTCCATAGAGATATAAAGTTTTAAATTTTTTTTTTAACTCTACAGACCGTGGCTGTGACCTTGGGGCCCTGCAAACAAAGTTCCAATTTAACTTTGCAGCTCCTAAGGCCATCCGTGAACAAGTGGCAGGGGAAGTATTACTGTTTTCCTATGAGGCCTCTGAGAACTTCTCCATAAAGAGGCACAGTTGCTAATTGTGTCAAAAACAGTGCCGGCACCAACTCATTTACTGATGTGCTCCGTTATTGGGCCAAGATGTGGAGCTCTAGCCACCCTCTTCCAACCTTATAGCCATGGCACATCAATTGGCAACAACATGCACTCTTCATGTACAATGGCTGAGAGGGTATGCCAACTCCCCCATTTCTCAAGTTCTTGTAAGGGGTTCCTCCCGCAGTTTCAAGTATAGTGTGGATCGTGATCTCCCTGCCCCACCTCACTCTCTGGAATGGGAAAGGAGATCAACAGCTAAATTGTTTGTCATTGTCACATAATTAGGACTGTCACATTGTCAGTTGGTTTTCCATTCTGTACTCTTAACTTGAAATGCAGGAGGAGGAGGTGATAGTTCTTATCTTTATGTTGCAGAAGACTTTGCTTTATATCCCAGCAGATCAAACTACTGATTAGGCCAGTGGTGTCACTAGGGTAGTGCAGGTGGTGTGGTCTGAACCAGGTGACGCACCCCAGGGGGGTGATGCGCACTGGGGAACCTAAAAATTGCAACTTTGTAATGGTGCATCAAACCCCATCATGTCATATACCACTGGCTTCACATTGAAGAGCAGAATCCAATGCAAAAGTCCATCTTGAAATAGCACCTTCCTATCAAAAGTTATGGCCAAAACCCTAAAAAACTAAAATATGCGTTGAACTGTATGGAAAGTGAAAGTGACCCATATTGCAGCTTTACTCACGAGTAGGCAAACGTGCCATAGTTCCTTAGAAAGGGCAGGCTGAGATTAATCTAAGAACACCAGAATTGTCCTGATCCAATGAACACAGCCCTCACAAATCACCCCAGAAGAGGTCACTGAGGGTGCAATCCTAATCAACTTTCCAGCACTGGCACAGCTGTGCCAGGTGGGAATGTGCTACCTTCTGCTGCTGGGCGGGGGTTATCATGGAGGCATCCTCATAGGCATCCTCTATGCATGGAGGCATAGACAATGTTTATTCCCTTACCTCAGATCTGCGTAGTTGGTTAGGAAAGTTGCCAGCACTGGAAAGTTGGCTAGGATTGATTGTCCTGATGTCCTGCTGATCAGAGATGAGACTCACAGCCATTTCCAACAGCTCTACCTGAAACATCTGGCCTAGCCCATATTTTTGCTGGTCTGGAAGTGAGACAACACCAGGGTGCCAATCAGGCATTACTCCCTGATAGAAAGCCTCCAAGTCTTTTGCTTTCTTTCAGGGCAACTTGTTGCCTGTCATGAAGCTCCTTCTTGCACTCTCAGTAAGGATTCTGGATTACCTGCTCCCAAATCATGATGACAACATGACCATTGTCGCCCCGGTGTTGCATCTTCCGTGAGCTACCAGACATCCAGCTTATTGTTATTGCGCTGTAATGCAGAACAAGATGAAGGGGTCCTGGACTGTACCACCTCTGGAAATAATATCCGGGAGAAGTTCATGAAATCAAAATAAAACCATACTATCCTCTCCAATGCCTGCTGACCCATTTCGGCTGCAATCCTAACCTAGAACAGCACAACTCATTGGTCTTCCCATTCCTGTGATGAATTCTTTGCTGCAGGAAGTGGTGATGGCAGTTAGCCTCAATACCTTTAAGAAGGGATTGGACTAATTCCTAGAGGAAAGGGCCATCACAAGTTACAAGCCATGTGTAGAGGTGGACAACCTCAAAATGCCAGATGTAGGGGAGAGCATGTGCTCCCTGGGGAACCTGGTGGGCCACTGTGTGATACAGGAAGATCGATTAGATGGGTCTTTGGCCTGATCCAGTGGAGGCTTTTCTTATGTTCTTACGTTCTTTTGGTGATGTAGGAAGGCATGCATATGTCTGTGCACTGGCCTAACCCTCCCTCAGGAGTGGCACAGAAGTGCCTTACAGCACTTTCTTTTACACTCTCAGGCCATCACAGGACTTGCGCTGGGGTTTATGCCAGATTAAGAGGGGGTTAGGATTGCAGCACCTGATCTCCTTAAATGTGGGCCAGTCAAAAAGCTGACACAGGCAGAGGAAATCTATTGGCGTGTAAGGGAAAATACTCTCCCTTACCTTTCCCAAGCCTCCCGATATGCTCCCCCACCATAGCATGCAGGTCAGCCTGCACACTATGGCAGGGAAAAGGATAGGATTGGGCTCTAGTCTATTATTCTGTATCTAATAGTGGTCAAGCACTTATGAGATGCTTATAAGCAGGGAATGAGGGTAGCTGTCACCTCCTGGATTTACCCCATCCTTTAGCAACAGGCGTTCATATGTACACTGCTTCTGAATACAGATATGGATTTTCCTGGCTAATAGTAATTGATAGACCAGTTCTCCAGGCCAATTCTAATTATATCCCCTCTCCCCCCCCCCAAAAGCTGCTAATATCGAATGTGCATTGTCAGGCCTGGGGGGGGGGTACAGCTGGTACATTGCTCCGGGGCCCACAGAGCTCAAAGGGGGTGCACGAAGGGGAAATTTTTAAAAAAAATTTACAAACCAACTTCTAAAAGAAAAACAATATTGGATATATACTTCATACTCTATACTTTGTGTGTATAGCAAAACCGCCTTGTTTGACATAACTGTTCAATGAGTGTTCAGATTAATAGAGGTTATTTATGTAATTTATTGAATTTTAATTTCATTGCTTTTTATTTAAGTTTGTAAGTTTAGTTTCATTTCATTTATGAATATATTTTATATTTCACCTCAGTTTATGAATGGTTATGAAATGTCATTTCAAAAATCTGGAGCTCAAAAATCCGAGGAAAAACAAAAATGTGATGAGATTAATAAAAAGGAGCAACAAATGCTTTTTCAATTTGGCCTTAAATGCAAAACAAGCAAAACGAAGCAAAATGAAACTTTAAATTCAGAACTATGTGAGACAAGAAACAAAGGTCAGAATCTCATGAGGCCAGTTTGGATTTTCAAGAAACATCAGATCAAGTAAATTGTCAAGAGCACAATCCTAACCATGTCTACTTAAAAGTAAGCCCCATTGTGTTCAATGTGTCTTATTCCCAGGAAAGGGTCTTTAGGATTGCAGCTTTAGGGTGCAATCCAGATTAACTACAGGAGGTCCTTGCTCCAGCATAAGAATAATTTACTCCGGATTGCAATATGAAGTTCCCATAGGTTTTCACTATGTGGTGCAATAACTACGGATGCACATAAAGTCTCTTGGTGCACGTAATGGCCTTGTGCATTCTGTGTGTGGGGGGATCCTAGAGGCCACCTCAAGGTAAAATTGATGATCTTAGCTTCCTCTTCCCCTGATCTAATGTGTCAGCTTTTCTGCTGGAACAGAAAAGGTCCGAGTGGACCTAGGGAGGTAGTGGACCTAGGGAGCTAGGTCCGAGTGGACCTAGGGAGGTATACTGAAGCTGAGAAAAGGGATCAGGTATTGGCAGAGCTGCTGCTGCTAATCACCTCTTTCTGCCCCTTGACCCACCATAGACCTCCTCCAGCCCTTTCCCTGTTCTTCACTCTCTCCTGCACTGTCCACCCCGTTTCAACTTATCAGTGCCAGGGCATCTGCCGGCTGATGTGATGTTGTATGGCAGCCACTGATCAACACTCTGGCAGCCTCTTGGTTGTGGGTGACACAGTGCAATTTGCAGTGCTGGAAAGACTGCCGAGCTGCTGGAACATAAGTTCTGATGGTGCAGCAGCCTGACAGTACTGGGCCCTGTCTCATTCTTTGTTTCAAAACTAGCATCAGTCATAGCATCTAGAGGCAGAAACTGTCATAAACCAAACATTGTGTCGCAAAGTTCCTTTTATTATCCTGAATCCATTTCCCTGGATAATGCTGAGCTCTGGTTCTTAAGAGAAATACTTTGTCATGTTATTCATCTTTTTACATAAAAGCTTTCACCTGTGTGTTAGGGTGTCCACATGTTCTGGCCAAAATTCCTTGTCGATCAAGCAGGCGACTGTCAAAATTCCAACTGTCAGCTTTCCAACTGGCTGTGGGACAATTGAGGAGAGACATTGAGAGGTAGCAAAAGGACAGTTGAGATGCTGGAAAGTGGGATCTGTTGCTACCTCCGCAAGTGACAGCTGCAGGCTGTTACTAGTACAGTGATGCCTCACGTAACAAATTTAATTTGTTCTGGAGGCATATTTGTTACGTGAAATGTTCTTTACGTGAAGCAGATTTTCCCATAGGAAATAATGGAAACTCAGATGATTGGTTCCACAACCCCAAAAATATTCATATAAAAATATTAACTGGATGTAAAAATGATGACAGAACACTGGGATTGAATTCAAAACATGCATTCAATGTGCATGATCTTATGAAGTCTACTTGGACTGCAGTCCTAAAGGCACTTTCCTGGGAGTAAGACCCATTTAACACAATGGGGCTTACTTCTGGGTAGACATGGTTAGGAGGCTGCAATCCAAGACACCTTCCAAGTGTCTCCCCACTTTCTCCTTCTCTCCATCCTGAGCCTCTCTCTCCCCTGCTCCCTTCTGGCCAGCCCTGAGCTGCTTCCCTCTTCTCCACTGCTCTTCTCTCCCTCTGCCCAGCAGACACCCGGCCACAGGAGGAAGAGCATGGAAGTGTTGCTTTCACTATGGGCAGGTGCTCTAGGCAGCCCTGACACTTTTTAAACAGGCTGCCAGCCAGCGGGTCTGCCCCAACTGCCAACCAATGTGTTCTTTACGTGAAGCACAGTTTGTTATGCGAAGCAGAATCCTAGATAAATTTTTGTTTGTTACGTGAAACATACTTTACATGAGGCATTCTTTACATGAGGCACCACTGTACTTCATAAACCTCTTCCATATTCTCCTTAGTCATTTGTTTTCTAAACTAAAATGCTCCAAATGCATACGTTTTTTCTTTTTTTAGTAAGTTGTTCTGTTGCCTTGATCATTTAGTTAGGTGGTATTTTTCTGTGGGTGATTGTTTGAATTTAGAGTCTTACTTAGAGCTACTGATTGAGATTCAGCAGTATGCCATACTTATTATCCTACAAAAGTGTTTTGCAGATATTATATAGCATTAATTTTTCAGTCAGGAATCTGTGTGATATCTTATACCAACCAGAAGTCCAAGTATCCCAGCCTTACACGAGCATTACTATAATTAAATCTGATGATCGGCTGACCAGATAAAGCAGAGGTGAAAGTGTTTTAAAAAACAGTTGAAGCAGGCAAGCTATTGAGAAACCCAAAACTGTGTTGCAATGCCTGGAATTTGTGTTAATGTGCATCCCATAGTTTGTTTTTAATTTCGCACTGGCATTTCTAGACAAGAAACTTGCCTATATGCATTTTGTAATTAAAATATGTATAGCGGGAGCAGGGCACTGGGCCAAACCCAGAGTAATACTTCAGGAATCTAGGGCACAATCCTAACCTAACTGCATGTCTTTCCATAGTGGTGTGAGGAGATCAGCATTTACCTGATCACTGACCTAACCCCACCCCACCCCACCCTCAGAAGTGGGGCAGAAGTGCTTTACAGCACTTTTGTGATCCCACCAGGTCAGCAAAGGACTTATGCCGGCCTAACTGGGGATTAAAATTGCAGCCCTAGTTTTTTTCCTTGGGGGAAAATATTTGAGTTTGCACATAATTTTGTGAGCAGAATCTATTTTTATGACTAATCTCGAATGACTGATTCTGTGTAATGAGTCCTTAGTTCCCCCTGTGTGGTAAGCTTTGCTTTCCTTTGCCTCTTTGTGTACTTCTCTGCCATTAATGGACAGGAAATTGATCCTCTTTGGAGAGGTCTTTGAACCCAGCAGCAGAGGAGGCTCTTGCTCTCAGTCCAGTCCTGGTGGCTATCATGGTTTGCTGAAGGCAGGACTCAGGGTATTTTCCTTTGATTGGACTAAAAGAAAAAGTATGGGCTACTTACGTTACCGAACATCAAGTCTGGATGACTTCAGTGAACATTGTATGATCAGTGCATGTGTTGTGAAGAGTAATTACAGCCTGTACTTATGCTGGCAGCATGATTAACTGTCAGACCGTGATGAATGTCTGGCAGCTATATTTGGTCCATATTGTCCACATGGCGTCAACTTCAGGACACGGCAATTGCTGTAGCAGTGGTCAATGCCTGATGAAGCAAGGACAGAGGGGAAATGGGAAGGAAATGGTGAGAATGAACAAGGTCCCCATTTTCAAAATTTTTCACCTTGTGGCACATTGAAAGGCCCTAAAACTGTCAAGGGCACACCATCAGATTTTTTTTACCGTTGACAAAGCACATCATGCTGCAAGAAGGCGGTCCAATCCCCCAATTGCCCTACTGATAATGGACACAAAATCCGTGGCACACAGTGGACCATCTATGTCACATCAGTGTGCCATGGCACAGTGGTTGAAAATTGCTGCCATAAGTTATTTTCTGAAATTAGAATTTCCAAGACTTAGGCTGACATAAACCGGGAAAAAAGATTAATTTAATGATTGCAGCATACCAGCAAATGTCTGAGCATTAGGAAGTCTCCACCCCCCATCTAACCATCACAAGACTGCCACCTTAATAGGGCCAATTGCCAACTATAAGGGTTGATAACAATATCTGCCTACCTTCCAGCCCAATTTTTAGGCTGAAATTTTAGGAACTCCAGAACCACTGAAAAGCACATTTATTTCGTCCTCTTTGATGCCATATCTGCATTTATAATGAAACAGCTTGAACATACATCACTGTATCACAGAGGATCATTGGTTCCTCTAATTCCATATTGTCTACATAACCAACTGGCTGTGACTCTGCAAAGTCTGACCTGATTCTGCCTTGAGATACTGGGGATCAAACTTTGAAACTTCTGCATGCAAAACACTTGCTCTCAACTTCAGCCGCAGTCCCACCCCCAATTTTTTGGGAGGGAAGGATATTCTCTCCCAGTATCCCTTTTTCCTATACTGAACAAGAGAATTTTTTAAAAACCTGTATTCATAAATTTTCTATTCCAGTGTTAATTTTCTTTAATTATACATTAAAATAAGTTTCCCTATATTTGTTCAGTGCTTCATCTCTATAGAAAGCCATGCCTACTTGTTGGATGCTTACCTCCCTTTTGCTACCATTGAATGATAAACCAGGGATATGGAAGGATTCTCCCCTCTACTCTCACAGAATCTGGGGGAGTCTGCCAGTGCAATCCTAAGAATGTCTACTTATAAGTAAGTCTTATTGTATTCAATGGGGTTTACTCCCAGGAAATTGTGTTTAGAATTGCAACCCAAGTCACAACATGCCGTAAGCAAGGCAGTGAGGTGAGGGACACAATTAAATTGCCTATGCCTATGAGATCACTTGCTGAATGATGTGTTGGCAAATGGCAACACTGACCTTCATGTGTCAGAAGGGTGCAGTGGATCTTCCCCTGCTTGTGAGTGACCTTTTACCTGTCCCTACTCAGTGACCATAGCAGGAGTTATGGATTGGCCTCTCTCTCTCCAGGTGTGAGCACATGGCTCTCCACCATGCCACAAACCCACATGCAAGCAGGGGCAGCTACTAGGGCCTCTGGTCTGTTTAAGTGTGACTGGTGATATGAATCATGAATCGTAAGTAAACCTGTTCTAAAGTTTGATTCTGTTCTCAGTCTTGTGTGTGTGTACCAAAGCAAAGAGCCAGGACAGAGGAAAAGGCTTCTGAACCACAGAATGGGATGCTCTCTGGTCTTTACTCTGCTGAGTTGATTCACTTTCCAACATGATATTCCCTCACACCCAATCTGGAATGGGCGAATTGCTCCACTACCACATTACCTCCATTGAAGGCAAATTGATGGCCTTCCATTGGGCATGTGTGTGTTAGATGGTGTTTCAATCTTTTTTTGACTCAGTGATTCACAACTGCATCTACTGATACCACCTTTTGCTGGCAGCTGATGCAAGCTTCATTAGGATTTGTTCTGTTCCTGTTGTTGAAGGGAAAGTAAAGAAGAGTTGGCGAGGACTACACTTTGTTGATGGAAGAGAATGCATATGGAAAAGGGAGATGGCACAATTGCTTGTTCTCACAATCCCGTAGGGCTTTTGTACTGAGGTATTTGTGGTCCCCCACAACAAAATATCCTACTTCGGTGCACCCATTTCTTAAGAGCAGCAAGTCTTAAAAGCATTCCCCAATGTTAAAGCAGTGTTCTTCCACCTGTGGATCATGACCCCAATGGGGTTGTATCCAATTCAATGATGTATCCTTACCAAAACTGAGTTTTTGATATAATTCTGCACAGCCACTTCTGCTGTCCTGTCCTGCAACTCCGAAGGCTGGCCCTGCCCAAGCTTCTTCTTCACAGGGATTTGGTAGAGATACAAGTAGTAGGGGGAAACAGGGGAGGTGAGGGCAGGGGTAGAGGTAGGCAAATCGATCCTAGGGGTGGGATTGGGTCCTCAGATAGTATTCATTCATTCATTCATTCATTCATTCATTCATTCATTCATTCATTCATTCATTCATGAAATTAAGACGGGACTGCAGTGGCTCAGTGGTTAAAGACACTGTGTCTGTCGATCTGAAGACTGGCAGGTCAGCAGCTCAAGACCCGGGTGCTGCATGATGGAGTGAGCTCCTGTCACTTGTCCCAGCTCCTGCTAACCTAGCAGTTTGAAAGCATGGAAATGCACGTAGATAAATAGGTTCCACTGCATTGGGAAAGGCAACGTCGCTCTGGTCAGGTTTCCCCATGTCTCATCAATCATGGTTTGGAAGACTCCAGAACAAATTTATAATGAAACAGCTTGAACATACATCACTGTATCACAGAGGATCACTGGTTCCTCTAATTCCATATTGTCTACATAACCAACTGGCTGTGACTATGCAAAGTCCGCCACATGGAGCAAATGTTGATGAATAGCATGAAGAAGGTTTAAGACCTCTGGACTTAAAGAAAATAGGTTCTGCCCCAAAACTGTTGTATGGAAACATACATATCTACAAGGGATTAAAGTATTTCTGTTCCTTTTATTCACTAAAAGAGGTTTATTATACAACAGTCACAAGGGCTTGAAGTTATTAAAAAATGAACTTTAAATTTTATCAGAAATCTCACAAAAATACAGTTCTGAGGAACTCCTAAAATGCAGTGTATTAATCACAAAACCGTTAGTACATCAAAGAGTTGTTTCAAACTGTTTTTCCAGGCTTAGGGAACTGCAGTCTTTATTCCAGCCATTGCTCTTAGTTTTTGCCAGGCTCTTTCCATAATCTGAAATCAATATGGCAAAACACAAATACATAGAAACAGATACACACACACCCAATCTGCATGAAGGCCAGAGTGGAGGGAATTTCGTTCAGCCATTGCACCATTCTACAAGTATGGAATCTTTACATATCCAAAGGAAACAATAAGGAAAAATACTGTTGTTTTTTTCCTTGCAGCGGTGATTGGGGAAACGGCTGCAGCTCCTGGCCAATTCACACGATCATTACCTGGAGATACAAATCCATATTCATCATTCAGTGATGACATCAAGTGACGATCTCTGACTTACCGTACATGGGCAACTAAGCCTTCACAGATACAACGCAAAAGAAAGAACATTCTGAGCACCTCAGGCATAAAAACTGCTCAAAGACAATGATTGCCAGACGTCTCATGTAAAGAAGCCAAATCCGTTTATGAATTTGCCTATGTGGTTATATTTCCACATACATAATTACATGGAGAAAAATAAGCATCCCTTGTTGGTATGGCTCAGCGTTTCATATTCCAAGGCTGCAATCCCATACACACTTATCAGGGAGTTAGGGTGCAACCCAGAGTAACTTCAGGGAGTCCTTGCTCCGGAGTAAGAACATTTTACTCTGGATTGCAATATGAATTTCTCATAGGTTTTATTAGGTGGTGCAGTAACTATGGGTGCACGTAAAGTCTCTTACGTTCTCTTGTAGTTACTCTGGATTTGGGGGAAAGTCCCATTGAACTCAGTAGGAATAATTTCTGATAGTCATGCATAGTACATGTTGCCCTGCAAATAGCATAAAGTCTTGCTTTAAGTTTAAGTTCATTTGTAAGACAAACTTAATTCGTTCTGGAAGCATGTTTGTCTTACAAAGAGTTCTTTATACAAAGCAGATTTTCCCATAGGAAATAATGGAAACTCATACAGTTGGTTCCACATCCCAAAAATATTCATATAAAAATATTAACAGTATGCAAAAATGATGACAAAACACTGCAATCAAATTCAAAACACTGTAATATAATACATAACACAATTACTGTAATATTGTTAAAAACACTGTAATATACCGTATAGCAAAACAGAAAAGAAAAACCTTTATGGCCGCGGATGACTAATTTTCACTAAAAGAGTCACTGGTGTTTTTCTGAGCAACTTAAACAAGGAACCTCCTACTGACGCTTTGGTTTCCTTTGGAGGATTTCATGGAAATGTGACATTGCATTGTCGTTAAACAGATTCATCACTTGCACAGCCTTATTTGGGTGGTGCTTTTCTACAAAATTTTGCACAATTTCCCAATGTTTACAAATGTACTTAATCTCATTTGATGTGAGGGATTCCTCCTCCTTATTCTTCTCCTTCTCCTCTGCAGATGAAATCTCCTGCATAACCTCTTGCTGTTGCTCTTCATGCCTTTTAACTGTTTTGTAATTGTCATAGCTCTTAGCCAAACAAATAAACTTGTTGTTGTTGCTCTTCATGCGGATCCATCAATTTGTTCATCTTACAATAAATTTTCATTGTAAAACTGTTTTTCTTACAAGGCACTGTTTGTCTTACAAGGCAGAATGCATTTGCAACTACTCTCGTGCAACCTATCCACCCTAGGAGTTTGAAAACATGTAACTACTAGTAGATAAATGGGTATCTCTTCAGTGGGAATGTAACAGTGTTCCATATACTTTTGGTGTTTAGTATACTTGCTACATGACCACAGACACATCTTTGGAAAATGCTGACTCCTTGTCATTGTAACAGAGATTAGTATTGTTTTCTAGAGTTGGTCACAACTATCAGGGGCAACCTGCAGGGGATACTTTTACCTTTACTTAGTGCAGTAAGTGAAAGTGGAAGTCGCAAAGTGGAGGTCGCGACTTCACTTCAGGGGAGTTGTGAAAATCTTGGTGCTGCCATCTTGGAATCTGGCAGTGGGCACAGCCATCTTGGAAGGGGGCACTCAGGCTGCAATCCATACTTTCTTGGGAGTAAGTCTCATTGAATGCAATGGGACTTACTTTTGAGTAGACATGGAGGAGCTCAGGCATCACAATGATTTCACTTTCCGTTTGCTATCACTTCCAGCCATGCCATCATGTCCAGGTTGATGACATTACTTGAGGGTGGGGAGTGGGGAGGTTTCCTGGACAGCTTGTCATTTTCAGAAGGGGTCTCAGGCTGAAATGCTTGAGAACCACTGAGCTAGTGTAAACAGCATCAATGGAAAGACCTGCATCAACCTGCTGGTGTGCATTCCCACTGCTGGCCACCAGCAAAGGAGAGTATTCTGCCAAGACATGAAGGTGGAAAGGAAGCAGGAAGGGGTGACGGAAGATGGGGTTGGGGAAAGGCAGTCGGGGGGGGGGAGGCAATCATGGTAATGACCACTCTTATAGGACTGTTGTGACTTTGTTATCAATCTAAGTACCATACAATTCTTTGCTGAGAATTGTATATAAATGTGAAAAATAAAATTCTGTGTTACCTGTGAAAACATGTGCCTACTTCAGTTTATTTTGCTCCAGATATTCTGTTTGTGCTGGTACCATGGAAAAGCAAAGGAGAGCCATGCTACCATAAAGTCACACAGCTAGATTAACAGCAGCCACATCCCGCCTTTCCTTCTCTGGCAGACGAGATATCATCAAGCACTGTCCGTGAACTTTCAAACCCATTGGCATGACCATAAGGCTGTGTACTTTTAGAATAATTATTGACCATTTTATCCCAATCAAACCACTAAAGCATGCATTGGCTCATGCTTTCTTTAGTGCATTCACAAGCATAGAAGGACACCAGAGGGTCAAGTAAAGCAGGTCTCCAGAACAGCAGCAACACTGAGACTTATTGTGGTTCAGACCAAAGAACAAGCTAGGAAATCAAGTTACCTTGGAAAATGTCTCTGATTCTCAAACCCGTTTTGGCCATTTCCCAGGGCTGCGGAGGAAGGGGCCTGGGGCCGAGAACACACTGTGCAAGGGCCCTACTTTCATCCAGAACAGCTAGTTACAGTTAGTGTCTAGCTCTGCCTCCTTGGCATCAGATAAGTTATTGAGGAAAGAGTCCTGGGCCGGCTTCCAGGGCTTCCATGTTACACTGATGCAGCAACCAATGTACTACCACAAGCTACACACCCTGGGGCAGCCACAAACCTTAGCTACCACAGCAGCAGCAGCTGTGAGAGAGCAAGTGGATGTTTCACTCCTCTCCTCATGCAGGAAAGTTTAAAGATTCTTTAAAGGGTTGTTTTTTTTTGTCTAGGCCAGTGGTTCCAAACCTTTAGGAGTTCTGCAGCTCACCAAGCAAAAACTGGAATAGATGTGGACCACATGCTATCCCCCCACCCTGCAGAAAAAAGTGCAATCAGATTTGTATTAATTATAAAAGATTTGTTAGAGATGCTTTGGGTTTATTATTTATAAAGAAGAGATTTGTGGGTTGCTGTTTAAGTTGCTGGCAGCTGGGGGTCTCTCCCCTCTCTGGGATCTGTGGGGGAGCATCTGCTTGGCAAGACGTTGGAAGTGATCAAAGGCAAACTTTTTTCTGATGTGGCTGATCATTTCTTAAGGTCTCATGGACCACTTTGGATGGAAACCGAGGTCTACAGACAACGGAGTTTGAACCAGTAGGCAACGTTCTGATTCTGATTCTAAGACCTTTATTGGCATACAAAACAATACAATTGAAATCAATATAGATGTGTATGTGTATAAGAATAGGTTCACAAATCATTTATATGCTTAACTAAGGCTTCACTCCTAAAGACACTTTCCTGGGAGTAAGACCGATTGAACACAATGGGACTTACTTTTGAGTAGACATAGTTAGGATTGTGCTCTAAGTTAGACAGTTAATTAAAAACATTCTGTCTGGCTCCCTGATGTTCCCCTTCTCAACAAAATCAGGTAGAAGAGTCTTGCAACCTGGAAGGTGTGCTGCTTGTCTTTTCTGGATAACAGATGATTCACTACTTATAACTCTAATGTACAAGCAAAAGTGAGTATTGGGTTAAGTAATTTTTCTGTAGGCAAAGTTGTGTTGCCAAACAGAGGCTCTTTTCAATATTTCCCTAGCAATCACCATACCTTAGCCCAAGCTGAGAAATATTTAACCAAAATGCTGCTTTTTCCCACTGAAAACCAATTCCAGGGCCAGATGAGGTCTGTGATGAGTCTCCATGCAGCCTATGGCAAGCCCCCTCCAACTGGCCTAAGGGCAAGCCCTGTAATCCTCCAGTGCAGTGATCTTCAAAGTGGACATCAGGACCCTCTTGGAGGGTTGTGACTTCACTTTAGAAGGGTTGCAAAAAGCTGGGTGCAGCCAGCTTTGAATCTGGCACTGCGCACCTTGAATGTCACTTCCAGCAATGATATCACTTCCGAGGGGGGGAGGTCCCAGACAGATTATCATTCTCAAAGGGGGTCCTGGGCTGAAATGCTTGAGTACCACTGTTCCAAAGCTGAGCAAAGCTCTGTTTGCCAGAGGGTATGCTTAGGGCTGGGGAGGCTACCAGTACCGCTTCTTTTTTACTGGAGTGTATTAACTCAAATGTAATGCGCAGGCTGTTTTTTTGCCAAATAGATCCTTCAAAATAGAGATGCGCATTGTATTCAATGGCATATTATTTTCAAGTGAGTATGGCCTTCTTTCATTAGAAGCAGGAGGCGGGACAAGGGCAAAGGCTGGTTGGCCAGTTTTGTAACCTGCAGGAGCACATCCAGCCCAGGAGTCTGCTTGCAGAGCAGGGAGCCCTGCAGAGAGCCCTGTTCCCTGGAAAGTGTGCCTGGGGTTTCCCTGAGTTCCCCTCAAGTGTTCCCCTGAGAAGAAAGGTGAGAGGCAGGAAGGGAGAGCAGGGGCTTGGCTTGGGCTGACTCTCCTCCAGGCTTTTGCTTCGCCTCCTGCAGCCCCCATTCTCTGCAGCACTTTTTCCTCTCCTTCCTGCCCTGCTTCTCTCTGTACCTGGCTCAGACTTCTCTGACAGTCCTGTCCTTCCCCTGTCAGTGCAGCTGAGCCAAAAAAGGTACACACTGTATCTAGTGGGGGAGGCAGATCAAAAGGTGCTGGAAGGGAAAGGGGATTTAAATTCCTGATCCACAATGGGATCTTAAACCTGCACCAGTGATTTCCCCTGCTGGTTGACCTGCTCTGGCTGATGGCCAGTGACCAGCAACTCAAGCAAGAAGGCTCCCAACCAGTGCTCCAGCAGCACAGTATTCTTCACATTGCTAGAGCATGCTTTATGGCTGCTTTACAGCAGTCAACACTGGCAGAACACACTTTCTGCTGGGGGCAGCACAATAGGTTTGAGGTACCTAAATGGGGACAATTTGGGCCCCATATGGTAAAAATGCACTCCAGATAACATGAAGTGCGTGCGTGTGGAAGGGAACTGAACTCTGTAAAACACCAAAGCTTAATGTCAATTGACATCAAGTGGATTCCCCCCCCCCCCAAAAAATACTACTTTTTGGAATCAGTGGTACTCTAGTACAGTGCTAAGCTGTCCTGGCCAAACATTTCAGAAGAATACCATAGTAAATCACTGAGAGATCAGAGACGCAATCTCCTGTCAATTTCCAAGCATATACCATCACCAACTAGGGTGATCAAAGCAGTTTCTTCCCCAACCCTGGTGGTAAACCAGATTGAAATGGGTAAGATAATGGGTAAGATCACCACTAAACCATTCAACCTTCTTTCTGCAAGGTTAGGGATTGGCTAGTAGTTATCCAGAACAGTGGGATCAAAAGAGGCTTTTCTCAGGAGAGTGTAGTGACTGCCACCTAAAGGCAGTATGGAACCACACCTTCCTTGAGAGATGCATTTATTGCTTCCCTGCTCACTCAGTCAGTTCCCCCACCCCCAGCCAGATCTCACCAGCAATGATAGGCAAGGGCTGCCCAACACTATCTAGAACCCTCTTCATATCTTCTGGTTGCACAACTTGATAAGATCCATAACAAACAGAAAAGCAGATGTAAAGGATACCTCGGCAGGAACAGTCAATACAGGGCCTAACCCCCAAATCCAGAGTAACTACGGCAGCACATAATAGACTTTAAGTGCACCTGTAGTTACTGCACCACCTAGTGAAAACCTATGGAAAATTCATATTGGAATCCAGAGTAAGTTGTTGTTACACCAGAGCAAGGACTCCCCGTACTCTGGATTTTGCCCTAAGACATGGATATGAGCAATTATATTCATGAAATGTCTGCAAAATGGTCATAGTCAACATCAAGGTTTCTTCCTCCCCATTCTGTAGATCAGGACACAACCCTCTCTGCATGAGAAGCAGTTCCAGTAAATCTAAGCTACTCCAGGCAGCAATCCATTCATGTCAAAGGAGTGATAATATTAATCACCTCCCTAACCAGATCACCATCAATCTGCTCACTAGCAGTAAGCATCAGGTACACCTTATGGCCAGCAAGATGTATAGGAGCTGATGAGACAGTCATAATTGCCATGGCAGTTTTTGAAGACTTCAGCTGGTCCTACCTCTGGGGCCTAGGCCAGTCTAATATTAATTCTGAGCCTAAGGCAGAATTTTCTAATCTTCCCAATCTGTAACACCTCCCATGCTGCAAATGGAGCACATAACTCCCTGAAATGACAGATAATGATGTTATCACCAATTACTCCAGGTTCGGATAACTAAACAGAGTTTCAAGCAGCAGTAAGAGACTCATAGAGAGCAGGTGGGCTTTTCAAAGTATATACAAATTGTGTACGGGAACTCAGCTTGCCAGGCTGAGCCTCTTACCACTGTTTGAAGCTCCTACATGAGCCTCCCTGCTGGATGGCTTGCAACACACCAGGGCAGGGATCTCCAAATGACAGACCCACAGCCAGATTGCCACAAGATTTTAGCTGGTCTGCAGCGATTTTTATTTTGGTAAGATAATTTGCTAATGTTTGACATTTTTAGTTATTATAGATGATTTTTTCATTTTTAAGCATTGCTCCTTTGTAATTGTCACATTTTTCTTTTGTTCTGAATCAGATCATGCTGATTACAAAAGAAGACTTGTTCATTCATTTAAATTTCATCCTTTTTTGGCCCACAAAAATATCTAAAAAATACAGTATGGCCCTCATATTGAAAAGTTTGGAGACCCCTTCCTGAGGGCATTGCAACACACCCTTTGGAAACATTTGGCCAGGAGACTCCAAAAGCCTTTCCATGATCACCTAGGCCAACTTAGTCCAGGAGAGTAAAGCACATTTAATCTGAATTAAATTCCAATCTTGCTGCACTCATTCAAGACCAAGAATGGACATTTGACAGGGCACTTGGACAGGGGGGACAGAATTATGATAGACTATTCCAGTTCTGTTTCCCTGCTCATGAAGCCAGGACTATGGTAACATTTTGAAACCTGGGAAGCAAATATAGAAGAAAGCCACCTTATTCAAATTCTACTGTGCATGCCAATTGAATTGTGTTGTTATGCTGAACAAAAGCAATAGCAGTCTTGATTCTTGTAAAAGAGCAGAAGGTTAATTCTTCAGAGATGGAAGCCAGCTATGCCTAGTGTATCTGTGTTAATCAAACGTAGTCCCTGAAGAATTTCAACTGGTGGCTTTCCGCAACTCCCAAGCTTTCACCCATGACAGAGAGTGCCTATGGAGTCCTATCCAAACCATTCCCCTCTGCAATGACAGCTTTATCAGATGATCCATTTATAGTATAATAAATGAGCAGTTGTTACTTATGTGCTGTGGGGGATGCCTGAGGTAGATTTTAGTGTGTACATGTGAGTGGGTGGCAGTACTGGCATTTTTCCAGTAAAAAATATTAATTTATTAAAAGACATTTATTCCACCATCCAGTCAAGTATGAGCTCCCCATCCCCCACCTCCTGACTAACAATATGAATATTGTGAGAATAGGGAAAAGGACACTTTCCTATAAAAGAAACATGTCCTTGGAAGAAACTGGTTGGATCTTTATTTACATGAAGTGAAGACCATCCAAAAACTCTCTAGGGAAATGTGTTCTCCTACCAGGTCTGGTCACTGTAATTGTGATAAAGTGCACAATGCAGTTACATGCTTATTGTCGGCCTTTATTGGAGAAACATGCTTGTAGCACCAGAACAACAATGCTACAATCCAAAGCCAAAAATAATTTTGTAAAAGACAGAATTTTTTAAAAAAATGTTTCTGAGGTTGGATATGCTCTTGCATTCTCAAACAGGACTACATGCAGGAAGACCTAAAATCCCTTGTGGTGTTGCAAGGAATGCTAGGATACTACTTCTGCCTGCATAAGCTATATAAACATTCCAGGATTCAACAATCCAGAAACAACCTCTTAAATATGAACCTTGGGATGCATTGCTCAGACTGCATGCTGTTTCTTTGGCATCCTTACAAATATGGCCAATTCAAACAAATGCTTGGATTGCTTGTGCCGTTGGGCCAATCCTGGTCAGCGCTAGTATAACACTAAATATAAAATCTAGATTTTAAAAAATCTGGAAAGTTTCTGACTTGGATTTTAGCCAAGAATCACAATTTGAATATGCACTGTGCATTTACCACTCCATTACTTAAGGTGTGGCTTGTACTTGTAATTATCTTGTTTATTTACCAGCAAGACCACAGTTCACGTGTTCCTACGTGTATCAACTGCATTTTCACATCAGATACTCAGGAGGATGCCCCTGATTTACAATAGGCTCTGCCCGCTTTTTCTAGGGTGCCCTGCAGATCTGCTTTGGCACATATGGATACAGCTGCCCCGAAGCTGCACCAGCTGCAACCGATCTTATCTCCCAACATGACAGAACAAGAAGGGGAAACTGCCAAGTCTGGCTGTTATTTCTGGATTCACCCAAATCCAAGGCATGGCTGCAAGTGATCCAGAACCTTTTCAGTTCCTTACTTTCCATTGGCAAAGAATAATAATTTTTGTAATGCCAATAAAGGTATTCGTAATCGTAATCGTAATAATAATTTTAAAAAAGAAGACACTAAAGAAATATCCAAGCTTCCCATGGAAGTTAGAGCTGAGGACAGGGTAAGCTTGACAACTGTGACATGCTGGCTACATTTTCATTCTGGGAAAGAAATGAAATGCAGCTGGATGGAGCCCTTGGATTTTTCCCCCCTCTCCATTCTAGCAATACAGGAAGTACTAATGAATTAAGATTTAGGAAGGCAGCCAATATTTCTGGATTTTGTAGTGTTCCTCTTGAATCTTTTCTCTGGCTCTTCCCCCCTGGAGTAAGGGAGGCAAGGCAAATTTTTATTCCTTTTTTTAGGAATGCTCATCAACCACCAAGTGGCTGAAAAAATAAGTCTAAAGACCTAGAGCCAGACAACAGGAGCCAACTGCTGCTGATCTACTCTCATCTGGCAAGCCATGGAGCAGCTTCAACCTTTCCTTACTGCTCTGTCACTGCTAAGGAGCCATCCAGGAACTGTGCTCAGTGCATTCTCAGGCACAGGGCCAGCAGCACAACTGTACCTGTGCTGCCCTCTACTGATTCTCCCACAAAAGGGCTATGTGGCCAATCCCAAGCGATTAGTAATCAAACTCTCTGTGAAGTGTGAGATTGGCTGACAGTCGCGAGTTACAGTACTTTGATCCCACAGAATAACCTGTTCTTTTTCTTTGCCTTTTGATCCAATCTTGTATGCATCCAAACAACTCCCCCCACAACACATTTGCACCCTTTCAAGATGGGCTACAACCCATCCTCCTCATGAAAAGCCATAGTTTCTCATGATCTTACAACAAAACCTTATTCTCTCAGTCAAAAATGCACCCCCATCTATTCTCTTATTAACAAAATTATGACTACACCAGAGTAGGCAGTCCTGAAAAATCAGCTGATTTAATGCTTTGCAATCACTTATCGATAATGCAGGTTTTCTACGTAAATCTCATGGACATGAAGATAGGATGTGCAGTGGCAATACACAAAACATCTATACCTAGCCTCACACTGGGTAGAGACAGTGTGAAGTTTCACTTATCCCACTCCCCTCACTGTTCTGATGCTTCCATAAAGTGGAAGAGTCATGTAAAAGGAGCAATACATTAATGAGCAAATCACTCCTAAGGCCTTAATCATAAACCTAATCACATTCAGCCAAATATCAGAAGAAAAAGTGAGCAAGATATCCTCTGCATGATCTCATCTTCCATCAGCCCATCTTTCCTCTCAAGCCCTCCTCTTTGTACCTTCTCCTTGTCCTTTGACAATGTCACAATCTACCTTGTTGAACAGGTGCAAAGCCTTGCTTATCTCTTCAGCTGCGCTCTCTCTCTCTCATTTCCCATATTTCACCCATTGCTACAGCGCATGTCAGGGTCCATAATAGTTGTCAGGGTCCATACATGCCAACCCAACATGTATGGTTCTTTCTGACAAGGATAACAGCAGAGGGGCCACACTGCAAAAAAATAAAAATAAATCTTTCTTCTTCTTCGTTAGTCCTTAGCTGGTGATTGGGTAGGGGTTGTCCTCTCAACCAACGTGCTGCGGTAGGTACCACTGGATTCCATGCATCATTCACATACACTTCCACTCTTTATGATTGATGGTGATGTTTTCCGCTTCGTCAGTGGTCAGTCGCTGGTTCTTTAGATCTTCCTCAACAAGTTTGCGCCATATCTTTTTCAGTGTTGCTTAATGAACTCTTCAGTATGAAGGTTGCTGTTGCCACAGGAGCTTTTGTGGCAGCCAATTGGTGTTCATTCTGCAGATGTGGCCAAACCATCTAAGTCTGTGTTTCTGGGTGGGGTGAATACTAAATTTCTAGGAATACTAAATTTCTAGATGGGGTGAATTCTAAATTTCTGCAGAAATTAGGAAAAGAGGGAATGTCTTCAGCTGACAACCAGAGCAAACTCCATTCCTACGTGGAGAGATAGAATCCTAGTTTTATCTTGGCCTTCAGCTCACACATTTTCTGCCCAAAGTTTTTTAGCCAAGGAAGTCCTGGATTTCATCTCTCTCTCTCTTCCTCTCTCATTCTCTCTCCCACCCCCACTAAATTATCTTTCCAATATAAAAGCAATTGTCTGGAGCAGCAAGATTCCCCTGTCTGACCTTCCTAGAGTCCTTGAGGCCTTACCATTTACATCTCCGCTTTTTCTGAGGTGGTGCCATTTAAAAATACTTCCTCATGGATGTGCAGCACATTTTACAAACCTATGCATGCCTACCAAGAAGTAAGTCCCAATTAGTTCTATGGGACTCATCAAACTTACAGGTAAGTGTATATAGGATCGCAGCCTTGAAGGTGTATACAGGATTGCAGCCTTAATGACACATTTTAAAGGGTTTTCAATACCCAGTTTAATGATACCCTGTATGACCATGACTGAAGAGGATACAACTGGAAAAAGAGCAGCAGCAAAACTTAATGAGTCCACAAAAATGGCCAGCAGCAGGAAGATATCATCACGGTGCCATTGCTGTTTTCCCCATACAGTCACACTTCCCCAGTGGGTAATTTGATGTTTAATCCAATTTAGCTAGCCATGGCTGATCCAGCTGTAGTTCTCAGCATCCCAAAGGAATCATTATTAATATAGGCATGGTTCTGGGATTTGGAGGTATTATTTATGTACTGCAGACATAAATATTTGGCTTAGGGCAGTTTTCAAACTTTTTCCTTCAGGGAATCCTTCCCTCATTCTTTGTCAGATGAGGAACCCCTGCACATCTGTAACCCCTGTAACAATCCCTGTAACTGATTCTTCTGGGACATGTTCTAGGACACAGTTCACTCATGGCCTCACCATAACCATACATGAAATTAGAATGTGTTCATTTGCACACACACTGAAGCTGGGCATGGTGGGGAATGATTATTGGCTGGGAAATGATCTTTCAATGACATTTTGTCTATTTTTCACATATTTATACCACTTTACCTCCAAGGAGCACAGGGAAGTATACATGGTTCCTCCACTCTTACCATCATACCAACAAACCTGTTTGATAGGTTAGGCTGAGAGATAGTCACTGCTCACCCAGAAAGTTTCATAGATAAGCATGGAATTTGAATCTAGATCTTCTAGAAGATCCAACTCTCAAACTACAACACCTTTCTTGCCTTCCATAGCTGACCTTCTAATGAAAAAGACTGCATCTGGCATTTTGAGGTTGTCCACCTCTACACACTCCTCATGGCTTGTAACATGTGATGGTCCTTTCCTCTAAGAATTTGTGCACCTCTAAGAATTTGTGCATAAAATATTTAATTCAAAAATTAAACCCTGTCTCAGTTTTTGCCTAAAGTTTTAGATTACAATCTCCATCAATGCATTTTCTGAAACAAACCAAACATGTCAGGGACAAAGTGCACGTGACTGAACATCACATGCAGTCTGGATATCCCTCTATAAAGGTATCTAAAGACCTGTTTGAGAAATGGCTTTGGGGGAAACTGCTGAAGAAGAATCCAATGGCTGAGCTGGCCCCATATTTTTTAGTGCTGGGGATGGAAAATCATGCCTTTCCAGCCAATTAAGATGAGCCACAGCCAGCTGGAAAGTTCCTTGCCCTGCTCTTGCACAGCTTCTGCTCCTTTCAGTAGGGTTCAATAGGCTTTCCTGTGACTGGATCATGCCCTATTGCTTACTTCCCACTTTTCAGCCCTTAAATGCGCACAGACTCTTCTTCTTGAAGCACTCACCTTATGCTTTCTTCCACCAGGCACCCACCAACCGCATGCATGTGTATGTGTGCAACTCCCTCTCTCTCCTACGTCTGCCTCAATCAATGCTGCTGGGAGGAAGGCTGGGTCTTGTTATTTATTAACAAGCCAGCAGTTGGCAAAGACTAAATCTCAAATGGGACCCACTCCCCGATAATGAGGCAAAAAGGTGCTGTGATGATCACACAGCACTGAGGTTAGAAACCATGTTATCGACCAAGCGTAAAGGCCAGAAGGGGGAGAATGAGGGGAAAGGGGGGGAGAGGCAGTACAGCAAATATGCAGTGGGGGGATGAATCACTTTCCCTTTCAGGCATTGAAAGGGCCTATAAATAAACCTCAGAGAGACCAAAATAGCTTCCTTTTCTCAAGAACCTTTTGTTCAATGAGGTTAAGGAAGGGAAATGATTTCACCCTCTGTTGGAAGACACCCGCCTCTAGGCATGGGTGAGGGGGGCAAGGCCAGTTATTTCCTATTGGGATCCCTTGCAGGGTTTGGAGATGGAGAAGAAGCCTTCTGATTGGGGATAACACAGCTGATAAAGGGACACAACTTAACACCAAGATGCAGCAGCCTCATCTGGGGTGAGCCAAGCTCAACATAATAGCTCAACATAGAGCACAATCCTAACCATGTCTTCTCAAAAGTAAGCCCCGTTGTGTTCAGTGGGACTTACTCCCAGGGAAATGTCTTTAGGATTGCAGCCATACACTTTGTGTTTTGAGTGGAGAAAATAATTCTTAAGATAATTTGATTATTTTATTTAGCAAATGGCAAATACATGGACTTATAGTAAATCAGATGTTAACGTCCAGACACAGCCATTCAAGGACAGAGTGGTCTATACTGAAAAATCAGACAGTGGGCCAGTATAAGTGCTTGATGGACACTCAAACACAATATGATGAATATTTTGTCGAGGAACACCGCAGTCACACTGAGGAGTAGATACGAGACCCCACTTAAATCGTGAAACCTGGCAGACACCATGTTGGGTACAGATCCCAGATAATTTGATGACTGAGGGTAAAATGATCATAATGCAAACAAACTGTCATTGAGTATCCCAGCATATTTTTTTAATGCCTAAACCACTAAAGTCATGGATTTTGACTCACATTCAAGTACCCTTATATTGATCAGTTTACTCTGGCTACAGTACACTACAGCATTAGCCACACCCTGGCAGGACAGAAACATGGCATGCATGGGTGACACGCACTGTTAGGACAGCCTCCATTGATTTATCACAAAGGATGTCAGGTTATCCAATAATGGATCTTCTATGTCACATGTAGTTTTCCCTTCTCAAAATGTCCCCCTTTTATGATAAAATATAATTAAATGGTGATAAAGTAGCCCATATCTGTTGCCTTCTTTGTAGCAGGGACTAGCCATGGTTCATCCAGAGGGTACTATCCAGGAAGTACAACTGTTGAGCAATCACAATTTTTGTCTTCTATGAGGCTGGTTTAGGGTAGCCTTCATTTTATGGTAAGACCTAGTGAGTTAATGATAAGTCATAGTGAGTTCGGGTCCTATGGAGTCCTGCACATTTGTTCAAGTAAACAGGGGCAACACTAGCATAAATTGCCTTTCCTTGATTTCAAAGTATAATTTGAAGCTATCTTATATTATACTGCTTACTGGGCTAGTGGTTTTCTGTGATCTTGCACTGGGGAAAGGATTTGTAAAAGAATGAACAGCCATAAGATCCAGGCTGGGGCGGAAGAGCCATCAGCAGAATCGGAGGCCCTTGTGCCTGGGGGAAAGGAGAGTGTAGTGTGGCTCGGCTGAGCAAGAGTCTGGGGAGTAGCGGGATTGACTAGCAAGCAGCAGTGGCCTTCCTGGGTTGGCAGATGGGATGGCTTCAGGACAAACAGCCACTTAAGAGGCAGCACTGGGTGGGAAGTGGGAGTGGAGGGGGGGCAAGCAGGCTGTAAGCAACACAACAGCTTTGGAAAGGGAGAGGGACCCAGGCTGAGATAAGGGAGATGGTGCCACTAAAAGTCAATTTCTCAACCAATGAAGAAGACTTTTCTTACAATGATTCATAAAGAGAAGAGGCTGGCATTGGTAGCAGGAGGGTGGAGCTCACTGGTAGCAGCAGGATAGAAGATTGTTATATCTGATTTTGGCTTGCCATTGCCAGTCCTCTTTCAAAAACCAGAATTTTCTGGCTCCTGATAGCGGCAGTCACTTGCAAAGGCAAAAAAACCACGTGTGCCAAAGCAATAGCTAGGTATGTTGGAGATGACTGCAAGGGGTAGTTGGTGGGTATGAATATTAAACTGTCTAGTGTCAGAAAAAACAGAGGCAGTACGGTGTGCTGAGAATAGCCAAAAAAGTGTGCTGAGAGTAGCCAAATAGTCCCAGGGCAGGGGTAGGGAGAACTTAGGCTGTAGAATGGGTCCAAGGATGTGTCTTTGAGTGCAGAAGTGGTTGAACAATTTCTGGTGCCCTTGCTGCTGAAGAAAGCAGAAAAAGCATGAGTATTGCACATACTGAAAGTCTCAAATTTATTCCAGAAAGATATGTCTTTGTTCAAGAAAGTTGGACCTACTAACGTGGGATTTTTGCCTTACCAGTTTGGGAACAAAGTTTCTTAGTACAATCCAAAAGAAGCACTCAGCCAGCACAAGTTCTCTGAGCTGGTCTGGGAGAGTCACAAATGTCCTGTAAACTAACATATTTGCAACTACTCTGGCGTCAAGAAGGCCAACACAAAGATGCATACCATCATCTTCATGTCATATCCCCACTGGGCAAGGGCATGTTTGTACTAACCTGGAAAGGCTAGTGCTGGGGTTTGGGTAAGGTGTTTCATGGTGGGGGGAGGATGGGCAGGAGGCAGACGAATAGGTGAACCAGGTCCACATCTGGGCTGGGTGGAACTGGTCAGAGCTGGATGGCCTCTGATATTTAGGCCAGATCTAACCCTCCTCCCAAGCAGCCTAGCATTACAGTGGCTGAGGCATTATATGGGGTAATAAATCATAACTTCAAGTTGCGTTCCTTTCACCTTCTAGTCTGCACTGGATATGGCACAGGCAAGGTGGCCTGTTGGAAGAAAAGAGACAACACCAACCTGCATGTGTCAGAAGGGGACAGTGAATCACCCTCTGCCCTGACTGATCTCTCTACCAGTCCCCTCTCAGTGACTATTGCAGGAGGTGTGCTCTGTGGTCATCACTTTGCTGAGTTGATTCACCTTCCAACATGGCCTACCTGTTCCAGTGCAGTTTAAGATTAGGCTGTTCGTTCCATACATCTTAGCCCAAAGGGTTCATTCCTACTAGATTATGGGTCTGTCCAGAATGTTATTTGGAAAGCAATGGATGATTGTTATGTACCCCCTGTCATAGTGTACACGTGATGCAAACCAGAGCTAGCCTTTTTTATCACCTGGGATGCTATGCACAGTTTCCTACAGAGAACAGAAGCAAGGGAATGGATGTGGCTCAGATAACTTCTCCCTTCCTGCTCTAGTCCCAACATGTCAAATGGAAAAACTCCCAGCATCAGCTGCATCAAGCACACAAACGAGTGGGGAGTGCAATGAGGCTCACAAAACTGGCATTTATTGTTATTCATCAGTACAGGTTATTTCAGTTTTTGAATGAATGAGCTTCATACTAGAGCAATTCTTATAACAGCCATGAGAGGAAAGAGAGTATCATTAGTCTCCACTTACAGACTAGGTTCATGTCAACTGAGAGAAGCTCACTCTCACTTCAGCCCCTCCAATGAGTTCATGTTACTGAATGAGTCACTAAGGTTGCAATCCAGAAGTGCACTTGGGAAGCCCTATCTCTCACTGGGGTGGCCCAGGTCCAAGATGGGGCAGCCCAGTTATGACATAAAAGGTTTGGGGCAGCCTAAGGCAACATAAGCTGCTCCAAGACAGATGGACCTGGGCTGCCGTAGCTGGGCCAGCCCAGGCAGTTCAGGAGAGGCATGTTGGGGGCATGTTCAGCATTGCCTAGGGCAGAGCAGTTATGCTATATCCACAGCCTGTTTCATGGACAAAACTTCCCCTTCCCAGCTCCTCAAAGTTATACTATCTCAGGAACAGGTATGACAATGAGTAGACCCATATGAGTCAGTGATAAGCCAGAATAAGAATGGCAGTGTTGACAAATATAATCAGAGTTCTTGACCAGCCTAACTGCAACCCCTGCCTCTCAACCTCAGGATATGGCACAACTATGGCAGCCCACTATCCAGCCCACTATCCAGCAGGCCACTCCAACAAGCCCCTGCAGTTTCATGCTGCAGCTATTACTGGTTGTCAGAGACTCCTTATACAGCAGGCATCACAGCTGTTCCTTGTTCAGTGTGATCTGAGGGTGGTCTCCTTGAAAGCAAGCCCTCCCTGGTGCCACTGACTTGGTGCCTACTGAGCATGACTGGAGGAGCAGACTTGTTCTGATCACTGCTCTGCAGCAGTTAGGGCAGCCCAGGCTTGCTGATTCTCTAGGTTTCTGCCTAGGTTTCTGCCCTGGATTCAGAATAGTTGGGCAGCCCAGCTGGGGCACTCCTTACTGCCCTAACTCTGGATTGCAGCCTTAATGAGGAGGTCACAATCCAAAGCAATTTTAGCCAGCACAACTTCCCTATCTCACCATTCCCATGCTGGTGTGGGCCAGATCTAACCCTTATGGTTACAGCACTTTTGTGACACCCCCCCCCCAAGCCTGGGACTTGTGCTGGAACACCTAACCAGGGGTTAGGATTGCACTTTGAGTTACTGAACTCATTGGATAGCCTACTTATTAGTTGAGATGTTATTGACCTGGAAACATGCCAGCTCTGCACACCACCTCATTGACTACAACAACTCTGTATGTGGGGCTCTTTGGTAGATATGAAGGAAGAGGGAGGTAATGGCTGGAATCAGGAACAATTTAGCACGTGTGTCCAAATGACCATTCATGTCAATGTTGAATATTAATTGTAGGAAGACTCACGGTATGACTTCTCAACTTCATTGCTTTAAAAAAATCTGAAAGTGGGGAAAGGACAAGGATTGGTGGCAAGCTCATTTGCTACTCTCACAAGTCTTTGCGGGTAAGGAAAAAAGGCAGTCCTGGAAGTCAGGAGGGTAGGTGGAGATTCCCTAAAACTCTGTACCTGGCACAGTGAATTAGGTTTTGGTTTTGCTTCAAGATGTAAAACCTTTTGATAGGAATTTTGCTGCACCAAGATGTAGAACTTATATGGTAGGAATGCTTAAAACATAAAGCATGATGGAAATGCCTATCCCTTCATTACAATAATTTACATCAGCATCTGTCTGACAACGCTTTTGTGCTATTACATAAACTCTGGCACAATACAGCTGCTTCAAACAGATGCTGGGACAGAAAAAAACAAATGGCTGAAGAGCCACCATTTTCTGCTCCTAAACCAAAAAGTTGGTCTTTGGCACTCCACAAGCACTAGAGTGTTAATTCAGTGCTTATCATGCTTTTACAAAAATGATATATTTTGAGGAATGTGGTCATGTGTGATATGAAGGAATCCTTCAATGGTTCAAAATTATTGAAGATCAAAGCTACTGGTGCTGGGGGCAGTTCCCAGGATAGATTCAGAGGTGACTCTGTCATCAAAGGAGGGATCTCCCTCAGGCTGTAGATTCTGGTTCCATTATAGGTGGCAAAGTGGAAGACAGAGACAGAAAGATCTGAACCATGAAGCACAACCTGTCAGGGAATGCTCCCACACAGTCTCCACTGAAATTCAATATGCTTGCAAAGAACAATAAAGACTTCAATTAGGCTTTCACAGAGAAACTCCTCAGTTGAATGATGTTCCACAGTAGCTAGCAGAAGTGGCACTTGGATCTTCTAACTTGTGAACCAAAATGTTTGGGGTCAGTTCTGACTCAACGATACATAGCATGAGCTCAGTGAGCATTGTCAGTACAGTGTTATTCCTTGTAAATATGGACGGCCCAATCCTATACAACTTTCAAGCACCACTGCAGTCCCAAGATAAGAGAACAAATGTTTGTTGACTTTGAGAAGGACTTCATGACTGCTCCACCACCAGCGGATGCTGCAGACACCCCACTGGTATGGTAGCACCAGTGCTAGAAAGTTGGACATATTGGACTGTATGCTTCTGTCAAAAGTTGACTTTTCCTGATGTCTGTGACCAGTTACTGTTCAATTAATGCACAGCTAATCTTTAGCATCCATACTGATGAAACAGGGTCTGAACCTGAGCCTTATTTGCCCTCCTGTGGTAGCTTGTGTCTGTTCTCAATGATGTGAAATGAAGCACCCGGTGATGCTCTTTCCACCTTGTTTCACTTAACAGGATTTTTGCTTTTATGACTTCGCCTTGAGCAGCTGTGTACATCCAAAGCATGCTTTCATGGCAACTACACTGCATATTTCCCCTGAGATATCTCATACAGTATTTTCAAAAATGGCAAGAAAGGGTGGCATGTGCTGCAAACCATGGCTGTGCATTCCCAAGGTAGCCCAGTAACCCCAACAAACTCTAAAGTATGTGATCACTGTCAAAATAAACCCACATGGCTCCTATGAGGGATCAGACAAAATAAAGATGCTCAAGTACAGTGGTGCCTCACATAAAGAGCTTAATTTGTTCCAGAGGCATGCTCTTTAAGTGAAACGCTCTTTAAGTGAAGCAGATTTTTCCATAGGAAATAATGGAAACTCAGACGATTGGCTCCACAACCCCCAAAATATTCATATAAAAATATTAACTGGATGTAAAAATGATGACAAAACACTGGAATTGAATTCAAAACATGCATTCAATGTGCATGATCCTATGAAGTCTACTTAGGCTGCAATCCTAAAGACACTTTCCTGGGAGTAAGCCCCAATGAACACAATGGGGTTTCCTTCTGGGAAGACATGGTTAAGAGGCTGCAATCTAATACAGTTTCCTGGGAGTAAGCACCATTTAACACAATGGGTCTTACCTCTGGGAAGACATGGTTAAGAGGCTGCAATCAAAGACACTTTCCTGGGAGTAAGCCCCATTTAACACAATGGGGCTTACTTCTGAGTAGACATAGTTAGGAGACCGCAATCAAAGACACTTTCCTGGGAGGCTTACCTGGGCTGCTGCTGGAGGTTCAAGGTGGTCGGTGGGGATACTTGGGGCAGTTAAGGGCAGCTGACTCTGGCACCTCCAGGCAACTGCCCCCAAGTCTTTTAAAGAGCCTCCATGCGGAGCGTCAGGGCTGCATAGCACACGTGCCCATAGCGCGCTTGCTTGTTAAGTGAAGCAGAACTTGTTATGTGAAGCAAGATTTCTTGGAAATTTTTGCTTGTTATGTGAAACGCTTGTTAAGCGAAGAACCACTGTAAATGGTAAACAATTAGTGCCAGATCCACAAGAATGAAGTGAGGCAACCGGTAGGGCAGACATGTCCAAAGCATTGAAATAGAAAACATCAAGAAGTGGGTATACGGAATAAGACGTGGTCACAAATGTGAGTAGCTATTAATTACAGCAGTACATTCAAGTATTTTTTCTCAAGTCTGCTATATAGTGAACATTTTATAAAGTATTGATCTGCCAGGAGTTAAACATTGGCACTTTCCTTGATTTCATGTCTTCAAATACTTGATCTGCCTTATTCTCAGCTATGAAATATTCTTGACTACTTAATTTCCTTGCTTGTTTGGTTATTTTAAGGAAACACCATAAGCAAGACATTATTTTAGAATTATACAGTTTGAAAGTTTTATCTTCTTTACACTTTTTGGATGCTTCTGGATAGCAAAGTCTCCAGTAAACATAGCATGAACACATGGAAAGAACAGGAAGTACTTTTAAAACAAATTATTGTCTAGCACAGTGATTTTCAACTGGTGCACCAAGGATGGACTGCGGGTGTGCTGCAGAGTTGTGGGGAGAGGGATTTGAGCCCCCAACCGCGCATGGTGTGCCTTGTCAATTGTCAAAAAACTGATGTGTGCCTTAACCATTTTAACGTCTTGTCGGTGTTCTGTGAGATGAAAGAGGTTGAAAATCACTGGTCTAGGTTGAAAATGAAATTTAAAAGGTTGAATATCACAATGACAGGATTGTCAACTGACCGTAAAGAATTGACCTGTTCCTGTGCTTATGACCCAGTTGTAATATTCCTACAAATCTGTATGGAAAAACTGTAACCAGCATCCGACTGGTACAGACTGCATGTGCCTTGGGTGTGTCAAGTATGTTAATTTAGTAAACTGTCACTTGTAAGTGTTGCGGAAGGAAACAGCTGTCTGGAAGAGCTGTCAGAACGTGCAGATGTTCTCTTGTAATTTATGCTTCTTACAAATGCAATTCCTATGATGTTGCTTGGTCACCTCCCTCCAAGCCTGTTTTTCAGGGGTGTGTGAGGATAAGTAGGTAGGCTGGTAGTGTTGTCGCTTTTCTGAATTTGGCTCGGTCGTAGGACAAGTATATCAAGGAAGCACAAAAGAAAGGCCTCAGGGTCCTGAGGTAAAGGTGACAGAGGACAGCTTCATTTATTCTCATGCTTTCCCCATTCATGATGCATAACATCAGTGCGTGTGGGAAAAGAAATTTGTTTCTATCAAAAGGCAAGCGCAGACAGGATGAATCCTCCCTGCCTCATCTCCCCTCTCACTATCACTCCAGTCACTTTTCCCTCAGACCCAGCTCTGATACTGGAAGTGAGTTGGTCAGAAGAACAAAGTATCTGAAGTGACAGAGAACTGAAAAAGTGAAAGGGCTTTTTCTCCCCTCATACTTGCAGCCCATCTGAGGGTAAAATGAATTGCTCCGGCTCCCCACTATACAATTATGTTCAGTAACCTGTTGCTTATCAACATAGGTAAAGGTGAGTGGTTCCATCATGGACAAGACGAGAGAGTGATTCCTGTGAGAGGGTGACAACCTTTACTCAGCAAGCCAGGACCCATGGCAGTGGTGGGCTTCAGGGGGTTCTCACAGGTTCTATAGAACTCTTTGCTAATGAGCGCCTGGTTCTGAGAACGGGTTACTAATGGGACATAGAACCTGTTGTTAATTTACGTTATTAGGACATAGAACCTGTTGTTAATTTACGTTATTAGGACATAGAACCTGTTGTTAATTTATTTGAATCCCACCACTGGCCCATGGGAATGCTTACTAAGCAATTGGGATGGAGCAGCGGCAGCTTCTGACCATCTTTTCCCCTCAGTGCCAATTTATAATTCCCATATGATTTTTTGCCAAATGCAATGTCAGGACCTGAGGTTCTCATAATTGCTAAGCAGCACCAGGGGAAGGAGTTGGGTCTAGAGGCACTGCTCTCCCCACCCCTGCCTCAACTAAAAAAATAGTTATAACAGGGGCATTTTCTAAGTTACTGAGTCATCCCTCATGACAGTAAAAGATTCATGTCGAGTCCCTCCCTGCAATTTTTTTAAAAAACCAGCCATGAGAAAAAACAGGGTGAAACCTACAATCCAGAATAACTACGGGAGAACATAAGAGACATTTATGTCAACGTAGTTACTGCACCACCTAGTGAAAATCTATGGGAAATTCATATTGCAATCCAGAGTAATTTGTTCTTACGTTGGAGCAAGGACTTCCCATAGTTACTCTGGAATGTGCACCATGTGTATCAGAGCGCTCTTTAAACACTCCCCCCACTGACTCTACCCATCTGTAAATAGGGCAGGAAGGGTACAGGGGACTGTGAGAGAGCGGGACAGAGCGGCAAGAGGGTCATAAGCAGCAGCAGCAACAAGGCTTACCAGGAAAACACAATCCTTGGCAGCTCTATCCAGAAGAAGTCCCATTGCAGCCAGTCATTCAGTGGGGCTCCCTCATTCCCATCAGCCATGTGGTGAAAAGTATGATCACTATGGACTCCATCCCTCCTTCCCTGCCTCATCCCTTTCCTGGGCTTCTCAAGCCAGTCATAAGGCAATAAACCCCTTCATCCTGCTCCCCCCCAGTCAATGAAAATAGGAGAATGTCCATCCTCATAATGAACTTGATCATTGGTTCATTTTTTCCCATCCAAGATGGCAAATAGCCCACTTTTGCCTCCTCTCTCCCACTTGGCCGAGAAAGGAAACAATCCTTTCCTGCCTCCCAGCTAAAACTCCCTACTGCTCTCCCAGTCTGAATGATGGTTCTATGAGGTTTCCACGTCACAAATACAGTAAGCAAAGACCCACAGAGACAGGCAGAGTTGAGTCAGCATCTGTGGGGTGAGTCAGGGAGACCATGACTCGAGTGTTTGTATTCCACACACTCAACTCACAATTAGCTGAGTCAGAGAAAAATGCACATTTTTGTGACAAAAGTCCAAGTCATCCAATTCAAGTTCCCTTATCTGAAGGACAGTCCACTGCTGTTGCTTCCTATTGCCCACCAGTGACAAGTGGTTAAGTCCAAGCACTAGGAGGCGCAGCCACATGAATACATACTCACTCTCTCCCTCCCTCTCCTTAAAATCAATCTCTTTCACTCTTCTTCCCCACTGGATCCAGGGAGAGTTCAACAATATACCTCTGAAGCACAAAAAGTTGCCTCTCCAGGTGATTGTAGGTCCATTGCATAGGCTGCCTGCATTTTTCATGGTGGCTTTTAAAAAAAACTGGATGGAGGCAAGTCTTCCTGCTGCCTCCACAGAGCTTGCATATGCACCCTGCTTTTTTTAATTGGAAGCCTGCTATGTTAACTGCCTAATCTGCTGGAGGCAACTCAACTTGCTGCCTCCCCAGGGACTGATGACACAGGCATCCTCCCTGTGTAATATGAATCAAGCCATGATGGCAGCAAATTGGCCACTGGGTGTTTTCCTGCGTATTGTAATGTTTATGTGTGCTGTGTAGTCTCTCTGACTCTGCTTGAGAAGCAAAGCAGAAAGGCAAGGAACTTTTTCATTTTGTTTGTTGAGTCCTTGGGCTTTGTTTTGTAATTGTTGGGTTTGGTGAGGCTCTGCCTCCTCCAACTGCATGTTGCTGCTTTTCCCTTTCTCCCTGTAAGGCTCTCCATTAGGCTTACCAGGAAATACTGGGAAGCAATGGCAACAACAGCAAACCATCCTCTTTTCCCTATGTCATCTTCCAAATAATCCTTCTACCACTGTCCTCACCAATGTTGGACAAGCCAGCCATGGCATAATGGAGAATTACTAGATGTCAGGGATCAGGTGGCACCAAAGGATGCTAGTTCTTCTTACTGCCACCTGGAACAATTGTGGCAGCAAGGAAACAGAATTGTCACCTGTTCAGTTTCTGGCTTGCAGGCACTACAGTGAGAGGTATCTTTCTAAAGTACAGGGAAAGTAAATTATTGGACTTTATTGGACGTAAATTATGGAAAGTAAATTATTAGGGCTTTTGCCTAAAACCTATCAAGGCTCTGCAACACCTGCAGCCAGCACCAGCAGAAGGCAGATGCATGATCAAATAAAGGTTACCCTTCTTTTGACTAGCTTGGCTCTTATAAGGTGGCAAATTTAAGTGGAGACATAACTACAATGGATTGCAAGGGGTGGCTTAGATAATTGAATGTTCATCCATACAGAAAAACTCCCTGTACATTTTCAGGGTGGTAAGAAGAGTTTCAGCCCAGCCTTATATTTACATGTACATATGTATGCACAGCAGGCCTCCGTCAGTCTTGGAAGACTATGGTATCGTGCTCAGCACTGCATACTCTGCATGCAAAGCACGAAAGCCTGGGTTGGATTGTTATGGAGGAGAGGCTGTTACCCAAGCAGCAAATCCCCCCTCCATGCCACTGAATTAGTCCAATGGAAAGGCAGAGCCAATACGATTGGATCCAGCTGGTGTCGCAGAGCTAGGCTAAGGACAGGAGCTCACCCTGTCTTGTGGGGCCAACCCGGGAATCAAACCCTGGCCTGCTGGTTAACAAGCACAGTGTCTTAGCCACTTGCGCCACCCACGTGTGTATGCACACACACCTATATTTTAGGAATTGCAGGGGAAGTTATGTTGTTTTTGTGGCTGTTTGAAAATCAAACATTTTCTTGTAGATTCATATTCAATGTAAATTATAAACAAAACCAACAAGGAGGAAGAGTTGTACCTCTAGTAAATTTCCCAGATTAGCATTCACTGAATCTGAAAACAAAACAAAAAAGTAAAATGTACAGCATAGCAGTATGCATTATTTACATCTTCCATGGATGAAAGCTCTTCCATTGCAATTCTCCCTCCCCCAGCCCCAACTCTCCTCCCCTATGGAGTTCTACTCACTGCCAGAATTTTGTTCCACATGTCTGCATGTGACATGTGACCTGAGTTTAGCAGGGCTTGCTTGCAATTAAAGTGCATAAGACTTCAAAATTGGGGGGAGCTCCAATTTGGGGCATTTTTCTTCTTCAAAAATGATCAGATCTGTCAGATCTTTTTTCTGTCAGTATAAATACCAAGTTTGTCTTTATAGCTTGTTTGCAAGATGGTCAGATGGGTGATGAATATACCTATACCCTGTACACCCTGTTATCCCCATTATATACCCTATTATCCTACCTATGCAAAAGGAGAACAAAAGTACCTGTATACCTCCATCCTATTTCCCAAACAATTTTCAAAGACAACCTTTCTATTTTTCCTCCATAAAATGAAAGTTTTTACACAGTATATTACACGCCAGGCTTATATCTTAGAGGCATAGCCATGGCTAACAAAGTCAACCTACTGTAAATAGAAAGGTTGTATAGATTACTAGCCACCACACAAACATCTTCCAGATATTTTGTGAGAACCATGATTTGTGTGTGTGGCAAACCAGCTTCCCTGATCCAAACATATTCCCTGATACTAATCAGGCCCCAAATCTAGAGCTTGCCACATGAAAATTGTTTGCAGCCAGATCTCAGATCCTTGAAGACTAGATTGTTTCTATCTCCTGCGGAGCAGGGTGATCTTTACTTTTTATTTAGATATGGTAACATAATGTGACACAGTATGTAATATTGGTCACAGTCTTTGGATTAATTGTGGACTCTGAGCAAGAATGTTTTTCTTTGAAGTCTCACCATTACTACACTGCTCTTAATAATGTACTGTGAGACCAAGAAATAGATGCTTTCCATAACAAGAAGTCATGAGTCCCAGCTTCCATTCCCATTATTTAGCACCACTTAAAGCCCACTTCATTCTCAGAATGTAAGAAAGAAGTTTTGGTGTCTGGTCTCTCCTCTCCCCCCCCCCCCCCACATCACATGCCCTTTCCTTTTCACCAGCTTCAGTCTGAAGATCTGCTTTTCTTGTTCAGTCTGCTCTGCTGCCTGCTAGCTCTCACTCCCCATGGAAAGCATATCCAGAAGGGGGTGGGGTGGGCACGTTGGCATGGGTAGAAGGGAAGGGGGTGGCACAGGGAGACTGGCAAAGCCGCCAGCCAGGGGCAGACTGGGTCATGGCTGTTGGCACTGAGTCTCTGCCTTCTCTGTGTGAGCTGCATTAGTGATAGAAACGTAATGCCCCCTTCGGACAATAAAGTGCTCTCTCCTCCCCCCACACCCAATCACCTCCTAATCTGATGCCAGGGCTTTGGAGATGAAGTTCCCATCGCTGGAAGAAAACAGATGCCACCTCCTATTCAGCAGGCTGGTATAGAGCACAACAATGGCCCAGCACACAGCTTGTGCCAACTGAGGGGGGCACCCTATTGAGCTCGCCTCTCCCCAAATAACAGCTGCACAGAGACGGCTTAGGAGAGGAAACCACTGCCAAGCCTTCCCTACCCAGGGGCATGGGGTGGGGAAGGGGATGTGGCTTCTTTAAGGAGAGTGCCCAGGGCAGACAATTGCCCTCCTCCTCGGCTGCAGGGATTTCACAGGTTTCCGCGCGCCTCTCGGGCGTCACCATGGCACCTTCTTGGCACACTCTGCCCATGCAAGACAGAGCCAGCGTTGCCATAGCACCAGTGGGCACCTCGTCAATCGAGGCTTTGTTCAAAGTTCTACCCCTTGAAACTGGAATTTCAGGACATGAGAGGCGGCTAACGGGAGATCCCCGTCAGAACTCCAGACAACCCCCCATATCTCTAGTCTGTCACATACTTTCTGCTGCAGAGGCCCAACTGGAGTCTCTGCTAAATAGCCCCCATTCTAATCCCAGCCCTCTTGGCAGAGAGATGGTCAGAAACTTTTTGGTGCCTGGCACTGAAAAATTAAATGGTAAAAATCCAGTCATAAATGAAATAATTTGCATTTCTTGCACTTATCATTTCCCCTTAAGCAAGCGCATGAGGTGGACAGCCCCACTCTGTCTAATGCTACAGCTACCTGACAGCAGAAAGTGGCTACCCAGGTCTATCCCCACCTTCTGTCTGTCTATCTCCCCTATCTTCTAGCTCCTTGTGCCACAGGCTGTTTCCCTACACAAACTTGGTCTGTGTCTCTGTGAATACAGTTCAATAGGGAGCAGCAACCCAAGGGCAGAAGAAGAAAGCAAGGCCTATAAGTGCATTACCCAAGAAAGAAGCTACTACCTGTCACACATCAAAAGGGTCCATGGGTGAAGTTGTCCCCATCATCTGAGTGGGTGCACGGCATTAGGAACACCTGCAAAAAGCTCCACAGCCATGAACTCTGCAGAATGAAGGAACTGAGTGAGTGCATGTTGTCCAACCTGACGCAAATGCAGGAGAATCCACTTGCCAGCAGCCCCCATTCATGCAGAAATTGCAGCTCTCATCTCTAGAGTTCTCCCTCCTCACCTCTCTGCCCGTCAAAAATCCCTGAAGTTTGACAAAGGGTGACTTCAAAACTGTTTCTTCACACATACAGTATACGCTTTCCTGCATAAAGCTAACCTCTGCATTAAAAATTGACATACACCTATGTCCATCCTCATGTATGATAATCATGTAGGTATCAGTCATGGCTGAAGCTTTCATTTTGTTGCAGCTGCAACAAATGAGACATTTGCACAAGTTTAAGTTGAAATATATAGTGTTTGCTTTATTTTCCTTTAAAGAGTAAGGAAAGTATTGCATGCATTTCTTTTTTAAAAAATACATAAATAATGTTTTATTTATAAAATACCTCTCATTACTTTTTCTGCTTCCCAGATACGAATCAACTCAGAATTTTGTATTTGGTCATTTTAAAATTTGTAACTAAAGTTGTCTAGTCACCAATGCTTTACTGGTGACTAGACACCAACCCTTCCACAAATAAAAATACAGGTGTTGTGCTGTGGTTGAGAGAATGAGCTGTGAGTCAATAAGTCCCATCAACTCACTGAATGTAGTTTGATAAGTTACTAGCTCTCACCTTCAGTTCCCTCTGTCAGTTACCGTATACTGGAAAAATACTGTACTGACTTACCCAACAGGTTCGTTGTAAGGATTAGTGAGACATGCTTAAAGCATCTAGGCAAATTCTCAATAAATCTAAGTGTTTTATTATCAACATTACTTGATAATGATCAAGAGTAAACAGAGGATTACATTTTGCTTAAATTAGTTGTTGAGCAAAGATTGGAAATGATAAAAAAATATTCAAGGATATGAATAAGGTGGAACAGAGAAAATATTTCCCAACATCCATATATCAGTTTAACAGAAATTTTGCAAGAATAATTTAGGTAATGCCAATGAACAGCTACCTGCATTAAGCTTCAATCCTGTATGTAACTCTTTACCTACAAGTAAGACCTATTAAACTCAATTGGGCATACTTCTGAATAGAAATGCACTGTTAAAAGTCATCCATTAATACCCATTCTAAAATCCACATGAAATAAACAAATATTTCTCTTCTGTAAACTCATCCATGAGTTTAAAGATTTCTCTACAGTCTTTTTCTCCAAATAGGTGCCACAGAAATAACTAAAATAATTGCTAATTTATTTCATGAGGAAATTTTCCTTTAGCAAAATTAACCTTATAATCATAGAGAGCACCTTGAACAGAAAGTTAAGAGCAAATCTTTTTATTATAGTAGTTGTACCCTTGAAGTTCTGAAGTTGCAAACCCCTCTCACATTTTTAGAAGGTTTTAGATTATATTAAATCCTTTCCTAGAAAGTTGGCTGAGAGTATTAATTTCTCCTTTTAGTAGCTTACCTTTTTCCCTTATATATACTGTATATATGACTAACATCTTGTGTAGTTTCATTATAAAAAATGAACGATTTTTTAAAAATTCTTAAATGAATCCAATTTTCTTTATAAGCACTTTGTGAACTTTTTTTATTGAAAAGCAATTTATAAATACTGTTACAATATTTATACATTTTTTATTATTATTAAAAAGTTTTTACTCAACCAAATATAATGAAATGTTTAAAATTTACAAACATGAGTTAAAATGCTACATTAATAAAATTAAAAATATCAAAATACCATGTTAACATTTCAACACTAAATAGTTTAAAATTAATGAGAAATAGAGCATTACATAAATTAAACAAGTGAGTAGCTACATGTTACATTCAGAAGTATATTACCATATCTTGATTTCCCCCTTTTTATTTTGGAGAAAATGGTTCTGAGAGAGGATAATTTGGAGTGAAGGAAGACACAGAAGGGGAAGATGCTTTCTCCGTCTTTCTCTGCCTGCTGCTTCCCTGCTCTAAATTACCCCCTGAAATAGGCTTTACTTTTAGGGAATAAATGGGGAGAACTTCTGAATTTAAGCTGCAATCATCCTATACTGTACACACTTTCCTGGGTGCAAGCCCTATTGAACACAATGGGACTTCTGAGTAGACATGCATAAAATTAGTAGACATGCACAGGGGAGTCATATATTTTTGTAACATGTAATCAGATCCTTCCAAACTTCCAAGTGTACAGTACTGTTAGAACTGGGGGCACACGGTAGGACCATAATGGAATCAGCACATGGAAATGCATTTCCTCATATATATATTTTATGAATATTGCAAGTTCCTTTCCTCTCTTCACTGTGATTCCAGCCCTGTCAAAAAGAAGAGTCTAACCTCCTGAGGACAGGGACCTTTCTTTTTTCTCATGTCACTCTCTGAAATATCATGTAAGCTGCAGATGCTAAGTAAATTATTAGTAATAATAATACAAAATATTAGCAGCTGCAGGGTACTGGTATGCTAACCTTGGAGAAACCTGAATGATCACACAGCTTGAAAGGATCTCACGGAGACATTTGCAAAATGGTTCATTTAATGTTTGGATGATAGGATTGGAACTTTGCTCACTGGACCTGCCACCAAAGGTCAAATGATGACTGTGCCTTTGGGCTAGCAATCTACATGTATACTCACTGTACATTTGTAGGCTCAGGATGCACAATCTGCAGGGCGACCATATGTCCTGTTTTTACACGACATGTCCTCTTTTTTAGCACTGTGTAACAGGGAAAATTGCATTTCCCTCCTTTTCCTTGAGAGCAGGGAGCATGTAGCCTTGTAATTCATAAATTATTTGTAATAATTTTTATATAATAGTTTTAAATTTAATAATAAGCTGTATAGAATTTAAATTAAAGCAGTATATGAGCACAATCCAAACCATGTCTACTCAAACGTAAGCGCCATTATGTTCAATGGGTCTTACTCCTAGGAAAGTGTCTTTAGGATTGCAGGAAGTGTGAATGTTTTTAGCTTTTATATGGTCTTGTCCTACATTTGGGGGGATTTGTCCTCTTTTTTGGTTATGACATATGGTCACCCTGACAATCTTGTACCCCTCATTTTGCCCCCACACACTCATGGTATGCAACTTATGTATTTTGGAATAAGGCTACAAGAGAGGAGGTGTGTGTATATGAAAAGAACTTTTTAAAAAATCTTAAAAAGCTAACATGATGTAAATTTTGAGATTATTTTATTTAATAACTAGTTTAAAAGCCGCACTCTGTATGGACTTTTAATTCAGCTCCTGCAGAGGGGTTTGGGGGCCTCTGGCCCAAAACTAAAAAGAGAAATAAACTGTCTTTTGAATTCAAATTGCATGTCTGCTGATTTGGGCCAGACACATGTTCCAATGCTGGGTGTTCAAGGAACAGATGAAGGGCAGATTTTCAATCCAGGGATCATCCTGATTACAGTAAGGTATTATATGTCCACGTAGAGCAATTGTGGCCTGAGCTACAGGGGCTTCAGACATATAGAATTTGCCATTTGTTTATATTATTATTAGGCTACAATCCTAAGCTCCAATTAGGCTACCTTAAGTCCCAGCATAAGTCCTGTGTTGACTTGGGGGCGTCACCAAAGTGCCATTAAGACACTTTTAAGTGTCACTTTCAAGACACCACGTTAAGATAGGTTCGGCCAGTGCACAAACATGCCTTCCTACATCACCACAGGAACAGAAAGATTGATGAGTTAGGCTAGCCTAGGTTAAGATTGTACCCATAAAGTGATTACTAATATACTATTAATTATTTTATTTTCTCTGTAAACTGCTTGTGAGCTTTTAGTTTAAAAGTGGTATATAAATATTGTTGATGATAATGATGATGATGATGATGATGATGTTGATGATGATGATGATGATGATGATGATGACAACGACATACTATTTCACAGTCGCCAGGTGTTTGACTGGACTTGGCTCTATTGTGATTCAGTTCCTATCTAAGGAACTAGGAATCACATCTCAAGATGTGTGAAGTTCCCAGGAGTGCTGCTTTCTGTAACTGGGCAGTTGTAATCTTCTGGAGGCCCATTAAGTTTAGATGTTCCTGGAGACTTAATGGAATCGCTCCAAGAGTACTTATTGTTATGGGAATCATAGTGGCTTTCTTTTTCCAGATTCTCTGAATTTCTATCTGTAGGCCCTTATACTGCATGATCTTCTCATGTTCTTTCTGTTGAAGCCCACGATCTCTGGGTACTGCAATGTCAACTATCCAGACCTGTTTTTCCTCAACCACGGTGGTGTCTGGTGTATTATGTTCCAAGTGGTGGTTGGTTTGACTACGGAAGTCCTAGAGGATTTTGGCCTGTTCATTCTGGACTATCTTTTCTGGTTTGTGGTCCCATCAGTTCTTGGTTGTGACTAGGTTGTACTTTTGGCATAGATTCCAATGTATCATGGCAGCCACTTTGTTGTGTCTTTGATAGTCCATTTGGGCAATCTTTCTTCAGCCACAGATGATGTGTTCCACTGTTTCTTCTGCCTCCTTGCACAGCTGGCACTTGCAGTCTTTCTGGCTGTTGTCTATTTTGGCCTTTATCACATTTGTTCGCCGTGCTTGTTCTTGGGCTGCTAGTATCAGGCCTTCTGTTTCTTTCTTGAATGTTCATTTCCTCAGCCATTGCCATGTTGCTTTGTTATCACAATTAGTATTCTCTTGAATGTTGTTCAGGTATTGCCCATGCATTGCCTTATTTTACTACTTGTTTCTTCTGTTCTTAACCATCTGCACTTTGTAATCCCACTTTGTTTCATCACACTTAGGATGCCTTCTTTGTGAGCCTCTTTTAAGTGTTCTTCTTGACTTCCCCTTAAATATTCTGCTAGGGACCATTTTTTCTCTTCCACTGCCTGTTGGACGTGAATCATGCCCCATCCTTCCTTATGTGGTAAATATAATCTGTCTTCATCACTTCACAGAATCATAGAATCCTACAGTTGGATATAGTGCATGGTTGATGGTCATTATTTTTTGGGTTTTCCTATCCAAGTTCTCTAACCACCAAATCCAGAGTAACTACGGGAGCATGTAAGAGACTTTATGTGCACCTGTAGGTACCGCACCACCTAGTGAAAACCTACAGGAAATTCATATTGGAATCCAGAGTAAATTGTTCTTATACCAGAGCAAGGACTCCCTGTAGTTACTCTGGACTTCACCCTTAAGTCAATTTGAGTCTATTTAACTATGCCAACAGTATATCAAACCACTGGTATGGCCCTTGTATTGATGGCTTAGATGGTATTGCCAGAGTTGAATTTTGATTTTAGAATTTTCCGGATTCTTCTGGAAAATCATCATCATCAATAATATATAATCATCATCAATAATCATCATATAATAAAAATAATAATTATTATTATTATTTTAATGAGAGCCGGGAAGGTGTAGTAGTTCCCTTGTTAGACCTGGAAGATTCAAGTTCAAATTCCCACTCAGCCTGAGTGATTGAGCCATTCACAATCTCTCAGACTACCTCACAGGGTTTTAAGGATGGAAGGACAGAAGGAACCACTACATTTTCCTGATCTCCTTGGAGGTTGGGCAGTACAAAATCATGAAAAATAATGAAATAAAATTAACTATAATTTCATATAAGGCTATGTAAAATGTAGGTATTATCGGTATTTGCTATGAATGAGGCTGCAATCCTAACCTGCAATTAGGCCAGCATAAGCCCTGGCATAAGTCCTGTAACAAAGTGCCATAAGGCACTTCTGCCCCATTCCTGGGGCTGGGGGGGGGTGTTTAGGTCAGTGCACAGGCATATGTCACCACCCACACACCACTATGGGAGGATATGCAGACTAGGTGAGTTATGGTGAGTTATGGCAAACTAAATTGGTTAGGACTATATTGGTTATAAATTGGTTAGGACTATAAATTGGTCAGTGGTGAAGGAAGAAAGGATTTAAAAGGATTTACCCACTCTGCCTAGTGGGTAAAGGAAGTGTCCCAGCAGCATCATGGTACTGTTTAGAGATTTTTTTTAAGCCAAAGGAAGTACAGTGATGGTCTACAGATACAAATTCTTCAGCAGATTTGCTTAAGTCCTTTAATAATTTCCTTCCTGTTCTATTTTCTTTCTCCCATTTGGAATGGTACAACATTATTTAGTAACAAAATTTTCAATAAATACTCAGTTATTTTTTTAAAAGGAAAGATAAAGCCATCAGGAGCATTCTAAGAATGAAAGTAAACGTTGCTTAAATTCATTAGAAGAAAAGATCTGGCAAGGGGGCCAGAGCAAGGAAGAAAACAGTGTCTGAGCATGTTAAAAATGTTTTAAAAAAACAAATTATAAAACATGGCACAAATTGAAGATAATGTTGTAACTCATTGCTAATGGTGTAATATGTATATTACTCTTGTGTAACCACATTCCACCAAAGAATCATAACAGCAATGGGTGTGTAATTCACTTGATGCAGTTTAGTGTATCTATTATTATCTAGTGCTATTAAATGCAACATTCCCACAAAAGGTGCACAACCTGCTTCAGTGAGGATGTCTGATAAGCATCAAACAAGTCATTACTGCACATTTATAGTGCTAACAGTTGATCTTGTGAAAAGGTCCTCGCTGAAGCTCCATAAAGAAACTTTTTAATTATTTCTTATGTGTTCATTTTATTTATTTTTCCAACAGACTGAACTTACAAAGAAAGAGCCAATTGTGATTTTGACATAAAGAGTAATGTTTCCTGCAAGCAAGAGCCTTGGGAAGCAAGTACTAGATCTGAACAAGGGAAGAAAAAAAGATGGTACAATTGAGAAGCATTTTATTCTGTCATTATTACCTTGCTTTACTAGCTCAATGTATTTCAGTGTGTTTTATTAGATCATAGAGGCCCTTGGGGGGAGGCAGATGGTCTGTAGGTATCCATGAATGTGGCCCAAATTTTGTGGTGTGGTACATTTCCTGTCGTTAAACATGATACATTCATTAATTGAGAAAGTGAAACATCTTCTGCCTTTCAAATAATAGAGAGGGGCCATCCAGAATAATCTGCAAAATTATTCATTTAGCAGCTAGCTCCATAAGATCCATTTCACATATTCAGATGAGAAAGCTGCCTCATGCTGCTGAGCCCAGCAGGAAGGTGACAAGTAGGAGATACCATGATGTTTTCAGGCACCAAAATAATACAAACTTCTAACCAAAAGATGGCAACTACCAGAAACCAGCATCATATAAACCATCAACTCCCATGTGCATCATGGAGGTGCTGGGCCTGGCAGGCTGAAGAACTTGCCTGGAGGGAGGACGGCTGTGCTTCACCCCCTGAGCGGCTCCACCCTTCTCCTCGGGTACAAACAGCCCCTGGGCCCTGGAGGGAGAGAGGTGCTGGGCCTGGCAGGCTGAAGAACCTGCCTGGGAGGAAGACAGCTGCGCTTCCTTTCCTGGGCCACTGGACCAGGCTGAGGACTTCTGCCATTGTCAGCAAACTGTGTGCCTCCCTACTGAGGGAAAAATACCAGTACAACCTGCCCCCAGCTGCTTGGCTCCGCCTGTTGCTCTGCCATAATGTGTTTACCATCTGGAGGGAGTTCAGGGGAGGGGAGGTCAGCTGGGAGTGCTGCCACCATTAGTAGAGTGACAGGTCATGGAAGATATGGTGGGAGGGGTCGTGCAGGCCGTAACAGGAGAAGGAGGGTCAGTCGTAGACAGACTGTCCCTCTTTCTGGCCCTCCCCTCAACCCTCTGACCTTAGGCAGCCTGAGCAGCAGCCCCCTGAGTCTGAACCTGCTGTTCCTTAATGCCAGGTCAGTAAACAATAAGACCTGCCTGGTCCAGGATTTGATTCTGGACCAGAAAGCTGACCTGGCCTGCATTACGGAGACCTGGTTGGATGAGGCCGGAGGTGTGGACCTCTCCCAGATCTGTCCACCAGGTTTCCGGGTGCTGCAGCAGCCAAGACGTCAGGGGCGGGGAGGTGGGGTTGCGATAGTCTACCGTGATTCTATCCCTCTCACCAGGTCCCCTGTCCAGCGTTTCACAGGGTTTGAGTGCCTCCGTGTTGTGCTGGAGGGGCGAGACAGAATAGGGATTCTGTTGGTGTACCGCCCGCCGTGCTGCCCAACAGTCTCCCTGCCTGAGCTGACCGGGGTGATCTCAAGTGTGGCGTTGGAGAGCCCTCGCCTTTTAGCGCTGGGGGACTTCAATGTCCATGCCGAGGCACCCCAAACATCTGCAGCTCAGGATTTCATGGCCTCCATGGCAACCATGGGTCTGTCTCAAAGAATATCTGCCCCTACTCATGATGCGGGACACACACTGGACCTTGTGTTCACTGCTGGGCAGGTTGATGGTGATCTGGATGTGAAGGACATCTCCATCACCCCATTGCCATGGACAGATAACTACCTGGTGGGATTTAGGCTTATCGCAGCCGGTAACCTCTGCACAGGCGGGGGACCGCATTCCATGGTCCACCCCCGGAGACTGATGGATCCAAATGGTTTCCTGATGGCTCTGGGGGATTTTCCTGCTGCCAGAGCTGGCGACTCACCCGGCTCCTTGGTCAATCTCTGGAACACGGAGATGACCAGGGCCCTGGATGAGATCGCTCCTGAGCGACCTCGACCCTGCCGTAGATCAAACGCAGCTCCTTGGTTTTCTGGGGAGCTGCGGGCTTTGAAACAGCAAGGTCGACGTTTAGAGCGACGATGGCGAAAGACTCGTGTCATTTCTGATCGGGCAGAGGCCAGGGCTTACTGGCGAGCCTACTCTGCAGCAGTGGTGGTAGCTAAAAAGGAATACTTTGCTACCACCATCGCATCCGCAGAGAACCGTCCAGCGGAGCTCTTCCATGTGGTCCGGGGCCTACTCCATCTGGCCCCCCTCACTGATGTGGTAGAGCACACGGAGGCTCGCTGTGGCGAGTTCGCGCAACACTTTGCGGACAAGGTCGACCAGATCCGGCATGACTTGGATGCCACTTTAACAACATCCAACGATGTCCCTGGGGCACCTGTCTTATCCATCTTTTGGGATTCTTTTCAGCTTGTAGAACCTGAGGATGTGGACAGGATTCTCTGTAGTGTGAGACCATCTGCTTGCCCGCTCGACCCTTGCCCAGCCTGGCTAATTAGATTGGCCCGGGATGGACTGGCCGAATGGACAGGGAGGGTGGTGAACTCCTCTCTGAGAGAGGGGGTGTTGCCGCCTGCATTAAAGCAGGCGGTGGTTCACCCCCTCCTGAAGAAACCCTCCCTGGACCCTAAAAATTTAAAAATTATTGGCCAGTCTCAAACATCCCATTTCTGGGTAAAGTGGTCGAGCGGGTAGTAGCGTCTCAGCTTCAGAGGGTCCTGGATGAAGCTGATTATCTGGATCCCTTCCAATCTGGTTTCAGACCGGGGTTTGGGACAGAGACTGCCTTCGTAGCCTTGGTGGATGACCTACGCCAGGGAATGGACAGGGGGAGTGCGTCCCTGTTGGTCCTGCTGGACCTCTCAGTAGCCTTCGACACCATCGACCATGGTGTCCTTCTGGGTCGATTGGCCGGGTTGGGGATTGGAGGCACTGTTTTGCAGTGGTTCCACTCCTTCCTGGCTGACCGGTCCCAGAAGGTGGTGCTGGGGGATGCTTGTTCGGCACCCTGGCCTCTTCAGTGCGGGGTGCCACAAGGTTCCATTCTATCCCCCATGCTATTTAACATCTACATGAAGCTGCTGGGAGAGGTCATCCGGAAGTTTGGAGTGAGGTGTCACCAGTACGCTGATGACACCCAGCTCTATCTCTCCTTTCCTCCTGAGTCCAAGGAGGCAGTTGAAGTCCTGAATCGTTGTCTGGAGGCAGTGGAGGACTGGATGAGGGTGAACAAGCTGAGATTAAATCCTGATAAGACAGAAGGAAGTCCTGGTCTCCTGGTCCGGAAGTCCTCGACTCGGGTATTGGAATATCATCCCATTCTGGATGGGGTTGCACTCCCTCTGAAGGAGCAGGTTCGCAGCTTGGGGGTTCTCCTGGATTCGCAGCTGCTCCTGGAGTCCCAGGTGGCGGCTGTGGCCAGGGGAGCCTTTGCTCAGCTTCGGCTGATCCGCCAGCTACAACCATACCTGAGTCGCTTGGATCTGGCCACGGAGACCCATGCCCTAGTGACATCGAGACTAGATTATTGCAACGCGCTCTACATGGGGCTGCCTCTGAAGATGGTTCGGAAACTGCCACTAGTCCAGAATGCGGCGGTCTGTGTGGTTGCTGAGGCTCGTCGGTTCGACTCTGTCGGGCCACTGCTTCAGCGACTACACTGGCTGCCCATTCGTTTCCGGGCTGAATTCAAAGTGCTGGTCCTGACCTTTAAAGCCCTAAACGGTTTGGGTCCAGGGTATCTGAGGGACCGCCTTCTTCCATACAATCCGACCCATCACCTAAGGTCATCTGAGGGGGCCCTTCTGACTGTGCCGCCACTAAGAGACGTGAGAGTGTGGCGGCCAGAGATAGGGCCTTCTCGGTGGTGGCACCCCGGCTTTGGAACTCCCTCCCGTAGAACTGAGGAAAGCTCCCTCACTACAGAGCTTCAGGCGGAGCCTTAAAACCTTTTATTTTAAAAAAGCTTTTTAAATGGGGGCAGAGGTTGGGGGGCTTTTAACTTTTTTATCTTTTCTGTTTTATCGTTTTTAGTCTATGTTTTTAGCTTTAATCTAATTGTATTTTAATTACATTTTAATGTGTTTTTATCTCTATTTATTATCATATGTAATTTTAGTGGTGTTTTATTGTTTTTTAATTGTTTGGCCGCCTTGAGTTCCCCCCTGTGGGGGAAGAAAGGCGGGATAAAAATCACTTAAATAATAAATAAAAATAATAATCACCACCCCATGCTTGTCACCACCCCATGTACATCACCAACCCATGCGCACCACCACCTCCATGCACACCACCACCCCCATATGCAACATCCCCCTCATGCATGACACCCCCATGTGCACCATCCTCCCATGCGCACCATCCCCATCTGTACCTCACCATGTGCACCACTACCCCCATGCGCACCATCCCCCATGTGCACCATCCTTCATGCACCATTCTCCCCTTGCCATATGCACCACCCCTTATACACACCATCCCCCCATGCACACCATCCCTCTCATGCAAACACCCCTGTGTGCACTATTCTCCCCATGCACATCATCCTGCATATGCACCTCATGCACAACACCCCCATGTGCATCATCCTCATGTGGTTGATCTCTCAGTCTTCAATGCAAATCATAGAATCATAGAATCAAAGTATAGTACAGAACATGTTGCACCCTTTTCACCCCCGTTAAGGGTTAAATTTCTTAACATTGGTTCTTGGTGGGTGCTCAGATCACATAAGGAACATCGTCCCCCAATTTCATTCTTCTAGGTCCAGGAGTTGGGGGCTGGGCCTTGATCAATCAGTGATTCTTCAATGTAAAGTACAGTGGCGCCTCACGTAACAAATTTAATTCGTTCCGGAGCCATGTTTGTTACATGAAACATTCTTTACGTGTTTTAAGTGAAACTCTCTTTAAGTGAAACGCTCTTTAAGTGAAGCGGATTTTCCCATAGCAAATCATGGAAACTCAGACAATTGGTTCCAGAACCCAAAAAATATTCATATAAAAATATTAACTGGATGTAAAAATGATGACAAAACACTGGAATTAAATTCAAAACATGCATTCAGTGTGCATGATCCTATGAAGTCTACTTAGGCTGCAATCCTAAAAAGACTTTCCTTGGAAGTAAGCCCCATTTATCACAATGGGGCTTACTTCTGTGTAGACATGGTTAAGATTGTGCTCTTTCAGTATTACTAATGGAGTCACTGCTATCCATTGGCTCAATGGAATCTTTGTCTTTTTGTGGAACTTTAACATTCCCAAGCTGCTGATGGAGAGCAGCATTAGAACATTGATAAGGCACACCTCCTATGCGGCCACACACAGATCCCACATACAAACCTGGCTCAAGCTGCTCCCCTGGGACCCCACATGAGTTCCCTGGCCATGGAAGCCTATTCAAAACTTTGCCCAGGGCCCCACTGTATTTATTCTGTCCCCTTGCCCCCCCCGTCCCTTCATCCCCCCTGTGGGTTCCCTTGCCAGGGAAGCCTGTTCCAAACATCCTCAGAAGTGTTCTTTACCCAAGACAGTGTTCTTTACGCAAGTCAAAATTTCTGAGAAAATTTTGTTCTTTACCCAAAACGTCCTTTACCCAAGTCGTTCTTCACCCAAGGTACAACTATATAGGGAAGAAAACACATTGCGCCCCTTTTCACCCCCTTCCAGTTGGAATTTCCAAAAACCGATTCTTAGTGGATTCTTAGGAGCAGAGGCGACTAGTGCATCAACCTAGTCCTCTTTGCCCACCCACTTGCCTTCTTCTCCTCCTCTTTAAGCAAAGTGGAGGAGAGAAGTTGATGACAGTGGCAACCCTGCTCCTTAGAATTGCTATTGCACCAGTTGCTTCCACCGCCAACCATCTTGCCAATTCTATCTGCTGCTTCTTCCTGGCTCTGGCACTCTGTTTTGAAAGAGCACAAAGAAGCAAGGAGAAACAGATGAGGAGTGATACCTCTGGTTTTCTTATTCCACCCTGTTTTGCTCATCTATTGCAAGTCATAGTGTGACAGAGCAGAGAGGTTGAGATAAGGTGGATAGGTGAAGTGGATGTGGAGAAGGCCAATGCATGCAGTGTTTTACCAGTGTGCATCTGGCACGTAATCTCACCTGGGCTTGTCCTGGTATTTTTCTACTAAGACACCACTCCTTCCAAATAAACAAAGGCCCAACCATCTTAAGAGCAGGATCTTCCCAGAATACCAATTTTGCTTGTGCACATGGATCAAAATGTATATTGTTGCCAACTGTCCACCAATTCTGTCAGCCATCATTGTGATTACTGTAGATAAATGATGGATGGATGTAACAAACAGCTGCCCATGACTACAACATGCCTTCAGCATTCTCTCTTTAAGTGTTTTATTATGGAGAAACTGTGAACATTCTGTGGTATGTGCTAGATCAGGAAAATTACAGCTTAGTATGGGGTGTCCAAACCCTGGACTGGAGGCCAGATGCGGCCCCCTCCATCTAGCCCACAGACAGGCCTTGTAATGTATCCAATACTATCTTATATTTAAATTTATGTAAATGTATTCAAATTTGATGTGTAAATCATTTTTCCAGCCCATGACACAGTGTCAGAAAGATGATGAGACCCTCCTGCCAAAACCTTTGGACACCCCCTTGCTTAGAACAGAATGTTGCATTATATTCAGTAGGCAAGTGAAAACAACAAGCGAGTGTAATCTCATTACATTAGGAGCAATGACAATTTTTATTAAAATTTGAATCAAGAGTAGTAGAACCCTGCAATTATAAGGAGGCTGAATATTCTTTTTAATTATGTTTAAAAATTATGTTTGGCCAAGCTTATTTTGCTTCCTTTTGTTTCCATCTGTGAAGTGCTTAAGGATCCAATCCTACCCAACTCAGCCTTTGATGTAATTGTGCCAATGGAGCATGCACTGCAGCCTTTAGTTTGGGGGAAGTCACAGAGACCTTCTCAAGGTAAGGGACCATTTGTTCTTTTACCTTAGAACTGCACTGTAACTGCATCAGCACAAGAAAGTTGGATAGGATTGAGCCCTAAGTTGAATCAATGTTTGTTTTAAAACTAATTGGGATATTTCAGGTAGCTCTAAAAAGGAGAGAGAGAGCACACACCTGCCATGTGCTGGAAACAGGTAGAGCTGATGCACTACCATAGGGAACGGAAAGCTTTTTCCCTTCCTGGAGTAACGTAAGCACAGTCCTGATGAGTCTGCTCAGATATAAGCCACCTCTGGAGATGGTTTAGATATGTAGAGCAGACAAGAGCAGCCAGAAGCTCCCAGCTTCCTGGGGACTGAGGTTTGGATCCAGCATAACTATGGCATCTGAGCCCTGTTTCCCACTCCTCACCTACCCTGAGAATGTCCTCTCCCTGCCCTGGAATGTCCTCCTTCACCCCTGCCATCCTGAAACCCCAAGAACGGCCAGCGCAACTACCCCTTGCCCTGTTCCTGTGGTGGTGCCAAGACTCTGATACATGTCCATGTGCCAGCCTAAACCCCCAGGAGTGGAGCAAAAGCGCGCAGTCCTAACAGACTGGCCATTTCTATGGTGATGTAGGGAGGCATGTCTGTGCACTGGGCTAATCTTTCCCCAGCCGTGGCGCAGAAGTATCTTATGGCACTTTTGTGAAACCTCCAGATCTGCACAGGACTTATGGAACTAACTGGAGGTAAGATTGTAGCCATCAGTTTCTAAGCTTTGACTATAGTATTTGGGAGCTTATCTTTCAGAAACCTTGATTGTACTTCCATAGGTGATTTGTTTCCTTCCTTGGACTGCTTACTCAAGATTTCTCAAATCATTATTCATGACTCTGCAGTTTATAGCATGTGATTTCACAAGTTGTTATTTTGAGACTCCCCACAGTTACGCATAGTATAAAGAATGACAGACTACCACTTTTGGTATCAGAGTAACAAGTTAAACAGGGCAAAATCACAAATTAACAAAGTGCAAATTTTCTTCCTGCACTAATTGCTATAAACACCGGTATTGACAAAGGTTATTGCATGCCCTAGATCCAGATTAATACTGCATTCAGGTTAACGTGATGTTTGAGAGATGGATTCTATATTAGTAAAAAGAAAAGGATACGGTAGTAACAAGAAGCCCTTGATGCTGCTTGCTGTAACTCATGGGAAAAGACATGTTGCTTATACGTTTCCCAACCCTGGCCCTGGAGCCAGATGTGGCACTCAATGAGCCTCCTCAGCATGTCCCCTCTGTCCAGTCCTCAGGCAAGCCCTGTAATCCTCCAGAGACAAAAGGGAGCACTGCTTTTCATACTCTGAGAGAGCATTTTGAGGACTGAGGAGGGTGAACACACCTCCTCTCTCTGTGTATAAAAGTGCTTATTAACTTGTTTGAAGATCACCCTCTGTGTGTGTGCTGGAAAGTGTATTTGAACTGATTTAAATTCATTCTTTTACAAGTTTTGTCACTAATATAGCAGCCATTTATGTAAATTTATTCAAATTTGAAGCGTAAATCAATTCTTTTTTTCTTCTGGCCCTGACACAGTATCAGAAAGATGCCAAAACTTTTAGAGACCCCTGCTCTACAGTGTCAAGGGAAGCCAGTTGTCCTATCTGGAATAGTGTCACCTGTTGGCTACAAGAAGGGTCAAATTGCCAGGATGCTAAGTGGATTCCCAGACTGAGGCTGCAATCCTAACCAAAAGTTAGGATGGCATAAACCCTGGCACAAATCCTGTACTGTCCTGGGGGTGTCACAAAAGTACTGGAAGGCACTTCTGCACCACTCCAGTGAGGGGTTAGGCCAGTGCATGGGCCTAAAATGGTTCTCTAAAGGGCAATATCTCTTAATGACTATGGCCAATCTAGATGTAAAACATAGACCACTATTATTATTTACAAGCAATGCATGAGAAATGGCTTCTGTCTCTCATTTGGTGAACCGGTTGGCGTTAAGGTCAACATTTGGTTTAGAGGAAACCATGCTGAGACTGAGTGCTTCTGTTTGATTCTTGTCACAATCTAGGGCTACTCCTCATAACAGAATCCTCATAATGAGCCAAGGGGATGCAGATAACTTAGGATAGGAAGAAGACCTCAGTCTTCTGCAATGGGGTTGCACTGTCATGTTACAGTGGTTCTCAAATGTTTCACTGCAGCAAAACACAGCATTACCTTCAGTGGAATTGTAATGCTCTAAGATGTTTTGCAAATTCTGTCATGCTCCAGAACGCAATGCCACAAGGCATTATGGGATGCAATGTGGCATGATATAACCAATGAAGTAGTTTCTGCACTAGCGCTACCCAGAAGCTGAAAGGCATTCTGTAACGTGGCCAGTGGTGGGCTCCAGCAGGTTCGCACCTACTCCATAGAACCCGTTCTTAACAAGAGATAGGACATATAAAGTTTAAAAATAGCCATTTAAAAGTGGCTGCCAGATGGGCAGAGAACCGGTTCTTAATTTTTTTGAAGCCCATCACTGAATGTGGCCCATAATGACTTGATGCTACCAGGCCCACCAAAAATCATCTCATGTCCTATAGGTTGAGAATTGTTGCATCATGATGTTCTAAAAGGGGAATAAGAAAACAAGAGAAAGAAGGCAATGATGCCTTAGTAGCTATCACAACAAGGTACTCGCTGCAGAGATGAGAGCTTCTATAGACTCTGGTCGCTCCTGGATGCCACTTGGAGGTTGTTGAAGTGATGTAGAAGCAGATGAAATAGGTGTGATGGAGGAGGAAAAAGCTGTTTGGGCACTTAAGAATTGTACTTCTAGAAAATGCTTTTCTAAAATACACAGGGGGTATGTGAGTATAGGGGGTGCCTTGTTATCCAGGGCATTCCTGGATCCCTCTGGATACCAAAAACTGCAGATAACAAAATCCACAATTCAAGTAAACCTTAACCCTCCAACTCTAACTTTAACCCTTTTGAGAATCACTGCAGGTAATTTCTGGCTTTACTGGAAAATAAGTGAAATTTAAAAGCTTTACAAGAATTTCAGAAGGCTAGGCCCTGCTATCTTCTGTTAACACTCCAAGATAACAGAACTCCTGGCAATCTTATACTACAAACTGAATTTACAAGGTCAGCTCAGACCTGCACAAGTAATATTGATATGCACCACCAGCAATAGTGATATGTGCAGGTTGATCAAGCCCAAGAAGAGCATTAGGATTTGGTATGTGCTGTCACCAAACCTATCACCCTTCTTACTCTGATCTACCTATTCTCGCCCCATCTTCACCCCTTTCCCCCCTCTCCTCCCGTTCTGCCCATCTGTGCCAGGCTTACCTGCCCTGGCAAGCCTCTGTTGCTCTGCCAATATACACAGGATGCTCCAGTCTTCCCACTAGTTGTCTGGCTGCCTGCATTGACTGAAAGTACTTAATGGTGCTTTCGCAGAAGCCAGTGGCAGCTGAACGTGCATTCCGTCAGTACTTCTTTTCAATAGGATTGGGCCATTAATGTATTTACTCTTTTGTACTTAAAATTTCCCAAGTTATTTACTCTCTTAGGCATTGGCCCTTTATGTTGTTGTATTGTTTGTTTTAACGGGGCTTCATTGAGGTGCAGGGCAAGAGAAAATCATCTTTCTCCTATAGGCCATGTCTGAGCCGTGTGGCAGTGTTGCTTTATTTTGCACATTTAAAAAACTCAGCAGCCCGTATTTGGCCTGGCTGGCTCACAAAGCCCAATGTTACAGGAAGAGCGCTTGCGCCTGCTTGCTGTAATCAGAGAGGTAATTCTGTTTTTCCTGGCAGAGGCCTCTGCCGAGACTGCTGTGTGCGATGTATGGAACAGATTCTTTTTTCCGGCGCCCTGCCAAAGTGACCATCTGCTTCCAGTTCTAACCCCCCTTGCTCCCCCCAATCTGTGGCTGTTCACTGAACTGTGTGTGTGTGCGTGTGTGTTTGTGTGTGTGTGTGTACACATGCTTAGGGCCTCCTTCATTCCTACACCCACCCCAAGTTGTTCCTCGAGGTCCAGCCAGAAATGAGGCAGGATGTCAGGGGGATGCCTGACCTGCACTGATCCAAAACGTGGCCAAGATAAGAATCTGTCCCTTTCTTTTCTCAAAAACATCTGCTGGTCTGGAACCAACCTTTGCATTGTTTCCAGCTGAGGCTCCCAAACATCTGTAAACAGAGAAGGACACATCAAGTCCTTTCCAGAGTTGGCTATACAGCCCAAGAATCTTGGCTTATAGAATTGCTCCCACCCCCCACTGCCTCGTACTTCTACTCGAACAATTTCCCCCCACTCTCTTTGCAGTGTCTTCTCTCTGACAGAGAGGGCTAGGCCTTCAAGAGGAAGCAAGACATCAGGAGCAATGGAAGGCTCATTCCCCTGGTTTCCTAAGTCCATGGCAACCCTAGCATGAAGAAAGGTGAAGCAGCCATTTCAGGTAAAAAATTGAGATATAATTTAGGACATCAAGGAGGTAGACAAGACTGATTCTTGAAGGGTCACAATATACCACTTAGTTCTTTTGTGCAAGCCCCTCTGAAATACAACAAGAATACACTCCTGTCAGATAACTCCACACACAGGTGTAACTAAAAGTCTCTGCACCAGAGGCAGTGTCATCATGGCATCACATGACATTGTGCCATCACTTCTGGGTTCTCCCCATAGGAGAAGGTGCTGGTGGCTTTATGCCCCCTGTTCTTTCTTCTGTAGAAGCTTTTCTTTGACAGGACGCCTCCATAGAAGGAGGCGAAGAGATCACAAAAACACCAGATCCTCCTCTTCCATGCTGTTTACAGTTGTTCTGGAGGAAGGGGTGCTCACAGCAACAGCTTCCTATCCCCATTCCTTCTCCTGTGGAGATTCCCCTTGAAGAGGGCACCACTGAGCACAAGAAACATGGCACAAAGCTACTACAACATATGGGAGAACTGTAAGTAGTGCAAGGTAGTCATGCACCCCTCATGGCAAAGCACCTAGCACAAGTGCCCTTCAAGTTCCATTCTTGTTATACGTCTGATTCCACAGTGATGGTTTCCGGACTGATTCTGTTCCATTCTAATCAATGAGAGGGGAGGCATTTGGGATTTTGACTTTAGGAAGAAAATAGGTAGAATGTTTTCTATTTTAGGTACAATAAGGCTGTAGCCAGCATTATCTCAGCTATCCATGTCTCTTTCTGGTGTCCAGAGTTGTTGCTTTGCAGTATCTTCCCCATCCCAGGCTCAGGGTATCACACTCAGGGAGTGACATACAGGGGCCCCCAGTTCACCAAAATTGGGGGGTTCACCAAAATTGTTATAATCACTAAAATTTCAAAAATTGTTTGGAATAGCCCCATCATTATGCAGCCAAGTTGGATGCATGTTTTCCAGCAGAATCTAATGCTGGAATAATCTAAAATAATAAAATAAAATAACATTAAATAAAATAGAGGCTAAATTGATAAGGTTATTTTTAAAATATAAAAGTTTTAATTAATATATAATTAATTGTATTAACTTACACACACACAGAGAGAGAGAGAGAGAGAGAGAGAGAGAGAGAGAGAGAGAGAGAGAGAGAGAGAGGCGCCATATGTAACAAATTTAATTCGTTCCGGAGGCATGTTCTTTACGTGAAACATTCTTTACGTGAAGCGGATTTTCCCATAGGAAATAATGGAAACTCAGACGATTGGTTCCACAACCCCAAAAATATTCATATGGAAATATTAACTGGATGTAAAAATGATGACAGAACACTGGGATTGAATTCAAAACATGCATTCAATGTGCATGATCTTATGAAGTCTACTTAGGCTACAATCCTAAGACCACTTTCCTGGGAGTAAGTCCCATTGAACACAGTGGGGCTTACTTTTGAGTAGACATGGTGAGGATTGTGCCCTTAGGCTGCAGTCCTAAAGACACTTTCCTGGGAGGAAGATCCATTTACCACAATGGGGCTTACTTCTGGGTAGACATGGTTAGGAGGCTGCAATCCAAGACACCTTCAAAGTGTCTCCCCACTTTCTCCTTCTCTTCATCCTGAGCCTCTCTCTCTCTCTGGTCCCTTCTGGCTGGCCCTGAGCTGCTTCCCTCTTCTCCACTGCTCTTCTCTCTCTCTGCCCAGCGGACACCCGGCCACAAGAGGAACAGCATAGAAGTGTTGCTTTTACTATGGGCGGGTGCGCTAGGCAGCCCTGACGCTTTTTAAACAGGCTGCCGGCAAGCACATCTGCCCCAACTGCCAACAAATGTGTTCTTTATGTGAAGCATTTTCTTTACGTGAAGCAGAATCCTAGATAAATTTTTGTTTGTTACGTGAAACATACTTTACGTGAGGCATCACTGTATATATAATTGTACAATATATAGAATTGAATCGCTGGGATCACTGATTCATCAACACCCAACTCAAACCCACAGACCTAGAAGCATGAAATTCAGGGACCATATTCCTTCTGTGATATGAGCATCCACTAAGAACCTATTTTTTAGAAATTTAACCCCTGAAATTCTTGAAATTATACTCCCAAAATGATGGGTAAATTCCACTAGTAATTAAATAATTTTTGATGTAAGGAGTTGTCAAAAAATTTGTGGGCCACAGGTACCAAATAATCTAGCCATGCCACTGCTTCATCCACATGCAAATAAACATTTTGGCTATTGCCACAATGAACAACTATCCCCTTTTCAACTGTCCAAAACAAAACAACTCAGGTGAAAGAATGTACCTGTCGTTCCTTTGCTGATTATGGGCTTTTATTTTTTATTTTTTGAAAAGCAGAGCACTCTTCTGGCTGCCTCCCGGCCTGCCATAGCAATGAAAAGCTGCCCTATAGCACAGGGGACTATTGTGGGTGCAACATACCCCCTCAGTTCTTCTCCAGCTGGGCTGTTCCTATTGTAAAAACTTTTACCAGATGTATATGTTCACTCTCAAAATCACTAGGGCCTCTTCATTTTCATAATAGTGGCAGTAACAGGTAAAACAATCAGCATGCTCATTTAGTGGTGCTTCATTAGCAGAAACGATGTCCAGCTATGAGGGCAGTTAATGACTGAACAATCGTGATAGACCATATGTTTGGCACAAGATTTATTATTCAAGGCTTCCAGCAGAGGCAGATTCTGATCACAGAACGGTGTGAGCCAGTGTCATTGCCCTGTCAGCATGGAGCCTACAACTCTGCTGGTTCATAAATATGGAATCTTGAATGGTGGTACTGCTTTCAGGAGGGTAGGAGTTAGCCAACTTGATCCTGTTCCCCAAAGACTCAAGAGTCCTGGAGTGGATTCAGACTTCATGGAAATTTCCAACAATCTGATGTCCAAGCATATCATGCACATGCACTTTCACTGTATTGTTCAAAGAGGAATTAATAGACATGTAGGTTGTTGGAGTTTCCGAGATTTCAGAATGCAAGATACCATGAGTCCTGAAGGCTGTGTGCCTTGACTTTCCCTTCTGGCATTAGAGTGAAGGTGCAAAGAGTGGTTTGTAGGGCTATACCCAGGTGTTTGAGCTTTTCATAATACAATATTTAAAGCTAGCTTCCCAGCATCCTGCCTGTGTGAAGACATCCACTATTGAGGGCTTGACAGTCAGATCTCCGAATCTTGATTCACAACTCCAGACAAAGAGTTCACAGCTTTGGGCAAAAAACTGGGGCAAGTCAAAGGAACTATTATGGGAAAGAGAGGAAGGAAAACAGAACAATTGTCCAGTTTCCACAACAATTTTATAATGGTCTAGGAATCAACTAGTATGTTTTTCAGCCCTGATTCTTTGAGAGTAGCCGTTCATCAAGGTGAATTATCCTTCTCCTTCCCACCTCCTGCCACCCTGTTTCTGCGTTTCATTCGGCATTTTCATGTCCTTAGACACAGTTTGTTTCATTGTATTCTACATTAAATTCCTCATCAAATCAAATGGTATAACATGATGGTATTATTTGAAAATATCAAGGTTTTCAGTTTTGCCCACTTGTGTTGACAACAGCAGATCTCGCAATCCACCATTATACGTCCCAATGCAGCATCACAAAAGAGATTCCTAGATTCCTACAAATGGCCAGAGATTCCCACAAGTGTACCCACAGCTCACTCAGGCTGGACCAGAGCAAACAATGATAAAAACACAAATGTGTTGCGGGGTTGAAGGTGGACTGTTCAGTGAGATGTGGGGAGTAGGAGTGAGGAGGGCAATGGAAAGAGCAGGGCTGTTCAAGGATAGGAGTGGTCTCAACAACAGTCACCAATTCCTATTCCACCTATTCAATTCCCCCTTTTCCTAGACCAATACACTCTTTGGACTTACACCAGCTAAATAGCTGTTGTTGGTCCAAGGAAAGTAATTGGTGGCAAGGCAGCTTACGGCAAGGTAAGTAAAAAATATTTTTATATACACTTTTCGGGCTTTATGGCCCCCACCATGGGTTGCACAGTCCATTGGTGCCTCTGAATCATATAGGATGTTGGGGAGCAGGATTGGGGCAATAGTGTTGCAAATTATTTCAAGTAATGGACAACTGGCATTCTTATATGCCTTTGAGTTAATGAAAAGAGAAAAGGATTGGGCTTGTTCCAGTATAGCATTATTAATTTTCCCCATACATCCAGATGTACATCCATGATTCTTTCCAAAATCTACATCACCAGTACCCCCTCCAATTTTTCCAAAATCTAATCCACTAGTTCAGCCACGTACAGTAATATCTGTACATCAGAATATTTACTTTTATAGTTGGTCCTCCAGAGCAAATAAACTTGGTGAAAATGGGTCTCTCATTTGAGTCATCCTAACTCTTTTGAGTATGAAAGAGTAGCTTCCGCATAAGATAATAGTTCCTACAAGTACCATGGCTATATAAATATGAAATGCATTTTTCATAATTTCTATTGCTAAAGATATCTTTTGAGTGCAAACGATATCTTTCAGCATCTTCATACTTTGATCTCCTAGGATCTCTTGCCAGATTCCCAGGAATTTCCTCTTGTGAGGCCCTTTCCTGTATTTTACTCAATACATATCTCTGATTCCCTTAAGCCAAAGTTGGCCAAGAATTCCCATCTCACCAGTGGCTGGATTAAACCAGTCTTTCTCGCCTGCCAACAGATACTAAGGACTTGCATGGAAGGGCTCTCTTTCTGCAAGGTAACTAATTTCAGATGGGAAATTAAGTGTAGGCTAGAGAACCCCTGCTTTCCTTTTATTTTTCTGAGCATTCTGTTCCAGTTCTGCTTTCTTTCCCATCTTGGTTTGATGTAATTGGACACAAAGTAACGTGGAATCTAATGGGATACAAAGATGATATATTCAACTTTTGTGATTATTTGATACACCTCAGTACTAACTTCCTGTAGCTCTGTGGTCCTCAAGCATTTCAGCCTGAGACTCCCTTTCAAATTTAAAAATCTGGGACCGCTTGTCAAACTTACTGGGATGTGACATCACTGTGATGCCATACCTACATAGAAGTAAATCCTATTGTGTTCAATGAGACTTGCAGGAAAACCCAGTGCCAGATTCCAGGATGGATCATCCCACCCTCCGTAATCCGCCTGACCTGAGGTCAAAACCCCCCAAGGTGGTCCTGACCACCACTGAGTACCATTGCTCTAGATTAAACCAGTCCTGTACATCAGAAGAATTTATCAGAGTACCACTGTGATCAATGCCTTATTTTCTTCTTACGACCTTTCCTTCCAGTCTGGGCAGATTCCCTGATTTTTACCATGCTCCATAATCTCATCTTGAAATTTATTTATTTATTTGTGGGATTTCTACCCCAACTTTCTCAGTTATACTGACTCAAGGCGGCTGACAACATAAATAACATAATATATATGTAAAAAGAGACATTTAAAAACATTTTAAAACAACCCGTCACCCAAAATTAAATTAAGAAACCAGTTTAAAAACACTACTAAAAGCACAACAACCCCTCCCCACAAACCTCCATATCAACTGAAAGCCTTTGTCCGTAAGAATGTTTTCAGGCCCCGCCGAAAACCATACAGGGAGGGAGCAGTTCTCAAGTCCAAGGGGAGAGAATTCCAGAGCTGGAGTGCAACCACTGAAAAGGCCGTGCTCCTAGCCACCATACCTCTCACCTCTCGGTGGTGGAACGGTGAGCAGCCCCCCCCCCCCAAAGATCTTAAGTGACAGGATGTATTGTATGGACGCAGGCGGTCCCTCAAATACCCTGGACCTGAACTGTAGATGGCTTTAAAGGTCAAGACCAGCACTTTGAATTCAGCCCAGAAACAAATGGGCAGCCAGTGTAGCCGCTGAAGCAGTGGCCCAACCGAGCCGAACCTACGAACATAAGCCAACATAATGTTGATTTCAGGCCAGTGGTAGGATTATTAATACTGAGATGGTCAATTAACAAGTCAACCACACTTCCAGAACAACCCCTGATCAAAGGCAAGGAATCTCTGATACAAACAGAGAGAATGAATCCTTAGTTTTGTGACCCAAGGGTTCCTGCAGAGAACCTGAACATAACTCAGTATACTGCCACCCCAGTAAACTAAATGCAGAGCAACTCTTCTTCCCCTCACCCAAAGAAGAATAGAACTGAATTCAATAAAGTTCAGCAGGACTGTCTCTACTTTAGCCATTACCTCCACTTCAGGGAATAAGAGGTTGCCACTTCCCATGTCTGCTGTGTACCCATAACAGAACAGCACAGTAAAATATGAATTGAGGTGCATCCTCAACTGATAGTAGAATTCCAATTTCTCCTTTTCCTTTTATTTCCCTATATTCACACCCCTCCTCTGTTGTTCTGCTTCCAAAGACCTCAGACATAGCAACCTTCTCTGCATGGTCCCTTTCCCCCAACCATCATGTGAAATAGTCATGCCCATCTTCAGTTGAACACTGCAATTATTGCTTAATGTCTTCATAATGGATTATTTAAATGAGACAGTACATTTTTCAGATTTGCAGGTTCTTCAAAAGTGTAAAGGAGAAGGTATTCTGAACTTCATTCCATGACCTATCGCTGCTGTCAATCATTCTGGTTTCATCATGTGAAGAGAGGTTTATGCCTGATTAGAGGAATAAACTTTCATGTGATGAACCGGGACAGAACTTTTGTGCTATTCACCACTTGATTATTTGATACTTTTCCTTTTCAAATGATGAGTTATCACTATTTGAAACGTGCAGACTGACTCACCTCCAAATTTGTACATTTCTTCTAGCAGAAGCAATATTTTCTATGGGTGACATCCAGAGTAACTATGGGGAGTCCTTGCTCTGGAGTAAGAACATGTTACTCTGGACTGCAATATGAATTTCCCATAGGTTTTTATAGGTGGTGCAGTAACTATGCGTGCACGTAATGTCTCTTACCTGCTCCCGTACTTACTCTGGATTGTGTCCTATGTCATATTCTTAGAATGCAGCAACCTCAAGATCATCTTCCAAACTCAGTCTTTCTTCCCCCACCTCTTTGGGGGTCTGGATCAAACACTGAGGAGCATATCTGAGGCCAAGACGACATCACAGTATGTGCATGACTGCCAGAAAAACTGCAACTTTGCACCTCTCCCTCCCCCCCTAATACAAAACGTAAGACGTGACATCACTACGTTTGCAAGTTTCTCTGCTCTATATCTCTGTAAGCAGCAGCCAGTGCAGTTGGGGGGAGAGGCAGGGAAACAATGATATCATGTCACATGTTGTTTTATTACTAGACACTCAGAGGGAGAGAGTAGGAGACGAGCTGTTGCTTTTGGCGGCAGCCTTGTGTGTGCCGTAATATCTAATTCTAGCCTTAGTTCTCATACTCCGTTGAAACAAAGCCTAAGTTCTTGTAACTACATGTGCTCACATTGACTCTTCCTTTTCCATTCCTCCCCTCTCTCTGCTGCCTCCTCTGCTCTCAGAGTTTAGATTTTATGCTCCTTGAGCAGCAATCTGTGGAATATTTTTTGGGTCTGGATTTTGCTCTGTTACACAACATTCACACTGTACTGTAGGTACATACACAATTAAGAAAGAAAAACACAAACAGAACAGGGTGGAACAGATGGAAGAAGAACCCAAGTGTTATGGTGGTGAGTTGACTGCCTTCTCATGGAGTCAGAAGCTGAAACAGGTTGGTGGACTGCATCTTGCTGGAAGGTGAATCAGCTCAGCAGAGTGATGACCACAGAGCATCCCCTCCTGTGGTTCAGAGGCATTTCCCCAACACCCTGGCTGTTCGCTTAGGCGTATGCATAAATTAAGACTGAGACCAGAATTAAACTTTAGAACAGGTTTACTTACAAGTCATGAAGGCTCATATTTACAGCATCGGATCAGAGTTCCTAAGACTTAATCGGACCAGAGGCTCTAAAGCTGCCCCTGCTTGCATGTGGGTTTGAGGCCTGGTGGAGAGCCATGTGCTCACATCTGGAGAGAGGGAGAGGAAATAGGTCCAAGCCACACTTCCAAGTCACTTAGAGGGGGCAGGTAGAGAGATCATTCAGGACAGGGGGTGGTTCACTGTCCCCTTCTGACACATACAGGTTGGTGTTGTCTCTTTTTCCTAGCACATCTTGTCACATCTTCACCTTCTAGTGATACACTACTATCTATTTGATTCCTTTTCAGGAAAAGTCCACAACTGTACAAAGCATTTTCATTGCTGGACAATTCTCAGCCTTAGTAAATTCTTCCTCATGTCTAGCCTAAATCAACTTCCCTGTAGTTTTAATCCAATTGATCTAGTTCTGCTCTCAAGAAGCACACACAGAGAATCCTTTCTTCTGCATGACAGCAATTCAGATAACTGAAGATTGATAAGGCACAGACTGAAATGTGGGGCACTCCTATCTTATTTAAATTACAAAGAGTTATAAATATTCCAGATTTCAAGATCGGCCTGGCTGGCTGTCAATGTGAGAATGCCAAGTAGGTCATTTTGGAAAGCAATATCTTATGTGATAGGTGCGTTTCTTATGGCAGAGGCAGCCCTGTCACGAACATGGCAATCTAGATTCAGACAACTCCTAAAGTGGCAGAATGCAAGACTAAGAAATCAAACGTGGTATATCTATTCAGAGGTTCTCCGTACAAGTTTTAAGTGAGTGGCAGTAGTGAAAGAATACTACATACACAAATGAACTTCCCAATGTTCCCAGTGTACCCTATGTTAAGTCATGAAGAGGACAGTGGCTCTTGGGTTTTCCATGTCCGTCACCAGATTTTTCAGTGAGTTGAAGATGACATGATAAGAGCTAAAATTGCATAATTCCACTTTAACTTAGTGAATTCTCACTTTATACCCAGCAGAAAATTTTAAAGCTTGAAGATTTATTTTCATTTTATACTAATTATGATGCAAAATGGAGCTCAGCCAACATCTCTTTCCAAAACATTCTATATCAAAGTCCTGCATGTGGCTTGTGAGCTGCAGTCTGACCACCTCTGTAAAAGGTCAAGCACCAGGGACCTCTGGGGCCACCATGGAAGAACCTACAGCCACCAGAGACCTCAATTTGAGACAGCTGAATGCTCAGAAAGTGAGAGAAATAGTTTCATTTGTTTGGAAACAGTGTAGAACAGGCCCAGACACCTGTTTGAATGCCATGTTTCAGGCAGAAACACTTTAATGTGGATACATAAGCAAACAAAGTGGTGCTGTCTGCAAATGCTCAAGCTTTTGCTTTCCCCAAGGGGATGTTTCAACATACTTCTAGGTTTCAGCAAAAAGCCAAAAGAAATGAGACTCATCTCTCCACTCTTTAGTCCTTCCTATCATTCTACCTGGTAGCATCAAGCAGCCGTGATAGAGACGCTACCCGCAGCAGAACAAGAAAAGGACTGCATCCTAAATGGTCAGCACACAGAGGACATGATGGCAGGTCATGATGGTAGGTGCAAACTGGGAAGGGCCAGAGAGCAGAATATGCCCCCAGTAGAGATGAGGATGTATTTGTATTTATATTTGATATGTTTCTGCATATATAAACCTTCCTACAGCTGTCCTGTATCGTTTGCTGTTACTGATGTTTTAACTATGTCCTATGTATGTGGACACTTGAGTATGGTCCACCGAAAGCAGTCAGGCATAGAAATATGACCACAAGTACTGTGGCAGGTCACTGAGAGGTGATTGTTCAGTCAAGTACAGCTTGCTTACTCAGACACTCAGCTCAGACCTTCTTAAGATTTAAAAACACCTACTTCTATGTCTGCATGTTGGTACATGTTTCTGTTGCTGCACAGAGGTGCACCGATCATTGTTGGCTATACACATGCATCTGTCCATACGTATGCCATGTGGTTGCTGTGCTAGGCATAAAGGGTGCTGCTAGGTACAACCAACCTGCTGAAAGTCTCTTGCAACAGCCCATGGCTGCTGGCGCCAGGAGCACATCTTAAGTAATGTGCATATGCCTCCAGTTATCCCAGGCGCAGATCTGCCTCTTCTCCCTGAGACTCACCGGGCAAGAAGAGAAGGTGGGAAAAAAAACCTTGCTCCAGATGGCCAGAGCCGGCTGTATTTGTAGTACATGCCTCAGCTTCAACAGATGTGCCAGGACGCCATATTGCAGACACAGATGTAGGAGTCAAGTGCTCTGTGAAGACATTACATCTTCTCTGGGAAATGAATTAAACCACACACGCATGAACACACGCTCATGAGCAAAAATATCATTCCAACTGCACTGGGCTCCGAGGCAAGAAATCTGCAGTGCTTGTGCAGGTTGGAAAGTCAAGCACGCTCCTTTTGATTCCTTCCTCAGTATGCTTCCCCACCCCCACATGCAGCTTTGTGGAAAGCATTTCAGGGCATTTTAGATGCCATCCGCTCCGGATTTGCAGAGGCAATTAAAACATTAAGAGGTTTTTTCTGCAGCTTGCAAGCACTAGCACTCCTTCTTGCTCTTGCTTCTGAAAGACTAGTTAATGAAGGATAAACACATGGCAGGGATGGATCCAGGCATTTGAATCCAACCCAGCCTGCTCGGAGATGGCCAATCAAATGATGCCATAATTTCCATTGTTTATATGAGAAAAGATTGAGATTGGCCTGGAAAGCAGGAGATCTGGCCACAATATCCGGCTCCGCCATAAGCTTCCAGCATTGCATTAGGCAGGCGACAGCATCTCCTACAAAATGACAGGAGCTTACTACTGGCTGGGAAATGGATCAGCGATTCCCTATGGCAGCACCAACTGTGTGCCGTGTTTGCGTTCTAGGAAAATAGATACTATTTCAATCATTCCTTATGCAAGGAAATGAAGACCTCCTAACAATAACAGTCCAGTAGCAGTTTACATGCACTGGGTCATGAAAACACACAGCCAGGGTGCTGAAATCAACATGGTATCATAAAGGGCTCAAATCTATCCAACTTTCCTCCACATATGCAGCCTGCACACAAGGCGTGCTCTGCATTATGTGGCAGCGATGGCAGTCATGGATGTCTCTTCAAGGTAAGAGAGAACGTTTATCCCCTTACGTTGGGGCTGTATTACAACTACATCAGAGCTGGAAAGTTGGACAGGATTGGACCCAAAATCTTAGTTTTATCATACTACAGGCCTCTTTCCAGGCTACAGTTTAAAAACACAGAATGATGATCCCAATGAGTCACTCCCATCCCAGTATGAAAAAAGTTAAGAAACAAAAAGCTACACATTGTTAACAAAGCTACACATTGTTAGCCTTAATAACTTATGCATTTGGGTGCTTTTTCCTATGTGACAGTGAAACATTTTAACTTGTTAGATTTCTTTCCTTTGCTTTTAGTGCAGGCTTCCATCCATTTTAATAAACCATCCCTAAAAAAATTTAGTCAATTCTAAAGCATATGCAGACTTTCTTGATTTTTTTATCACCAACTAAAAGTCCTGCCTATTCTTTCATCTAAACTGTTATACTGTATAGTGGGTTCAGTGCAAGGCATTAGACAAATTATATCAATAACATATTCTGAAGAACAGGCAGAACAGAACTGAACCAACACGCACTCACACACTCCTGTTTTTATAAGCCCCAGTTTCTCCCAGTCAGCCCACTATTGGTTATTTCAAAACAGTTCCGTGTTCAGATTGGTGGCCAGTCCAGTGAGCAAAAAAAGCAGGCCTCTGGCAGTCTTGAAAGACTATGGTATTGTGCTCGGCGCTGCATACGCTGCATGCGAAACACAAAAGCCTGGGTTAGATTGTTATGGAGGATAGGCTGTTACCCAAGCAGCAAATCCTCCCTCTCCACGCCACTGAATTAGTCCAATGGAAAGGCAGAGCCAATATGATTGGATCCAGCAGGCTTCGCAGAGCTGGGCTAAGGACAGGAGCTCACCCTGTCTTGTGGGGCTGACCTGGGTCTCGAACCCTGGCCTGCTGGTTAACAGGCACAGTGACTTAACCACTTGCGCCACCCACAGCCCTAGCAAAGCAGGCTACAGTTCAAACTGATTGGGCCCTCTGGTCAATGGATATCGCAATGAAAACAAAACACCATACATCAGTGGCACTTGGACATTTCAACCCAGGACCCTCTTTCTAACTGACCAGAATGTGACATCACAGTGATGCCAGAGCTCCTCCATGTCTGCTTGGAAGTAAGTCCCATTATGTTCAATGAGACTTACTCCCAGGTAAGCCCAGTGCCAGATTCCAAGATGGCAGATTCTATCCTCTCATGATCCCCTGATCCAGGGTTGCAACCCCCCAAGGAGGTGCCAACCCACATTTTGAGTGCCACTGCCATACATAACACAAACCATTGATGAAGAAAGAGGAAGCACATCATCCATCACACAGACACTCCATACTTCCACTTTGCTAACTTTACTAAGAAAAGTCTTCAATATGATTATTTTTAAAGCAGATGTCAGGACTATTGCTCTAAGCTGAGAATTGAGGGCAATATATATAATTCCAAATTAATTCCAACTGCCAGGCTGACTGGAGGCAAGAGGACAAATCTGGAAATTTCCAGTCATATGGTCACCCATAATGGTAGTGACTTGCATAAGGCCACATAGCAGGTTCATAGCAGATGTGAGAACCAAACTGGGCATGTCCTGATTCATAGTTCAGTCTCTTAGCCACGACGTTGCACAAACTCATATCATATACATCCTGGACTGCTCTTCAGTAATAAATGGATTCTTGGTACAGGCTCAGAAAAGTTGACTGACATCAGGCATTTCCTATAAATGTTTTGAAGCATGAAGAAAGGAAGTACCTGATGTAGTAGGCCTTAGGCCTTTCCCCAACTGGGCCCACCCATTTGGCTATCTTACTCATCTGCCTGCCTTGTAGGATTGCCAGGTCTCTTGAGGCTCTGACTGTGTGATACACGAGGTTAGCCTGTAGATAAGGCAGAGCTGGCAATGAAGGGTTTGAGTCTAATCTAACAGGGCTTTGTGGTGTCTAAGCAGAGCAGAGGACAGCAAATAATTGGCCTGGCCTACCTGTTCCTGGTAGCTTGAGATGTAGCTGGATGGAGAGGCAGTAGTAAATAACAAGTGTTCTAATAGAGGGAAGCAGCAAATAGCAGGCCAGGGTTCGAGACCCCGGTCAGCCCCACAAGACAGGGTGAGCTCCTGTCCTTAGCCCAGCTCTGCGACGCCAGCGGTATTGGCTCTGCCTTTCCATTGGACTAATTCAGTGGCATGGAGAGGGGGGATATGCTGCTTGGGTAACAGCATATCCTCCATAAAAATCCAACCCAGGCTTTTGTGCTTCGCATGCAGCGTATGCAGCGCCAAGCACGATACCATAGTCTTTCAAGACTGATGGAGGCCTGCTTTTATTTTGATTCTAGTTCCTCCTCCTCCTAAGATTTTACTACTTCTTCCCCTGCAAACCCTAGAATAATGCTAAATCTGCCAAACCCTGAGACCTGCTAAGTCTATTGTTGGGGGTTAAAATTTCACTCCCAATTGCTGCAGAGCTAATGGGAGTTTTTTCCCATAGGGAAAAAGCAGCTGTGAAGTAGGGTGATCCAAATCTGGACTGTGACAGGAAAGCGTTTAAAGATCTCCCTCTTCCCATGCCATGGACCCAATTCAGGAAAGGATTCCCTACAGCTGCTATTTTGAGGGGAAAAAACAACACACAGGCACCCAAGTACCAATTGCTTGCTTGTCACAACATGTAATTTGTCCGTTTCTCTAGCCCTTCAGCACTGTACGGGCCTATTTCCTTTCAGTGAGAGAAACTGGATGAGAGAGCAAAGCTCTGCCTTCTCAGAGTAGGCCCAAACGTACGCTCATGCATGTACATATCTGTCTTCAGAAGTAGGGAAGAGAGAGGGTCAGCACCTGCCTTGCAGTACCCACCACTGGAAGCAGTGCCTGCTGTTCTTCAACATCTGTCTTGCAAACACTTGCAAACACAGTGATGTGTCTATGCAGTAGGCTTTTGGTTTCTTTTGTCATGGCATTAATTCATTGTGTAGTGTTTTGGTAGTGGCAGAATTAGGAGGCACATGGTGCAAATGATACATGCCTGCATGCCTCAGGGTTTTTGGAGGGGGGAGGGGAGATTAAATAAATTTTAAACACAGGGTCATCTTTAATCTCCCAGGTACTTGAAGTGGTATCTCATTGCTGCTCCCCCATATTTGGGGGAAGCTAGCCTCTGCTCCTCCCATTCTATGGATCCAGAAAGGAGATAGTGGAACGTACAGTATATTCCTTCACACTTTTCCATAAGAACATAAGCAGAGATCTGCTGGAACAGGCCAAGGGCTCATCTAGTCCAGCTTCCTATATAATCACTCTGGCCCACGTGATTCCTCCGGAAGCACATAAGATGAGAAGCACACAAGACTGTTGCCACTCCCTTGTACCTGGCATTCAGAGATAGGCTATCCATGTTCCAGATGGAACATAGGCTCCAGCAGCACAGCATGTATGTCACAAAAGGCAAAACACTATTTTGCACAGATGGGCCACTGTCATAAGCAGCCATGTGCCAGCAGCCCTGGGAAAAGCCCTAGTGCTGGTATATAAGCATGGGGGGGGGGGAGCAGATGATGAGTGGAATAGGATGGGGAAAGGTGTGTGTCAAAGTCAGGAAAAGAGACTGTATTGGTGGCAGCAGCTCTGCCGAAAACCTATCCCACTTCCTATCCTCAATCCATTTTCCTGGAACCATTTGGACTTGCTCCAGCAAAATTCCTGGCACAGGTCAGAGTAGATCCATTGGGGAAGCAGAAGCTTATGTTCCCTTACAAATATTCCTTTACCTGGAGAAGATAGTAAACCAAGGCTGTGCTCTTGCAGGACTCATTGTGCACCTAAAGGTTAGATTAGGCTATAAGAGTTCTGAAAGTCACCTGAGGCCAACTTTGCTAACCATACAGTAGCCTGCCAATTGGATCAGTTACCATCACTAGGTTTCTTACACACTGCCACACACATTGCCAATGATGATATTTTGCTGCAACCAGGAGAAAACCATGTGGCAGCAACGGCAGAACTGTGTGGCAACTTGCCCCACACAAGGGTCCTGTTGTGTAGAAAGGGCAGCTGCTGCCCAGACTGAGTTTTAAGCAACTCCATAGCGTTTGTTGTTCAGGTGAAACCAACCCCTGCACGTTTCAGATTAAACTTTAATGCGTTCCATATTCTTTTCTTAACTCCCCACAACCAACCCCCAAAATGATCCAATAGCTGCAGTGTAACTCATTGGCCTTGCAGCTGCCACTTCTGGTGATTTGTGTTTTGAGGTTTCACTGTGGTCTTTTGTTCAGTTTATGTTACCGAAAACAAAAGCCATCATTGGTACACCAGTGGCCAAAGATGCACATTGCCCTTCTTGCCACAATCCTGCCAGCAACCTATGACATATGATGAGGTTCTGATTTGACATAATCTCTGCAGAACATTCATAGAACAATTGAAAAGCTTATTCCATTCCTCCTCAGCACAGGTCTTGCTATTCATTTTTCCTCTCTTTGTATTCATGGCCATACTACTAACAAGTGTCACTGAGGGTTGAATGCAAGAAGGGTTGAATGCATTGAGGGTTGAATGCAATACTACTTCAAGAATGCAATTTTCAGCAGTAAAACTGCACAACAAGTTGAATACCTCTTCATCTGCAGTGCAGTCCTGATCCAAACTAAATGGTTGCTATACAAAAGTAACAGTAATGCATTGAGAGCTTGCATCCGATGCATGTCCACTCAGCTTACTCCCAGGTAATTGTAGAGAGAGGATTGTGGCCCAAGATACATCATTCCTCAGATTGGCTACATCAAGAACTTTGGACTGGACTGCAGGGCCAGTCTTCAGAATGAAGGGCCCAACTGGAAACATTTTCGGCATAGGCCCAGGTTCAAAGCCAAGTTTAATATCTATAGAGATATAAATACAACTTATTATAGACTTTATATCTCTATTGTAGAATTGATCTGATATAATCAAAAGGAAAACTTAAATGTGTATGGGAATAATAGACTTGTGGCGCAATCCAGAGTAACTACGGGGAGTCCTTGCTCTGGAGTAAGAACACTTTACTCTAGATTGCAGTATGAATTTCCCATAGGTTTTCACTAGGTGGTGCAGTAACTACAGGTGCACGTAATGTCTCTTATGTGCTCCTGTAGTTACTCTGGATTGCAGCCTAAATGAATCTAAGCAGAAGTGTAATGTGATATTGGGATGTCCGTTGAAGGGTGTCAATAATTACTTCTAGATGAAGGATGGACTGGGAGGGCACCAGGTGACTCTTCACCAGATTCACTACAAACCTGTGGTGTCTCTGGCAATTGATGGTTCAATCCATATTTTTAAAGTGCTAATGCAAATGATTTCACTCTCAGAAGGATATCTTTCCTGGCTTGATGCTCTATCCAGCCTTGCTGTGACCCCCCTTCTGCACCACTTCATACATCCTTGCCTCAGGATGCATAAAATGGCGGACATGACAAACTCTGTGTTGAGCTGAGGAAACCTGAGGAAAAAACTGAGGAAAAATGTGAGACGGCACAGGTTGCACAACATAATGGCATAAAGACTCCTGAAGCAAAAGAAGAAGGACTGTTGGTAGCTGTAGATATCAAAGAAAGCACTGGTCAACTGGACTTCTTCACCAGTTCAGGCTTTAGGGACCACTGTGGTGGCCAAAACCAAAGAACTTCAGAGTGCATGAGAAGAATGGTTAATGTAAAGACCTGCCCAAGAACGGAGCTGGTTTCTGCAGAACTGACTCGATCACCTCAGTCACTATGCGATGCGTGAAACCCAAGTACAGAAAGCCAAAATGTTTGGTTTTTCTTTTCAAAAATGCAGTTAAAGAGCCTGAACAGGAGGAAAACCAGTTCCCCCATGAGTGCAAAAGAAAAGGTGGATCCTGTGTGACATCAAACTGGACTGTGAACTGGAAATAGTGGAGACTCACAGCATCTGCCTTGTACTTAGGCACCTTTACACTTCCTGCACACATCTTATTTTAGATGCACTCAATGTCATTTACCTGCTTCTGGTTGGTACCTTGAGTCCAAAAGAGAAAATTGGTTATCAACTCCCATTCCTTCCCACCCATTAGTTGGGATAAGAATACAAGGGGACATAAGTCAAATTCTTCCTTTTCCTATGCTGATTGTCCTCTGCTACTTGGCTAGCTGGGGGAATGTATGGATATGAGGGAGACAAGATCACTCTGTAGAGGGGAGGAGGGAATGAGCCTCTGGCCAAATGTAGTTGGGGGGGTCTGAAGGTCGCAGGAGAATTGCCTCCTCTGGTGTCAAGCTGAGCAGGCAGGGGAGATCGAAGAGCAAGAGTTGGCCTGGAATTGGTGGACGTGTGTGTATGTTTTGTGTGTGTGTGTAACAAAGGAGGGGAGGGAAAGAGAGAGGAAGAGAGAGGAAAAACTGAGACGTGAGGAAAGGAGCAAGAGTTGCAGGGAATAGACGGAGTGGGATGAAGTTAGTAGATCAGGCCAGAAAGAGAGAGAGAGAGAGAGAGAGAGAGAGAGAGAGAGAGAGAGAGAGAGAGAGAGAGAGAGAGAGATCTGCAAATGAAGCTGTGTGGATGAGAACCAGAGTTGTAAATACTTCACAAAACTCGCTGCCAGTTGTGACTTTGGGGCCAAGCTGGAATTGCTTTGGATCGAAGGCAAGAGATGGAAATACTTGAGCACCAGTTTGGATCCATCCAGTGTGGTGTCCCTGTTCAAAGCCACAAAAGGGGCACCTGGATCTAAGTTGGCCTCCCCACCCCCTTCCCAACTAAAACTGGCTTGTCTCCAAAGCAAAGGGTTAAAATGTTCCTGACATGTGGGGAAGGAAAAGCAAATATATCCCCCAACCTCTGAAAGCCTCTGCGGTGGTGAAGGCAGCCAAAAGTAACTTTCTGCTGTGGCCAATGGACGTGTTCAAATAGATATTAGAGGGAGGATATGAAACCATGTTGAACTTTGAATCAAACCCCAAACCCCGTGATAGATTTTCTACAACTGCAGACTTTTGGAAGCAATTTGCAGAAATGTGCTGTTAAAAAATATTGGCCAAAGTTAAGAACAAAGAAAATGAGAAGAAAGCCTGAAACCAAATAGCAGAGGGAAGGTGGGGGGGAAGAGCAATTGGACCGTAAAGGAGGGAGGGGAATTGCACAGCCCGAATGGATTTATAGGCTGTGATGTGAGAAGGGACGGGGCAGACGTTTCCAGAGGGTGCAGGGTGAGGCTGGGAGAAGGGAGGGAGTAGGCCTATGAGTTGCTTCCCTTGCAAGCTAATGGGGTGGGGGACTCAGCTGGGTGCTGCAGCGATTCTCCTTTGGGCCCCCAGAACCTCCTCATGATCCAAGGTCTTCTCAAGCCTAGCTCCAAATTAAAACAGGCTCCTCGTGGAGGGCGCTGCCAAAGCTGCAGAGGGAGGGAGGGAGAGAGGAGGTTGGAAGGTGTTTTTGGCCAGGATCCAGGTGTGGAGGTTGGGTGTGCAGGAATGGACGGGGCCTGCTGGAAGGAGACGTGTGTTTCCACTTTGGGAGAGGGCTCTTTCTCCCGCTCTCCCTTTTTTCAGCCTTCTTTCCCTCCTCCTTGGCTAACAGCACAAGAGTTCATGGAGCTGCACAAGCACTGGCAGGACGAGCCCCTGAGACAACCTGCTCTTCCACCAGGCAGGCCTAAGTGTCGCCTGCAGGGAGTCGAACGTGTCATGGGGTGAACAAATTCAGCAAGGCTTCCTCCAACCTCCCCCCGCTTCTCCTGACAACCCAAAGGCTGCTAGTGACTGAAACACTGAGGCTACCTTTCCCCTTACTCACCTTCCCACACTTGCTGTGGAGCAAACTAAGGCCAAATTTTGGCCATGTGCTGGTAGGCCTGCATCTCCATTGCACCACTACATGTGATGGCAGGCCTGTCATCAGAGGTGGATCAGAAGACATTGCCCACCCTAAGTTTACCACCTCATCAGCTGCTGGTGAGATCAAGGCTTTAGTTTGCATATGTTACAGCTGAGAGGGGAGGGGGCAGATACAAGATGGAGGGGAAATAGAAGGATGCAGGAGATGCCACTGCCACAGAGAGTCTCATGACAAGGGCAAGGAGAATGAATCTATGAGTTTCTGTCTGACACCCTACAGACTTAAGCTAGTGGAGCGGGGCTGGGCTCTAACATTTCATGACAGCTGATGTGGCCTGCCAAATGCTTCCACCTCTTATTATGTGCCATCCTTTGCTCTTCCCACACCCCAATGTTCCAGCTCAACACTCTCCACCCCTCCATATTTCCTCTTCCGCAATCCTGGCAGTGGAAAGAGAACGAGAGACAAATAGGTGAGCAGAAATCAGAGCCTCCTGCTGAACAACCACTTCAGTTGTCCTCATAGATGAGCCATCCTTGTAGTGAATACTAAGGGAGGATCAGGCAATGGACAGGGATCACAGCAGCAGCAGGAAGCCCAAAGGGAAGAAAGAGTTCCAGCAGGAGGCAGCTGGCTGAACAGTGGCTTTGGGCATTTCAGTGCTGAACCACAGGACTACTAAGCTGAGGAAAAGCATCCATGCCAAGGACATCTGAATCTAGTTGGGTCTGGAACAACATTTTCCATGCTCACTATGATCCAGCTGCATAGGTACCACTGGGAAGGTAAAAGCATTCCATGCACTTTGGCATTCAGTCATGGTGGCTACAGGACCACAGAGATGTATTTGGACAATGCTGGCTCTTTGGCCTTATTACGGGGATGAGCACTGCACCCTAAAGTTGGTCATGGCTAGAAGGGCAGCCTGCAGGGGACACTTTTATTTTTACCTTTATGATCAAGCTATAGCCAGCCATATTCAAAGAACAGAACTTGAAGGTGCTAAAAGAGTTATTCTATACCCTATTATGTCTGATATGCATAAAAGGCATGACCCAGTAAGAAGATCTCCTTGCATTATCAGGAATGCCCTAAGTGGCTTTGTTTGGGCCATTTCAAGTAAAAAGGTTGCACTTGTTGGCCTTGTAGAGCTGCCCTGGCAGTGAGATGGGCATAACAGCAGCAGCAAGAAGCCCAAAGTCTGTGAGTCTTTGTAGCCTTAAAGATTGCAGCCTTGCATGGTTGCTTTTAATATAAAAACAAAGTCAGGAGCATACATGTTATCAAGCTTTATATGTCTAAAATTTGGGCCTTGATCAAACCTCTCTCAGCTTGGAGCCTCATGTAATCTGGGAGTTACTGGTTTACCTCACAGAGCTTTCCTGAGGATTACTGAGATGCTGTATAGGAAGCATTTTGAATACTTATTAGCATTTTTTTCTGTAGGCTAAGTATGACTCCCCGGGAGTATTTAATGCCAAAGGGAAGGAGTAGGAGGAAAGCTGAGTAAATCATGTGCCCAAAACTAATACATTATCTAAATTCTGTCCCAGGGAAACCCAAATTCTGTGCTTAGTATATATTAATTAAGGAACTTGCCATATGTGTGTCTGTTTTGCATTTTTTTTTATCCTGACCAGGTGTTTTCATTTAATTATGTGGCTATTTTAAGCAGGGACTTGTGGCAAAGGGCAAAAAAGCCACCATCACTAGTATGCATTCCCAAGCCTACGCCACACAATCAAAAGAGAAATTGAACTTCCCTGATTGCTTTTAATTAAATAGTGATTTCCATGATGCAAAGTTGTGTGCCAGGTATCTGATGTTGTACAACCAGATTGGAACATGCAGGATTACCTTCCTACAGATCTTTTTGAAGAAATGTTTTATAATTCTTATCTCACTTTATCCTCACAAGATCCCTTGGATGCAGGCTAAGCTGTGAAACAAGGCTGAAACAAGACTTAATGGACCAAAACTTCATGGCTAACAAGAGAGCAGAACTTTGGCTTACCAGTTTGCAATCTGCACCATTACAAGTTGTGCCCACGAAAGGATAATGGGTTAGAGAACCATTTAAGGTTTTGAGATCCAAAGGAAGAGCAAGATTCAAAGATCAGTTTTGGTATACAATTAAAATTAAATTGCACTAATGAGTGTCATTTAGGATTGTGGTTATTTCTATACTTAATAAGGGATGTAAATGATCTGGGAGTATAACCACATGTGTTATTTGAAACATCTCTCAAGGTTCTTGAATGGTTCCCAAAACATAAGCCATCTGCAAATGAGGAGGAAGCCAGATGCAATATTGCAAATAGCAGTCACAGGGAATCTGTCACCTGCTAAGTAAAACTGGCTTTGCAACTTGCCTTGCACACATGTGTATTGCAAGTCTTGCCTTACCCTTTTGCTTCAGGCAGACTGTCTACCTGTCTCTTCTGGGGTAGGGTGACCAGATGCCTGAATATCAAAATGAGGACAAGGTCTTTAATTCCTCTCAGCCTGGCCTTTTCAGTGGATAATAGCAAGTTTGCCTACTCATGAGTAAAGCAGCGATATTGGGCACTTTCAATTTCCCATAGAGCTCAATGCATTTTTTTCGTTTTTGGCCATAACCTTTGATAGGAAGGAGATACTTCAAAACCGATTTTTGCATTGGATTTTTAGTTTTCAATACGAATCCAACAACATATGATATGATGGTGTACTGCACACCATTGCAAAGTTCCAAAATGAAGCCAAAATGGAGGACAGTGAAGCCCTTTTGGAGGACACCCAGACAGGAGGCTAAAAAAGAGGACAAATCTGGAAATTTCCAGTCACATGGCTACCCTGTTGTGGGGTGTGTTTAGATGTAGATTTATGACTATCTAAAAGAAGCCCATCTCAACTGTCCTTTCCTCTACCAAAAAATTGTAAGGTATTCTCTTCTCAGTGCGCTTAACATGTACAAGTTAAGCTAATGGAAGCACTTTCCATGTAAAATGTCACAGTTCTCTTCACCCTTCAAAAAGTTAGCACAAACTGGTATGCTTAGACTTCTATAATATGCTTCTCGCGGTGTTGAACTTGAAGATGGTCCTGCAACTCTAGGTGAAACAGAACTCTTGTTTTACTTGTCTGTTCACCAGTTTAAGCAAGGACATACTATGCCTATCTTTCAACATTTGAGCTGACTGCAAGCTTGTTTGCATGCCCAGTTCAGGGTTCTAGTTTTCACCTTTTATGCCCAAAATTGTCTGGGTCTAAACTATCTCAAGGAACATCTCTTGCTTGGAGAGATATTATTCTAAAATAATATCTTTAATATTTTAGAATATTTGAATATTCTATTCAAAACTTAAGATATTGTTTCTGGTTACAACCCATTTGTTCTTGTCTGTTGGAAAAGAAGCAGGTTTCTAGACCTCATGACTACTCATAGGTTTTCTCTTCAACTTTGCCTGACCATGGGAAATGGAGATAGTTATGGACATGGAAGCTTCAGGCATTAGGGGATAGGTCCTCTGCCTGGTTCTTAGCTGCTTATGGTCCACAGTCCTTGTCCACAATTACTTCTGAGTAGATATGCATAGCATTGGGTTCTAAATCTGTGCACCCTTGCAAACAAAGAAAAACCAAACTCCTAAAGTAGAAAGTGCTACTTTGTGTGTATACTTTAATAAACAGTCAATATTAACTTAAAATAACAGAGAGCTAAAAAATGAGCTATAATTTTGCAGCATGACTAGGATTTTAGACACATTGCATTTGCAGAATGCAAGGCAGTGGCGGCGGTGGCATCTGCTGCTGCTTCTTCTTCTACTTCTTCCACTTTGAGTGTCAAGATAGATGGTAGCACCTGGATCTTGCATTTTTAGCAGCCTCTTCCAATTTCATTTGATGTCGTTCTGGTATGTCTTTAACATTATCTCTCCATTCTACTCTGGGACTACCTTTTGTCTTCGTCCTTCTATCTTAACATAAGCCTTATAATGGTATAAGGCTATTTCTGGGGGTGAAATAGATGATGCCATCTTTCCTAGACAGTATGATGATGAAGAAGAATGTTTATTTGTTTGTTTGTTTATATCCCACCTTTCCCATGCCAAAGCAAACGCCTAAGGTGATTTCAAAGGTGGCTTATTTATGTACAGTAGTGCCTTGTAAGATGAACATAATTCATTCCAGAAGCATGTTTGTCTTACAAAGCATTCTTTATACAAAGTGGATTTACCCATAGGAAATAATGGAATCTCAGATAATTGGTTCTACACCCCAAAAAGATCCATATTAAAATATTAAATATATGTAAAAATGATGACAAAACACTGTAATATAATACAGAACACAATTACTGTAATATTAGTTTTAAAAACACTGTAATATAATGTACAACCGAAAAGAAAAACCTTTATGGCCAAGGATGACTAATTTTCACTAAAAGAGTCACTGATTTTTTTTGCACAGCCTTAACAAGGAACCTATCTAATGACACTTGCTTTTGTCTCCTTTGGAGGATTTCACAAAAATGTGACATTGCTTTGTCATTAAACAGATTCATCACTCGCACTGCTATAGCCTTATTTAGGTAGTACTTTTCTACAAAATTTTGCACAATTTCCCAATGTTTACAAGTGTCCTTAATCTCATTTGATGTGAGGGATTCCTCCTCCTTATTCTTCTCCTCCTCTGCAGATGAGATCTCCTCCATAACCACTTGCTGTTGCTCACGATGCAGATTCATCAATTTGTTCATTTTATAATAAATTTTCATTGTAAAACTGTTTTACAAGGCACTGTTTGTTTTACAATTCTATTTGTTTTAGAATTCATTAGAAATTTTAGTTTGTCTTACAAAGCATTCATCTGACAAGTACCAATGTACCACTTTTCAACAAATAATTCCCAGAGTGATTCACATACCAAAACAAATAATTGGTTGTTTCCCTATCTTTGAAAAAGACCCAATAGAGATGCCAACAACAGCCACTGGTATTGATGTCAGAGTGAAGTTGCTCTCCCTCTGCTAAATGTAAGATACCTCCACTTTAAAAGATGCTTCAGACTAGTTAGCAAATACAGTAATCCCTCTTTCCGGCTGCTGTCTGGAAATCAAGGTGGGAAACACTGGCAACCTTATTAAGTGATGGTAGAGGAGAGCGCAATTGAGAGGGTGGACTGCCGAGAACATCCTGGAACCAATCCTTGCAGTACCAGCAACATGAGAAGGACCCCAGTCCCTGCCTCTAAGGCTGCAATTCTAACATCCACTTAAGCCAACATAAACTTCAGCATAAGTCCTGTGCTGACCTGGGGGTGTCACAGAAGTGCTGTAAGTGCTCCACTCCTGGAATTAATTAGGCCAGCGCACAGGCATACATCGACATCCCCACACCACCACAGGAAGATATGCCAGGTGTGTTAGGCTGGCCTATATTTTAAATTGTTAGGTCAGCCTATGTCATCATGTTGCTGGCAGGAATCAATTGACAGAAGGCACTCTCCCCTTCCATACACAGGGAACACTTCTTCTAAGATCTTATCTGCCAGTCATTTTTAAAAAATAATAAAATGCCCAATGAACAACAACAACAAATATTTTTTTTAATTTTTAATTTTTATTTTTAAAAGTACTTTTAGCTTTTCAACTAAAAGTTCACAAAGTGGTTTATGGAGAAAATAAAATAGCAAATGATGACCTGTCCCAAAAAATCTAAAAATCTAAAAAGATGTCAAAGAGCACCATCCTAACCATGTATACTCAAAAAAGTGGCTATTGTGGGTGGCGCAAGTGGTTAAGACACTGTGTCTGTTAACCAGCAGGCCAGGGTTCAAGACCTGGGTCAGCCCCACAAGACAGGGTGAGCTCCTGTCCTTTCCCCAGCTCTACGATGCCAGCTGGATCCAATCGTATTGGCTCTTTCCATTGGACTCATTCAGTGGTGTGGAGAGGGGGGATTTGCTGCTTGGGTAACAGCCTATCTTCCATAACAATCTAACCTAGGCTTTCATGCTTTGCATGTAGTGTACGCAGCGTCAAGCACGATACCATAGTCTTTCAAGACTGACAGAGGCCTGCATACTCAAAAGTAAGTTCCATTTTGCTCTAGGGGTCTTACTCTCAGAAGAGCAACTTTAGGATTGCAGCAATCAAATACCAGCAGAAGCCACTAGAAAAAAACATTGCTGGGGTGAAGAGCGCCAGTCAATCAACAGATAACTCTTTTTTATCACACAATTCTAACTTATTTCTCTTAAGTACCTAATTGACTTCTTGCCTCCATCCTAAACTGCAGAGTCCTAGGGGATCCACCTGCCTTTGCACTATTGTCTCACTGCACAAATGTTTGTTCACACATCTGGCTTCTCCCAAAAACAGCCTCTAGCCCTACTCTGATAACTCGGGAAAATGTGGTCTGCATAAGCAACTCATTGCAGATGTTCCATTAGTTTCCATTGTGCTTGTGCAGGAGCTTCCATGGGTTGGTGCACTGTAGGTTCAGACCTTCAATTCTCCAGGTTTTAGATGAGGGGTGACAAAAGAAGGGATGACTACTTTAAAAGCAATCCACTAGTTAGTCTGTGGCAGCGACAGGAGCTGAGCGAATGCTTTCCCTCTTCTTTTCCCTCTCCCTCCCTGACTCTCTTTTTCTCCTCTCCCTTTCTTTAATTAAAACCGGATTTTGCTCCTGGCCTGCCCAGGAATGAAGCATGGAAACCATTACGCCTACTTATTATTGTTTCAAAACCTTTCCAAACTGCAGGTTATTAGGAGGCATAATCTCTCACTCAGCCACACTATGCAGACATGAGGACAGTGCAGTGTGCTTTCCCAGCCCCTGACAGGGTGGCAGCACCTCTTTGAAGGGGTGTCATGGTGGGGCCAAGTCAGGTGACCATGTCATAAACTTATCATACTCAGGCCCTGAGGAGCACCTTGGTAGTTCCAAAGGAAGCAAGGCTTACTGCAAAGCATCAAAAACAAGAGGAGCATTAAGCCTTCCTCTGTCAGGCTTAGGAGAAGGGCAGGGCTCACACCTGTGGTCACAGCAACCTTCATCAGTGCTCTAAGGTAGAGAGAAACTCACCACTGTGACTCACCACAGAGAGAAGACTGGAGTGGTTAAAAAAGGAATTAGCCACAGGCAGGCTGGTGAGAGCACTTGTAGAGCACTATTCAAAATCCTAAAGACAAAAATCCTAAAGACTGACTCATAGCAGCTGCTCAGATCAGACAAAATCCAACTGTCCTATGTGCAGATCCTCATTAAGCACATCTTATGTGGAGATCCCTGCTTCCACAACCTGAGTTCCACTCCTTTGCAATGTCACAATCACTGACATTTTGAAGAGTGTGACTGATTATTTTGCAGTTGTGGAAAAGGAGGCAGTTATGAGGCACGGCCAGGACAAGATGGGAGTTATTGTGCTGTCAGTTCAAAGAGGGGCAACCCAGGATCCCACTCAAGATTGCAGAGGTTTCCACTGCACAATTCATTTCACAAATTGCACTGGGTAATTGTGACAGCTCTGCTCTATTTTTGTCTGTTCCCATGTGAAGGTATACATGCACATGCAAAACATATATAAAAGCAGTCTTGGAAGACTATGGTATCGTGCTCGGCGGTGCATACGCTGCATGCGAAGCACGAAAGCCTGGGTTAGATTGTTATGGAGGATAGGCTGTTACCCAAGCAGCAAATCCCCCCTCTCCACGCCACTGAATTAGTCCAATGGAAAGGCAGAGCCAATACGATTGGATCCAGCTGGTATATACCTATAGTTCTCCTACTGCCACAAGAACACAGGGGGCTTTATCCAGACCTATCTGGATAGGTCAAGGATGAAGACTAGGACTTTCTGCATGGACAGAAGGAGCTACAGTCCCTCCCCTCAATGTCCAGACACTCTAATCCTCTGTAACAGAAAGAATTTTAGAGGAGATCAAGAAGTGAGGATCCTGGAAACCACCCTATGAGGAACCATTAAAAGAGCTTGGTATGTTTTAATGGAGAAGATGGAGAATAGGTAGGAAAGGTCTCTTCAAATATCTGAAGGGCTGCCATGCAGATGAAAAAGGAGGGCTTGCTTTCTATGGTTCCTGAGGGCAGGAATAAAACCAATGAGTTGAAAATCCAGGGAAGTGGCTAGACAGGAGAATTTCCTAACTGTAAGGTGTGTCAGGCGCTAGAGCAGTCTGCCTTGTTTGAAGTTGTGAACCTCACTGGAGGTTTCCAAGCAGAGGAAGGATGGTCACATGTCAGAGATGCTATAATGACCTGTTCTTAGAAGGGATTAGGACTAGATAACCTCCAAGGTACCCTTTCAATTCTGCATTTTGTAAATCTATGAATATTTTACTCTTCATGCTGACCATGCTAGTGGGCTATAGTGTGACTGAGGACATAGGCCTAGCACTGTGTGATAATGATGATGGTGATGTGTGCTCCAAATTATGAGCATCCAAATTATGAACTAAGAAAAGCTAAGTTCTGCAGCCTGTGTAAATTATGCATCATTGCATCATTGCTCTTATTTTGAATAGTTTTTTTCTATTATTCAATTCGGCTTTGTATAATTTACTTGTTTTGTTTGTCATGAAGAGGAGGAGGAGGAGGAGCAAGAGAACTATATAGGACAGAATTCTGGGCTGGCAATCTGAGACCTTCAGTTTTCTCTTCCTTGCCCAGATAATCCATTGGCACAGCTGTGCATATGCTGCACATCCAGGAGACTGTTGAAAATCTTCACCCTGTAATGGAGCCTACCAAAGTCAGCTTCTTAAGGATTTCAGCCTTTCCTTACTTTCAGGGAAGCTTCCAGCCTTTAGGGCTGCAAAGAAATACTTGAAAGCATGGGGGGAAACCCTGGTGAAATTTCAGAAGCTACAGCAATGATGGTTGGATAAGATTTCCATGCAAGAAGATGGAGTTTCAGTGCCCTATGCACCTCCTGGTCCTTCCTCATCACTAGCCGAAGGAGAATAAATTATGCAAAATAGGAATAGTTATAAAGCTGATCATGAAAGGCAACAGAAATCTTAAACAGCCGGTGCTTCAGTTATGGAAGGGTGATATCTTCACCAAAACTATTCACTAATAGTTTAACAATGCTATACTGTATGTGTATTTAGAAATAAATTCCACTGACTTCAATGTAACTTACTCCCATGTAAGTGTGTATAGGATTGCAGCTTCAGACAAGTTTATTGTAACTCATCCTTTTCACCACCACACACTGCACACAGCTGGATGTTTTAGGATCCTGCTTTTCATGGTGCAGAATTGTGATCGCCATTTTAGTGTAGATTACATATAGGCTGTCCAAGATGGTGCTGAACCTAGGAGGTGATGTCTTAGCAGGGAAACAGGAGTGATGCACGGAGGTGATGTTAGCAGGGCTGGGTCATCCATGCAGCCAACTGAAATAATTCACTTCAGGGAGCAGACTGGTGGGGCCACTCATCTCTGTCTGCCTACTTGCCTCCATTGCTTCTCCTTCCACTCCCTTGGTGGAAAAGGAAGAGGAGAAAGAGAAAAAAAGAAATGTGGAGGGAAGGGCCAATTCATTGGAGAACTGGAGGAACAGAGGATACATCATAAGGTGGGGGTGCAGAACTGAGTATGCTGCCTCAAGCATCAAAAGGTATTAGCCCAGCTGTGCGTGTGAGGGTGGGACACCTTCTTAGCATTTCCTGATGGCAAGAATCGGGTCAAAATGCAAATTTGCATGGTGTAATACATCACTCTTCCCTCATTCTGGCCAATGTTGTGGTTGTGCAGATAGTAAAGGATGTGCAGAGGGTAAAGGTCATGACCCAGACCTGCAGCATCCATGACCAACTCTAGGATGTGGTGCTCATCCGTTTCAAAGCCAAAGAGACAGCATTGTCCAAAGACGCCTCTGTGGTCATGTGGCCAACATGACAAAACACCAAAGCACATGGAACACTGTTACCATCCCATTGATGCGGTACTCCTTTATCTACTTATGTACTATTTATCTATTGTGCTTTTATCTATCTATTATTTGTTTATCTGTTGTGCTATTATCTATTGTGCAGAAAGGTAAGGAATATTCCTAGGATGGACTGTACTGCAGATCATGAGGGCTAGATGCACATTCACTGCACATCTGTTGTCCTTTACAGGATTTTCAATCTATACACACCTTTAACAAGCAGAGTATGTACAGGGGCCACTATGTACAGGGACATTTCCATTTCTTGTTCTGCCAGTCAGTACCTTATTCATTTCCTGTGAACTTCTCAGCTGGTATTGCAGAGAACACTGTTTCTGACTTCTCCCTCCTCATCTCCCCCAAGATGGACTTAGACTGGAATCCTAAAGACACTTTCCTGGTCGTAAGACTCATTGAACACAATGGGACTTACTTTTGAGTAGATTAGGATTGTGCATCTCCAATGCTTCTGCACATACAGAACTAAGATGGTGCCAACATCTGCCACCCCCAGCGTAACCCACCCTGCAACTTCTTTACATGACCTGACATATCACCACTCCACACTGCAAGGAGCCCTCATATGGCGCATAGTTGCGCTTTAAATTTTTTTAAACTCCCAATTCTTAGGCTTTTTACCAAAGGGCCTGGGTTTTTGCCTGTATGTGCAGTGCATTAACTTACACGTTTTATAGCCATCTGGGTTGTTTTACTGATTTGTTCCTTGGAATTTGCAGGTTCCTAAGACACAGAACTTTCTGTGTTCATGGCATACTATAGTTGGTGTGGGAGAGCTAATAGCCATAGGTGTGCAATGGATGGTGTGCACAGGATTAAACAGATTTCAGATCCTACTATCCTCCCTCTCTTCCCCTCTGAGGAAATGAATTTGTTTCTTCCAGGGACAATGTTTCATACCCCAGAGTCTGCAGCCAATTCCCTGTGCAATAGCTCCCCCTAGTGTGCATACCAAGAGAAGCAGCTGGAGGAGAGAGGAAAGTGTAGGTAAGTGGCTACTCTTACCTACTACAATAGAGATTGGATAGGACCCCACTTGTCCTTTCAAGTGCATTTTCATTTCTTTGGCAAGGGAGAAAACACAACACCAAGTTATGAAACAAAAATATCATAATGAAAAAAGAAAATAAAAAAAAGATATGTGAAAGATCCATTCTTGCTTTATCTCTTGTGTTCATTATTCAGAGTAGCACCTGGTCTGTGTTCAAGCAGTAAATGTTCGATGATTATACATAAGAATCATCGTAATCATCATTGATTTTTAGCATCATAATTTGTCTTTATGGAGTAACTGTTATTTTTTTCCTCTTGCCCAAAATTCATTAAAATAAACCATTTTGGAGATCACAGGAAATGTACACAAGAAAGGATGAGAAGAGTATTGTGGGGAGGGTCACTAAGCTCCATCTGTTCTCAGATCATGGGCTTAGTCAGATCTTGAATCTGGGGTTCGCAGAGCCACCATCATAAATGGAAGGAGGTGGGAGAGTGGCTCCATCTAAAGACCTTCTTCCCACTACAGATGGAAAGGTGCCTCAGGGGGAAAAATTATCTACCAACAAGGTTTTTCCCTTACAGGAAATCTTTTTGGCTGTATCACCTCCGTCTGGAAACTACCTCTCAGGCATGCGATCAAGTAAGGCTCCAAAATCCTCTGCAACATCATAGGTGCAGTTCTTAGATGGCATGGCAAAGTTTGTTGAGGCTGAAAAATGTCTTTCCCTCCCATCAGGGAGAAGGGGTTCTCTCACCCGGTAGTTTGTAGCCAAAGAGATTTAGGTCAGATGTCAGGAAAGTGTCAAAAACAGTTGGGTAATTGAATAAGTTGCTCAGAGACATTGTGGAATCTTCTCCGTCTTCAGGGACACACGCTCCAGAACACACATTAACAACCTTTCAGCATTGTTTAACCACCCTCTTAGATTCACTTAAAGACTGTCTGGAAAGTTGTACAGGAAAGTTCAGCATTCCAGTGTTTGCTTTTTGGGTGGATTCTAATCTAATTCTAATTAGTGGTAGGGAATGAACTCAGGTGTGGCAGTTATTCCACAGTAATCTGGATGAAAAGTATAGGAAGAGTAAGAATAAGTAACAGTACAGCTTTACAAACTGCCACCCCTCTATAGACTTTATCATTATCAGATCATTTAAAGTCTAATCCAAATCCTCTCATTAGGCTTTCAAGTGACTGTAGAATTTCACTGTGGCAAAGATGCCAGTTCTCTCCAATGTCCTCTCTTATGACACTTAGAACACAATACTAACCAATTTAGGCCAGCCTAACTCACCTGGCATAATTCCCTGTGGCGGTGTGGGGATGTTGGTGTATACCAGTGTGCACTGGCCTAATTCCCCCCCCCCAAGGAGTGAGGCAGAAGTGCCATATAGCACTTTTGTGACACTCTCAGGTCAGCAAATGACTTATGCCAGGTTTTGTGCCTGCCTAGCTGGAGATTAGGATTGCAGACTTAGTTCTTTTGAGTAATATCAGCTTTGTTGTTGTTTAGTCATTCAGTTGTGTCTGACCCTTTGTGACCCCATGGACTGCAGCACACCAGGCCCCCTATTCTCCACCAGCTTCCGAAGTCTGTCCAAATTCATGTTCATTGCCTTGGTGACACTATCTAACAAACTCATCTTCTGCCGTCTCCTTCTCCTTTTGCCTTCAGTTTTTTGCAAACACCAGCGTCTTTTCTAAAGAGTCCTCCCTTCTCGTGGTAACCAAAGTATTTGAGCTTCAGTATTTCCTTCCAAACTCCAGTGTTCACAGTCCTTTGCTTCAGGTGACCCCACTTTTGAGAGACAGTCAGGACTACAACATGGAGAGAAATAGGAGCTAACACAGCCAGAAGGCCAGCAACATAAGCTGCAGAAACTCTGGATCCTAACACAGGCCCCTATATAAAAGCTGATTCTGTCAATACAGAAGCTGATTTTGAAGATATCCTTGATGTCAACCATGATGGACCTCTTCATGCTGGGACATTCACACTGGCATCTGCTCACCACTGCAGACAGTGTAACTAATGAGAGAGAATGGAGAGATGAAGGAGGACCACGGTTCAAGACAGAGGTTTGCCATGTCTTAGAAAATGTGTGGAGCTTGGAACGAGGAGTCAAGACCCAGGAGAGCTGAATCAGACCCAGTTAAGCTTCAGCCATTATTGGAGCAGGTTGCCTACATGGAGCTAACCAAGGTTCTGTAGCTCCAGAACCTTAAGGTTCTGTGGAACCAGACCTTAATTACCACTAATAGGCTAATTACCAGCCTACCTTTTCTACCCTCTGTTGGTTTCCACTCATGGTCAAGACAGGACAAAATATTTATGCATTCAAGGGTTTTATCTGAATAAAGGGACTCTACATATTCAAGGATTCTTGACACACCTGCTTTGCATCTCAGGATAAGAGACAGTTGAAACAATTGCAAAATAATAGCCAAGATGGTGTAATGGTTGAAGAGTGAAGCTTACAGGACGATCTATGTTCAAATTTCCATCCTTGACCATGAAAGCTTCCTGGGTGACTTTGAGCCAGTCACATTCTCTCAGCCTCCCCTGCTTCACAGGGCTGTTGTGAGTACAAAAGGAGAGGAGAAACTATGAACTCCAGTCCAAGCTCCTTGGAGAATGGGTGGTATAAAAAATGGGAAAATAAACTCTTGATATCCTACCACAACAAACCAGCACCCCGGCTCATTTGCCAGCAATGGAACCCATTGCACACCTCCAGACCTTATTGGACCCACATTCATTGGCCTCGGGAAGTCTGAAGTCACCCTACAAACAGAAATCCTGAATAACAGGTGCCACCCTTTTTCATGGAGGGAAAAATTCTGGGCAGTCGTATGTATTTTGCTGGTCTGTTTCAAAACATGTTCCTTTCAATGTGACCACAGTCTAGCATGAAGGAAAGAGTGAAGACCAGAAAAAGACCAATCTCCGAAACAATACACAGACAGACCCCACCCTTTCCAGCAGCAGAGCCAAGGCCTACCCTGGAGAGACTACGGCATACAAATAAGCAGCTCTGTTATTTCAGGGTAAAGCTGGCCAGATTTTGTGCCTGGAAAATCTCACCCACAACATTGGGCAAAAATAGAGAAATAACCAAGCTGATTGGAATCAGAGCTGTTCCCCAGCCAGGGGAGAAAACATAGAGCAGCCTCTGTGATCCATCTGGGGCCTAACCATCCTTGTTAATCAGCTGTTTGTGGAAGGCACTTGAGTGATCAGGGAAGCACAATAAAGACACAAGGGGGAGAAGAGGGGGAACAAAGGAAGAGCTCGGTGGAGAAGAGGGGCTAGACAGGACCTCTTCCCAATCATGGCAGAAGACAGGAAAGATCATGGACAGAACCAAAGGGTTCTCCTGCTGCCCATCAGACCATGTGAGTGGCACCAAGTGGCTTGACCAATGTGCAATTCAAAAGCATCCTCTTATTTCGAGAGGGAGGGAATGTTCTGTAGCAAAGGGAGCTTCTTTTCCTCTACCAGAAACTCACCCAGGTGCAGGCACTACACTAATGCACCTGCTGCTGCCTCCCCCCCCCCCCCCCCGCCAAACACACACATAAAAACATCAGTGAGTGGGGAGGGGGGGAAGCAGTAACAAAAATCTCACAAAGCACAAGAGAAACACCATCTGTGCTGGGAGGGATGAGCAAAGTGCACTATGCGCCTCCAAAAATCTGGAGCCATGATTTTGTCACACAGGGAGAGGGGGAGACAGGCTGAACGTATGAAAAGAGGTAAGAGATGAACCTTTGGCAGTCGTGAATCAGTGAATTATTAAGATCAAATTAGTTCCATTTATCAAGTCGCCCAGCTGAGATATTGCTCGCAAGCGGTGCTTGTCCCTGGCCGGGCATCCTCGCTGCATCTGCGGCTGGTTGTGGTTTTAATACAGATGCCAAACTCGTAATTCTAACGAAGGGTGACAGGGTCACCTTGAATCCCAGATGCTCACATTCTGACAGATGGTGCTGGCAAACCTGATTAGCTGCCACCGTGCCAGCTCCAATGCCACCTGCATCCCTCCCAAGCTTCACCACCCCCACCCCATCCTACTCACATCCCACCCTGTTCTTGCTTCCCCCTAAAGTAGTCATTATCCAGCCACTTCATAGGTAGGATGATCAGTGGCAGAAACAAGGGTCTGCCATGGAGGGCTTCCAAGGCTAAGGACTAGAACTGGTGTGATGATAAGCAATGAACAATGCCAGGAAAACAGGAACCAAATTGAACTAGTACTGTGGTTGAGGTGGGAGACAGCAATTCCGCCTCACGTTCCTTGGATCCTGATAGGATGGATGGCCAGACAGACCTCAATCGCCATGTGAAAACTGGATCACCAAGACTTAGATTTGGAAAGGATTAAAGATAATCTAGTCTAACTCTACAGCCTGAAGACGGAATACAACAGTCCATAAACTTTTGTTATTTTAAAAAAGAACTTGTGATTGATAAACTGTAATTTTACAACTCAGAAAGTCATAAAGTGACTTGTCGTAAAGTGACTTGTGATTGATCTACTGTAATTCATCCCCTAAGCCCACTGCAGTCTTCTCTATGTATGGAGTGCTGAGATACAGGGAAGGCTGAACAATTCTTTTGAACAATATGAGTCAAACTGCTAGTCCATGTTTGTTTTTCCAAATAGGAGCCATGGAAGAAGATATCTGGTCAAGATGCATCCTACTAATATCTTCATGTTTATCAAAGAGAACTCATGTTTATCACTGAGAACTTTAATTAACTGTAACAGGTTTTGTACTCTTCTTCTGAACAGTGGTTTTTTGCAGGGAGGAGGATTTGGTATTGTTTCACTGTTTGTGGATAACAATTTTTGACTTTTATTATTGCTTGCTTATTGCTTGCTTTACTAACGAACTTGCTTTGTTGATCATTTTGATCACATCCTTTAAGGAGCACATTAGTCCTCACAAATCAGTGGTGGGCTTCAGGGGGTTCTCACAGGTTCTATAGAACCCTTTGCTAATGAGCGCCTGGGTCTGAGAACTGGTTACTTATGGGACATAGAACCTGATGTTAATTTAGGTTATTAGGACATAGAACCTGATGTTAATTTATATGAATTCCACCACTGCTCACAATGATCCTTAAAAGTAGGCTAGGCTGAGAAATACTGACTATCCGAGACAGGTTGACCAGATGTCTTAACCGCAAAAGAGGAAAAAAGCTCTGGCCCCCCAAAAAATGTAGGGCACCCAAGGAAAAAGTAGGACAAGACAATAAAAAACCAAATATCACAACTGATTTGACTGAAGAGATTTTTTCCAGTCCCTAAATATGGCAGCCTATCAAAACCTCACAACATTCACCCACCTCAAACTCAGAAACAAGTATGGTCAAAGACAATTGCTCAGACACTGCTCCATAGCACATTTGATCCCATCATCTGAGTAGCATGGAGAGTCTCTAGCACACAAAGCTTGTTTTGCTTGATTACTCAATGAAAAAAATATCCTGGCCTCTCTTAATAGTCACTCCAAAACTGTATGAGGTGCACACACTGTCTTCATCCAAAACCTGATCACAAAGCCAAGCTTATAATCACATTTCAGCATATAGCTACAAAGAGGATGCCTTCTCCCCAGGAAATTTCTTCCCAAAAATAATTCCCAGTTATAATTGTAAACGTTTTGTCCTCACATCAGCCCTGTGACGTTGGTTAGGCTGAGGGAGGGGCAAGATCATCCAGGGAGCTTCATGGAACTAGGATTTTAACATGGATCTTACAAGTCATTGTGTGCAATCCTAACCTAGGCCAGCACAAGTTAACTAACTGGTCTTCCCATGGTGATGTAGCAAAGCAAGTGTATGTCTGTACATGTGTCTTACAGCACTTCTGTGACACTCCCAGGTCAGCACAGGACTTATGTTTGCCTAACTGGACTGGAGGTTAGAATTGCAGCCTGAATCTCATTCCTGAACCACTGGCCTTGACATCGTTGTGACATCATCTCTTCATGTGCTGTCTTACATGCCTCATTCACACAACCAGTTTGATATGGAGAAGAGCTACATCTCTTGAATAATCTGGTGTGTCTTCAGGACGTATTCAGCTCACAGTGTACCCTTCCCATGGCTCAATGCACATATAACAAATGACTCAGGGATGGTGAGGTAATGCTGAGCACATGTATTCTCAGGATTGTTCACCATGCCAAATAGTGCCTGCATGGGCTGGCCCAGAAATGAGAAGTAAGCTGTGTCACAGATCTGCAGTTCCAATGCTTAGAGGGGTCAGGGTTTAAAGCTGGTGCCAAGCTGCTGGGGCCTCTGAGATAATGTGCCACCCTTTCACTGCCAGTGGTCCTGACACTTCAGAGACCTATGTCCTAAAGTGAAATTAATCCCCTTGCTCCGGAGCAGTTAAACTGACTTTCCATAAGATAACACTGGAGGGTGACGTAACTGCATGGACCCGTAACTGCTCTGGATTTTGCCCAGACAGTGGTTCAGGTGGGTGGGCCCTCACATGCTCATGCACTCCTACTTAAATCAAGGCCTGAGCATGGCTGACCTCTGACTTCCCTTCTGTTTATGTCAAACCATTAGGATGGTGCTAACTAGAGTTATATAATTTGGGGCAGGTATTTAGAAACTGCTTTGAGTTGTTTAAATTCACACAACAAATAGCTATGATTAAGTGATGCCTGATGGTTTGAAAGATCGATCATGACCCTTTCAATTGCATGCAAGGAACACTGATCTAGAGAAGATAAATGTATTTTGCACATAAAAGGGCCACTAGTGCCCAAATTCACATCAAACATTTGCTCTTTTGTGTTTCAGTACTTAAAATGGTCATTCAGCACAGTTGCTTTGTGCTCCATGACCTTGGAGAAAATAAGCAAGGTTGCTTTTGGGTCATAGTTAGTGTAATATTGCTGGTTTTTTACTTTAGGGCCAGATTGTATGTCACATCTAGCTTTCTCCACATGCAGTTCTCTCAAGAGACAGCAATATGTACTAGAGCAGAGGGTGGGCACATTCCAGCTCAGAGGACATTTGCAGATCTCAGGAACCCCCAACTGGATCAGAAGGAGCCCTGTTTTCAATGAATTTTTGGCCTGTCAGAGATAGTTGGAGCTCATGCTGATCCTCGTCACTTAATAGAATCATAGAATCCTAGAGTTGAAAGGGACATAGTAGGTCATCTAGTCCAACCCCCTGCCTGCAGCAGGAAATCCTCCTAGAGCATCCCCGACAGGTGCTTGTTGAGCCTCTGCTTGAAGATCCCCAGTGAAGGAGAGTCCACCACCTCCCTTGGCAATCTGTTCCACTGCCAAACCACCCTCACCATCAGGAATTTTTTCCGGATATCCAACTGGAATCTCCTTTCTTGCAGTTTGTACCCATTGGTTCTAGTTCTGCTTTCAGAGGCAGCTAAGAACAAATGAACCCCTTCCTCCATATGATAGCCCTTCAGGTATCTGAAGAGGGCGATCATGTCTCCCCTCAGCCTCCTCTTCTCCAGGCTGAACATTTCAAGTTCCCCCAGCCTTTCCTCATAAGACTTCCCTTCCATCCCACTGATCATTCTTGTCGCTCTCCTCTGTACTTGCTCCAGTTTGGCTGCATCTTTCTTAAAGTGATGTGCCCAGAAATGAACACAGTACTCAAGGTGAGGTCTAACCAATGCAGAATAAAGAAGCCCATTGTGGTGGGCGTCTACTATAGACCACCAGGCCAAGGATGTCTTCTTGAAGCAACTGGAAGGCGTTGCAAAGAAATATGTGGTAGTAGTAATGGGTGACTTTAATTATCCAGAATTTAGAATTTAGAATATTTAGAATATTGGAATTTAGAATATTGTGGGAAATAAAAAGAGTGCACAGTGAAACCTCTAGATTGGATTTCAGGAAGGCTGATTTCAACAGGTTTAGAGGAATCATAGGCGGGATCCTATGGGTTGATGAACTAATAGGAAAAGGGACCCAAGATGGGTGGGAGCTCCTTAAGAGGCAGCTTCTGCAAGCTCAGTCAGAAACAATTCTTATAAAAAAGAAAGGGGGAAAAAAACCTGAAAAACCTAGGTTGGCTCCACAAGCAAGTTAAAGAAAGCTGAAGTTAAAGAAAAAGAAGGTAGGGAATGGAAGACTGGAAAGATCACCAGGGAGGAGTACAGGCAGATAGCCCGGTCCTGTACGGAGGGGGTCAGGAATGCTAAAGCTCAGTCTGAGCTGAGGCTGGCCAGGGTATTCAAGGACAACAAAAAGAGCTTCTTTAGATATGCTCCTGGACAAAGATGGACAACAGGTGTCTGGAAACCAGGAGAAGGCGGAGCTGCTCAACTCCTACGTTGCGTCCATCTATTCTCGGAAGGAGGGCTGTGCAGCTACGGGAGTCATTCCAACGGACATAAGATTTACTATGGGTTGCAATATGAATTCTTCATAGGTTAACACTAGGTTAACACTAGATGGCGCCATAGCTGCATTGACGCAAATGGACTTTGCTCTGACGCATCTAGTAGAATAGTTACTCTGGATTGTGGGGCATGTGTTTCTGACTTGGTCTGTATGTTTTTACTGTGCAAGAAGTATGTGGCAAACAGATCATGGTCTTCATATGGTTCTACATGCCTGTATGATAGTTCTCATGTGTATTATAGTTCTCAAGTGTACTGCTCAGTAAAGTTCATTCATATAAGTTCCATCTCTAATATATTCATTTATGTAAATGAATAGGTAGTCTTTTAACTACTTAATTTTCTTTCAGTCTTGTAAAGCAAAGATTAATTTAATTTTGGGGATTTTTAATGTGTTTAACCAGACAATTTGACGGCCTTTTGCACAGGTGTTAATGAAAGATATTGCCGTACCAGCAGAAGAAGTGAAGAAAGTGGTTCATGTGTATTATAAACAAGCTCAGTAAAGTTCATTCATATAAGTTCCATCTCTAATATATTCATTTATGTAAATTTATTTAAGTTTATTTAGATCTGAAGTGTAAATTCATTTTTCCCAGCTCCCCTTTTGCCAAAATGTTTGTCCCTCCCCCCAAAAAATGTTTCTCTTGTACATTTTGTGGGGAGGTTCCCAGGAGAGGTGTTTAACCCTTCCTTTCCAAATCAGTCCCACTGTAATTTCCAGCTCCTTCCCACTGCTTTCCTCCACGAGTGTTCCAGATCTGTGTTGGTGAGGTAAATGTGGGTTGGGATTGGGAACCTGGTAAGCAAAAAGTAATTCACAATTCTCTATGTTTCAAGTAATTCACAGTTCTCTTAGTTCATTACTTTGTTTCTTAACAAAGTAAAAAGTATCCAACAATTGGTATGTATGATGCAGTTCACTACACAGTTGTATCAAAAAATACCAAGTGAGCTACTAATATCCTTTGGAGTGCCAAAATATGTCACATTTCAAAAATGTTGAATTAAGGAAAGAAAATGGTGAATTCATGAATGACAAAACTATGCAAAAGTATTTTTGTAGATAAAATCACAAAATTAGGAATTTGGTGTTTTTTCCAACTCACAGCGCATTCCTAACCTCTGGTGCACAAGTCCTGTGCTGGCCTGGTGGTACTGCAAAAGTGCAAGGCACTTCTGCGCCACTCCTGGGGGTTAGGCCAGTGCACTGGAATGGGGGCAAATTGAATTGGCCTAAATTGGTTAAAGACTGTGCCCACAGTTTTCACTCATCTAAATGCTGGTAATGAGAACTTCATTACTAGTGTTTTTTGCCCCCTCCACCCAAAAAAAGTTATTTATGCACCACAGTTAACTTTTTAAGAGTGCTGTGTCTTTGAAGTGTGTGCTTCCGGTTCTTCACTGGGACCTAGTATTGTTTTCACCAGGAGCTTTGGAAAACCCTCAGAAGCTTTGCAAGACAAACTGAGTGGTCTTTGACTACCAAAGACCACTGTGAAGATCTTTACTAGTATGAAAATGTGTATCACAAGACTTATTGTGACATGGGCTGTGGGTGACGCAAGTGGTTAAGACACTGTGCCCATTAACCAGTAGGCTAGGGTTCGAGACCTGGGTCGGTCCCCACAAGACAGGGTGAGCACCTGTCCTTAGCCCAGCTCTGCGACACAGCTGGAACCAATCGTATTGGCTCTGCCATTCCATTGGACTATTTCAATGGCGTGGAGAGGGGTTGGGTAACAGGCTATCCTCCATATTAATCTACCCAGGCCTTTGTGCTTCACATACAGTGTCGAGCACGATACCATAGTCTTTCAAGACTGATGGATGCCAATGCATATTGTGGCATAACTAAGATATTGCACAACATGTTAGAACTTCCTCAATCATTTCAGTTTGCCTTTACAGTAAGTAGACCAGGGTTTCTCAACCTGTGGGTCGGGGTCCACTGGAGGTCCTTGGCGACTGCCCCACCATGAGAGGAGCCTCTTCCACTCCTCTTAGGAGGGGACTGTCTGAGCAGTCCGCAAGAGGACTTGGCTGGAGGAGGTCTCTGTCCAGTCCCACTAAGTGCTTTTCCCCTCCTCTGTGTAATTTCCCCGCCAGACCCCAGATGTAGGAGGATCGTGGCCAGCCAGCCAACCAGCAAGGAGCCAGCTTGCAAGAGAGGTGGCGAATGTGATGCATCCCCTCATTCCAGCCAGAAAGATGTGAAGAGGAGAGGGAAAAGGCGAAAGAGGGAATGACAGACGGAGATCCCCATTCTGGACTGGGGTGAAGAGAGGAGAGAGAATGATGAGACACCCTGATACAAGCAAAGGAGGTTGGGGGGAGAGAGAGAGAGAGAGCCCAATGATCCTAGCCAAGATTGGGGGGAGCTGAAGAAGAAGGTTTAGGAGACAGACAGCCTGAGGCTGCAATCCTAAACAGTTTCCTGAGAGTAAGAACCATTGCATACAATGGGGCTTACTTTTGAATAGACATAGATAGAATTGCACCCTGAAAGACTGACAGACTGATAGAAACCCCAATGATCCTAGCCTTTGGTGACCATCTGTCCTTTTTTCCCAGGACATGTCCTCTGTTTTAGCCATGTCCTAGAAAAGAAATCTTCATTTTTGTCCTATTTCTTGTGAGCAGACACCATGTAGCCTTCTCGTAATTGATAAATTATATGTAAGAAATTATGGCTGCAATTCTGAGAACACTTTCCTGGGAGTAAGCCCCATTAAACTCAGCAGGGCTTACCAAAGAGTAGACATGCACAGGATTACAGCCTCAATGAAACAATTTTAAATTTGCTAATAAGTAACATTGTGCTTAAATTAACCACATGAAAGCAATATGCGTGTGAGTTCTTAGCGTTTATTTTGTCAAGTCCTTCATTTTTCTTGGGTGTCATATATTTGGGGGGGATGTTGTCCTCTTTTTAGGTTGTGACTTATGGGTAACCTGTCCTCTGCCAAGATACTTCTTGTCACTCACTCTCAACCTTGCCTACCTCACAAGGTTGTTCAGATTGGAGAGATATGGCTGGATGGTCAGTAGTTAGAGAATGGATGGGGACCTGGAGGATCCAGGTTCAGGTTCCCAGTGGCCAAGAGCTTCCTATTCCACATTCTCAGCCTCACCACCTCACAGGATTGTTGTTCAGTTGGAGGGATAGGGCTGGATATATGGTGTTTAGGGAGTTGGACTGAGATTTGGAGATTCAGATATCCAGATTCAGAGCCCCTCTCAGCATTGAGGATTCCTATCTGTCGCTCTTGCCCTAGTCTACCTCACAGGGTTGTTGTGAAGAGGGATGGTTAGGGCATGGTGGTGTAGTTGTTATGTGGTGGACTCACAAGATCCAAATTCAAAACCCCTCCCCCACCGCCATGAGATTTTGGACTGGGCTCCCCAACCACAAAATGTGAATCCTTTGCCTTACTCAGTAGTAAATCCCATTGTAGTCAGTGGAGCTTACTCCCAGGACAGTGTGAATAGGATTCCAGCCTCCTCTGCCTGTCTACTCAGTAGTAAGTCCCATTGAAGTCTGTGGAGCTTACTCTCAAGAAAGTGTGGATAAGATTGCAGCCTCAGTGTCCAATCCAGTGCCTGTTTACTCAGAAATTAGTCCCATTATAGTCAATGAGGCTTACTCTCCAGTAAGAGAGAATAGGATGGCTTTGTGCATTTTCAATGCATCCTGCATCAAAAAAGTTGAGAATCCCTGCTCTCTGAGTAGACAGCATTAAGACATGGGGCTCTCACCTGCAATGCTATCCACAGTAACCTAGCAATAGCTCCATTTATTATAATGGGATTTACTGCTGAAGGCAGCAGTGCTCTGGACCAGGAAGCCCTCCCTCCAGGTTGCCAAAGGGAGAACTCACCCCCCGCCCCCGGTCTTTTGGAAAATATTTTCCCACAGAACCGGTCCATGGTGCCAAGGAGGTTGAGGACCACTGCAGTAGACCATCTCCAATCCTCAATATGAGACTAAAGGCCCACCTTATAGAATTGTTGTAATGCTTATGATAAGAACACCCAGAAGCACTATATAAATATATATACTCGTATAAATATGCTAAGTAGCACAATATCATGTTTTACATTGTTTCATATTTTATCATTACACAATCAATGTGTAGGGCAATGTGTATTTCCGCTCTCAAACTGGCTTCAGATGGTGTGTCACTCCATTATTCCAAAAGCAATGTATCCATCAGGTGAACTGATCACATCTGTTTACCTGGCAGTTGCCCCATGTGAAGCTGAAATTGGAAAAGGAATTCCTTCCAAACAAATGCAGCAGTAGATCCTTAGATTATGCCCATGTTGATCTACGTGGGGAGCGGGGGCTTTGTTCACATTACAGTCAGACTCGGAGAAGAGGGAGCCCTGCGGCACCAACATAGAGTGGTGAAAGTCTCAGTGCTTCTCTTCCAAGCTTCCAATGGCACTCCATACTGCCTCTCTGAATGCATCTCAATCTGTGCAGTACACACTAATAAAGGATATGATGGGATCAGGGGCAGCTTTTGGGCCTTCTGGCATCACACAGCAGATGCCCTGCATACAACATTATTTTTAGTTGGGTTCAAAGCTAGCACTCAATGAGATTAATGGATCAAACAGATATAACAGCTGCTATTCCAAACAGTTGGCCACTGGGTGAGGCCAAGGGATGATGCAAGGCTGAGAATGTTTCCAGGGCAGAGCTCAAGGCCTGAGTGGGATCCACCATCCATCTAACACCCATCTTGTCCATGGTATTTTACAGCTGCTGGGTTCTTGAGCAATTCAGGAGAGTTGGCTAAGGTTGCCTTGTTCAAATCTCAGGGTATATTTCATCTTATATCCAGAAATTAATGGTCTACACCACATTGTCAGACATGGGGTCACAGTGTGCCTTTTGGATCTCTTTCTTGCAGATACGCTTATTAGTCTATACATATGGGAGGGAGAGAAAGAGACAATCTCATCTCCCACAGATCACCAACTCTCAGAGACAGCCGTGCATTATACCTTCCAAAAATTAAATCAAAAACAAAGCATATGGCCCCCTGATCTGAGCTTTTCAGTCTGGGTTTTAAAAATACTGTAAACAAACCAATAAACAAACAAAAACTCTAGAAGGCTGACTTGCAATAATTAAGTGGAACTTCCAAATGAGGTTTGCATGTAGTTACTGCAATGTGCAAAACCCTACAAAACAATTTTGCCAACATTACCCTATCCTAGAGTCTCCTTCATTGGAGAGGACTACAGGAGATTAAAGAAAAAGGGTATTCCAAGTTCGGGAAAAAGTTCTAGGGAAGGAACCACTGTGACTGGGCCACATCTTTGGACCAACTTGGACAACCTGATATCAGCTTTCATGTGAAAAAAGGATAACATTTTGGGTATTTATGCAAAACTGTTTGCTGAATGCCTCAAAGTTGGAGTGGAGCAGAAATGTCTTATGGCACTTTTGTGACATCCCTAGGTCAGCACAGGACTTATGCCAAGTCTTAAGCCAGGCTAAATGGAGTTTAAGACTGTAGCCTAAGCCTGTGTTAGTTAAAAATCAGGATTGAGCTGAAACAAGCTTCCCATTTTCGCATTCTTTACAGATTAGTGACACAACCACAACATATTTTGGCACATTTCCAGTGGAGAACCTTATAGGCTACATATATTACCACATCAACTGTGGCAGCTCTTTAATGCAGAGTGTCACAAAGTCTGCAAACTCAAATATATGGCACATACTTGGCAGCATTGAGGAGACCCATTCTGCACATGCATAAATAAAGCACACTTTCAGAGAGAGCTCTTGCAAGAACGTGTGAGGTTGCAGTGCTGTCTGAGAAAGAACACAACCCAAACTTACCAGTGACCATGTCCAGACCATGCTGAACTCCAGTGACCATATACACCAGCAGCGACAGAAACTATAAAACATGTAAAGTAACTTATTTTTCAAAGGTGAAATCAGAGTAAGTGCCCACATCACAAACAGCAGTTTGCACGATTATATATTTATCTGATACTTTGTATCTTTGCTGGCTGGCTTTTATGTATTGTTTAGTTTTTAAATTGCTTTATGATACAGTACATCACTTTGAGTTTATCAAAAAAATAGGATATAAATCTATAAATGTGTGCACACACACTTGAATTTCTTTTGTTTTTTATCCCAGCTTTTGGGCGTTAAAAATGCCCCCAAGATGGCTCTCATGAATTAAACTGTGCAAAACATAGAACCCAAAACTCTTTTTTTCTGCTCCTCCTAACAAGACTGTTGGTGCCCCATTTTACTCTTACACCCCAAAATGGTGACCAATTAATGCACAATGAAGAAATGTCAGGGAAGCCACTGCAGTAATTTCCTAGGAAGGACAAGACTGATGCCTGAGATGAGCTCACATATGCTTTGGAGATGTTGAACCAGTACCAGGAAAAAGAACCTCAAATGGGTACAAGCTGGAATGGGGAGCACCTGGGGCATTGAAGGGTGTGGGAGGTAAGTGTCACAGTGCTTATTGATCCAAGCTGCCAAAGAAGAAAGTCTTGCTAACCTTTCAAGGAGCAGTTGAAAATGATTAGCTGAGAAGAGAGCTATGAAGAGGTTGGCTGGTTATGTAAGTCAGATGGGTTTGGGGTATTTAGGCACCTGAGTCTCATGTCTGCTGTAAGGGGAAAGCCAAGCAAGTTATAAAGGAAGGGCTACAACTTCAGCAGATGGGTGCAAACAGATTGCCTGTAAATATGGATCTATCTCCCAGCCAGATCTTTAGAGAGTGGCAGCCAAGACAGGCTGGGAATAAGGAGAAGGATTAGTGGTGGGACTCTTTACTATCGTGCCCTGTTTTTTATCTTCAGAGCTGAGAATTAAAATGGAGGGCTGGACCCAGAGTTGCTGGGGACGCAATCCAAGATTCTCTTGCAGACGAAATAATAGCAAATGAAATGCACTAAAATGTTTTTTACCTGCTAGAATTTGCCTGCTAGAATCCTTTGCACATCACATGTTTATTCTGCCCTTTCTCACAACCATCCTGTAAGGCTGGTTAGGCAATGTCTGCAGCCCAAGGCCACCTAGAAAGCTGTATGGCCACCTTTGGCCAAAGGACTGGGGCCTCCTTTGTTTTATTCATGCTCTAACTACTACCCCCACCGGCTCTCCACTCTCTCTGGCTTTTCTGTTGTTTCACAAAAATGACCGCCCTCACACACAAACATACTCGTACACTGAGGAAGGGCTGCCCCAGACTTTTCCAAGTTATGTCCAATGTCACTAGATTTGAACTGCAACAGCCCAGTGATCCAACAAGTAACTTTTTATCACATATCCAGTGGTCTCTCCCAATACACCAGTTGTGGATTGTTGTTCTCAAAGTGGAACATACTTCCCAGAGAAATCTGGAAGTTATTCCAGCTGCATCCTTTGTACATCACTTTTCAAATCTGCAACTGAAACTTTCGCTTATGCAGGAAGGAACATACACAACACACGGAGCAGGGACAACATCCTGGCCCTGCCTTTCTCATTGCTACTTGTTCTGCCAATATACGGCTCCCAGGTGACACCCAGTGGCTGACTCCATTAATCACAAGACAGCCTCCATGGACATTGTGCTCCCAGGAGACAGCACCAGACAAATGCAGGCCACATCCCTCCTACTTCTGCTGTTGTTTTGCCTCCCTTCTGCAACTGCTTCTATTTGGAGATCAAGAAAGAAACTGAAGAGGAGGATAGACTTTTTCAGGTGGCAAGGTGGTGGTGAGATTCTGGATATTTGCACAAAATAGGAACCTGGTGATAGAGAGATTTGTGACAGGGAAAAGTGTGCTTTTAGGAAGCCAACTTCTTTTGCCATTAAAGTACCAGTATGTTACCATTGTACTTTAAAATGACGAAGAGGCAGAATTAAAATAATTCTTAGTGATAATTCACTGAAACCCTCCACTCAACTTGAAGATGAGGTTCTCTTTCCCATCACCAGAGACAATAGTTCTACATCTGTTCACACTTGAAAGCTCAGAGCTGCTGCAGTGTTAGAAGCTGTCAAAATGGCTACAAACACTTTTAAAAGTTGGGGTGGACAACAAAACAGGATGACAACAGGAAAACTATAGGAACCTAATCATATAGAAGAGGCATTGTTTGGATTCTCAGGAATGACTGAAAATGATGTCAACATCATGGGGAAAGACTGATGTGGAAATACCCATCATAATGAACAAAGCAAAAATTTATTTTTATTTACGAGCAAAAACGTGCCCGTGTTGCGGGAGTAAAATTCCCCGTATGCCATCCCCCTACCACATATCAGCTGCCCGTGCAAATCAACCCCCCATGTGCATCCACCCCCATGCGCTCATCATCCATGTTCATCCCCTCATGTGCATCAACCCCCATGCGCATCAACCCCCATAAGCAACATCCCCCCATGTGCATCATCCCTCCATGCACATGAACCCCCTTGCACAGTCACCCCATGCACGTCCACCCCATGCACATCAGCCTCCATCAGTCCCCCATGCATATCAGTCTCCCATGCACATCATCTCCCCATGCCCAATACACCCCATGCCCAACACCCCCATGCACATCACCCCCCCATGCACATCATCCCCCCAATGTGCATCATTCCCCCATGTGCAATACTCCCACATGCAACTTCCCCCATGTGCATCAGTCCCCATGTGCATCAGTCCCAGGCATGGGCCCAAGCTGGTTCGGGCCGGATCGCCCAAACCGGTTGTTCCCATGACCCTGACGCTATCGAACTGGTGGCTGCAGGGTCACCTGAAAACCCGGCATACCGGTTCCTGAAAACCCGACCTCCTGGTGGGGAAGACGCACAGTGCACACGCCAGGGTCGGCGCACGCACTGTGCGTCTCCTCCAGCGGGAGGAGATGCTTCGCGCACGCGCTGATCTCGGCACATGCGCAGAACGTCTCCTCCACCTGGAGGAGACACACTGCGCATGCGCCGAGGTCGGTGCGTGTGCAGAGCGTCTCCTCCAGCCAGAGGAGACACACTGCGCATGCGTCCAGGGTTGGCGCAGGCGCAGTGCGCCAGGGTTGGAGCCCACCCTCGCCCCACCCCTGGCTCTGTCCCTGACCCAGGCCCCGCCCCCTGACCCCGACCCCGGCCCCGGCCCCAACTTCCGGCGAACCGGTTGTTGGGGTGGCCCGGGTCCATCCCTGATCAGTCCCCATGCGCATCCACCCCCATGCGCAACATCCACCATGTGCATCATCTCCCAATGCACATCAAGCTCCCCATGTGCATCAACCCCCCATGTGCAACATCCACCATGCACATCAACCCACCACGCACATCAACCCACCATGGGCATCACCTCCCGATGCACAGCTTCCTCTCCATTGCAAACCCTCCCTCCGAACAACATTCCTCCCCAGTGGACCAGGCACTGTTCCATGTGTTCCATGTTATGTATAGGACAAAAACATGTTGTTTTCAGCCCCTTAAGGATTAAATTTCTCCACATCGTTTCTTGGTGGGTGTTCATGTGACATAAGGTACACCCTCCCCAAATTTCATGCTTCTGGGTCCAGGGGTTAGGGCAGAGCATCCCTCAGCCAGGGACTCTTCAATGCAAAGTATAGGGAGGAAAACATGTTGGACCCCATTTTACCCCCTTCCGGTTGTAATTTTCGAAAACTGGTTCTTAGTGACTCCGTCTGTCACAGAAGGTATACCCACCCCAAATTTCATGCTTCTAGGCCCACCGGTTTTGGTTGGGCATTGATGAGTGAGTGAGTGAGTCAGTCAGTCAGTCAGTGACTTTTCATTTAGATAGATAGATAGATAGATAGATAGATAGATAGATAGATAGATAGATTGATAGATTGATAGATTGATTGATTGATTGATTGATTTTATATCCAACCTTTCTCTGCAAAAGCAGACACAAGGCAGTTAACAGCACAAATAAAACACACAGAATGCAATGCTATGCATGTGTACTCAGATATAAGTTCTGGGGATGTGAGAAGAGCTGCTAGTGGCAAGAAGGAGGGTTGGAAACACTCCAATTGGCTTCTGAAAACAGAGGGTCTTATGAGGAAAGTGTGGATAGGACTGCAGCCATAAACAATCAATACATATTTTTAAACATTTAAAAACATTCATATCCCAATACCCTGAATTATAACTAAAAACACAACAACCCACCAGTGTCTGCATTAATTGAAAGCTCTTGCACATACAAATGTCTTCAGGACTTGTTGAAAACTCTGTAAGGAGGGAGCAGTTCTCAATTCCAGGGGAAGGGAGTTCCTAAGCAAGGTGCAATCACCAAGAAGACCCTGTTTCTAGCTGCCTCATCCCTCACCTCTCTTAACGGCAACATGGTGAGCAGGGCTCCCCCAGATGACCTTGGGTGACAGATTGAATTGTATGGACAAAGGTGGTCCCTCAAATACTCTAAACTATATAGGGCTTTAAAGGTCAAAACCAGCACTTTTAATTCAGCCCAGAAATGAATGGACAGCCCATGTAGCCACTGAAGCAGTGGTCTGATGGAGTTGTAACCACGTGGGTTGCCACATTCTGCAGTAGTTGCAGTTTCCAAATAATCTTCAGAGGCAATCCCACGTAGAGAGCATTATGGTAACCTAATCTAGATGTTACGAAGGCATGGGTTCCCATAGCCAGATCAGTGTTCAAATGAACAATGCTTAGTATTTATGAGCACATTTTTTCAACACTTCATACACATTATCTCAGTAATTCTTCCTGCTCCCCTGCTAGCCCTTATATAATGGATGAAAATTTGACACTGAAAGGTAAATGCATACTAAGGCTATCCAGGAAATTTACAGCTGAACTTGATTTAGGAAAGGCTTCCGGGTCAGACATCAAACTCATAACCACGAAGGAGATTAGCCAAATCCATCCATGAAGAGAGCTCCACCTATTATCAGAGATGCCTTTAGTGCTTTAAAGATAATTCAGAAAACAGGATAATGTTGGAAACTGACCTTAACAGTGAGTCCCTAGAAGCCTCCTGTGTTGTGAAGAATCTGGGGATGTGAGAAGAGTTGTTAGTGGCAAGAAGGAGGGTTGGAAACATTCCAGTTGGCTTCTGAAAACAGAGGGTCTTATGAGTCACAGCTTTTGGCTCCACATTGATGTCTGAGGGGACAATGGAACGGAGTGAAAGTAAAAACACAGAGATGCTCCTATAGTATTCCTGGGAAACAGCATGCAGCGGTAAAGCAGAAAGCAAGAAGAGACTTGGCAAGAGAGCCCGAGAAGATCCGCATTCCCATATCAGGACAGCTCTCTCCCCATCCCAGACCTTCAGCAGTCTAGATCCACCCCCTCTAACAGCAGGGGCCAGCTAGCACCCTTGGGTGAACACAATGGCAGCTTGGATGGGCCATGAAAGCCCACTGCAGTCAAGCCTGACTTGAGGACAATCCACACTGCAGGACTAGATGAAAGTGCCCAGGTGACTGAGTGCCAGCTTATGCCATCTGCCATGGTGGCAGACGCAGAGAGGATTCCGCCCATCTGTTCCCTCGCTTGGATTACTGAGGAGAGGGCCTTGGATCAGATTTGGAGAGGGGCTTTGGGTGGAGCGAGTCCACCCCTTTCTCTCCAAAGCAGACCTGGCAGTGGATCATTATGCCCTGCTGGAATGGACTCCAAAGGGGGACATTAACTGACAGCACAGGCTGGGAGAGCAAGCAAAATTAACAAGGGTTGCACATCTCCTTGCAGCTATGTATTTTATTGGGGAGTGGGGGAGTGGTGGTGGTTAGACCTATTTCCAGTATTTTTGTCTGGCATCTCCTGCCACTCAGCTTCAGACCACTGAGCAGCACACACTGGGAGCAGAAGGGCACAGGAAAATTAACACACATACCAGCTCAGAGGAGTCTGGGAATATGCCACATTTCCAGGGCACTAGAAATCCCCCCATCTTGGCACTTCCAAGGCTTCAGCATCTGCCACTCCTGAGTGCAAAGGGCAGTTGTGTGTGTTCCAGCGATGACACTGGGGCTTTTAAGCAAAGCCCTGAGCCTTTTTAAAAGCCTCTAAAAGCCTGCCTTTTTCCCTTGGCCTTTGCTACGGCTGTTCCCTCTTCGCCAGCAGCTCCTGTGCCAACAGGACAGCTCCCTCTCCCTAAATACATCACAAAACCAAAGGCTTCCTCCATTCGGTTTGGCTCGCATCCTTTCAGGCCACATTCATTTATGGAAGGAGGTCCCCAAACGGCTGGCATGTGCCTGCCGTTTGCTTCTCTGCCTCCATGGAAAGAATAGCACAGAACCACCCACCACTTCCTCCTCAAGCAAGCAAGAAAGCAAACAGGTTCATTTCCAACTTCTCCGAAAGCATTTCACAGTGTGTCTGTGTGGAGGGACTAGACTAGTTAACGGAGGCTGTGAATTTGGTCTGGGGAGAGCTGATAGAGCTCAGGCTTGCCACCAGCCTGGTTCTTAAGCCAGGGTTTTTTTTAGCTTCCAACTATAGCTTCTGCTTCAGACTTCAGTGTCTTCCTCTGGTTTCCCCACTCTTTATCCTCTTTCCTCTTTATCCTCTTTCAGATCTGGTCACACAATTTTCTCCACAATGAATATTCCATTTTAGACCCAAATCTTGTATTTCCCACAGGCTTCTTTTCTCTTGTTTTCTTCTCCATGTTTTCTTTCCCATTATTATTCATCTACTTTCTTTTCTTTCTTCCCTTTCTCTTCTTTTCACCCCATTTCCTCATCCTGATTTCCTTCCCCCAAGACTTCCTTGGTTTCATGGTTTCACTGCATCTGAGTTCTCAAGGGCTTGGCTCTTGTAATATCAGCGATAAACTTTGGAAGATAAGTAGTAAAAATAAGAATGACTGTGAACATGTACAGAGTGCCTTCCCCTCACCACTGAGAGACAAACTCAAGCAGACAATTCAAATGTAATTTCTGCTTTTCAGCAAGTGTCACTACAAATGGTGAGTCTTAAAGTTCAGGAAAAAATCCCATACAATCAAACCCTGGATTGAGAGTAACTTGGAGTGAGAGTGTTTTGCAAGACAAACAGATCTAATAAATTTTAACTTGATATATAAGCGATGACTTGATAAATAAGCAAAAAAATTGCAGCCAGGATACAGCCAGTTTTGGCACTCCAACAGCACCTGCTCAGCCTCTCCTGAGAGACCAGCCTAAGCATGTCTACTCTGAAGTAAGCCTATTACAGTCTCTCCTATGTAAAGGAAAGGAGCCTGAGAGACCTTCTCTTGCATGTCTATTTTAAAGTAAGCCCTATCATGATTATGTGGAGCTCACGCCTGTGTAAAGGGGGGGAATGGAAAGGAGCCTGAAAGACCCAGCCTTGCATGTCTGCTCTAAAGTAAGCACTATTATAATCAGTGAGGCTCATTTCTGTGTAAGACAGGGGCAGATTGCAGCATGAGAGACCAGAAAGACAAAGGCTGCAATACTAAGCACACTTTCCTGGGAGTCAGTCCCATTGAACACAATGGAGTTTACTTCTGAGTAGACATGAATAGGATTGCATCCTAAGTGCAGGTTAATTTTTTTATTTTTCCTTTCTATTTTGTATTTTCTTTATTATTTTGTATTATATTACAGTATTGTAATTATTTTTATATGAATATTTTTGAGTTATGGAAACACTGCAATATTAACCTGCAGTTAGGCTGGTCTAAGCCTCGTTATAAATCCTGTGCTGACGGGGGGTGTCACAAACGAAAGACACTTTTGCACCACTCCTGGGGGGTTAGGTCAATCCACAGGCAAATGTTTACCTCCCCACACCATCATAAAAAATAGGCAGGCCTAAATTTCTTAGGATTGTGCCCTAAAGCTGCCTTTTCCCTTTGGGTGCTTGGGGCTAAGGCTCTCATCCAAGGGTGTTGTGATGCCCCAGTCTGAGAACCTCAGGTCTAAGGCCTTGCACCACTAGAATTAGTGTTCCAGCAGTGGTGGTACAAAAGCTAGATTGCCATCATGCAGTTTCACACTACAGTAGGATTTCACAATTGGCAGTAGGATTTGCTACCACAATTTGATGCAGCAGCATTACCAGAAGGGATAAGTTGGTAATTGGGCCATGTCATGGGCAAGGACAGGGTTTCAGGTGGACCAAGAAGAGAGCAGTGAGTGGTAAAGGATAGATTTGGCGTACACAGATAGCACTGGCATGCACGATCATACACAAATATGATTGGAAAGCCTATTGAATTATATGACAGGTGCCCTAGTTATCCACTAGAGTTCCATTCCAGAACCTCCTATGGATAAAAAAATTCATGTATTAAAAAACAATGGAAAAATAAGTTTAAAGACCCATTACCAGGATTCTTGTTCCTCACTGCAGCTAATGGAATAAGGTAGGGGTTGGATCAGTATCGGCAGGGCTTGGATTCTGGGTCTGAACAATGGAATGATTGTTTGCATGACTGCCTCTCTACAACAGTAGAAAAGCAGTTTTTAAACTGTGATTTGCAGGGGCCGTTCATGTTGAGTCAAATCTGTGTATAAAAAAATGTGTGTATAACTAGGTTCGACCTGTACTTATACCCTGCCAGGAGTCCTACTCCTTCCACCCTCACAATAACAGGCAATAATCTCCTTTGGCAAAGTTGCATGCTATAATATGGCGGGGGAATTGGATCGGGCAGAGAGGGCAATTTGAAACCCATTGAACCCTCATACTTTTCTTAGAGAATGGGTTGCAGCAGCAGGTAGCAAACTACATTTCCCAGCTTACAAGACACACTTTTTTCTACCCAAAAGGGGGAGGGGAATGTCTGTGCATCTTATAGAGTGATAGGGCCAATTCTGGAGCACCTTACCCCATCATGTCATATGTCGTTGCATTCATATTGAAGAGCAGAATCCAATGCAAAAATAAGTTTTGAGATACCTCCTTCCTATCAAATGTTATGGCCAAAAAAGTAAAAATCAAAAATGTAAATACAAAAAATATTTTTTTTGAGAATTTTTTAAGCGGGTAGGAATTTTGGCTTGGGGGTAGGAATTTTGCCCTGGGGGTAGGAATTTTGGCTTTGGGGTTCAGGAATTTGGGGTTTGGCATCCGGTCACCCTGGCACAGTTGCGATCCTAAGCAGCCTTGGAGAATTGGAGACTTGCTCCAAAGTAGACATGCACAAGACCTGGTCCCTGCTGCTCCATGCCTGTGCCTCCCTCACTCTTCCCTATCTATCTAGATCCCCTCACCTTTCCCTACCTACCTGGATCCCCCACCCCAGGTAGGAGTGATTTGTGCAAAATGTTGGTGTCTGATCATCTGCAATGAGATTTGTGCAAAAGTCACAAATCACTATCACTAGAGATGATGAGTTTTGGGGGTTTCCAGAATATTAGAAGAGTGCTTGAAGCTTAAAGTCTTTCCTCATTCGTTAATGACAGTGATAATGGTTCTTAATACCACTGTTGACTTTACATGGTTGAAATATTATTCTGCTATATTTTATTAAATATATTAGTACACCATTTGGTTCAGAATATTTTTTTCTTGTTTTGCTCCTCTGAACTTTGGTGTGTCTGATGGTCCGGTGCATGTAATAAGCCGGGAAATACAGTAACTGGCAGCCTTGTTAAACACCTGAACTGCCACACTTGGTGTGGAGCCTCACACTAAATTGGCTCTGAATTGGCCAACTCTGTGGTGGGAGGCATTTTCCCGAGATGAGCCTGTGGTACCCATGCCTGGACTGAAAATGCTCCTGGGGGTAAGAAGAAGCAGCAGTTACATAGACAGGAAGGGCAATTGCAGCAAGAACTGCAGTAGGCAGCAAACCATCTAGCAACCTCCAACACCTAAAGTGCAGCACTTGGTGCAGAGTCCCACAACTTTCTGGACTAGCTAACTCTGGGGTAGGAGGCTTCCCCCCACTCAGGTACAAAGTATACACAACCAAAAAAATTGGAAGACCCAAAGCTTTGCCATCTAGTGAAGGAATACCACAATGGTTGCTGAACAGGATAAAAAATCTGTAAATGGATGGAAAAATTGATAGATGAATGTGTAGTGTAGTGTTGTGTTGTGGGTTCAAGCACCCCCAGAGTTTTAGATACAAAGTTCCATGTAGAAGGTTTGTTTCTCACTAGAAATACACATGATAAAATCACTCGCTATACACACTAAACATACCTCAATATATACATTCCACTCCTATCTAAACTTCACATGACTGGAAAGCCAATCAACAGGCAATCAATTTCATCTCCCACAGGTGGTGATTCACACATACATAACAGAAGGATGGATGGATGGACACTGCTTTTGGAAAACCAGTATACAAATCAAATAAATAAAAGCCAAATCAGGATTTTGCCACTTAAGTTTACTTAGAATTGAAGGCTTTGGAGGTTTAATTAGAAGTTTACTTAGAACTGAAGGCTTGTTTGCTGCCTGGACGTTAGAGAAGAATCACACATACAGCAACACTTGATATGACATTTAACCTGACAGTATTTGGAAATATTTGCTAATATTGTATTGGCATATATGCAGGCTATTGCACTCTATCTACAAACTCACTAACCTGTAGTATTTGAACGAAAACTGACATTATCATAGAGGTGCAGATTGTGCAATTTGAAGAAAGAAATTGGTTTGTAAATCAATAAATAGAATTATTATCTCTATACTATATATAAAATTGAAAAGTCACTGACTGACTGACTGACTTGACTGACTGATCCATGCCCAGCCAAAACTGCTGGACCTAGAAGTGTGAAATTTGGGGACAGTGTTCCTTCTGTGATGTAATAACCCCAGCAGCTAATTAATAATTAGTTGTATAGGGATGTGGAGAGTACCGGCACCTTCCCCCCTCCCAAAGCACTGTATGAGTATACAGCTAAAATGTAAATACTATATCACAAATATGTTTGCAAATATACGATATGTACTCACAAGTAAAACTATACAGAGAGGCAAATTAAAAGTCAAAATATACTAATTAAGACTGCAGTTTTATGCACACTTACCTGGGAACATCATACTGGATTCAAGGGGCTTAAAAACAATAATTAGATCATATATTCCTAAAGACCATATGCAGTTCTTAAAAGTAAACAAAAAAAATTTGTTCTCCCAGACAGCAAAGATAAAGCAGAAAACACTGTCTTGCCTAAATATTCAATGTTTAAAATTATGGTAATATCCAAGATTATTAAGAAACCTCCATTAAGTCCATGCCTCATTCACATTTTCTCAGGGCAGACCAAACATTCACAAAGTCACAGCTTTGTCATGTCCACTACATCAAAAGCTATAGTTCACTGTTAACAACCCTATTCCAGATTTCTAAGCACAAAAGTTGACCTAGCAATAAACAGCTGAGAACATTACAATGTTCCATTAGGTAGTCTGGATAAACATTTTCCAATACCATTAATCCAGGTCATTGCCTTGGTCTCTCTTTATCAAAATGTCTCTCCCCATTTATTGTTCAGTGTGATTATATGCTTATCCACCTATAATTGCTCCCATGCACGCAATGTTGCCTCCTCCACCCAACCCCACAGACCACAGAAAAGCCTATAGGAACAGACTGACATTGTTCTGTCTGGTTAAAACTTTCCCAAAACAATAATATCATGTGTTTCATGTTTCAGTTGTTTCATATATAGGTGATGTATAGTATATGCCCTGGAAATGTGACATGTACTATATACATACAATTGTGAAATAAGAAAAGCTTTTTGTGTAGGAAATATGCACAGCACTGCATGGAAAACAAGAGGTGAAAAATAAAAACAAAATGATCAGTTGTTTGGATATAAGACATAGGCTACAATCCAGAGAAACTATAGGACCTTTTACACAGACGTAGTTTTGGTGTCACCTGTGGGAAATCTATGAGAAATGCATAGAGCATTTCAGAGTAAGTGCCTCTTATGTCTTCCCATAGTTACTCTGGATTGTAGGGATAATCTGACCTAGCTCAACCTGGAAGTGACGGGACTGGATATCCTGCAAATGAGGGATAACTCCACGAGATGCATGGCTCCCTCTCTTCTCTCAGGCCGCCTTGGGTATTGGTAAAATGGATAGCTGGAGCCAAATTGCAGTGCCATACATGCAAGCCTCCCCAGTAAAGAGGGCAGGTGCAGGACTAATGAGAGTCTAATACCCAAAAGACATCATCACTACCACCATGTACATTGATGACCCTCAACCGATGGGTCATCTCAATAAGAGATGGACCACTCTTCCGTATATCTTACTCGCCTATAGATGGAACAACTCTGCCTTCCTCCAGATGCAAGAGAGAGGGGTAAAAGTAAGGCAGAGGAGACAACACAGCTGACAAACAATCAGTAGAACACAGTTTAGATGATATGGCCATGGCTTAATGGGTTTGCCTCAGTCTGCTGGAGGGCAGGGGCCAATCACTATCTTCTCTTGTGACCAGGCTTGTTGGCCAATTCCCACGCAGCTCAGAGATCCCGAAATGACCTGCAGCCATCTCTGTTGGGCGGCCTCTTGACATCTGCCTGGCAAGAACAGGAACTCATGGAACTGGGGATATTCATAGTTAGTCACACACGTGTAATGAATTGTCTACGCTTATGCTCTCAGTGTAAACAGAGTAGGCGATGGAAACAGAGGCCGGCAGGTGACCAAAATGGGCTTGTTTCCCAACAAAAGAGCCAGATCAAGGACAGTGACATCACTTCTACATGCAGAAAGATTTATCCGCTTCTAACAAGGCCTAGTGGATACATCCGGCAGCAAAGACAAAGACAATCTGTTATTAATGGGCTGGGGAGATTGCCATAATACCCTGGACATATTCTTTCTCTTCCCCAGACTAAATTCCATGTTCCATATTGGAAGGATCTGATAATCCAGAAAGAGCAGCAATGGCCTAAAAAAATCCATGCCTAGTTTTGTGTGACTCCAGAAGTGACAGCTAAGGCTGAATGCAATTTTGGATTCATGCCTGCAAATCTGAAAAGCATAATCACATTTTTCCACAACTTTTCCACTACTATCCTCACCAGGGTACTCAAGTTTCTTTCAGAGCTTGCTGTTTGTGATCCCAAAGCTGTTGCTTGCTGGATTGATCTTTGTGTATTCTTGCAATTAGTTGTTACTAATTAATTCATAAAATGAACAAGTCTCAACTTATGAGCTCAAATCACTATAAGGATCTTTCAACTGGAAATTTCTCCCCCGTGTCAAAAAGGCCCACCTATTTTCAAGCCATGCTGGTGCTCTGGACTCATTAAACAGACAACCCTGACAACAAAGATGTAATTTTCCACTGGATCTCTTTGTCACATTTCATCCTCCTCTTTGGGGAGGACCTCTGCTCATTATGAGGCGAAGGCTGTAATCCTGAAGATGAGTAAGATCCATTGAACACAATGGGGCTTACTTTTGAGTAGACATGGTTAGGATTGTGCTGATAGGTCAATTAATCTGGAGTAGGGCCAAGCTCCACACTATGTTAGGCACTTTGTTGAATCATGACATGGAAAAAGAATTGCTGCTAAGACCAGGAATTGTCCCCAGTCCATGACTCGGAGCTGGTCTGTGGCCTCTTGCAGATCAGGCCATGTCAGGGTGGGTGGCTGAAGTGCTGTGACCAGGCATGACCCTGACCTGTCAGGTTGGTGGCAGAGAAATTCTTCCTCCAGGTGATCTCCTCTTCTGACTTACTGTAGGAAAATGTGGATATGATTGAGCCCAATCTACTCAGGTCTACTCAGAAGCAATTCCATTATATTCAGTTGGGCTTTCTCCCAGGAAATAAATGTAATGTGCTTGAATCATCCCAAAACCACCGGTCCATGGAAAGATTTGTCTTCCATGAAATTGGACCCTGGTCCCTGGTTGGAGATCCCTGGCTTAGATCATATGCAGCAGGTCAAGCTTAAGGAAAGAAATGCAGAGGACTAAAACACAGGTCCAGGCCTTGACTACATCAGATATAGTCAAGGCCTGGACCTGTGTTTGAACCTGGACCTTGTAGGCATTGTTTATATTCTCAAGCTTGATTGTGTTATCAAGTACCAGCATCTACCAACATAAGCAGCCCATTTCATAAAGCGAGGCAAAACAGGCAGGTCAGGTGGCAACTTTGGGGTGCTCTTAACAGTATCAGAATGGGAGGGTAACAGTCCTGATGAGGCAGAATTTACCAAAAAGTTATCTTGTGTAAATATCATTGAAGTGAATGGAAACTACACAACGTTTTAGTGGGTCTTACACAGGATAACTTCCCAGTATATTGGGCCCCAATATGATTAGGTAATTCGTGGGTATGAGGATTGCCATTTGGATGACCCACTTCAGGCAGCACAGTGTCTTAAGACAGCACTAACAAACCTATACTGCAAAGAAGGTGCCATTCTCAGTTACAGAGGGAGCAGTGTTAGAGGACTGTACAAGCCTATCTTGCATTTCCAAATGACTTTAAGAAGCAACATTTATATAGCTGAAACTGTACTTCTTCTGGTAGTGAAACACTAAACAGAAAAAAATTGTTTTCTGTTTAGTTTTTCCAAAAACTAGCTACTTTTGGTCAGTGAGGACACGGGTTATACAAAATGTACTGTCAGATAAAATGTAGAGGGAACTAGAATTTGTGCTGTTTCTTATTTCTTTGGAGCAGAGAGAAACTATGATTGCAGTCCTAACCTAGGTCGGCACAGCTCATTGATCTTCTCGTTCCTGTGGTGATGCCGGGAGGGGAGCGCATTTCTGTGCACTGGCCTAACCCTCCCCAAGGAGTAGTGCACAAGTATCTTTACTGCACTTTTGTGACACCCCCAGGCCAGATTGGGACTTGTGCTGGGGCTTGCCCTGCCTAACTGGGAGTTAGGATTGTGGCCTTAATCAGCAGTAGCTGCATCATGTTTCCCTGTTCTGGAGCTCTCAAAGCCACCAGCCACAGCCAGCTCCAGCCTGGGAATGGCTAGAGTCCCCCGTCAACACAGAAGCAGGCATTTTGACCCAAGAACAACAGACACTATGGAGGGTACCATGCTCTTCACTAGAGGTGATTCAATTTCTGTCTCTCAGGATGACCCCAGCATGCCTCGCTACTGGCAGCTGGATGAAGCTAGAAAGCTGCTTCTCTTCTGCATGGCTGGAGGACATGAGGACGACGACATGCGTGTGTGTATGTGTGTGTGCAGCAGAGCCTGCACACAGCAATGCTACCAAATGGCCTGGCTAACATGCCAGACTCAACCATCTGCCATGCCTGGGCCTGTTCTCCACATGGCAGAGTGAGCAGCTCCCACTTAGTTTCATCCTTGCCAAAGCCATTGGAAATATATATTCTGAAGGAAGAAGGGAGCTTTCCAAGACCATTAAGAAGCACCTTTACATACAACCAGAAACCGAAAGCAGACTGTGTCACAATACAGAAAAATAAAACCACTCCATTTTAATAATCTGAAGAATCAAGTTAAAAACATACTGTTCTTTCTCTTTGATATTACCCTTCATTTCTTCATATAATAGGCACATAAGACAAGAAGTGCCTGTGTTTCTTCAGCCCCAAATTCATTAGATTGTCTTAAGTCTGTCCCACCCACTCCATCTCCCACACATAGACCACAGCCAGAAATGTAGTATCATTGTCAACAGAGATGATAGTAACATAAATGATAGTAACATTGGCCTGACTAACTTATAGGACTTCAGAATCACTAAGGCAATATAGGTGATGTAGATGCCCTGGAAATTTGACATGTACTATATACATACTATGACTTGTAGGCATTATTTAAATGTCCCTACCTTAAAATCACAGTATGACTTCAAGCTGCAGATATTCAGAATGCTATGCGTTCCCCTAATATTAAAGAGTAACATCAGCAGCCCCCTTCCCACAGCCCCCCACAGCTTTGCATTTGCTGATGGGGTGACCACCACACAACCCACAGGCTTTGTAACTCTTTCACTGCAGTTAATGAAAAATTAAATGCAAGGGTTCAGTGCAAGCAAAGCACATGGTTGTGCCTGGGTATGAGAGGCCAAGAGATGTGCCAAGTTGGCCTCTTTGCACCAGCCCAAGTAGCTTTTATCTGATTCTTCCCACCAGTTTGCCAAATGGAGGTGCTGAAGAACTGAAGTGGAGCCAGATCCAGGGGTCCACAGGGTGAGGTAGAGACTCTTGTCAAGCAAGGAGAGTGGAGCTTGGATGCAAAGGAGTCCATTTGAGCCTGTTCGGTGTGTGCTGGTGCCAGAAACCATTAAGGCTTTGGAAAAAGTGAAAGCAGGGAGTCTCCAAAGAGAGGTGCTGACAGGAAACAAATAGGCTTAAAGAGAAAGAAAGCGGAGGAATGGGAAAATGGGGGGTGAGAGAACAGCCTCAGCCAGTCACGTTCTTACCACTGACAAATGTGTTCATCCAAACTGAAGCGTTTAATTAGCTCGAAAAAAGGAAAGTTGAGTTTCCCTGAAAGTAGACTGGCTCTTGGTGTACTGGGGTGGGAAGAGTGGGGACTTTGGGAAACACAGGGAATGGCAAATGAGTGGAGAAAGGCCATTTTCCCTTCTTTTTCCTCCGCCACATGCAATTCACCAGGGAACATGATGTTATTAGCAGGGCTCTTAAGCTTCCCCGATTCACTCCCCCTCCAGGGAACAAGAGAAGGGGACGCCAACTAAACAATTAAGTTAAAGGCAGTTTAAAGTTGGCAAGTGCTATTCAGGGACATGCTGCCTTTTAGACTCCAGGTCCCGGTTGATGAGAAGCCTCTGCCAGAGCCTGTTGGCTGGGAAAAAAAGACTCGGGGTGTGGGGGGGATAAGACAAAGCAGCAAAAAGGAGACAATTGCAGAAATGGTGCCGTGCCGGATTCGTTCTTTGAGAAGGCCACATTTGCTGGCAAAATGCAAAGTGTGAGATAGCCAGGTGTCTGTGCCGGGCCGTAGGCAGCTGAGCACACAGCTCCTCGCCTCGCCCAACACCTCCTGATGCCTGAGGTGACATGCCAAATACTGCCCCCCTTACCTAATGATGAGCCAACCACTGCTCCTGTCTCTCTCCAGTATACAGCCTTCTCATCCCCTCCACATTTCTCCCCTTCCTCTTTTTCCTTCCTTCTTCTGTCCAGGTGGACAAAGAGGGCACTCCTCACCAACCTCCTGAGGTGACTACTTCAAGGATGGGCACAGCTGGCCTCACAGATTGGCCAGCACTGTCCCAACAGTACTGAAATATTACCCAATAGTACTATCGCAACTACTGGAACCAGCTCACTTGAGGTCTGTGGCAGATACCTTGTTGCTCACATTGAGGCTGGTAGTCCCTGAAGTTTAGGGCACGCAGTTGGCAGTCCCCTGTGTCTGAAAGGTGGGAGCACCCCAAGGGTGACAGCAACCAAATAAGTCATAGGCCATCCTGGACAGGCCATCACAGTCTGCACCTACATCCTTAACTGGACAGTTGGAACCTGCTCCAGGGGTGGGCGGCTACTCTCAGGCAAGGCTGGTCATTCTCTGCAGTAGTCCCCATCTTTCCTTGATAACAAGAACTCACTCTGTATTCTTTTTTTAAAACTCACCCCTTCAGTGTACTCATCACACTAACCCTACAAGGTGTTCCCAATGCCATTAGCGTTCACCACAGGTCTCCTCTGTCCCAGAAAGGGGGACTGTTATGGTTCAGGATGTGCTGGCACTTTGCTAGCAAAATTTCAAGCCATCTCCATCCATGAATACAACCCCCACCAGTCACCCCAGAAGGAAGACCCTCCTCCAAGCTTTCACATGCATTGAACCCAGTGGTGGGCTCCAGCAGGTTTCGCACCTACTCTATAGAACCGGTTGGTAACAAGAAATAGGACATATAAAGTTTAAAAATAGCCATTTAAAAGTGGCTGCTGGATGGGCATAGAACCGGTTGTTAATTTCTTTGAATCCCATCACTTATTGAAAGTGAAACTGCACATCCGTGTTTACTTGCAAGTAAGAAAGCATGCCTTGGCAGGTGTGGAAAGTCAGTCTGGGGTGTGCAAGGCTTTCAGGTGGATTCTTGATGCACTTGGTGCTCAGCATATGCTCCACAATGGAATGGATATATAATTTACAGCAGAATGCAATGAAACAAACTCCAGTATTTTGAAATATCTTTATTCTAGCAAAACGTTTGGCCAATAAACCAGTGGAGGTGGGACAATGGCACACATTCATGACTCATACTCATTATCCAGGTTGTTGCCTTGCCCACTGCATGCAGGTGATGTCCTGGCCTCCCGCACTGACGAGAACCTGAGTGATGCCACTGGCTGGCAAGTTAGTGACTCATTGAAAAATCCATACCTTCCCTTCAGACATGCTTCCTTAGGTGTGTGACATTAACAAGATGGTATTGCATGCTTTCCTGTTGGCTATCTTCAGGTGCCACTCATGTTGATAAGGTAAAACTCAACTATGATTGAACTCACTGCAGCTTGGTTTGCATGCTTTGAGGTCAGCCAAAGGATGTCACTTGACCATTGCTGAGGCAAAGGCAGTGGAATGGTGAGGAGAAGCAACTGTCACATTCAGTTGTTGGACCATGTCAAGCTTTGCCAACATTCTGGTAAGATATCAGGACAGTGGGAAGATGGTGAGTAGGGGTTGCCATGCTCTCACCTAGATGTCCCCTATTTCTGTCTTGAGGTTTCAAAAAAACTATCTTGATAAGAATAGTTTGTGGAGCACTCAGAACACCTTCTCTTAGCCATGAGGCAAGGCCAGTCTTAGGACCCAAAGGAAACTCCCTGATAAAAAATTTTCACAATGGCGCTGGCAGGCTATGTAGAAAGCAGAGCATCTGCACCTACTTTGTGGATCATTCTTCCCACAAGATGCATCAGTAATGTTTTGCTGGTCCACACTAGGTAGACTGATGCTAAAATTGCATTTAAAACAATGAAAAATCACCCCAAATGAGGTCTGAAGAAAAAAATACCAGAACACAAAAAATACCAGAATGTTCCAGGTTGGCAACAACTGAATCTTGAGTCTTCATTGAAAGTATGCAAATTAAAGATGGTCATTCCAGAAAAGAAGGCTAGCATGGAAGCAACCTCAAATTGTATTTATGGCAATTTACTTAAAACGCAACTACTGTATATCACATGGGCTATCTGAGACTTCTTCGGGCTATTAGGCCCTTTTGGTGCTCTTTTTCTCTCTTCCATGCCATCCCCAATAGTGCCGAACTGGCTCTTAATTAATCGGTTCCTGTTCGGTGCCAGGGGAGAGGGGTTAATTCAGAGCAATAGCTTGTTCGTTTACTATGTTTTATTTTCTTATCACTATTGTTCAATTGTGGTAATAAAATATAAAAAGGAACAAGCAATTGCTCTGGCTGCAAAGAGGAAACAAGTAATTAAAGCCACCTCTTCAGGGAACAGGAACTCATTAATTAAGGGGTGATTCAATGCCAAGGCTGGAAGAAAGTAGGAAGCAACTAAAGAGCTGGTAGCAGAAACTGCTTTAAAAGGAGATATTCAAGGCTGCTGATCCAAGCATGCTGGCTGGAGAATATGTCCAGCTGAACTGAATGGGACTTACTTCTAAGTAAAAACATTTAGGCTACAACACATACAAATTTATCTGGGAGTTCCACTGAATTCAGAGAGATTTACCTCCAAGTAGGTGTGTATAAGATAGTATGATGAGGCTCTTGCCTATGCTAATAGGCATCCAGGGATGGGCATCACTTTCTGGGAATAAGCAACTGAATCCCACTGAACCTAGCTAGCTAGCTACACTTGGGCTGTTTGGCTGCCACCCTTACTCCCACCCTTACCTGGGAGTAAGCCACACTGAACTCAATGAGACTTACTTCTGAGTAGACACAGCTAGGCCTGGGCTGTTAAGGCTGCAATTCTATGCACCTTTCCTGGGAGTAAGCCCTACTGAAGTCCATGGGGCTTACTTCTGAGTAGACACAGCTAGGCCTGGGCTGTTAAGGCTGCAATTCTATGCACCCTTACCTGGGAGTAAGCCCCATTGAAGTCCATGGGGCTTACTTCTGAGTAGACACAGCTAGGCCTGGGCTGTTAAGGCTGCAATTCTATGCACCCTTACCTGGGAGTAAGCCCCATTGAAGTCCATGGGGCTTACTTCTGAGTAGACACAGCTAGGCCTGGGCTGTTAAGGCTGCAATTCTATGCACCCTTACCTGGGAGTAAGCCCCATTGAAGTCCTTGGGGCTTACTTCTGAGTAGACACAGCTAGGCCTGGGCTGTTAGGGCTGCAATTATATGCACCCTAACCTGGGAGTAAGCCCCACTGATTGTCATGGGATTTACTTCTGAGTAGACCAGTAAACTCCCAATAATTCCCATTTACATGCAACACTTCCCTCGTGTATGCTCCCTTCGAATCCTTGAAGACCTTAAAGCATCCCGGAAGTAAGCCCTGCTCGCGTGACTCTAGCTTCTTACGTCTGTGGTGACGCTTCCTCTACCGTCAGAACAGGCGAGGAGAGACAGGGCTTCAAAATGGCGGCGCCCATATGACTCTCCCCAAAATGGCGCCGCCCACAAGGAGGAGGGTCGAATCCAAGATGGCCGCCTTCACGAAGACGGGTCGCTGGATGGCCCAATCTCAGATGGCGAGTTTTGAAAAGTGGCTGTTGCTGGGAGGCGTCCGGTTTTATAAGGTGCCACCGTTGAAGCGTCAACTTGGTGGGGTTTACCTGCCGGACCCCTCCAACCCCCGCACGCCGGCATATCAATTGGAGGCGGCCTTCGAGCCCAAGCTCTACGGGCGCTATGGGTCAGCCTCCAGGGTCGACCCGGCCCGGCTCTGGCCGACACCCGAACAGCTCCGGGACATAGAGGCCGAGGAGAGAGCCTCCAACCCGTCCCTGAGAGAGATGCAGGAGGCGCTGGACGCCAAGGAGCAGGAGGTCGCCGCTCAGCTGCGCCAGAGGTGAGAGTCTCCCTCAGCCTGGCCTCCCTCGCAGGGCTGTGGTGAGGAGAGCAGGAGGGCAGGGAGACCTTGGCCAGTCTCTCCCTCTCAGCCTGGCCTCCCTCGCAGGGCTGTGGTGAGGAGAGCAGGAGGGGAGGGAGACCTTGGCCAGTCTCTCCCTCTCAGCCTGGCCTCCCTCGCAGGGCTGTGGTCAGGAGAGCAGGAGGGCAGGGAGACCTTGGCCAGTCTCTCCCTCTCAGCCTGGCCTCCCTCGCAGGGCTGTGGTGAGGAGAGCAGGAGGGCAGGGAGACCTTGGCCAGTCTCTCCCTCTCAGCCTGGCCTCCCTCGCAGGGCTGTGGTGAGGAGAGCAGGAGGGGAGGGAGACCTTGGCCAGTCTCTCCCTCTCAGCCTGGCCTCCCTCGCAGGGCTGTGGTGAGGAGAGCAGGAGGGGAGGGAGACCTTGGCCAGTCTCTCCCTCTCAGCCTGGCCTCCCTCGCAGGGCTGTGGTCAGGAGAGCAGGAGGGCAGGGAGACCTTGGCCAGTCTCTCCCTCTCAGCCTGGCCTCCCTCGCAGGGCTGTGGTGAGGAGAGCAGGAGGGCAGGGAGACCTTGGCCAGTCTCTCCCTCTCAGCCTGGCCTCCCTCGCAGGGCTGTGGTCAGGAGAGCAGGAGGGCAGGGAGACCTTGGCCAGTCTCTCCCTCTCAGCCTGGCCTCCCTCGCAGGGCTGTGGTGAGGAGAGCAGGAGGGGAGGGAGGCCTTGGCCAGTCTCTCCCTCTCAGCCTGGCCTCCCTCGCAGGGCTGTGGTGAGGAGAGCAGGAGGGCAGGGAGACCTTGGCCAGTCTCTCCCTCTCAGCCTGGCCTCCCTCGCAGGGCTCTTGGGAAGAGAGCAGGAGGGAGGGAGACCTTGGCCAGTCTCTCCCTCTCAGCCTGGCCTCCCTCGCAGGGCTGTGGTGAGGAGAGCAGGAGGGCAGGGAGACCTTGGCCAGTCTCTCCCTCTCAGCCTGGTCTCCCTCGCAGGGCTGTGGTGAGGAGAGCAGGAGGGGAGGGAGACCTTGGCCAGTCTCTCCCTCTCAGCCTGGCCTCCCTCGCAGGGCTGTGATGAGGAGAGCAGGAGGGCAGGGAGACCTTGGCCAGTCTCTCCCTCTCAGCCTGGCCTCCCTCGCAGGGCTGTGGTCAGGAGAGCAGGAGGGAGGGAGACCTTGGCCAGTCTCTCCCTCGCAGCCTGGCTTCCCTTGCAGGGCTGTGGTCAGGAGAGCAGGAGTGGAGGGAGACTTTGGCAGTCTCTCCCTCTCAGCCTGGCCTCCCTCGCAGGGCTGTTGTGAGGAGAACAGGAGGAGAGGGAGACTTTGGCAACTCTCACACTCGCAGGGCTGTGGTGAGGGGAGCAGGAGGTGGGAGGCCTTGTCAAGTCTCTCCCTCTCAGCCTGGCCTCCCTCGCAGGGCTGTGGTGAGGAGAACAGGAGGGCAGGGAGACCTTGGCCAGTCTCTCCCTCTCAGCCTGGCCTCCCTCGCAGGGCTGTGGTGAGGAGAACAGGAGGGCAGGGAGACCTTGGCCAGTCTCTCCCTCTCAGCCTGCATGGCAATCCACTATGAAGATATAGGTTGCAGCCAGTACTAATGGTTATTCTTAGGCCTGGGACAGTCTCATTACAAAATGACCTCAAACACTCCCACTTGCCGGGGAGGCATAAACAGAGTTCCACTTTTTTTTATTCATAGTGAGTCTGCTGCTGCTTTTCAATAAACTTAGTAAGTCACAGACTTTTTCCCATTTTGAAGCTTTAGAAAGTTTGGGAATAACCCCTGCTGGTATGCAATTATGTATACTCTCTCCCAGACTGGGAGGAAAAGTGAAATTTGCTTTGGCTATTGCTAAGGTGTTTAAAATGCCTCAGAAGCACAGGTCCAACCCAACAAGCCTATAGTACCTGCAGAGCTCTTCCAGGGGTCTGGTGTGCTTGAAACTGTGGCTAGTGTTTCGTTTTCCCAAATAAGCTATGTGATGTTTTTTATCTTGCTTGTTCATAGAGAGGAACTCATTGCTGCCCGAATGGCGAAGATGCCACAGATGATTGCAGACTGGAAGCGGGAGAAGGCAGAGCGCAAGGCTAAGGAACGTGAGGAGAAGGACCGGAGGCAGCGGCTCCTAGCTGAGGCGCGTGAACGCTTTGGTCACAACTTAGACCACCGCAGCCCCCAGTTCCAAGAACTTATGCAAGAGATGGAGAAAGCAAGGAAGAAGGAGCTGAAGCTGCAAAAGAAACAGCAGAGGGAGCAGGTTGTGGCTCAAAAGGCAGCAAGGGAAGCAACTGCTTCTGCTACCTCCCCCTCAAACAAAGAGGGAGAAGTGGTAGTAACTACTGTAACTTCATCTCAGGTCCCATAGACTCTTCCGCTTGAGACTGAAGTACATGCAGCCTTCAGTGGTCAGTTATGATTTGGCTGACAACTCCACATGGTTTCCAAAAGCCCAAAGCATTTATGGGACTAATTCAACAGTCCCTCAACATCATTTTTTAAATATGGATCTGATGAACATAAAGAATTGCAGTTTTTATGTCCTTTCAGTGTTCATCTGTCCAAACAGGATGCTAATATGGATTCCAAGTAGCACATGCCTGCCAGTGAATCCAGAAAAGGACATATGCAACCTTTGGCTGGTATCTGACCCTTGTCAGATCGTCTGTCCTTGCTGTCTAGTTGGCTAAAGAGCTCTGTGCAGTTAAGAGTCAAATAAATATAATGGGGATTTGTCACTGGCATTGTATGTTTTCTTTATTTTAAACACAATCCAATTAGTGTTCTGAAGCAGAGTTCACATTCAACCAAAAAATGCTACCAGTAATTGTATATTTATAGTTTTTGGAAGGAGGCTAACAGCCCAATCCAGAGCAACTAATCTGTCCACATAAGAGCCCTTAGGTTGCCCTATCTAACACTAGGTTGGAGCAACTGCAAGATGCTCCAGCCCAGTTACTCTGAAGGAGGCTTAGGGCAGAGCAAGGCAAGATAGGGTGCCCTAAGAGAGGTGGACCTGCTCTGCCCTAACTGGGGCAGCCTAAGCAGCTCAGGAGAGGCAAGTTGAGGGCATGTTTAGCATTGCCTAGGGCAGAGCAGTTACTCTGTATCCAAAGCCTGTTTCCAAGGCAGAAATGCCCTCTTCCAGCCCTCAGAGTTATACCACCTCAGGAGCAGATATAGTAATGAGTAGACCCATAGGGGTCCATGATAAGGCCCGAGTAAGAATGGCAGTGCTGACCAAAAATCTGAGTTCTTGGCCAGCCTAGCTGCAACCCCTTCCTCTCAACCTCAGGATATGGAACAAACTACGGCTGCCCACAAACCTCAGGATACAGCAGGCCACTCCAAGAAGCCCCTTGTATTCACTGTAGAATGTACTGGCATCTCATCAGGGACTCCTTATAAGGCAGGCACCCAGTGGCGTCACCAGACTGGTGCGGCTGGTGTGGGCTGCATTGGGAATGCGCTCCGTATGGGGTGATGTGCCGGAGGAGTTTGACTGTCCTTTGGCAGCCCCCGGGCGTCAGCTCCAAGGCGGAGCAGCAGCCAGAAGCTGCCACTTGTCTGAGGAGCTGGCCTGAACGGCCATCTGAGATGCACTGCGCAGAAACACACTGAGCATGCCGAACAGCTTCAGAGGAGACTTCCTTAGAGCAGAGAAAGTCCGCGCCTCTACACAGCCATTCGGCCTCACTCAGGAGGCAGAGCGGCAGCCGAATGGCTTCAGAAAGAGTACTGCACAGGCACCAACTCTGACGCCTGCACAGTCTCCCCCGAAGCCCAAAGTCTTCAGAAAAGTACTGCACAGGTGTCAGAGATGGTGCCTGCGCAGTACTCTTTCTGAAGCCAGTTGGCTTCAGAAACAACTGCGCAGGCGCCAACTTTGGTGACTGTGCAGTCCAGGTGGGGGGGGGCGCGCATCCCAGGGATGACGCACAACTTCCGCACCAGGTGATGTGCAGAGTCATGTCACCACTGTAGGCACCACAGCTGTTCCTTGCTCAGTGTGATCTGAGGGGTGTCTCCTCAGGAGCAAGTCTTCCCCTTGTGTCAATTACTTAGCATGCTCTGGAGCAGTTAGGGCAGCCCAGGCTTCCTGACTCTCTGGATTCAGCATAACTTTCTGCTCTGGATACAGAATAGTTAGGAGAGTGCAATTAGGTCAGAGCAGGCTGAATTTGCTCTGGATTGCAGCCTAAGTAGGAAAATCTTATGTAACAAACGGGATGAAATTTATCCACAGTCAACTCCTGCCAATATAATACCGATAGATCTCAGCCTTTTATAATTTAAATTCCACTTGTTTGTTCAATACTGTTTATCCAAAAGTTTTTCTGTGCATTAAGAAACAATGTTCTTCACTGCATTTCTAAAACCAAAGTCCTGATTCTGAATTTCAGCTGCAGATGACTGTAAGATTTGAACTTGTCAAATAGGACATGTGAATGGATCAGATATACCTGCTTTACAAAAGGTATTTAGGTTGCTGTCCTAACCTAAGCCATCCCAACTCATCGATCCTCCCATTCCTGTGCAGTTTTGGCTCATTCACAGAATTAGGCTGCAATCCTAAACATACTTTCCTGGGAGTAAGACCCATTGAACATAATGGGGCTAACTTCTGAGTAGACATGGTTAGGATTGTGCTCTTAATGAATTTTGCTCCATTAGTATTAAGTAGGATGGCCTGAGTTGGTCTTGTTCCCAATAGCGTTTGTTAAAGCAGTGATCCCAAAACATACTGCAAGTGCAGTACTCAGCCATTCCATTGACACTGAGCTCAGTACCTGAAAGTAATTGCCAATGAAGCAAGATGCAAGGACACAATGTGTTCAGGGTAATTGAGCACTTAGTTCTTCTAATAAAGGTGGGTTTTATATGTGGCACTAGGTAGAAGAAAATTACCTGTTGAAAATGCTGAATGTAGCTGTAGTTCAGTGGCATAGCTAAGGCGGGGGGAGCAGTTGTACCAGATAAGAAGCCATAGGGGAGCAACAAGCTGAGCTTGAGCTGATTTTATTATTTGGAGAGTCTACAAAACTATCTTTGACCACTAATAAGAGATAGGTGCATTAGCTATGTCACTAGCTGGGGGTGGGGGCAGCAGAGCAAATGGATGGCAAGCTGCTGGGGAGGATAAAATTTTCCCCAATTTTTTTTATCCTGGGCACGATGTCACTTCTGGTTGTGGCTGCACTTTGAGTTTTACACTGAGCTACATGATCATTAGCTACATGACTGTTGTAGGAAGGTGTGTGGCTGTTGAATTTTTCCATGAAATAAGTTAAATGGGCTGCTAATATTTGCATATACAATACTTCCATAGCCCATTGTTTCCCCTTTGCTATAATGAAAATCATCTCCATGTTGGTATGGAGAGGCATAGAAGGCTCCACAATATGTTGTTTTGGTGACACTCTGAGAAATGTGAGGGTGGTGTGGTAGTATGCTTTCTTCTCGCAAGGGAATTTTGAGGAGGTTTCTTTGAGGAGCACATCTTAGCCTTTAAAATAGCACCACCAGATGGCAATGGAGACCACCAATATTGGACCGGCTTTTCTTTCCATGTAACAGTTGGGAAATGCAAGCTGACAAGACACAATTAGAATGACTTTCCATTAAGTTTCTCAAGCAGGGGCCAGAAATTACAGAAGCTTATAGTCTAATCTGTGTGAAACCATCAATTTACACCAACTGGCTTCTTCCTGGTGGCATGCTGCTGAGACTGGAAAACCCACACTGATACCTGTTGGAGTGAATGGAGACTGTCAAATCCATGGTTTGTGGGGTCTGAAAGGCTCTGTTTAGCTACCCTGAAAGGTTCAGGACGAATAGGGGTTGTTAGATGGGAATTGATTTAAGAAATTTATGTGCTCTAGGAACTGGTTATCAGTTCCCATGAGGTAGTATAAAATAGAGATTTTTTTATATCAGGAAAAATTCCTGAAAGGACAGTTCAGCAATGGAATAGAGTGCTAAGGAAGGTGGTGGGCTCTCTCTCACTGGGGATCTTTAAGCAAATGCTCAATTAGCATCTCTCGGATATACTCGAGGACAGTGGTACTCAACCTTTGTTAGACTACGGCCCAGTTCTGTGGAAATTTTTTTCCATGGACCAGCTGTTGTGCATATGCCCAGTTCACTGTGGGCAGGAATAAAATGGGCATTTGCATCCCAGTGACTAGGATGCATGTGCCCAGTTTACTACAAGCTGGCAGGACTCACCTGGCTGGAGGCAACAGAATTCCAGCCTTTGTTACTGGTGTGACCTGGCCACTAAGGCTCTGCAGACTGGCACATGGCCACTGACCAGGCGTTCAGTATCCCTGCTATAGGAGGATTTTCTGCTACTGGCAGGGGTTGGACTAGATGACCTATTAGCTCTACAATCCAGAGTAACTACAGGAAGATGTAAGAGGCATTTACTTTGGATTGCTCTATGCATTTCCCATAGGTGGCACCATAACTACATCGGTGTAAAAGATCCCGTAGTTACTCTGGATTGTAGTCCCAGTTCCTTACAATTCTGAGCAAATTATTCTTCATTATCTTCTTTCTTAATTACTCAGTAGCATTCCTCTCTTCTTGATTGGTGCATTTTTGCTTTAAATGTAGAAAAGAATTCACAGTACTGTACTACCATTTAATTATGATGAAAGAAGCAGCCTCTCCTGCTATTTTTCAGACAAATAATGTTCATTGACTAAATGCAACTAAGATAAGTGGTCTCTTCAAGTGGGCCACAATGATAATCCCAAAGCTGTTTGTGTGTGTTCATGGCTCGCCTAATCTAGCCTTTTCTCACACTGACTAGTCCTTCATGAGAAATGTTTGACACTAGTAAGGATTTTTGGTACCAGAGTTGACTGCACTATGGAAGCTTAGCACACCTTCCCTTCGATAGCCCAGCACTGGCAGAAGTTTCTTGCAGTGTTGCAATTAGGGTTCAATATTGGTATGTTTATTGCCCTGTTAATAGGATAGTTGTTATAGGACAACTATTTTCATACCAACATTAGCAATTGTGACTCTGCTTCAAAAATGCCTCTTCTTCATAGTTTGCACTTTTTAAAAAGTGGTCCTGCTAGCAGAAGCTGGTCAATAAGTGATTTTCAAAGCTGCTGACCAATTTCTTGTACAAGGTTAGAAGCAAACATTTCTATTTGCATGCATGCCCTTCTGTTGTACTGCTCAAGTAGGAGCCCTAAACTGAGTGCAGTATGCAAAAAAAGGAAACTTCTTCAGTGTTTGTACCATTTGGTGATGGTGTCTGCTTGGATTTTCATCCAATCCATGATGGACACAACATGGGGAAACCTGTCCAGCTTGTCGCAGAGGCCTGTAACCAGGAACTAAGTGTAGTATGCAAAATGGATTTAAACTTTTCCTGATAGGCAAACTGAAGGGTTTATTGCACAATGATTTGCCTCCCTCTAGCGGCATGCTTGTAGAGTTTCCTAGATCTGAACCACCTCTGCAAGTAGGTGAGCCTTGAAAAGGTTATGGGGACAGCAAGAGAGAAAGATTTCTAGCCCACCTTTCCTCAGTGATGTTCAGCTATCAGTTTACACTTCATTTCTATGGTGCTTAAATGCTGGTCATACATTTGACTACTATTCAGTTGCAGCAATTGTCATATGGTTAGAAATGAAAGCAAAGTCCCTTATAAAAATTAACTTTATTTTACATGCATTTTTCACAATATTAAAATCATCCTGTTTTAGAACAGAGACTATACCCTTCAGCTCTTATTCCGGACCCAATGTAAAATTACTGCACAAAATGTTTCTCTTTGCCTTTCATAAAGTCCTTCTATACCCAGTTAGACTTAGGGTTTTTGTGTAGGCATGTTTTTCCTTACTTGAGGTATATCTGAGCTTGTCAGCAGCAGAACCTTTTCTCACTAATGCATAATCAGTTTGCTGTACCAGCCCCTGCTGTGAACAAGTTATGGCCATAATGGTTGTGTAATGGTTTCAGTGTAATGGTACAGAATTGATGTCCTTTTAGTATGTATATTTCATTTTTTTTTCTCCCATTTTGCAGAACATTTCCCCCTCCATACTGTGATTCTTGGTGTTTATGTTGGTATGTAAGGCTCAGTGTCCTACTCACATTATTATACAAGAACAGGGAATATTTTAACTGCAGCATGCACATGTGTGGAAAAGGGCTAGGTAAAATATTTATTTATTATCCTGCCTTTCTTCCCTAGAAAAATAAGATGCTTGTGGGTAGCTCCCTGTCAAGGCTTTGAAACAGAGACCAATTCATTTGATTAAGATTGACAGAGAACTGGTTTGAAACCACTTAACTGGCCTAATTGAATTCAAGTCATTTGGACCGGATGAGCTGCATCCTAGAGTTCTGAAGGAACTTGCAGATGTCCTTGCAGAGCCTTTGTCGATCATCTTTGAGAAATCCTTGAGGAGTGGAGAAGTGCCACTGGACTGGAAGAGGGCAAATGTAGTCCCAATTTTTAAGAAGGGGAAAAAAGAAGACCCGGGAAATTATAGACCAGTCAGTTTGACTTCAATCCCGGGCAAGATATTAGAGCAAATCATAAAACACACAATTTGTGCACATCTAGACAAGTACTCCGTGATCAAAACAACCCAGCATGGATTTACCAAGAATAAATCTTGCCAGACAAATCTGATCTCCTTTTTTGATCGGGTTACGAGCTTACTGGACAGTGGCAATGCTGTGGATGTCATTTATCTTGACTTCAGCAAAGCATTTGACAAAGTCCCACATGACATTTTAATTAGGAAGTTGGAAAAATATGGGCTAGACAGGGCAATTGTTAGGTGGATCTGCAACTGGCTCGATGGCCGCACTCAAAGGGTTTTAGTAAATGGTTCTGTGTCAACCTGGAGGTCCGTTTCTAGTGGGGTCCCCCAAGGCTCTGTCTTGGGACCGGTTCTCTTTAACGTTTTCATCAATGACTTGGAGGAAGGGATACGGGGGAGCCTGATCAAATTTGCAGATGACACCAAACTGGGAGGAGTCGCAAACACATCAGAAGATAGGAGAAACCTCCAGGAGGATCTGGATAAACTGGAATCCTGGGCTGTAACAAACAGAATGAATTTCAACAGGGAGAAGTGCAAGGTTCTGCATTTAGGCAATAAAAACCAAAAACATAGGTATAAAATGGGGGATACTTGGCTTGGCAGCACAACATGTGAGCGGGATCTTGGAGTCGCCGTGGATCACAAGCTGAACATGAGTCAGCAGTGTGATGTGTCTGCAAAGAAGGCAAATGCCATTTTAGGTTACATTAAGAAGACTGTAGCTTCCAAGTCACGAGAAGTTATAGTTCCTCTTTATTCTGCATTGGTGAGACCTCGCCTTGAGTACTGTGTTCAGTTCTGAGCACCTCACTTTAAGAAGGATGCAGCCAAACTGGAGCAAGTCCAGAGGAGAGCGACAAGAATGATCAGTGGGATGGAAGGGAAGCCCTACGAGGAAAGGTTGGGGGAACTTGGGATGTTCAGCCTGGAGAAGAGGAGGCTGAGGGGAGACATGATTGCCCTCTTCAGATACCTGAAGGGCTGTCATAGGGAGGAAGGGGCCAATTTGTTCATAGCTGCTTCTGAAAGCAGAACTAGAACCAATTGGTACAAACTGCAAGAGAGGAGATTCCGGCTGGAAATCCGGAAAAAATTCCTGACTGTGAGGGCGGTTCGGCAGTGGAACAGATTGCCAAGGGAGGTGGTGGACTCTCCCTCACTGGGGATCTTCAAGCAGAGGCTCGATGAGCACCTGTTGGAGATGCTCTAGGGGGAATTCCTGCTGCAGGCAGGGGGTTGGACTAGATGACCTACTAGGTCCCTTCCAACTCTATGATTCTATGATTAGAAGTATTAAAGTTATGATTTCTGCAAGATTCTTCCCCCCCCCACCCCAAGTCTGATACTGTAGTAATAACCAGATAGGTGCTGTAGAGCAAAGTTTCTCAAAAGGTATACAAACTGATGTTCGGTAGTACAGGAAGCACCTGCAGGCATCCACTGCTGAGCATCAAGACTGTGTCATGACAAATAGTGGTAGGAGGCTTGGTAGGCAGAGCTCTAGCATATGGTTTTCACGTACTTGAGAAATAGTGGTAACACTATTAGGTGGTTGTGTCACATTTCCTCCTCAACCTGGCAGTAACTGGTGATGTCATAACTATTTACTTCTAGTGGTACATATTATAATCTGATGGCACATATGTACCTAGAGTTCAAAAGCATGCAAATATACACTTAAATAGGTACCATCTCAGGCAGGGGGCAGGACTTCAAACAGCATTGGCTCATGACTTGAATTGGGGATGAGCATCACTTGCAACAGTTGTGACTGGTGTCTGTATAGGCAAGCAGGGCAACCTGCAGCCAGTCACAGCTGGCAAGGCAACCTGCCAGGGACCTTCCCTTTTCATATGACAATGATGGTACATATGATAATAATGCGAAGTGTTATGTTGGGGGCATGGAGAAGGTTTGAGAAACCGTGCTATAGAGCAAAGAGGCACATTCTGGGCCAAAATTACAGTTTGCAAGACTGCTTTTAAAGAAAATCATATTTAGACATATTTGGGGCTTAAGTTACAAGCTTTACAGAAACAATTCCACAGAGATGCTGTAGATCCCACATAAGGCAGAGAACAATTAAACTAAGGCAACACTTGTCATTGTATTAGGATTGTATTATTAATTTGCAAAGCAGACGAGGTAGAGTCATCATAGCAGGTGGTCAGAGTTGTTCATTTTTCTCTTCTCATAAGGTGCAACCCACACAGTACAGGTCTTATGCTAACTGCTGCTCATACTAAAACCTTTACTACACTCTTCTATGTTCAGCTGAGTGTATCACTGGGCTGGGCCTACTCCAATGCTTACTGTGAAGTTTGACAGAAAGTGTTATTGGTCAGGTTGAAATTAGCTTTTAGATGGGCAATTTCTGTGAACTAAGCCAGGCATAGAAGAGGTTGAAAAGAAATCAGTGTCTCCTGGAGCAGTGGTCCTCAACCATTTTGGCCCCAGGGACCAGTTCTGTGGAGGGAAAAAATTCCAGGGATTAGCTGAGGGGTGGGGGGAGAGTTGTGTCTCTGGCAACCTGGAGGGAGGGCTTCCCCACCTAGAGCACAGCACAAATTAATAGAGCTATCGCTATTAATAGAGCTATCGAATAGGATTGTAGATACGAACCCAATGTCTCAATGCATATCTACTCAGAGCAGGGATTTTCAACCTTTTTCAATGCAGGACTGAAAATGCACAAAGCCATCCTAGTCACTCTTATTGGAGAGTAAGCCTCATTGACTATAATGGGATTTATTTCTGAGTTGACAGGCATTGGATAGGACTCTGAAGCTGCAATCCTGTTCACACTTTCCTGGGAGTAAGCTCCACTAACTACAATGGGACTTCTGGGTAGACAGGCATAGGATTGGTCTCTGAGCATGCAACCCTCCAACAGAGTCCTCCTGCTGTGAGAGGGGCAAATGCACTTAGAGTCCTCTTGCAGACTGATCAAGCACTTGCCAAGGACCTCCAGTGGTCCCCAGACCAGGGATTGAGAAACCCTGCCCTCGAGGACACTTTTGTCCCATTCCCACTAAAGTAGCAAGTGGGTCAGAGAACCAAGAATACTTCAACAAATTATGGGAACAATGCAAAAGAGCCCTGCCTCCTTCTAACCCCAAATAGAGGACAGGCTGTGATGCTTAGTAGCCAAAAGTGATTAAATCCTATCCTACCATTAGAATCTCAGACCAATAAAGGAAGGGACCATCCATGCCTTTATTGGTCAAGTGTTGCCACAGCTGCGTTTCCTGCACAAAGTACCAATTTAGTGAATGAATTCTATTTCCTGAAAATTGTTCTGTTTAGACAGCAGGAGACAGAGAAATAAAGTAGTTTGATAAAAGCAGCAAGCCCATAACATGAAAGACGATGGACTAATAGGCCCTTGCTTTTCACCACAGCAAGATATTTTCAAGAGACCAGTTAAACAAAAGCAATAACTAAGATTTGTTCACAGATGGGTGCAGCCATTGTGCAATAGGAAAGCAGAAATGCAGAAAAGTGTGACTCCTTTTGAGCTTTTCCCCCTCCTCCTCCCCTACACATATGGAAATCTAAGACATCATTTATACCAGAAGTAGTCTTAAATAAGAAAAGAAAAACGTGGAATTAAATGTGGAGCCTTCCAGGGGTTTAAATACATCTCCAAATCAACACAACCCTGAGTAAAATATGGCAAGAAGAATTCCAGGCAGAAAAGGTCTCCCAGTGCAGGGACATGTTCTGCCTTTGCTGCAAAGGCCTTCCCACAAAAAAAATACTACCTGCCTTAAGAGAGGCAGGTAATGGCTTGGTACACCCTCGTTAAATATGTGGATGATGCTATGCTGTTAGTGGTTGTGAGACCCATGCAATAAGCAGGTGGAAAGGAAGACTCCACATGTTCACTGAATAGGTCCATCAGTTGTTTTTAACCTGCATGACCAGCAATAAATATCCAAGCATGCGGACAGTACTGACCCCTGTGCAAAACAGAAGAAGCGATCAGGCCACATTTGCCTTGTGGATTTCCAACTGGGATTGAAGGTGGTGTAGTTAGCTGAATGTGAGAAAGTTTCATCCAAAAAGACAAAAATATTCACCTCTTTATGACAAGGATGATTCATTGTTTCTTACTTCAAAAGCCTCTGCAGAAATCATCAGGGCACACTAAAAACGCTGTAAACATTTTGTTTTTCTTTCCAACACTTGGAATCTGTCCTTCAACAGGTGGAACAAATTCAGTACAAAAAGTTCCCTGCACTTTTGAAAAAAGAGAAGGCCACAGCAGAAGTCTAGAAGCTAAAGCTAGAAGTCTTTGCCTAGTTACTGGCACTCAGATTCTACATCAGTAAAATACAGAGTCTCCTGTGGTGGGCTTCAAAAAGCTGCAACTTTCCGTTGAGCTAAAGACCAGGACCAATAAGTGAACGAGGTACTTTCCCAGTACTAAATCTGGGAAAGAAGTACATGGCTATGGAGCACTGCACCCTCAACATATTTGCAAACTGTGAGATTGGAGGAGGGCAGATGTCAGCCCTCATTTCTAGGATCCTGAGAAAGGAGATTCATTCATAATTGTTAACCCCTCCTTTCAGCTTCGTTTATTAGCAAATGAGATTTTGCAGTTCCTTCCTGGGCCTGAGGGCTAGTCCAGATAGATAAAGCTCATTATTTCCCCAAGTATCAGGCACTAGACCTTTTGCCAAGGGGCACAAATTTGATGAAAATACACTCCTCTGAACTGACCCCACAAGGACGGAGCCAACATCATGAGACCGTATACTTTGGCAGTTCTCTTTGGTCCAGATGCTCCTAAGAACAGCGGTCTGCCTTCTCCTTTCTAAGCAGAAGGCAGGGAACACAGTTCCCTAAGAAGGGCTAGCTCCATCTGTACCATTTTCTTCCTGGCTGGCCTTGAGCTTGGACAATACAGCATGGATCCGGAACAGTGTTCGTGACTCCATTGAATAGTTCTTATAGTTGTTTCTGTTGGGAGAGGCATTCAACAGCTGTCATCTCTCATGCACTACGCAAAGCATTATACTCAACTTAAAAACAGGTGACCTTTTGGGATTTTACACAACAAACAATTTTGTATGTTTATTGCAAGTCCTATACAGTTAAGGTCCAGGGTATCTGAGGGACTGCCTTCATCCATACAATCCCACCCGTTGTCTTAGGGGGCCCTGCTGACCATGCTGCCACTAGTAGAGGGGAGGAGGTAGCAGCAAGCAAGAGGGCCTTCTCAGTGGTGGTTCCCTATCTATGGAATTCCCGTCTCCTGGAATTAAGAACTACTCCTTCTCTGGAGAACTTTCAGCAGAGCCTCAGGCCTTTTTCATTCACAAAAACTTTTAACTGATACTGAAGATTGGCACTTTTATAATGTTTTTAATTGTTTTTTATTCATGTGATCCAGGGTATTTTAATGTTTGAATGTTCTAATTATTGTTTTAATTATTATGTTTTAAATTTTTAATATATTTTTATATTTGCTGTTTTGAGACTCTTTCCCCCCCCCCATTGTGGGAGAAAGGCAAGATGTAAATGCAATAAATAATAATTCTTATTAAATATAATTTTCTTCAAATTTGCTAGCAACAAGGGAGCAGACTCAGCCTTTGATGATGTTGTTTAGGCTAAACTGAGACTTCAAAAACTGATGAAAAGCTCTTCAAATTATTGTCTACAACAGTAAGGTCTAATATATATTATTCTGGATGCATTGTTAGATGCTGACTTGTACCACTTTGGTATCACAAAACTGTATAGGGGCATATAACTCAGCTCCCATTTTGAAGGAAATAATGTTTCTGGTTAGTCTTTACAGGCAGCACGCTTTACAGTAATCCCTTCTTAGCTTTACCAGTACGTGAATAACTTAAGCAAGTCTGAATGATCCAGGAATTATGGGCTAAAGTTTCCCTGGTCATAGCTGACACCTGGGCATCTAGGAGTAATGTCCGATCCATGGGAAACCTCAAATTAGACAAAAGGAGTGCAATCTCGTCCAAACCTGGCTTGCACATCACTCAGTAGCAAACAGTATTTTGGTCTTATCATGTCAACATGTTTAGCTGGACCAATGGTCTGATATGATGTAAGGCAGCCTCATACATTCATGTTCACTCTATTTACCAAAATGGAGGTTTACTGGCTAGACCAGGAAAAGGATACATAATTAGTGATCCTCATTCTTATCTTCCATGGGATTGATCAGGTCTTCCAGATAAAGATATACTTTTGGGTAGCTAATAACAAGAGGTTCCCCTCCCCTCTTCCTCATAACAAAGTATTATGGCACAAGCTGGAAGTTCACTTACTTGGCCCTGCGGAGCAGGTGTACCGCATCTTCACTGCGGCCTTGTGCTACGCATAGCAGACTCAATTCCAGTAGTGCATTTGGTACCAAATAGTGATCATACCGGATCTTCTTCTCACTGCAGACAAAGAGGCAGGCAGACAAATGAGATTTCATATTTATCTTGTTGTTGGAGATTATGCAATAGGGCACTTAAAAAAGTGGAACATGGGTGGGGAACTAAACTGTGGGGATCTCAGAAGAATACAGATAGAGTTTTATGGAATGGTGGCAGCAGTAGTGAATGAATGTGGGAAGCAGAGTCTAATTAGGCCTTTGTATAATGGATGAGGATGCATTTCTACTATTTAGAAGTTAATTCCTTTGGGGTTTCTCCAGGACTCAGAGAAAAGCCAGGATGGGGGGATTACAATTAATGTTCTGTCCTTTATTTTTTCTATCTTTGCATCTTCCACATTTTCAAAGGGAAAAATATTGTTTTGTATCAGTAACAGGATAAGCAAGAGTGAGGTTCAGAACCCATCCTGAAATAGCACATGCTTAAAACTATGGTGCCTAAGAATACAGGTCATAGAGACCTCTTCTGCAAGGAACAGCATCCTTATTTGAGTAAACTTGGAGCATGCACTTCCCAAACCCATACACATCCCCAAGAGACTGGGAGCACTGGGGGTTTCTCACCTGCTGTGGACAGCACTGAAGCAAGCCTCTGCCTCAGCGGGATTGTGTAAATGCTTGAGCACTAGACCTTTAAGAAGTAGCACCAGACACTGGTCATCCACCTGGTACTCACTGGCTGAGTGGGGTGGGGCGAGGAAGGAGGAAAAGAAAACATAAGTTAATGAGGTTATGTAGTTCATTTCATATCTTGTTTCTCCTTAAGTAGTTCTGAGAAATATATGCATCCATATTGTTCTGGCAGGAATTTGTTCTAATCCCACAAGATCAGTTTCCCAGATGTCTCGAAGGCTAGATTTCATTGATCATCAAAGCAACAACAGGAGTATTGAGTTAAATGCCCACATTGCCAAGTTTCTTAAATGCCCACATTGACTGATATTCTCAGGTTCATTCTAAGAGGGGTAGATTTCTAGATCAGTTTCCCTGACCACCCATAACATATCCAAGGTTGCTGTGTAGCTTGTGAAACAATCCAGGTAAGAGAAGCACATCAGAACTTACAGCCATTCATCTTTCTGGAGATGATTAGGTGTGATTAACCCTACCATCCAGAGTAACTACGGGAAGACGTAAGAGGCACTTACTCTGGATTGTTCTATGCATTTCCTGTAGGTTTCCCATAGGTGCCACCATAATTACATGGGTGTAAAAGGTTCCGTAATTACTCTGGCCTAAGTGTACTTCAGCATAAAATATTGCTATATTGGTCATAGGTTGATATTTGCACAAGGAACCCTTCCAAAGCTCTTAAGGGTCCAACTTCCTGGGATGGAGGGATTCTGCTGAGATCCTGTCCTGGCACCATGAAGTGGATTGCACACACACAGCATCTTCCAGTTAGGTGGGTTCTCTCTTTCTGTGATAGTGGATACAGGGTTTGCAATACATGGCAGGCAACAACTGCTGGTCAGAACATTATTGCTGCTTGTGGCCTACTAAAAATAAAAGAAATACAAATCCACTGCAGAGGTAATACAAGAGAAGCCCTGGCTAGCCTGGGAGAGGCCCACCTTGCCCAAGGCTCCTAAATCCTGGAGCCAGCCCAAATTAATTGGTGTGCTCAGGTTCATTCTAAGGGGGTAGATTTCTAGATCTCATTGTTTCATTTTGAGAAGAATTTCTTTGAAAGATCAGTTTCTGCCACAGAACTGAAAATTAAGAGAAACTGGGATGTGTTCCCAGATTTCTGGCATGGCCTTCAGTCCTTTGGGCATTTAACTCGATGCTCCTGTTATTGCTTTGATAATCAGTGAAATCTAGCCTTCTCTTGGCAAAGAATCTTGCACTTCTCTATATATTGTGCCTAGACACATATGCAAACAAAAAGAAGTATTCACAGAGCATAATTTAAGATTCTTTCAGCACTCTGTTTCTGCTTTACACCCTCAGCCCCCACTTTGACATTCCCATAAAATCAGCATATTACCTGGCGCTTTTTGCAACCGCTTTTCAGCCTGCATCAAGGTTTCTAGAGTCCCCTCTAGCAGTTCCTGCTGTTTGCCCAGGACTGTGAATCCATTCCACATGTACATCATTTCCTGAGGAACAGTAAAGACATAGGGAGTTGTGACTACACACCTGCACGGCAACAACTGGATGGGAGTATAATGTTTCAGGGATCAGAACCCAGGAGGAGGCCTGGCTACGGGCCTGCTAAACAAATAGTAGTTAAAATGTCTTGAAAAGAGAGAAAGGTATTGATATTCAAGATAGCACAGATGATACGACCACTTCCGACCTAGAAAATGATCAGTGTACATGGGATAGGAGCTGGGTCCAACTGCCCAAAGAGTGAAGGCACTCTGCATGGAGTTAGGAGTACCACTTCTGTTCACGGGTTCCAGGACTGATTTTCCAAATAGAGCTCAATTTAAGCCTTATTTATGCTAAAAAATGGGAAGACCCTCTAGGCCAAATCAGGTCCTTTCCCACCACTTCCCCCATTACCCTCTTAAAATTTAACCATCTTCAGACCATCTTCCACAAGCCTAATTCAGTAGGCAGAAGGAGTCCCTGTGAAAGAGGTCCCTCCTGTTGCTGACAATAATGTTCCTGACAAATCCCATTGAGTAGGCCATAGTCTATGTTGGAAAGGCACACCAGTTAAGAGGAACCAAGGGGTTTTTGATTTCCTAAAATTTGTATGCGCCACTGTGCACAAATACACTCATGTACATGGGGTGGCAGGAGAGAGAGCACACATGGATAACAGAGGAAGGGTTGCACATGTCTTTCATTTTTCAAATGTGGTTCATGAACAAATGTCAACCTGGCAGAAAGGCCTGGCCATGAACACATCGTTCCCTTCTTTGAGACTGTAACATCCCACATTCCCACACCAAAAGACAATTCCCAAAAGCTACACAGTTTCACCCACAAGCGTCCAGCACATTTCCCTTCCTTACCAGGGCTGGCACCGGCAAGGGAACATGCTCACTGGCTTTGTAGCGTCTTGCTTTGCGAATGGCAAATTTCTCTGTAGGTGGAGACTTCCCTGCAATCTTCTGCTTGAAGGAAGACACCTGCCTACAAGGCAAAGACATACAGAAATATGAGATTCCCTACACAGCCTCTTAGAAGCTAAAAAGACTCTGGAGAGTTTAATCCAGTTTGAAAGGATTCCTTGGGGACGCTCATCTCATAATGGGACAAGGCATTTGTCACGGGGCTACAACCTCCGCTGGAGCTCTCCCTCCCTCCAGGTCTCCGAAGCAAGCAAGAAAGCAGGGTTCTTACCTAAAGAGCTCAACCTCGTTCTCGCCAAAAGGTCGCGGCTCTTCCGGAGGCAGCATGCTAAGGAAGGCAGCTTTCATGTACACATACATTGCCTGCAGGAGAGCAAGAAGTCCTTCTAAAAGGGAAGAAGCTCAGTGGGGGAGAAGGGAAGGATTGTGGTGGCTGATCTCTTTGTGGGGCTTTGATAACCTGAGAATCCCAGCAGGCAAAGATTTTCTGACTGGGCTGGGGTGGGGATTAGAGAGTGGAAAAGGAAAGAAATTTATCTGCAAACACATTCATAGCCCATGAATTCAAGAAACCAGCTACTCGGATGAGGGCACAGCATAGAAAATGCAAAGAATCTCCAGGGCTCAAGATTCTGGGAAGTCACACTAACCCCTGATGCAAAGGGCTGTGGTGACCCTGTGGTGACAAAGCACTTTGCAAAAACTATGGGAAACATGTCCTGATATAGGTACGGGTCTAGCTTTGGTCAAGAAAGTACTTGTCTCCATTCCATCTGCAAAATAGGATCCTGAGAAACGGAAGAGAAACCATGTCAAGAGATTTTCAAGCAGAGTGCCCATTAAAAGCCTCATCCGAGGGTGGCTCCAGCCTGGTTGTGCAAGCAACCGTCCTCTTCTCTCTGACTGGTAATCGTTTCAGCAAAGAGAAGCAGGAGCAGCAAACTTTTGGTACAAGGATACCTCTGATCCATGCAACAAAATGCCTTGAGCTGGCCCTTTATTGACTTAAAGGCTAGGAAAAGGTACTGCTATGTTTGATATGAGCAACTCTGTTCCAGGGCTTGCCTTGAATTTCAGGTCCCAGAACTGGCAGCAGTTCTGCCATTCCAGTTGTAAACATGTCAGTGTAGTTCTGGGAATTAGGAGCTCAACACCTAGAAAGGAGTTAGCTAGTGTGGAGGGGAATTTTCAGGAAGGACACCTGATTTATTAACCTTTTAAATGCCTTGCCTTCCTAAACCTAAACCTTTTAAATGCCAACCATTCTTGCTGTTTTTTAACCCCCTGTGGACATTCACCTTGGACCAGCGATTTTCCTTGCTCAGCAGGTCTGCATAAAAGTAGGCCATCTTCCACATTCCTTTGTAAGCAAAACACCACATCAGCTCCCAGTAGCACATGTGATGAAACTGTTTCCAGGCCTGCTGGACTGAGCAGCCTTCTTCAAATTTTCTAATGGCCTAGGAAGAGATGAAGAAGCCAAGAGGAGTCAGCCCAGAGACAGATGGTGCAGAGCAGAGACAGTTCAGGACCTCTCACTGCCAAATATAGGCTGGAAGCAACACACAGGAACATAAGGTTCTCAGTCTTGTCACAGAGTCAGGACTAGGGATGAGCATCCACCATCAAAGTACAGAAGCTGGGGACTAACAGTTCAAGAACTGAGAACAGTGCAAAGTCCCATAAGTGTCCCACTACCTGCTCTGGGGCAGATGTTCTCCCAATCAGGGACAATATACTTGAAATACTCAGTCCCCCAATTGCTATGCCAATGAACACAATGTAAGACAGGTGGTTAAGCAGCCAAACACTGGTTCAGCTGCAGCCTCCAGATGGAGAGACAGGCTGGCCAGGGTTCCCTGCTTGTGCCCTCCTGCTTAAGCAAAGCTTCTCACCTCACTGATGTTCCCTTTGATCTCTTCTATCCTCCCAGCAAAGAAGAGGAAAATGGCACTCTGCAAAATGGACAGAAAGAATCTTCAGATATAGAAGAGCAGCTGCAAGGAACACAAAGTCAGTCCCATCTCAGGACCCTTCACAGATATACAACCACAAGCAATATTTGAGTGAGAAAATGTTCAATGACCAGGGATTGTGCAAAGTCTTCTAGCAAAGAAAGAGAATCCTAAAGTCCATCCCCTACAGAAGATGTGTGCCTGACCAATTCATGCAGTGACGTGAGGCTCTTAAGATGAAGACCAGCCACTTTAAACTGTCAGTGGCTGTTTTTTAATGTTCTCTCTTGTTTTTTTATGCCCTGCAAAAAGAACAGAGTTCTTATTTCTCTTTTTCAGCTGTGATTTCTGCTTCAGGGAGATGCTTAAAGAAGGGAGAATTAAGAAGCTTGGTCCTTCTACCTGCAGTCTGAAATAATGCAGTCCATTCTACATACTGTTATGCATGCAGATGGGAGAAAACAATATTGGCATAGGTAAGATCCTAAACTGGAAAATTTATGGGATTTCTATCTTACCTTTCTATCCTACCTTTCTCACGCCAAATCAAATACTCAGTGTGGCTTACAAACATTTTATTCTTTTGTCCTCATAACAACCTTGTGAGATAGGTAAGGCTGAGAGTGAGTGATTGCCCCAAGGTCAAACAGGAAGATTCATGGCTGAGGGAGATTTGAACCTCTCAATCAATCTCCATAACCACTACATCATCCTGGGTCTCTAGATATAATACTTTACTGTGCTCTGCAGTTGCAAGCAGAAGGAAAAGTCCAGTTGATCCCAACCCAGAAGCATGAAGTAGCTAATCCTACTTCTGGATTCCAGTGAGGTTTCTATAGAGGAGAATATGAGTACACAGGTTCCAGGCAAGAGAGATGGGCTGCACATCCCACAGTTCATCCACCTGGTCTCTTACCTTTGGGTAGCGGGAGAGGTATGGACTTAGCAGGGCCTCAGCCTCTGAAAAATCATCTTCACCAATCCCTGGGAGAAAATGTACAGTGATAAGGAAAATTAGTTGACCTCCCATGAGTCAGGCTTTTCCCAAACAACTTTAAGTAGAACAACCTTGAAGTATTTTTCTGCCCAAAAGGAGTGTACCATTCTATTTAAGAAGTTCATTCCATGATCCTCTGCATTGCTACAAAGGAAGCTGGTGGTCCTGCAAGCCCATCCTTGAAACTGCTTTGTCCCACCAAGGATTTTTTTTTTTTTTTGGTCATTTGAGCTGTCCAGATTATTCCTGATTTGAAACTAGACCATGGATCTCTAATCTTCTCAGCCAAGGGATTACATCAAATACCTGGAATGGTGTCGAGGGCCAGAAAAAATTTAAATATAAAATTTAAATAAGTACTGTACATTAGAGATGGAACCTAAATGGATGAATGAATGACTCAAATGTCTAGGATTTCTCCAAGCATCATCACACATCACAAAAATTAAGCACATACTCAAATTGATCCCCATTTTCTCACCTGTTAGCAACTTTTAAGGACTTCAGAAAGCCCAGAAAGTTACTTCTGGTTTTTGGGAAAACCAGGAAGTGATTTTTAGGCTCTCAGATTCCCCTCCAGATATTACCAGGGCACAGCTCTAGTTGTGTTTGGTCAAGGGGGTCAGAAGCTTGCAGGGGACCAGAGGCTGGTCAAAGGCCACATCCGGCCACAGGAAAAGAGCTAGGCAAAGAAGTTCCGTTCTGAAACTTTCTGCTACATGTAATCCAGGATGTTGATTAGAACCAGCAGTTTCAAAAGGGAAAAGGCTTCAGTCCCCTTCCCTGCCTGCTCTCTCAAAGTGTCAGCACTGCAATTGTCTCTGCAAAAGTGACTGCAAAGTTCACTGAAAAGTAGCAGCCACTACAATGAAAAATTATTTACACAGCAGATTTCAAGGCAAAACGTTTAATGCACATTATCTCAGTTATTGTGACACCAACCATACAAGGGAGGCCAAAATTAATATCCCATGATTCATTTTCTTGCTTGACTGAGACCAGTCAGGAAGGAAAATATGAAAATCACCAAGGACTTCCCAGCTCATGCTTCATCAGTACATTAACACCATCACATGCATTTTCACCATTCCCCACTCCTCTCCTCTGTTCTGTAAATACCACCCTGAAATTGAATTTTACAGTTAAGACTTCTTCGTGCAAACCCAAATGAAACTGCATTGTTTAATCTTGGGGGAAAGGATAATCCTATAAACAGAAAAACCAACCCATCCAGTAAGGAAAAACTGGGTTTCAGATTCCTGATCTCTACTGGTGTCAGCCTCATAAGCCACCATTCTCAATTCTGCCTCTCAAGGTGGAGAGTACTCCCATATCTTTACCTAAGATGAAGGTAAGGAAGGTATAGTAACAAAGGAGTAACATTGTGCAAAGCAGGGCCCGCAGATTGGTTGTGGTGGCCCCATGATGCAGTTGTTGCAGTCCATAATCCTAGAGGGAGAAAAAAATAAAGATATTAAGATTAATCAAAAAGTAGGAGGGAAAGGGTCTCATTTCCAATTAAAGGCAGATTATCAAACTCTATAGATTCTACAAGATTATCAAGCTCTACAATAAATCAAGACTAAAGTCCGACTTTGTAGGCAAACAATTGAAGAACTGAACCCATACAGATTCAACAACCCATACAGATCTGACTGCCTTTTGTATAATTCATGGAGGAAGTAGGCTAAACACTCTTCAGAATATTGCTGAGAAGCAAGGTAAGAAGCCACCTTCCCTTGTGGCAGAGTAAAAATAAATCAAGATGATTCAAGCAAATCCCATTAGTAGTTTTGTTGGGAGATTCCCCCTGCCAACAATCTAAAACATGGTCTCCTGCTGTAGAGAGCATCCATTCCTGACCCCAGACTGACCATTTTTCTTTACATTTTTTTCCTTCTCCTCCTGCTTCCCTAGTCAGGGCTTGGTCTTCACTCACATGGAGGTGGGGGGATTAAGTGGGACTTCTATAACCATGGCTGCAGCCTACAAGAACCTTTTGTCTTGTGCCACAGTGTGAGATAGTTCTGTGGCCTACCTGTTGATTTGGATTGGCAGGCTTTTCCCCACCGCCCCCAAGACCATTTTGTGAGGGAGGTCTGGAGGCTACATGCCTGGCAGGGCACTTGACAGCGAGACGAAGGGCACCCAGTAGGAGCCATCTTGAAGTCCTCACTTTTTGGTGGGAAACAGCAATAATCTCTCCTATAGTCATCCCTGTCAGTGCAAGAGCCCAAGGGGGTTCAGCTTCACCATACTCAAATCACAAAAATGTTGGCAGAGCTGTGGGCTTTGCCACCAGTTCCACCTCACACACCCTAGGTGGCCTGCACATTGGCTAACTCAATGCATCCTACGTGCAGCCTCCCTTTCTGTCTCAATTGCTGCAATCCTAACCATGTCTACTCAAAAGGAAGCCCCATTGTGTTCAGTAGGTTTTACTCCCAGGAAAGTGCCTTTAGGACTGCATCCTATACCTCTGTGGATTAGGTGAAGTCAGGTAGAGAGCATTCTCCTCTGCATTGTGCTATGCCAACAGCACAAGAAACAGGGACAAGAGAACATAGCAAGCCCAATGACAGCAGTCCCAGAAGCCGCAAGACCTGGGATCATGCTCTTTGGGGTGAGGGTGATCACATAATTCCATCTGCTTCTTATACTAAGCTCAGCCGCATCTCACTGTTAGGCTACATCTGAAGTGGATGCTCAGGTTTCCAGTCAACTCTAGTTTATGATGTTGGCGAGATCCCTACAAGGGTGGCTTCCCATTTTTCTTTAAATACTGTTCCTCTCATCTACCTATTTGTTGCCCTTGTGTGTTCTACCTGCCTTACAGGTTTTCTTTAAGGAAAGAGGAGATGGTAGAGGTTATCATGAACTCTAGGAAAAGCTCTGTGAATTAAACTTTCGTAAAAAATATTGTGGTCTTCCTGGTAAGGAAGGGCGTCTGGCAGAGCGGACACAGACACTGCATGCAGAAGTCCCACTTTTAATCCATGGCAATACCAACTAAAAGAACTTGGTTGCAGGAATGAGAAAGGCTTTTCTCCACCCAATGCATGACCAGTCTCAAAGTCTAGGTCAGTTGGGCCCACACTAAGATTGATTCCTACCCATCAATATTATTAGTATTATTTCTTCTACCACGCTACATTTTCCTCTTCAATTTATATGTAACATTCAGGCAAAAGTCATACCTTGTCCCCTGAAAACCCTGCAAATTCCAAAAGTTTCAGAATCCGGGGTGGAAAGAGGGAGAGAGTCTGTGGGGGGAAAGACATCAACATGAATGAAAATAAAGGCAATTGGGGGATGAGTCTAACAGAGCAAGAGGCAGCCTTTTCCCCGAATGCTATGGTTCTCAAAAATTTAGCACTAGGACCCTCTTTTTAGATTGAGAATCTGTCGGGTCCAACTGGACATTATGTTACGACTGAAAGTGACATCATCAAGCAGGAAAAAAACCTAAGCAATCCTAGGCTGCAAGTCTGCCCATACTTTCCTAGGAGTAAGTTCCATACTGTCGTTGTTAATGCATATATACACACATAGGTAAAGAGTAAAGTGTTCCCCACCCATTGCCATGCTAGATTGACTGACTCTAGGGAGTTGTGCTCATCCCATTACAAGGCCAAAGAGCCAGCATTGTCCAAAGATACTTCCATGGCCTTTTGGCCAGGATGACTAAATGCCAAAGTGCAGGGATCACTGTTACTTTCCCACTAAAGCAGTACCTATTTATTTGCTTGCATTTTCATGTTTTCAGACTGCTAGGTTAGCAAGAGCTGGGAAAGTAATGGGAGCTCACTCTGCCTTGCAGTACACTCAAGGTCTCAAACTGCCAAACTACAGGTCAACAAGCACAGCATCGTTAACCACTGAGCCCATAAATATATATCTGTCTAGCCCTTATAGAATTATCTGTTAAAAGAACAGATCTGAAACATTTCCTGAAATGCTGACACATATAAAGTCAAAGGTAATAATATATTAATTTTTCTAATAAATATTAAAATGAATGGGGTTCCACCTGAAATTTGCCTCACAACCCACAGTTTGAGAAACGCTGCTTTAGTTATGTTCCAATGTATCTGTTCCACTATCACCCATTTTTAAATGCCTATTTACCACAAACCAAATAGCAACATCCTCCTATGAGATGCCCTGCTCCCATTTTCACAGAGGGGGTTAGTTTATGTCCAGGTTACAGGTAGAGGTATATATGATAGAATGATTGTTCATTAAAAATATAAATATATCACTGTGTAAGAAAGTGTCTCTGGGAAAATGTATGCTAGAACACTTTTTTCCTGACGTGCTATTTTTTTGTATGAGAAGTTTAGTGTAGAATAGCAATCTATTATGTTAATTACCATTAGTTAGTTAGTTAGTTAGTTAGTTTGTTTACAATCCAAGATCAAACAACAATCTATTATGTGAGCTCCCACCTTCAGACCAACTAAGATGAAAGAACTTAGCAAAGATGCAACACTTAGCAAGAACTAGCCCTACAATCCAGAGTAACTACGGGAGCACGTAAGAGACTTTATGTGCACCTGTAGTTACTGCACCACCTAGTGAAAACCTATGGGAAATTCACATTGCAATCCAGAGCAAATTGTTCTTACACCGGAGCAAGGACTCCACGTAGTTACTCTGGATTGCGCCCGAAGTGTCTGTTTTTGCCTTTAACTACTTTCCTAATAAGCAGAAATTCAACAGGTTCAGTCGTTCCCAGGGTGACACTGCAGTGATGAGGATACCATCACCTCTCAAACACATTCAAATCACATAACTACCATAAAGATGGCCCATACTCTGCTTGGAAATTTGCCAGGTGATCCTAGATAGAGAGCGGGTGAGAGTGGGGTCTAGTCAGAAGAAGGCTGACACAGAACAGAATATTGTAGGTGACAGTAAATGGCATCAAAGGAGTTTATCAGAAAAACAGGTTAGAAGTGAGCTGTTCAAGAGGGAGTTCTTTGCCACCTCCTCACTTTCATTTCCATAACCTCTATTTCACATTGCTACAATTTCATCCGTAATGCCAGTAAGACTGTCGCATCTGATGTTACTAGTACTGGTTTATAAAGCACCAGAAGTCAGAAGGTGCTATACAAAAGTTAAACACAGGGCCCTCTGGCAGGCTTCCAAACTGCAGTTAAATGATGCGCAGCACATCATGCCCTTGATTATGTAAATCAGCAGGAGTAAACAAAGCAACCTAAGAATTCATATTAAATAGCTGCATTGAACACACTAATTGAAGTCATGCTTAATTATGTGGACAGGGCAATAAAATCCTTTTATTTGTTGCCATACAGTACCTAATTAAACCCAAGTGGATGAACACAGTCATCAGCTCTTAGTAGCTCTGTTCAAATGGTTGGAACCTTGTGACTTTTTAAATAGTTTTTGCTATCAATACAACATTGGCAAAAAAAGGCAAAAAAGTCATCAGGGTTTGTGGCTGGACTGAGTTTCACTTATTTAACAGTACAGTATTAGCTGTCAAATAAGTGACATTCAGTCCATCCACTAACCTGACAGTATTAGCAATCAAATAAGTGAAACTCAGTTCACCCACTGACTGACTACTTTTTGCCTTTGTTGCCAGTGTTGTAATGATAGAAAGATTTGTTAACTGGAAGAATTTCCATCAAGGTATAGAGGCTTTATACCTAGCAATATAAATCCCACATGGGGCGCAATCCAGAGTAACTATGGGAAGCCCTTGCTCCGGTGTAAGAACAATCTACTCTGGATTGCAATATGAATTTCTCATAGGTTTTCATTAAGTGGTGCATTAACTACGGGTGCACATAAAGTCTCTTACGTGCTCCCGTAGTTACTCTGGATTGTAGGGATTGTCTCTCTCCCTTGCATATTCTTCTGATAATGCAAAATCCCACCAATCCAGGCCCTTTTTTACAATTTAGTCCTTGGTGCTTTCTATCCTCAGCTCCACTAAAGAGCTATTGCTTCCTCAAGTTCCTCATTTTCAGGACACTGCCTTCTTTATTCTGCTGTTCTTTACCCAACTATCTTATGATCATATGAAGCATCATAAGAACCAGAGTGGCACAGCTCAGGGGGTGCAGGAAGTAGCAAATGTACCAGACAACAAGCTTTAGGAGGTAACAAGCTGACCGTGCCACCAGTGGCCAAAATTATGAAAACCTTGGTATGTAAGAATAATACCATCATGTTATATATTATTAGAAAGGTACTTTAATGCAGAATGCAATGAAACAACCCATGCTGGAATATCTGTATTCTATCAGAAGTTATGGCCAATTAACCAGAAAATGAAAACGCAACCAGATTATGGTACAAACAAAATATATTTCTTTCAAGAAAAATTGACCTATAAGACTGGTTTATCTGAGAGCTAATAAGATGTTATTATGATACAGCATGCAAATAATAAAATAATTATTATTAATATGAGTCAGCTCTCATTTTCATGCCCACTAATTATGTAAAGAAGCACTTTTGCAAGTGGTGTTCCTCTTATATTTAGCACATAATAACCATCTCTATTCACCCCGACATCTCTATTCACCCCGACATCTCTATTCACCCCAACATAGTGTGTCTAACCAATAAGGTACATCCTTTTTTATTTACTTAACTAGCAAAAAGTGTACCCATGTTGCGGGAGTAACATTTCCCCATATGTCATCTCTGCACGACACATTAACACCTCATGCGCAACTTTCCCCCATGCGCATCAACCCCCATGCGCATCATCACCATATATGCAACTTCTCCCATGTGCAACTTTCCCCCATGCGTATCATCCGCCCATGGACAACTTCCCCCCAGGCACAACTCCCCCCCCCCGGCGCAACTTCCCCCCAGGCGCAACTTCCCCCAGGCGCAACATTCCCCCAGGTGCAACTTTTCCTATACGCATCATCCCCCCATGCACATCGGTCCCCCATGTGCATCGGTCTACCCATGTGCATCAACCCCCATGCGCAGCATCCTCGCCTGTGTAACCTCTTCCTCTGAACAACACCCCCCCACACTGCACCTAGCACTGAGCACCAAATTGGCTGGATGTTGTTCAGTCTCCCATGTTAAGTATAGGACGAAAACACGTTGCCCCCTTTTCAGCCCCTGAAGGGTTAAATTTCTCCAGATGGTTCTTGGTGGGAGTTCAGGTGACAGAAGGAACTCCCAGAATTCCATGCTTCAGGCCCAGCAGTTGGGGAGGAATGTTGATGAGTCAGCAATTCTCAATGCAAAGTATAGGGAGGAAAACGCGTTGCGCCCTTTTTCACCCCCTTCCCGTTGGAATTTCGGAAAACTGGTTCTTAGTGCACCCCTCGGTCACGGAAGGAACACCCACCCCTAATTTCATGCTTCTAGGCCCACCGGTTTTGGCAGGGCGGTGATCAGTCAGTCAGTCAGTGAGTCAGTGACTTTTCTCTTTTATATATATAGATTACTTTTGATTTTGTCATTGGGGGTGGGGAATAAAATCTTCTTTGACCTAAGAAACAGAAAGACACCTTAGCTATGCCACTGGGTGGGAGGAGGGGAGCCAGCAGAGCTAGTGGGTGTTGTGCTGGTGAGGAGAGGAGGTGAGTCCCCCACTTTTCACTTTTTTAAAAAAGCCCAGGCATGATATAACTTCTGGTTGCAAGGTAACGTTCTGGTCATCACTTTGAGCTAGGCAATGGGCTACACACGATCATTAGCCATGCCACTTTGGAACCCGTTCCTGCCTTCATTTCAAGCATTCATTTTCTACTCAATTTTCCTTCCAGTTACCTTTACTCAGGCAAATTGATCCTGAAGATGCTGCCCTTGCTTTCCAGCATTCAAGCAAAACAAAACTGACAGAAAAGCACAAGAGGGCAAGATACCTAATTTGCAATTTCTGGCTTCATGTTTACAAGATGTTGGTCGAAGTGCAAAAAACTCACCAAGTTGAAGGCGCCAATGCCTAGCGCAATTCCCCCTTCTAGGTGGACATGTGCAAAACTTGCAGGCAATTGATTAGATTGGATGAAACTGTTGAGCTCCCTGCAAATGCAAAAAGGTTTAAGAAAACCATCCACCACAACCTAGAAGCAAAATCCACGAGTCCCAATTTACAACTTCTCTTGCCACTAAACCAGTGTTTCTCAACCAGTGGTATGGGTACCAAGTGGTACTTGTGATGCTGTGTGGTGGTATTCATGGGACCCTGGACACTGACCTGTTATGCAACACAACAAACAGCAGTAGGAGGCTTGGTGGGTAGAGTTCAAACTAAAGTTCTAGCATTTGTTGTGTCATATCTGGCCTCCCAACCCAGAAGTAACAGGTAATGTGGTACTTCCAGTAGGTGAACATTGTGAAGTAGTACAGCAGGAGTAAATTTTGAGGACCAGTCCCACCCTGGCTTCAATCCTCACAATTCTAAGATATTTTATTGTCATGATAAGGCAACGTGTACTAGTGGCCAGTGTATGGCTCCCACCCCAAGACATTACCTACCACTAATTTGAGGGAAAGATTGGGAAAAAATTGTAGAATGATAATCCTACATTTGGATTGTTTGTTTGATGATTGTCAGAAAAAGCAACCATGTTTTGGAAATGAATTGCCAACATAGTTGCTATCACAGTCTTTCAGGACTTTTATTAATTGTTAAGTACTTTCCAGAACTCGGAAGTTTCCTAGCAGGAAGTGGGCTTGACTCACACACCCACACAACAAGATCTGAGATGTGGTGGTATGTTTGCACATTGCTCATCTGTCAATAGCCCCTGGCTTGCATATTGCTTTCCTCTTCTCTCCTCCAGGTTATACAATGTTTCATCACCACTTTTCGGAAAGAATTTGTATGTGGTCACTTAAAACAGGACATACTGTTCTGATACATTGCAGGACTTATTTAGCCCATTTAGAACTAAGAAGGAAATGCTTCAGCAATGGAACCATTTTACTACTGTATTGGGGGGGGGGTAGGGATTGCATAGTTAAATGCCCCTCATTTAAAGACTTCCAGCAGCTAGATCAGGTGTGCCCAAATCCTGACCCAGGGACCACATGCAGCCCTAACCAGGTGTGGTTAGATGCATTCTGTTTCTATTATATTCATGTATGTAAATTCATTTAGATTATTCAAATTTGAAATGTAATTTCCTGGCCCCCAATGCAGAGTCAGAGAGATATAGGTGGTCCTTGTACAGAAATATTTGCACACCTGTGATCTAGATAATCATTAAGTCAGGGGAATACACTAGGTCAGAGGTTTTTAAGCATTTCAGCCTGGGACACTCTTCTGAGTATAACATCTGTCTGGAACTAAATCCCCTACCCCGGAAGTGGTGTCACAGCCAGAAGAAATATGATGCCAGAGTTCCTCCATGTCTACTTGGAAGTATGTCCCATTATGTCCAATGAGACCTACTCCCAGGAAAGCAGCCTGAATGTCCCATTCCAAGAGGGAGGCACCCAATGCCAGATTTCAAGAATGTGGTATTCCAAGAAAGTGGCTTTTCTCAACCCCTTTGAAATGAAGTCACAAACTGCCCCCCCCCCCCCACAAGGGGATCTCTACCCTCACTTTGAGAAACACTGCACTAGGTAGAAGTGCTAGGACCGGCAGCTAGCATTCTACATGCAAGAAGCACTGATGTTGGAGAGTATTCAAACTTTGGGCTTCTTCCATCTGTAGCCTGAAATGTTACAGGCCTAGTGATTCTATATCATCATTAAGACACAGAATCCATGTAGCATACTGATGCAGATTGACCCCAAACTTTGACCCCAGAACCTGAGCTCAAACCCGTGTTCTCTTCTCTCCTGCTATTTCTTGACCCTCCCTTGTGCTGTGTCTAAGTGCTGCTCCATTGTTCTAGCCTCACCAGCTGCTAGTGCCACTTACCTGTAGATGAGGTAGCTGTTACGCACCTTGATTCCTCCTTTTATGAAATTCACCATATTTTCATCCTTTAAGAAAGCAAGTTAAAAAGGAGGATCACTCAGTGTTGCTCCATGATATGCAGCAGTTCAATACAGGTATCCATCAAAGCTGGCCACTTCCAGGTAATGCAGGTGATATACCACAGGATGGCTCAAGACAAATGCTCCAGCTATGTCACTGACAAACTTTGAGAGAATAAAGATCCCAATAGTACTTGCCTGATTTTTTTTCATAATGCAGCATCTCTCAAATTTTAAACTTGAGCAACACTCGTAAAATTACCCTAGTATCTATACTTCCCCAGCAAATACCCAGATTCCTTGCATCACTGTACTTAGCATTTGTATAGCATCTTAAAGGTGCTCAAAACAATTCTCATGTTGAAGCACACTGGAAGGCAAATAAATTTTATTTGGATATTGTAGCTGAAGCTGAGCGGAGTGGCTTTCCTAAGCCACCTAGCAATTTGGCAGCAGAGGTGGGATTCAAATCAGGAAAATCCAGATTCACAGTGTGTGCTCATGGGGCAGGGGGTGGAGGAGTAAATTCAGCTCTACTGGCTGTAGGATTTTCTTTCTCCATGTGTCTTGCACCCTCCTACCAGGAACTAATAGGAACTACCAAACGCTAGCAGGAACAGAACAGAATCTCACTGCAAGGGAGAAAATTTTCTCTTACCTGGAGGAAGGTGAGGGCTGCTCGATGCAACAAGCATTCTGCATAACACACTTCAGCATGCAGCTCCTCTAGAACATGAGAGGCATGAATTCAGAGAGGGTTCATATGACTCAAACATTTACCATGCGTCTACCGTACACAATCAGCTTTTACATATCTGGCCCAAATCTATATGGAAATCAGAAATACCCCTGACTTAAGGAGAAATGCACTAGATCTCCTACTTGGAGGTGAAGGAAGACTATAATTCACTTACAAGGGAAACTTCACAAATGATACCCATTTCCTTTTTCAAGACAATCTGTGCACTCATCAAGACTGGAGAAAGACGGAAAGAGTTTTCTGAGCTGCGGTTAGTTAAAGATCTTCTGGGATGCTCATAAACTCTTGAACCCAATCTGCTCCCCAACCCACTGACCAAAAAAAAAAGATAATTAACAGTATCCTTTACTTGAACTCCTCTCACCTTCTGTACAAGTGTCTCCTGGCCGACTGGAGAAGGAGCCTGTCACAGTGCTTTTCCTCCGAAACCTATTACGGAACCAAAATAGTTAGGTTCCTTCCCTTCTGCATCCTCTAAGTCCACATCCTTGTTAACTGTGCATTATGATCCATGCTAATAGTACTGCCCACTTCTCTACTCTCCCACACCATCCAAATATTCTCTTCGTCCCACTCTTATCAAAATCTTTGCTAAAGCAACAGAGTGAACTAATCAGGATTTCTTCAAAACTGCAGCTCAATAAGATCAGTGTTGCACTTCTACACAAACTAGGGAGAATTTCCTTCTTTTCTGTAAGCAGCTGAAAATGGTGGCAATACTTGGATACTTGGAGAGAACTATGTACTGCCCCCAAGTGAGGCACCCAGAGTTTGGGGGCACCAAGCCCTATTTAGCAACAGCCAGCCCTAAACAAGCAGTCATTTCTACTACTCCTTTGCAGGGACACCTGTAGCACAATTATAGATGCTGTCCCTTTACTTAGTAGATAATCTGGCCAGTTCTCACCTCTGACAGATCTCCTGTGCTTCTTTCATGGTGTGCCCAGCATGGACAATGTCCTCGTGCTCAAAAGTCATCATGGCTTGCATCTCCAAAATGGTGGCATAGATCAAGGCATGGTACATGCTCTCTCTGGCTCTGTCAAAGGAATCAATAGCGATCTATGATAAAAAGGAAACAGACACTCCTGCCCAAGTGTAGTTAAAGACAAAAAGCCTACAATTCAATGGGAGGTACAGGATATTCTGTATAAATGCTCCCTCTCGCTTTTGTTGGATTTTGTCCTCTTTCTCTAATAAAGGGAGCAGATTGTAACTTTATCCACATTTGGTAGATTTTATCCTATCTGTCTCTCCAAAGTGCACCCAAGGAAGCTTACAACAACAACAAAATAAAATGCATAAATCTAAAACACATACTATATAAAATATACAAATAAGAAAATACAAAAATCCCTCAAAAAGCTAGTTGAAATTAAAAAATTTTTTAGCTTCATGCAACTAAGGACCAATTTCCAGCTATTAAAAAAACTTCAAAGAAAAGGGTGTAATATTAATTTAACTGATCTTAATTCTGTTAAAGGGAAATGCTGAAGTTTTTGGAATGTTCTCTGCCATACTAAAAAAAACTGACTGAATAATCCATTTAGCCAAAACACCTTTTGAGTAAGATCTGTGAACTCATACCAACTCTTTATACCAACTCTTTATAAAGAAACTGGCTGAAGTCTACAAGCCATGGCTCCATTTAGTTATAAATAACAGTCTGCTTTTTCATTAGACAGAACAAAAGGGGTTCTTTATAATTCAGAAAACAGTTCTAGCATGCCAATAATTCTGAACGACGTTCCTCTGATTGCAGGTAAAACAAAGTTTCAGTTTTCATTTGCTTTTTTACCTCCTATTTTGCTTTTCTTCCTTTTCTTTTGCAGGCTGTCACCTGCTCAACAAGAGGAGTTGGGCGCTCATGAGCATTTATTTTCTAAACTTATATACTGTATAAAAGAGGAAAAAAATCCATCGCCTAACCCAGAGTACTTTTAAATGTATGCTTTCCCTAAACATAAAGCAGTTTATCTGAGAGTAAAATAATTCAAATCACATTACAAAAAATAAGCCACCATCAACATTCATCATGCCTTATTCCAAAAATGTAACAACCTTCCCAAAAAAGGAGAGATACCAAATCTATAATGCTTATTGCAGGCCTCCGTCAGTCTTGAAAGACTATGGTATCCTGCTCGGCACTGTATACGCTGCATGCGAAGCACGAAAGCCTGGGTTAGATTGTTGTGGAGGATAGGCTGTTACCCAAGCAGCAAATCCCCCCTCTCCACGCCACTGAATTAGTCCAATGGAAAGGCAGAGCCCATACGATTGTATCCAGCTGGTGTCGCAGAGCTGGGCTAAGGACAGGAGCTCACCCTGTCTTGTGGGGCCGACTTGGGAATCGAACCCTGGCCTGCTGGTTAACAGGCACAGCGTCTTTACCGCTTGCACCACGCTTATGCAAGCCAACAAAAACCCTGCTCAAGAAATTAGCTATGTAACCCCTCTAGATGGCAGGCAGTAAAGCGTGTGTTAGTCCGAATACAATATTGCATGAAAGCAATCTTCCATGTCACAGAGCAGTTTTGCAAGCAGGCAGGTAAACTGTGAGCATGAAAAGTAGGCAATTTTCACATCTTGCTCTATCATTTTTGTTTTCAATTTCAGATCACAGAATCCACCCCCACACAAACACACATACCTAAAATCACTCCTTTTAAATAATATCATGAAACATTTTATCTCTTACAAAGCTCAGGCTGGAGGTAGATTTTATGGGAGCCGTGTGGCTGCAGTCATGCACACCACTCTCAACCTTTTCTCTCCCCCAGTAATGTTTCAACAAAAAAAGTCACTGCACTATGATTCAGTGGCAAATAGCAGCCAACGACACAGAATAAGATGAGGGAAACACACAAACAAGACTCCTGCTTCCTATGGCAGCGTTAAGCGTAAAAAAACTAGCACATTTTTGTGTGTGAGACCTTTGGATTACAAGAACAAGCACAGCCTCTTACTAATCCATCTCCTAACACCCCAGCATCCACATGCACAGTTTCTTAAGATACTGCAGCCAACTTCCCAAAGCGGACCCAGCAACTAAACTTTGGGTCCCACTTGCTAGACATTTAGACACTACTCGCCTATCCTGCCAACCTTTTGGCAACCACTCATTAAAGCTTATTTGAAAAACTAAAGCACAAAAAGGAGGCTTTTTCTAAAGACTGAGAATTTTTCTTCATGTACTTTCCACCTTCCATCCAATCCCAAAGACTTGCTTCATTTGCACAATGATGCGCACACAACTCTATCCTCCTGAGTGCAAAATATAAGAGGAGGGTTGAACACCACCTATATAAGAACCTTGGACAGCAACGAGGTATGGCCACCTCTTTCACAAAGGCAATTAGGGCTGCAATCCTAAAGACACTTTCCTGGGAGTAAGACCCATTGAACACAATAGGGTTTACTTTTGAGTAGACATGGTTAGGATTGTGCTCTACATATTTATATTATGTGCTATGGGAGCCAACGCTTATATTCCATTTTCAACAGCATGGTTAGGATTGCACCCTAAATCACACACTTCCCACTCACCTGGGCTGCAGCATCTCCAGACTCTCACTGAACTGGTTGTGCAGGAAATAGTTCAGTGCCTCAGTGCACTCGGCAAGGGCAGCCTCCAGGGTGCTTCTAAGGAGAAGGAGAGCTAGGTTAGTAAAACTATGCATGAACCAAGGAGCAAATCCTTTTGCAAAACCCTGCTACTTGCTCAAAGCTGAACCTAACCTAAAAGATAAAGGGAAGCTCACGAAACATAAATCAGCATGTACTTATTGAAAATATTGAAGTCTAAGAGCAGCCACCACATACAGCTGATTGATTCAAAGAGAAGTCACATTTAACACCAGTCACTTCAAAAACCCATGAACTTATGATTGTTCACATTTTTAAGTAGCAATCATATCAGTCATTAAGAGCCATCATGATTCTGGAAAACATTCAGAGTTAAGAGGTTTTTTAGCATCTCCAGAGGAATGGCACTGTTGAGCAGCTCTTGGGATTCTCCATGGGTACTTGTCTTAGAGCTTTGATGGCACAATCTGAAAAAGCATTTGCAACTGATCTAGTTTATCCCATTAAAATAGAAGGGAAGACAAGTTCTCTAAGGACTATAGGAGCCAAGATCTCTGAAGGCAAAGCCAATACTAGGGGTCTGAAGCACAGGAGAAAATGATTCAGCACATAAAAAACTGGTAGGTGAAAATGGGATGGAAGGTTGACATTTGGAAGCATCCCTAGTCCTCCTTTTCATGTGTGTCTTGGGGATTCAGCATTTACCCTAAATCAGGGCACAGCTGGGAACACGACTGAGACAAACCAATGGAAACAAAACGAAGGCAAGTTTGAGGCCAGTTGACAGGCCTAATGAAATGGGGAATAAATTTGCTCATCATGGTTTTGTGTTTAGTCCACTTGCTCTCTCATGCTTATATCGATGGGATGCAGGAAAACTGCTTATTATGGGCAAACAATAGTACTGTATAGGATTATTCAAAGTACACACAAGGAATTCTTTAGGTACGTAGTCTGTAACACTGTACCAAAAAAATCAAGAACAATTAGCAGAAAAGCATCTTCTGTAATAAGGAAGAAAGTTAATTCCAGTGACATGGAACAGAACTCAAAATGCATGGGGGGGAGCAGAGTGGGGGATTACAAAGCAACACACAATTTAAAACTATGGCTTTACAAGACATTTACAACATTCTTTTCAAGAATGGATGAAGGCCTTTTCCCCAATTAAGCATGTCATGACAAATTGCCAACCCCTATGGCTAAGTTCAAGAGCACAAATAACACACTCTCCTCTAATTAATCTTTATTAATGTGGTGAGGATTTAAGTTTGAGACTAATCACACAGACAGTAAATCTGTGATTTGCTCAAAGATTTAAAAGAAGTATGAATTTCTGCCCGGATCCTGTCTTAACTTTATCAGGGAAACGCCCCGGGCCTTATGGTTTCCCTCCTATTGAGGCAACAAGGAAAGGCCCTTTTTTCTGTTTGCCAAAGTAGCCTGTTAATAACTTCATGCTTGTACTCGGCTCAGCTCTCCCAGCAAATGTAGATCTTCCAAGTTTGAACACTAAGCAAACACAGGCTTGGCAATGCCTTTGCCAGCACATCCACCCCACCTTGTTCAAACAGAACTGGGTCATCAAAGCAAGGACATAGGTTGAGCTTCTTCATCCGACACCTTCTACATCAGGAGTCTCCAAACCCTGGCCTAGCGCCAGATGCGGTCTGTCTCTGCCCATACCCTGGCCTTACTCTGGTCTCCTGCAACCTTCTGACCCACTTAACCAAACACAACAAGAGGGTGCTCTGGTCATATCTGGAAGATATTCTGAGGCCCTAAAAATGACTTCCTGGTTTCCCCAAAAACCAGAAAATACTTTTTGTGTCCTCTAAAGACCTTAGATTAGAATATGCTTGGAGAAATGAAGGTCCATTTGAATATATGCTTTATTTCTGTGGTATATTTTGGTGCTTTGAGAAATTATGGAAAATTGATCCCATTCATTCATTTATCTAAATTTCATCTCTAGTGTATTTATTTAAATTTTATATTTAATTTTTTTCTGGCCCTTGACACCATGCCTGGTATTCAATATGGCCCTCTAGATGAAATGCTTGGTTTCTCAAGGTTGTTCTCAGAAATGCTGGGTTAAGAGTAGGGCCGAGTGGTAAAATTCATACTTTGCACATAAGGAGTCTGGTTCCAGATTCAGATCTTGGCATCTCCAATGATTCCAAGCAGAGGATTCTGGGCAGCAGGTCTCTGACAATTACACCTTCTGCCATGTTTCAAGGGCCTTGATCTTCTTTACCAGTATTAAGAAAGGCCTTTGCTCAAGCACTTTGGTTTGGCACTTAAATCTATCACTGTATTGCACTGGTTATGGTGGCCCATTGCACCAACTTAGTATAAGGCAGCTCTATACCCATACCAAACCAGGAATAGCCTGATCGAAATGCAGCAGAATTGATCATTAACACTCAGTTCATGCCATATTGACTTGATCTGAACCCATCTTAGTCCTGACAATCTCTCCACCATGTGAAAACCATAGCAGAAACTAATAACATTCAGATGTGTACCAGAGGTTCACTTAACAAAACAGGACTTCATCAGTCCTTGTTGGATTGTGCCTGAGAGCAGAAGGCACCAAGGGTACATTACTTTCAACACCACCAGGTGTTGTTTGGGGTGCAACATTCCAGAGTAAGCGGAATTACTCTGGGAAGCAGGGAGGGCTGTCCGTGCTTTGCATGGGATCTTCTGGGACATCTGGTTGGCTGCTTACCTAACTGCTGCTTTTTTCTGGCGGGGAAAAAAGGTGCTGGGACTCATCAGTGGCATAGGTAGTAATCCCCATATGACTATTAATTAGCTGTTGGCAGGAGTGGGATAAAAGTGCGGGTACTGAGCACCCCCAGAAAAAAAAGACCTGGCTGCTGGACTAGGTAGACCTTCTGTGTCTCTTACAAAAAAACTATTTTGCGGAAGCAGATCTAGGATCCACTGAGTTCAGCATTTTGTCCAAATGGCCAGCCAGTTGCTGATCTTTAATCTCACACAGGACATAAAATAATAAGGGCATGAGTAATCTCAACCAGGGCATGAAGGCCTACACCTACAGTTCACTCCCAACAGCTGCTATTTACAGATTGTACAGCGACATACTCTTGTATTTAACAATCATTTATAGACCAAAACATTTCTACCACAGTCCCATACCCACAAGGCAGAAAACAAAAGAAATTGCTTACATTTCTAAATTAATTTCTTCCATTTGGGCTGTCTGTGGCCAATTATTATTTTTTTTTACTGGCACCATATGGGGAGATTTTTTAAGGCTGAGCTGGAACAGGTACGGTTGGGCTGGATTAGGTGGTAAGGCCAAATCAGCAGCTGAAACCAAACTGAAGGAAATCCTCACATTTTTAATAACTCTACAAGTGGTAATTACTGTATTTACTCAAATTACTACAAATTACTGTATTTACTCAAACGCTCAGCTTTTTCAGCCAAATTCAGTCTCCAAAATCATGGTGCGCATTCAATTCAATGTTAATTAGAATTGAGTAAATACGGTATTTTAATTTTAAGTATAGGGTGCACATCATATCATAAGTTATTTTAAAATGGAATGTTTTGTTTCCAAGTTACTCTTCAGGTGTACTTTTTCTTATTGGATTTATTTTTTTTGAATGCTCCAAAATGCTTGATAAGACAGAGAGTAAGGAATCCCGTTCATTTCTCTGGGTTTTTCTTCCAAGACCTTCCCAGGAGGTCTGTCTGATGTTTCCTTCGAAGGAACAGAGGATACATCAGTGATCCCTTGGGCATTGCACCTCAACTTGAAAGGTGGAGAAAGCCTCTCCAATTTCATATCCACCTAGATTTCACCTCTGTCCAACTCCAGATTTGCTCAGCTTTTTACACCAGCTCTGCTCAGTCTTTCTTCCCCAACCACAGCATTCCTCTTGCCTCCCCCTCTAAGGCATTGTGGCATCACCACAGAAGAGGACAGGGGCCTCAAAATGTAGGACACCCAAGAAAAAAATGTAGGACATGACAATATAAAAGCTAAAAACAGTCATATGCACTCTTTCCACGTGTTAATTTAAACACTATATTACCTATTAAATTTTAAACGATGATTTGTTAATTACAAGGTGACTACATGCTGCTCACAAGGAAAAGGAGGATAATGATGCTTTTTTCCAGGACACAAGCTAAAAAAGAGGACATATCCTGGGGGGGAAAGGGACATCTGGTCACCCTGATTACTTCTAATTTATTAATTCCAAGAAGGCTACAAGATGCTTGCTCACAAGGAAAAGGAAGTCAATGAAGATTTTCTCCAGGACATGAGCTAAAAAAGAGGACATGTCCTAAAAAAGGGGACAGCTGGTCACCCACCCTGATTACTTCTAATTTGTTAATTCCAAGAAAGCTGCTCACAAGGAAAAGGGGGACAGTTAGGACTTTTATCCAGGACAGAGGCTAAAAAGAAGACATGTCTGGGGAAAAGAGGGTGAGGAAGAGCAGAGGTGGATCTCCAGGCAGGCCTTTCCCTGCGGAGTTTCTTCTCCCCCCAAAACCACCTGGAGGCTCAGGATCTGCGCAGACCCCCAACCCCATCAGTGGGAGGCAGGCAGGCAGGCTCAGGCAGTGCCCTCTGAAGCGCATCTCTGGGCTGGGCTGGCTGGCTGGGCTGGGGGCTTCCCTGCAGGAGTCCTCCTGGCTCTGCATTGCGGGTCCCTGGCTGGAGCTGAGCCCCTCTAAGAGGGGTAAGGGATGGGGATGCAGGCTCACTGCAGCCTCCTTACCTCCTGCTGCTGCTGCTGCTGCTGCCGCCCTCCAGGGCCATGATGGGGAAGCCTGTCCGGGGAGGCAGCCCCGCAGGAATGTCAGCGACACGCAGGCAGCAGAGCCGGCAGGACTCCACCCGCAGCCCCACCTGAGTGCGCAGGTGACACCTCCTGCTCCTGCTCCTCCTCCTCCTCGGACTGGATGCAGAGGAAGGAGGCAGCCCCACACGCTCCCCACACCCACACACACTCCTCCTGCTGCCCTCCTTGCTTTCCTCTCCTCCCACCCCTCTCTGGGTCTTCAAGGAAGGAGGGCATTCAACAAGTGCACTTCCCTACAGCTCTTGGACAGGGTGACCAGCTGTCCCCCTTTTCCAGGACACGTCCTCTTTTTTAGCCATGTGTCTTGGAAAAAAATCTTCATTGTCCTCCTTTTCCAGGGTGACCAGGTGTCCTTTTTCCAGGACACGTCCTCTTTTTTAGCCATGTGTCTTGGAGAAAAATCTTCATTGTCCTCCTTTTCCAGGGTGACCAGGTGTCCTTTTTCCAGGACTTGTCCTCTTTTTTAGCATGTGTCTTGGAAAAAAATCTTCATTGTCCTCCTTTTCCAGGGTGACCAGATGTCCTCTTTTTCCAGGACATGTCCTCTTTTTTAGCCATGTGCCTTGGAGAAAACTCTTCATTGTCCTCCACCTCGTGGAGCCTTCTTGTAATTCATAAATTAGATGTAATAAATTATATGTAATAGTTTAACCCTTTAAAATCCCAAGTCTGTGGGTGGCGCAAGCAGTTAAGACGCTGTGCCTGTTAACCTGAAGGCCAGGGTTTGAGACCCGGGTCAGCCCCACAAGACAGGGTGAGCTCCTGTCCTTAGCCCAGCTCTACGACGCCAGTTGGATCCAGTTGTATTGGCTCTGCCTTTCCATTGGACTAATTCAGTGGCGTGGAGAGGGGGGATTTGCTGCTTGGGTAACAGCCTATCCTCCATAACAATCCAACCCAGGCTTTCGTGCTTCGCATGCAGCGTATGCAGTGCCAAGCACGATACCATAGTCTTTCAAGACTGACGGAGGCCTGCTTTTTTTTTTTTAAAGATCCCAACCGGATCTATTAGACCCACCAGGAAGTTTGTGTGTTGTTTTTTTTACTGGAATTTATTATTATTGCTTGACAAGACTTTCTGACTTTTTTACTGATAGTTAGACAATTACAAATCCAAAAGCATGACACTTTTGAATTTACAGTTTTTCTGTACCGGAGGTTGGGTCTATTGGACTCATAATGCTTTTCAAGGGTCTTACGGGTCTAATGGACCCGTGTGGTCTTAGGTACATGATAAAAAATCCAGGTGTAATGGACCTGTGCGGTCTTAGGTGATAAAGAACATCCCAGTATTCCAAGCTAAAATTTTACTAAAATTTTTACTAAAAAATCATTATTTCACAATAAAAATAATTATACTAAAACTTGGCACATTTATTAATTATGGCTGCAATCCTAAAGACACTTTCCTAGGAGTAAGACCCACTGAACACAATGGAGCTTACTTTTGAGTAGACATGGTTAGACTCGCACCCTAAATGTACATTATATGTACCTAACTATGGGTATCGGTCTAATGGACACATGCGGTCTTATGTGGTAAAAAAAAATCCTGGGATCCTATTAAATTGAATAATAATATAGTGTTTAAATTAAGCACATGAAAACTACACACACACACACACACACACACACACACACACGTGTGATCAATAAGTATCAGGACTAGTGCTATAAAAAGAAATATACAACAAATAATAATTAGGCATTTAATCTCCTTCAAAGTCGTCCCCTTCAGAAGCCACACACTTAATCCAATGCTGTTTCCATTGATGGAAGCTTTCCTGGAATTTGTTTTCTGGGATAATCAGCAGTTGCCTCATCTCATTCACTTGGATTTCCTCGACATCCTGAAATCTTCGTCCTTTCAAGTGGGATTTGATTTTTGGAAAGAGGAAAAAATCACAAGGGGCGAGATCTGGGGAATACGGTGGTTGTCAGAGCTGGGGGATGTGCTTCCCACAAACACTGCAACACGCATCCCACAAACACCGCAACATGTCACAGTAATATTTGCTTACTGTCTGACCACATGGAGCATACTCATGATGGTTGTGGTCAAAGAAAACGGTCAACAGTGTCTTCACATTACTTTGACTCATTTGTGCTTTCTTCGGTCTTCCACTGCAAAGACTGAGCCTTGGTTTCGGGATGATACCCACAATTCATCATCCGTTATTACCATTTTCAAAAAGTTTTCGTCATTCTCAACACAGTCAAGGAGTTCTTGCGCAACTGAAACCCGAGTTTCTTTTTGGTCAGCTGAAAGCAGTTTTGGCACAAACTTGGCAGACACCCGTCTCATACCCAAATCTTCAGAGAGAATGGACTGAACTGAACCATAACTAATCTGCACATCCTCTGATAACTAATTGATTGTAATTCGAAGATTTCCCCTCACAACTGCACGCACATCTGCTATGTTTTTCTCAGTTCTGCTGGTTGCGGGTTTCCCAGAACGTTCGTCACTGTCAACGTTTTGTTAGCCATCTTGGAAACTTCTGAACCACTCATACCCTCGTGTGCGGCTCTGTCGCGGGCTGGCCTGCCTTTCCTTCCCGTTCCTCCACTCACAGTGACTTGGTCGTCTAGGACCACTGATATCTGGGTCCCATCATCATCATCCTCCCCCCGGGTATACATTTCCAAAGACTACTACAGCAGGTGAGTATCAACAGAGTCATGTTTACTTGGTTCAACACTAAGATTTGCAACCTCTTACATTCAGCTTTTCTCTTACAGGTATCTTCAACTGCAGAACATAACGTTTCAACACAAACAGGTAAGTCTCCTCCTTGGATCAATGTCTGTAATTCAAATGACCCCCACCTCACCGCTCGCCTTGTTCTCTTTCAGGTAGGGTTTTTCCGTGTCTCCGGCTGCCCGGCCGTGCTGAAGCCCTCGGGAGGGGAATGCCACGTCTGCACTGTTCCCAGCTACTGTTTGTGGTCCCTTCCCTCTTTTCAGCATCACTGTCTCCTCCTTTCCAAGGTCAGGATGACGGGGATCTCGGTTTCTTGGGTTCTCCTGATATGCAGCATGTTCCTCCCTCCAAAGAACCTCTCGCTCTTCCCCTTCCCTCTCTCTTATATCCCGAACACCTCCCCCCATCTCTTCCCACCAAGTCCCCACCAATGAGGGGATCCCTCCTGGGGCATACCACTTGGTTGAAGGGCCCACCGTTATTCCCCTCCTGGCTGGGCCACCCCTACCCCCAGTCCTCCATAAGTCCATCATGTCCTCCATCCTCCAGACTTCCACAGAGTCCGGGAAAGTTCTTATGTCCAAGGGAGGGTAGTCTGGACGATTCCATACTTTCAAGCTTTCACCCATGTGTACACCCATGGGTTCCCTGTTGAATTTCTGATAGGCGTCCCAGTCCACATCACAGGCTCATACCCTCCTCTCCATACACTTTCTGCAACTTTGCTGAGGTCTCTGCATAGGTGTCGCCAAGCTTTTTGGCAACATTTAATGCAGAGTCTCTGCTCAACTCTGTCTGTCATACTCAATGCAACGACCACACACTACACACGTTCCTTCCAAGCACTGCTGTAAAGAAAGGAAATGAGCTTGGATGTTAAAATTTAGTGTGCATGCACGGTTGGGTTCAGGGTCAATCTGTACCAAGTGGCTTCACTCTGCATATTTTAGCTCCTTTTACTATGGCACCTGTCCTGATATTTATTTATCACACCTTGTACATATACGGGCATCACTAGGTTTTGTGTCACCCAGTGCGGGATACCAGTGTATCATCCCCATGCAGTGGACAAGGCAACAAAATGAATGGTGGGCATAGTTATGTGCCATTGCCCTGCCTCTGCTGATTTTTTTAGCCACACATTTTAATAACTGTACAATAGATTTCAGAAGTGATTTGTTTCTCTGCATTTGTTACTCCTAGGTGGTTTCCCTAGGAGTAAGCAGCCTAATTAAACACAACGGGAATTACTTCTGAGTGGACATGGAGGGGCTTTGGCATAACAGAGATGGCACTTCCAGCTATGGTATCACTTCTGGGGGGGGGGGTTTCCTGGACAATTTGTCATTCTTGGAAGGGAGTCTTGGGCTGAAATTTTCAGGAACTACTGCTTTTAAGGAAACTGATGATTTCGCTTCATGCACCTGAGGAAGTGGTCTGTAAACTGAAATAAATAAGGCGCTACAAGACTCTGTTTCTTGGGGGAGTTTCAAACAGCCTCTCCTTTTCAGAGCACAGGATGCACCACACCTCAGCAAATGGACACAAATGCAGCCCACAACCACAAATCCATAAAAGTACAAGGTTGACCTTCCTAGTGAAGCACAGTTGGTTCTCTGTAGAAAAATTTGAGCACCACCAGGGATTTTAAAGGGGAAAAAACACCTCCAAAAGGGGGGAAGAGAGTGTCATTCAGATTAGCTAAACCAAGGTCTATTTATGCACACATGGCTTGTCTATAATTTTTCAAAAAGATTTCAACATTCCCACAGTTGGGTTGGGTTTGGGGGGGGCATTTTCCCATTGGATTGCCTTTGATTTTATTGCCACCCACCTCCAATTTGTGCAGCCTAGATGAGGTGCAGGAACTGTTCACATCAGGTAACGGCCAAGGAAATGCATACCTTAGAGCAAATAGTACTCAGCGTGGAGGTCAGGACTCCATTAGAGGATTGCAGCCTCACAAAACACTGTTGCTGTATGTAGGTTTTATTTTATTTGTTTTTTATCTTATATTTTGGAAAGTTTTTTTCCTTTAAATTGGGGGGGGGGGGGCGGCAAGAGAGTGGAGCCCTAAGCTATACCTGGTTTAGCTTATATGTAAATTTGGCACTGGGGGCAACCTATAAAGTGATGTGTGTCATCACATCACATCCCTCCTTCAGAGGAGGGAACAGGTGGACCCATTGGGCACCAAGTGCATTATCAACCTGATGACAGAACTGAGCAGATGAAAGTAAAACCTGTGTAGTAGTTTTGTCCTAGGTCCATATAGAGGATCCAGTGTTTGTGGAGGGCTGCCAGTGAGTGAAACGAGTCTTCCAGCCTGACCGCTAGGAAAAAATTAGCCTCAAAAGCTTGCGGCTGCTTTCTTGAGATATGTTTCAAGAGCAGAAAAGGCACTTCATTCACTACCAGTGGAGAACAGGTGGTTTTATTGTCCCACATTTATCTATTTGGCACTAAATGTGGCCAAACCTGCTCTCTAGGAACGCCCAGACCTTGGAGAGTGGGCCTTTGGTATGGGGAAGCCCACAAGGCAACTGCTATTTTAAGAATCTAATAGTTAACTATTAAGGAATCACAATTCTTATTTCTGTGATGCAGGGAAGCTATTACTGGACTTTCTAAGTAGGTGGCACAAGAGCATAAACAAAACCTTATAGAGAATATGGGATAATCCAGACAATCTGGGTTCAAATTCAAGTGAAATCCAGTTAGGCATTTCCTCTTACTTCCCCATGTCCTGCTCTATAACTGGAATAAGTGACCTCAGCAGCATAGCTAATGATCACGTAGCCTGGTACAAAACTCAAAATATTGCCCCGAAAGTTATATCATAACTGGAGGTGATGTCATCCTGGGTTTTTTTTTTGTTTTAAATTTCCCCTGCAACAACAAAATCAAATCTGAATAGGAGTTAAATGAATAATTGAATAGCTGAATAGTGTTAAATGTAATAGGAGCATCACTTAGAAGTGCCTGTTTACCCAGATATATGTACTGATATGGAAATAAGAGCTGATTCATAAAACCTTATTATTCCATACAGTATCAGAATTACATCTCATTGGCTCTCAGAGCAGAGTAATGGGAAACTTGAGTTAATAAAATCCTCTTTTTGTTCCAAAGGCTTTTGCATTTTCATTTTCTGGTTAATTGGCCATAACATTTGATAGAACAAACAATGCAGTTTGTTTCCTTGCATTCTGCATTAAATTATCTTTCCAACAATATATAACATGATGGTATTATCATTCATATGTAGCCCGTTTTTCAAAATTTTAGCCACTACAGTCAAGCTCAGCTTGTAGCCTAAGTAAATATCATTTATTCATAGGGTCAGTGAGGAATGTGAACCCCCACCAGCAGGATGGTGTGCCTTGTCAGTAGTCAAAAGAGAGCTGGTGTGCCTTGACAATTTTACATCCTTGTCACTGAAAAAGGTTGAAAATCACTGCTCTAGAGCAGGGGTCTCCAAACCCCTTCCCGAGGGCCTGATGCAGCCCTTGGCAAGCCTTAATGTGGCCCCCGGCAAGACCCCTCTATCCAGCCCTTAGGTAAGCCTTGTAATCCACTTCAGTATGTTCTTACTTGTAAATTTATTCAAATTTGAAATGTAAATTACCGGTAGATTTCCGACCCCCGACACAGTGTCAGAGAAATTATGTGGCTCTCCTGCCAAAAACCTTGGAAGCCCCTGCTCTAGAGTTTCAAGCAGTTGCATCTCTGCTCCTTTCAGTTCACATCTAAAACTTTCTCCCTTCAGCCATGAAGGCTGCAATCCTAAGCCCTAGTTAGGCTGGTATAAGCCCCAGCACAAGTCCCATGCTGCCGTGGGGTGTCACAAAAGTGCCACAAGACACTTCTGCCCCACTCCTGGCATGGTAGGCCAGTGCACAGGCAGGCACCAGCCTCCCCACACCACCTTGAAAAGTTATGCCAGGTGAGTTAAGCTGGCCTAAATTGGTTAGGATTGCACCCAAAGTCTCATTAATTACTTAAAATGAACCACCATTCAGTTTTTATAAACAAGATGCAGATCTCTGCCTAGAAATAAAGTTAGCCTCATACAATGCAATGCAGAAATTTCCTATCTCAGTTTTACTTTTGGCGTTAAAAAGGGGACAATTCCACTAAAACCCGATGTTAAAATTTAACTGAGAAATTAAGCAGTGTTACCTTAAGGGAGGGTGGTTATGCAGCTTCCAAGTTCCTGTCATGGCCAAGGCCCCAGTTGTTTAATCCTTGCATCAAGCGCCTGGCCTATGCGCCAACACCAGCTGTGTCTCAAGTGGTAGTTCCTTAGCAACCCATGTGACGGTGTGCCAGGAGTGTGCCTTCTGCACCCATCCCTTAGGAGTTTCGTGGCGGGGAGAGAGCGTCTCTTTTGTCACTTGTGCACCAAGCTTGCTGATCAATATTCTCCAGGCAAAGCCTGCTTGCCCCTCCAGGAGAATCATTCGGGAAAGCAGAATCCTTTTCTACAAGAGCAGATGAAGAGCTGTTGCCCAACCGAGGCACCAAAAAATTAAGGACCTCAAGGCAAGAAGGAAGGTGCTGCAATATCCTGTTACTGTAAGACCAGATCAGAAGTTTTTATGCTCAAGTCAGTATCACTGGCTTGACACTGCAAGCCAGTATCACCAGGGTGTCTCTCGTCTTCTCTGGGGGCTTCAGATAGGAAACACAGGGGATCACGCCGCTGCCGTTTTAAGAGTACCTTATGCTCACCATGTGCAACCCAACCATTTTGGGAGTTGTACAAAATCCTTGCCCTGGGCAACTACATTTCCTCTTTGCCAGTTACTCATCTTGCACCTTGGCCATATGTCTACAGGCTTCCACTGACAGCTGCTTGAAGAGCCCATGCCTTGGCCAACCTGAAAAGGAAGCTGCAGCTTCGTTGGTTTGGCCACCAGTTTCTTGACTATTATGTCATGTTAAATAGAGAAGAGCAATCCACTACAGGGATAGGTCATGTGGGTGTAGCTGTGAACTTTGAGGAGCCTGCTCTACAATCCAGAGTAACTACATTAGCACATAAGAAACATTAAAAGCACCCATAGTTACAGCACCACCTAGTGAAAACCTATGGGAAATTCATATTGCAATCCAGAGTAAATTGTTCTTACGATGCAGCAAGGACTACCCATAGTACGCTGGATTTCACCCCTGGAGTTATAGGCTGGCAATGACCTGTTCTCAGCAGGAACAGTGTTTCCCTTGTTATCTGGGCAGGTAACATTTGTCAGTAATTTCCTCAGCAATTGACTCTTATGGGGAGATTGACCAAGAAAGAAGTTTGAACAAGACATAAAGAACTACCCAACCAATCACTAGAAAAGTCTTCCATAGGGTAAAACAGGTGCGTCTCATGTTATTAATATAGACTTATTATAGACATATTAATAACCAGACTCATGTTATTAATATAACATTAATATTTCCTGCTTGAGGGGGTGAAAGTAACATCTTTAAGCAAGAAGTGATGTTATTGCCAGAAATAAGCATTCAATACTGTGAGAAAATCATTTGCAGCAAATGACATAAGAGATCTTCTGCAAATCTTGATCATATATTCAAGATATGAAAGAGCTCAAATGAGTGGATTTACTATTTTACTTTATCTCTTTCATATCTTGCCAAATGATCCCTTGGCAGAAGTGATATCTCCATATGGCAACTGGGTTCTCCTACCACAGCCGCGTTTCCAGACTTTGATCTGCGCCTTCCGCCAGTTTCCCCATCCCCCATGGTCTTCTACTGTCTACACCTCCCAGAGCCTTGATACAAGTGGTGCTGCTGAAAGGGCAATGCTGGGAAAACCCAATTAACACATGGGATAGATAAGGCGCGCCCAGAAGGAAGCTCCCTGCAGGGCTTATGTTTGACATGCCTGGTCTGAAACTAATCAACACTAATGACATCTGCATATTCTTTCTTTTCCCCTCATGCCACTTGGCTCTAAGTACAGCGGTTCTCAAACTACTAGCATTGGCACCCACTTTTTAAAAATAAGAATCTGTTAGTACCCACCAGAAGAGATGTGTGACTGGAAGCAGGGCTCCGTCAGTCTTGAAAGACTATGGTATCATGCTCAGTGCTGCATACACTGCATGCGAAGCATGAAAGCCTAGGTTAGACTGTTATGGAGGATAGGCTGTTACCCAAGCAGCAAATTCCCCCTCTCCACGCCACTGAATTAGTCCAATGGAAAGGCAGAGCCAATACAATTGGATCCAACTGGCGTTGAAGAGCAGGACTAAGGACAGGAGCTCAACCTGTCTTGTGGGGCCAACCCGGGTCTCGAACCCTGGCCTGCTGGTTAACAGGCACAGTGACTTAACCACTTGTGCCACCATCATCAAAAAGGACAATTTTTAACAATCCTAGGCTGCAATCCGACCCACACTTACCCATGAGTAAGTCCCATTTATTACCATTGTTAAAAGAATAGACATAGTAGTCTATTAAAAGTAGAGATCTATAACATTTCCCCCAAATAAAGTCACATCCCGTGGTAGCATTATGTCTAATAGATTAAAAATAAAATACTGAAATAAATGGGGACCCAACTGAGATTGTCTCAAAACACAAGTGGGTCTTCACCCACAGTTTTTGAGGAAAAACTTATCTAAGGAGTCTTGCCTATGTGAATAACATTAGAGATGGAATAACCTTAGGATCCAGTCCAACCCTTTGGCCAGAGAAGACAACTGTTACAACATCCTTGAGAAGTGGCCATCTACACTCTACTTTGAAAATCCCCAATTGAGTTCACAGCTGGAGGATGCAAACTGTTTTCTGCTTCAAGCACTAGATTGTATACGCATTACAAGTTTCTCCATAATCCCCATAGATTGACTAACTGCACTCCATTAATACCTACAGCTCATAGCTGTTCATTGTCTTCAAAGGTGTCCCAAACTTGTGCATTCAAAATTATGCCTTATTCTTACATATGTAAATACAATGTGATTTTTAGAAACGCTTTCTTCTAATACTTTATCTTCACAAATTTTTACAGTATTCCAACTGTCCAGAGAGAAAGGCAGAGAAAATCACCATCAAACTGATCTTAATGATACTGAAAACAGGAAATGTGATTTTTTTTAAAAAAGACACTAAATTCTCACAGATTACAAGGTAAACCCCCTTTCCCCGTATACAATTTTTTGCATGGGATCTTTTTTTCTTGTGGCAAGGTCTAAGGTCTTCTCTCATATTTGGATGGTGCTGCAATTCCTTATACGTTAAAGCTACCAAGCTGAGGTGAACTACAAAAACTGAATCTAGGCACAGAAATAACGATATGCCTGGTGCAGAAGACAGCAGATGGCAGAAAGGGAGAGGAAGCTGCTACTTCTAAGCATTAATCTCAAATAATTAGCCAGTTTGAGAAGAGGCAGCCAAAAGACAACTGATGTATGTATGCGCACACCCTCGCTCCCACCACCACCAAGCACATAGTAGACATGGGCAAGTTGGATCAGAACTGCAACTCAGAGGACACCAGCCATTAATCACCATCTTGCTGGGAGGGGTCACAGCCTCCCCAGGCTGAGAATCCAGCTTTCAAACCACGTTCTTCTGTGCACCAAAGGGAGCACTTTTCAATGAGCCAGACTTGTACATAATGCACCAAAAGGTGGAAGAGGGCAGAGCAGGATTCAGCCTCAAAGAAGCACTCTCTTCCTTTGGTCAGTGGAGCCACAGCATGAGATTCCCACCAAAGCATTGTCTCCAAATGGCAGAGGGAGGTTAGACCACAACACAGTGGGATAAGCAAGTCTTTGCTGATCCACAGACCTCCTCTAAACAGACATGAAAGCACCAGAATCGATAGTGTGAGCACTGCCTTCTAGCCATGAGTTGCTGCACAGCTTGTAGCAAGCTGTTGCCTTGCAACTTTAGTTTCCCTTGTGTAGTACAAATAGGAGCATGTGACCTAACACAAAAATATCAGTAGATATTGTTATTTTTCCAGTATCCTTTTAAGGAGATTTTCAAATACATCAGAAATTTTGTTTCAAAGAGCTGTTTTTAGCTTATTGTTCAGAGCATTTCCCACCTAGCTGTCCCTTCCCTTTGGAAAACAAAGAGCCAGGCACATGCACTGAAGATTCACACCTGTTCCTGAAACTTACTGGGTATTAGAATTTATTTCATTCTTCATTCAACCAGAGAGGAATAGTTAGATCAACTCATCACAGATCAAAGGGAAAGTTGTAAGATGAAATGGCAGTGCTTGTAGCAGAGGGTGCAACTCTAGCAGGAACTCCAAATAGTTCCTGTTGCCCATTTTCCTGATGGAGAGACTGATTTGGAGAAGTTTGTTGCCAGGCTTTACTGGCATTTTATTCATTTCGGGGCAAGTAAACAGAGATGCTTCAACCTTTCTTTGTATGAGGGATGAACTGCACCCATTCCACTTAAATGTCATAGAATACATAGAACACCTGCAGTTTCTCAGATACCATCTCCTGAATGATGAATATTTTGTTTTAAAGTCAACGTTCGGTACCAAGAATTGAGCAAGCTTTTCTATATTTACTTAATTTAACATAATTTATTCTTTTTATAGTAGGCATGGTAAGAAACAAGAACTGGCTATACAGGACACCAAAGCCCCCCTCCCTGGAAATCCTAATCAGCCCACTTTCCTCCCACCCCTGACCTCTGGGATTTCATCCACAACTGAAAACACTTTCAAGCCTATTCTGTGCAACCAAAAGAGCTAGAAATAGCATTCCTGGTTTTATTTAAAGAACGTCAAAATTATTATGCATATAATTCAGCACCTAAATTTCACACTTAAGCAAAATGCTCAATATCTCAGTATTCAACTACCACTGCTGCAAATTGTCAAAAGCAAGCAGCAGTGATTTTTTTCCCCAGCTGGAGGAAAAGCTGAGACGTTAAGGAGCAAGAGTGGGTAGTTCAGGTCAGAACAAGCAAGAATGCATGCACACACCTCACTCCCACTTAAAAAAAGCTTTCTACACTTGAGTGCCATCCATCTGCAGATTCTTGTGTTTTTAATAATCTGAGATCCCAACATGACATTTCAACTATCGATGTCAAGCCACAAGGATGAAGTCAAATGAGCTTTGAAACACTTCAGTGAAGCCAACCACAAGTTGACGACTTGATGATCATTTGACTTGATGACCACTATAGAACTGTTCGAAAAGGCTCCTGCAGCCAATTGCACAGCATATCTGAGTTTATTCCAGATTAGTCAAGAAAGCAGCACTGCTTATCCAATCAAGTGATCCAGTGCCTTTTGGATTTTGCTCTCCCCTCAGCCTCTAACTATGAAACTTTATTTCAAGAGTGAAATCAAGGTAGTAGTGTATTCAGAACATACTGCACTGTCAATCATAGCCACACAACAATATCACACAACTTAGCAGTAACTATAGCTTAAGAATTTATTTTTGAGGCTTAGAAGGAATACTCTGGATCTCTTAGCAGTGAGCATGTGTTAGGAAAGAGTGCAATTCCCAGACAGGATTGTGGGAGGGGAAGGAGGAGGAGAATTAAGCCAATTTTCTTGGTTTATCAAAGGAAACTGGGGTTTAATAGGTGACAACCAAGTTTTATTGATGTTCAAACCAGAAACAACTTTGACCAACATCCCCACATAAATGTGGAGGATGATCTAAACCAGGAGAGAGACTGGCAGCTTTGTATTCTCCCATCTACAGTTAAATCCATTCCACTGGATATCTGGGACTGAAGAAGTCAAGGATTAGATCAATTTCTTTAAAAGGTTACTCAGGATATGTTCATGTCTAGTTAAGCCCAAAATCAAGTTTCAAGTACATCAAGGATTTTTCTTTACACACATTTTCCTATAAATAATTTTTTTTGTGAAAATAAGTAAATTTCAACTTTTTTCAAAATTAAAAAGTAGAATCCCACCTTTTAAGTGTCTTAACACAGAGATGTTGTATTGCCAAACACTACTGGGTTTTCTTTAAGAAAAAAGTTCTTAAATACAAGAATCTTTCCAACAACAAGAAAAATCAGGTTAATACTAGAAAATATTAGTTCTTTAAAACGGCCACAACACAGGAAATTTTAGATGCAGGGTTTATTCAGTGGACATTTGCTCTAGGACTGCCACTTTAAAAGAATCACTGACTAATGAGTTTTGGAAAATGTATTTCTTGTATTACTGCATTAGGCTTGCAAATTCTGAGCTCTTAGTGTTACTGTTTGATGTGACAGAATATTGACCAATGGGTTTCATGGGCTTTGACCCTGCTCAGGCAACCCCCAGGAGCCAGATTTCATGGGTAGTTCAGCCATACTATTGGTTCTGCACAACAGCTGGCCGGAGATCCAAGATGCCACAGAAAAAGGAAGAAACTGAACAGCAAAGGATCCTGATATTCAAGACTGGCTGAGTCTGATTCCAGCCCTCATTCCCAGCCCTCATTCCAGATTTTCATCATCTCCAGCTCTTATGATAATGAATTTTAAAGCAGTGTCAGGGGAGTTGCATGTACAAGGCAAGTTGCTTAACAAAACACAGAAAACTGAACCAGGATGGAATATGTGTTGTGTTGGTATGAAATATTCTGAGATGTTTTTCCGCAGAAGCTCTGTCTATTAACAAGATCATCAGAAGGCTGGTCACACCTAGCACAAGCAGCACTTTGGAACATGAATGAGCAACTTGAGCTCATTTCAAAAGGCCAGCAGTAGAAAGGGGATAAAACTGCTGGTAGAATTAGCAGTGGGCCCAGACATGTTTACGCATTGTAGCTCTGTGCATAGGCAGGGTAAGGGAAAAGACAAACAAAAGAGCAATCTGTTTGCACACATGAAATCAGCTGAGATGGGAGAAGGTCCAACAGAACCCATCTGCTATGTCAACCTTTCCCTGAATATCCTACTTGCCAGTCCAAGAAAAATTGTGGGATGCAGCTGGGCTGTAATGTGGTTTTGGGAGATGGGAGGAAAAGGTCCATTTGTTCGGTTTTTGCCCCAACTGCCCAGTTTTCAAAGCAGAGTATTTCCCTCCAGCCAGCAATTCTTCCAGGGACAATCTAAAATCATTCCATCCCGCCCCACCCCAATATGTGCCCCCTTTAAATAAACGAATATTTATATAGAGAATTTTATATAAAACTCTTTTTTTCTTTCATCACTCGTCATCAAAGTTCTGACTCAGCAGGAAGTTGGCTGCCAGATTTTCATTCTTCTCACAGGCAAAATATGCCTGGATCACCAAGCTTTCAGGGAAGCCCAAGGCCTTTAACTAGAAGGGGAGGGAGAAAAAGAGCAGAGAAAGAAAAAAATTTAAGTTTCAAAAGTACTGATCTTCTATCTTCTATATATATAAAAAAGAAAAGTCACTGACTGACTCACTCACTCATCACCACCCTGCCAAAACTGCTGGGCCTAGAAGCGTGAAATTGGGTGGGCATTCCTTCCGTGAGGGAGGGGTGCACTAAGAACCGGTTTTCGGAAATTCCAACAGGAAGGGGGTGAAAAGGGGCGCAGCGCATTTTCTCCCTATACTTTGCGTTGGAGAATTGATGACTCATCAACATTCAGCCCCAACATTCCTTCTGTCACCTGAACACCCACCAAGAACCCAGGCGGAGAAATTTAACCCTTCAGGGTTTGAAAAGGGGGCTGTTTTGTCCTATACTTAACATGGGAGACTGAATAACATCCAGCCAGTTTGGTGCTCGGTGCCTGGTGCAGTGGGAATGTTGTTCGGAGGAAGAGGTTGCACTGGCGAGGATGCTGCGCATGGGGGGAAGTTGCGCATGAGGGGACTGGTGTGCAGGGGGGACTGATGTGCAGGGGGGGAAGTTGTGCATGGGGCGATGATGCGCATGGGGCGAAGTTGTGCATGGGGTGAAGCTGCACGTGGGGCGAAGTTGCGCATGGGGAAATGTTACTCCTGCAACGCGGGTACGCTTTTCGCTAGTTATTGATAAAAGGACTGAAAACAGTTCACCCAGTATCTTATACAATAACAATTGTCGCTCAGCATTTGCTTTGCATGCTGAAGGTTTCAGGTTTAATTTCCAGTACCTCCAAATCAGATTAGGAAAAGACCACAATCCAAAGCCCTGACCACCCACTGCCAATCAGGTTCTCTTGATCCTAAAGGAATCAATAATTCAATAGGAGGAACAGGGAACCCACATGCAAGGACCCAAGAACAGCTGGGGCAACAGCATTCAAATTTAAACACACACACACCCCAACCACCTCTTCTTTACCACCTCCTGTGTGGGTCAGGTCTAGGGCAGGAATATCAAAACATAGTAATCTACAGCATTCTTTACCAAAAGAGGTAGGATGTCATTATCAATAGACTATTCTCAAGATTAAGTTTTGCAAAACAGCAAATAAAACCCCATATATCTGGCTTAGCATTTGGGCTCCTGAAAAATCACACTACTGTTCTTTTTGTGGTTTATTTTTCAAAAGAAATTTTTCAAAAAAAAGTTTCTGAAAATATGCAAGTGATCAAGGGCAGATGTTCTCTTGGACAACCCATCCTCCACTCCTATTCTTATGTCGTGTCAACCTAGTCCCATTGACCAAGTTCTATCGCTAACACAAAATTTAAAGAAAAAAACACACCATTAAATTCCACCAGAGATTAACAGTGTATTTCTTAAAATGTACGATTAAGCACATCTAAGAAAACGGATATACCTGCATAATTATATGGACTTCAGTAACATAATTGGTTTCTTCTGTACAGAATCCAGGCCTGATAGGCATATATTATAAACAGACAGGAGCTTAGAATCACCCTACAATCCAGAGTAACTACGGGAGCACGTCAGAGACATTACGTAGTTACTGCACCACCTAATGAAAACCTATGGGAAATTCATATTGCAATCCAGAGCAAATTGTTCTTACACCGGAGCAAGGACTCCCCGTAGTTACTCTGGATTGTACCCTTAGAGGTTGTGGCAGGTGATTTTGTTAGAGCCAACTATTTTAGAGCCATCTGTAACAGATACCCAGAGACTATGGAATCAAAAAGCCATTACTAAAAATCTAGTTTATGGCAAACATGAGTTGGGACAAAAATATAAGCATCTTTAGACCACAAGTGCCAGTCTGCATACATTACAAAACAGCTGGCACTTTCTACCATAAAAGACTTGTTTTGTCAACAGGCTATTAAACAGTCATTCCAGACTATTTCCAGAGGATTAACTGCAAGTCCTATCTTCACCACTCTTAACATAACAGGCCCAAGGGCAGGAGACAGAGCCATTAAACTGTCTCTCCTTCTACCCTTCTAACTGGGTAAAGAGAAACTCTTTAAATGTTGTGGTGGTCTCTATTTAGAAGGGGGAGTATCCCTATTCACACCAGCACAACATCTTTCTTAATGGCTGCTGATATTTTTACTGCATCTTTTTTATTATGAGCCTTTTGGGACAGGGAACCATTTATTTATACAAATCACTGAGAATTTTGTGGCTTAAAAATGAAGTATATATTCTGAATAAATAACAATATAGCAAACCTTAATAAGGAGCAACTGTGTTCTTCTTCAAACCCCTCCATCCCAAGCCACTGCTATCCCAGGTTAGTATTATTACCCTCTCTATGGCTTCTTTTTCCTGAGGCGTGACTTGGATGTAATTCATCTGAGGGGTTTCTTCCCCAATGGCACCCATCTCCCCCTCAATGTCTGCAATGTCAGCCATTTCACCTAGAGGTTCATTGAGCATCTGGATGAACTGTTCCTGGTGTTGGCTGATTTGCTGGAGGAGGAAGTAAAAGAAAAAAGACAGTATTATCAAGGATCTCTCACTCTGCCACATCCTTGGTACTTCAGGGGCCTGGCTCATCAAACTCCACAGTCCTATCACCCCAGAAGAATCTTCTGAGGACAGCCTGTGATAAGATAGGAGTGATTTAAAAGAAAACCCAGGAAACAGTCCATCTCCCTTTTTTCTGCAACCAAGTTCTGGCTCTTAGCCAACTGGATTTTCTCATATGTTGTTCTCATAATTCTCCTAACTGAGACCCAGCGAAGGCATGATATCAATTAAAATAAAGCAAGGAGAGTTAAATCACCGGGGATCAAGACTCAGATAAGACAATTTGGCAGAAGAGCAAAATATCTGAGCCATGAAGATTGGTAGAACCTGTCAAGTAAAACACACACACTTGAAATATAAGGTATGGCTCTACTGATCAAAGTCATCACAACAGAAGCATTCAACTCCCCACATGGTAATGTATTCCCAGGGCACAGCAGGAATATGCACTGGCTTTTTGCCTCTTGGTTCTGGCAAGATTTAAATTTCAAGTCAGAGAGAAGCTGCTATGTATGGGCTTCTTTCTCTAATCAAGGATGACAGTCTAGAAAATCCTCTGTAAATGCATCTCTCCCAGACCCATTTTGAACCATTAAGGTGGCTGCAATGATGTTCCCAGATGATTATCAGAGCTTGTACCCTGCCCCTGGTTACCTGCAGGAGCTGAGGATTCTCTTGGCCTAACTGCTGAAGAAGGGCTGGGAGCAGGGCTGGGTTCTGCTGGATCACTTGCCGCATATTCTGGAACTGTGGCTGGTCTCGCAGAAATTCTAGAGGATTTTCGCCTGAAGACAGTGCATAAAAAGCCATCCATTCATGCAAAATAGCATGATAAAAAGGGGAGCAAAGAAATACAAAGGGATGAAGCATCAAGCCTTCAGCAAGGTGCCTTCCACCAAACCAACCAGCAATCACATAAGGCTTAGGCTGCAATCCTAACCACACTTTCCTGGGAGTAAGTACTACTGAACATAGTGGGACTTAATTCCGAGTATACATGCTTAGGATTGAACCCTTAGTTATCTACAACTATTACTTCCCCCAATCCATACATTCAGGAAATGCATAGAAGTGGGGGAGGGTAAACCCACCTTCTGGTGTTGACTGCTCCTGGGGCTGGCTCTCCTGTATGGGGGCTTGTTCTGGTTCAGGACTACCTGGGATGCCCTTCAAAATTAAGAGAAGAGTTAAATGGAACCATTTCAGAGTCTTGTGTGCTTTTCAAGATACCACACATTTTGATTACTGAAGAAATCAAAATTTCAGAGCCTGGAAATCTGCATGTACTCATTATCAGACGTACAGAATTTGGACAAGTAACAGCACTGTTTCCTTAAGTTGAGGAATTTTTTTAAAAATCTGACAAGACTATTTGAAATAGATTTTCAAAAAAGAACAATTACTGCTATTGGCTCAAAGCTTCCACTGTCAAGATGTAGAACAGTTTCACTCGGCAGGGATACTGAGGCATAACTGTATTTCATTAGGCTCAATGGAGAAGCAAGAAACCTTGAAGTGGGTCTTTAAATCTATTTTTCACTTTTCAAATCCACTGATTACCCCCCTCTCACCCTACCTTGCACCTAACCTGAAGAAGCTGTATTTAGGAATGGCAGAGAAAAGTGCATAGAGGCATTTCTGCCCTACTCAAAGCATACAAGAATTTATCCTGGAACCCTAGGTATATTCAGAGATAATCCTATAGGCTTTTGCAAAACTCTGAAGACTAGAAGTTGCTTGAAAGAAATATAGAGTTCTCACACAAATCTAGATTCTTCTGTAGCATCTTACTGCCTTGGACATTTGCATTGGCACAGGAAAGATGGGGTATAAATTAATAAATTTTTAAAAAATACTGTTTGCTCCTTCTGTTCAACACTGACATCCTGTGGTCCAGAAGACATTACTAATGCCTTCTAGAGTTCCATTTTGGGACCAACTGCTAATGTCTGTTGAGACGTACACAGTGCAGAACTCCCACCCCCAATTGCCTGGCACAATATTTTTCATGAAAATCACTCTTTGCAAGGTGCTCAACCAACCTCACCTGTTGTTTACAGTATGCAGAGAAACACTATGGTTACACCTGTAGGCTTCTATTGTATGATGCAGGAAAGGAGGATACAAGTGCAAATGTCATGGACACAAATGAAAACTCACTACATAGCTACCCTTCAATATGACCCAGAAATGGTAGCTTGAAGAAAGCTTGAAGCTTTCATGGTAGCTTGAAGAAAGCACCAAAAAAAAATCATGGAACAGAGATTTTTTTACAAGAGAGTACACCAAGTCAGTGAAAGTGGAGAGAAGGCCAAAACATCTCAGAAGACAAAAGCATGGCAATTTTTCTCACCGTTAGTAGATACTCCACAGCTCGATGAGGGTTGTTGTAGCTGGCTCGGAGTGCTGCTACCACTCGCTCTCGCTCATATCCCATTGACATTATTTCCGTCAACATCGTCTCATACTCTGAACCTGTAACTAAAGAAAGAATTCAAAGACAGTTTATAGTGTTGGGGACTGAGTTGTTGTTATGGGTTTTATTTGAACCTTGAATATCAGACAGGACCCAAGATGGGCAAGTGGGCAAAATGCAATGAGCCACTTTGCCTTTACCAGCATCTTCACTAAATGCAGCACAAGCCTCTGCCCACAAGCAACAAAACTAAAAAGACTTGCTCTCAAACAATAGTATCTGGTCCCCAAAGCCTCAAATACAATTTCTATTCTCAAGGGCCCAAGACCAAACCCAATGTTTTCTCTGAGGGCAAGACAGCAATCAATATCTCACATCACAAAAAGAACCAAAGAGATGTTACTATTTCAAGGTCCCAGAAAACCATGGGGCACAAAGGAGCTTTGAATGCAAATGCTAAACCTCATCCTCCCCCTCTTCCAGGAGACCAGACAATGAGAACTCCTGCATCGCAAAACCACAGTTACAATGCTAGACCATGTTTCCTTAGCATCATGGTCACATGAGGGCACCTAGGCTTGGTTGCATGTATGCCACGCAAAGTGTGAATTTGTCTTGTTCTACCTAAAGAAATTAACTTCCAAAATAATAATAGTCAACAGAGACTTTAGAGCCCGTGATGATCCACTGAATCGCTTCAATCAGTGAGACACACAGTCCAACAAAAGCCCCGCCCTACAAAAAAAATCATCTGACTTTTCATATCTGGGACCCTGCTTTAATCCAAACCTATAACACGGTTCCAATTTGTAATGCTTTACCAGGTATATCTTTCTTTTCCTCAATCCTCCTCCCCTGTTCTCTCTCCTGGTACTACTTCTCCCACCTTATTAAAAGACTAAACAAAATATAGTGCTGGTGGCAGTTCTGAGATGCAACCCATCGATGGGTTTTAAAATAACAGCTAATGACCAATGTTCTATACATGCTATCTCTCCATTATCTGTGAAACAGCAATGGAAGATAACCTGTTTTAACTATCATAATCCACCTGGGGGCAGCATCTCCTAAGTTATCTGTTGCTGCTTCAGAGAAGATGGCAGAATCTGGCTTAGACACCATGTATTTACCAGTCAAAATAGAGAGAAAGGAGTATAAAGATTAGAATTGTCAGGTGGTACCTGGGTATAAGGGTCATGAACCAGCTGGGATCCAGGAACTGGCAATCCTGTGGGCAGCTCTTGCCCCAGGTGTTGTCTACAATTCCCAAACACAGCACCGAGCTACCTTGCCTAATGCTGAGCTGGGATCCCTAAGCGCATGCAAAAGCCTAGCACGTGCGCATAGAATCACCAGGTCAGCGCTGGGCAAGCCAGTCTGCCCAATGCTGAGCTGGGGACCCTATGCGCATGAACGAGCCTGACGGATTCACACGAGAGTCCCCACTAGTTCAGCATTGGGCTGGTTGGCTTGCCTGGTGCTGACCTAAGGAAGCCTAAAGCGCATGCCAGGCTCACACATACACCATAGGCTTCCCCAGCCTAGTGTCAAGCAGATGCTCAGCACTAGGCTAAAGAGGATCAGGTGGGATAAGGGAAGAAGAATCCCCTCCTCTTCTGAGGGAGGGAATAATAGCAACCCTGATTAAAGATCCCAACTACAAAGAGACAATTGTGGTAAGCAACTGAGAGCTCTGCAATGTGACCAGCAAGAAAAAGTGCTCACCTACCTAAGGTGGAGGCTGCATCATCATCAGTTCCAATGCTACCTGAAGAGGGAACAGAGCTGCAAATTTAAGAGAAAGAAATAGTAGCTGGGTCCTTCCAGATAACTGAACAAAAAACTGCAAGAACCAAAGTTCAACTAATTTCTTCCTCCCATCATACTCCCAAAGCAGACAATTAGGAAGCTGCTTCATGGACAACTGCTGTGCCTAATGGCTCCCACTCAACTTGACCAACAGTGTGTGGAGTGCTTCCACTTTTAAATGTAGTTCAGGAGTGTTCTCTGGAGAAAGCAGTAGTCAAATTATGGACATCAACCAACCTATATGGCCATTATAAAAAGGCTGACCCTTCATTTACTTTTTTAATGGACCTTACACCTCTCTGTGCACCCTCTTCACAGCAATCTAATTCCCAGTTACCAACCATTGCAATACTCCTGTATTCTGGAAACCTATCAGAGGTTAGAACAATAGTTCTCAAACTGAGGTCTCATGACATCCCAGCCTGAAGGCCCTGGCCTCTGTGCTCTTAAGGCACAGGAAGGAAGAAATGGAGTGATGCTATCCACTGGATCATGCCATTGGATTGGAGGGGCACAGGGGCTTTCTTAGGCTTACCAAACATACACAGGTATTTATATACTGCCTTTCTGATCATGGGATTTCTCCTCTGACTTTATTTGGTTTACACAAGAAAGTAAATCTAACCACCAAGAGGTTTTTACAATTCACTAAGAGGTTCTCTCTTTCAAGAATGTCCTAAATTCTGAGGTGGTTCCCTTTAAATGTCTTTTGATCTCTCTTCTGATCTCTTTGGCCATTTTCTGGGCCCTACTAGAGCCAGAAGCAGTCTCCCAGGGCTGTTGGGAGCCCCACAAAAGCTTCTACAGAGCTCCCCAACATGCAGACAGTGCAGATAACAATCACAAACAGGTGTAATTTATATGCAATTTATACATAATTTTGTCTCAAATTGAATGAAATTGACTCTTTAATAATATCTCTATAGCAGTTAATGAACAGAAATAGCTTGCTTGCCTTGGTAAAGGGGCAGGCAATAAATCATCCATTCTGTGTATGCATAAGGATCCAGGCCAGGACCCCTAGGACGAAAGGGCTCCTCCCTTCTCAGGGAGTGAAATCCCCTCCCATTTGCATCTGAATAAAAAAGAGAACAGCCTGAAACTGAGTTGTTTTAAACCAGGGAAAAGGAAACTGGTTCATTGCCTCCCTGACTAATGAATCCTAACTAATTCATTTACTAGTTACCATGGTAAATAATTGCTTCTGTATTACGTGAAAATAGCTATTCATGGGGATTCTCGGAACCAAATGTCATAATTGGGGAGTCTCTAACCTGTACTTCCAATTTGTGATCATGACTGTTTCCACATGTTGGGGAGAACTGTGGAGCTCCCAGCAGCCCTGGGAGGCTTAAATGAGCACCCTTAGTAAGTCTTAAATGAGCACCCTACTAAAATGGTATGATCCAAAGGACTGCATTGCTCCATTCCTTCCTCCCTTCCCCTTAAGGCAGTAATTTTCAACCTTTTTCATCTCTGATACACTTAACAAGGCACTGAAATTGTCAAGGCACACCATCAATTGTTTTTACCATTGACAAAGCACAGCAGACTCTTCAAATCCCCCAATTTTCCTATTAATGAATGTCAAACCCCAAATTCCCATGGCACACCTGAGGACTATCCTTGGCACACTGGTTGAAAATCACTGCCTTAAGGAGACAGACTCCTACTGAAAGGGTCTGGTAAGTCTAAGCTAACCCCTGCATCAATCCAAAATGGTGCGATCCAGGGGATCATGTTGCTATATTCCCCCCTCCCGTGCAAGAACTTACAGTGGAGTTCAAACTCCAAGAGAGCTTGTGAAAATAGTGCTGAGTTAGAGAACTGAGTCTCTTCTGGGGCATGAATCATTTCTTGACTGGGTCCTTGACCCTGTACATTGCTATCAAATCCACCCTTCCCTCCTCATTTAAGGACTTAGTTTCCATTTTTAAATCCCAAATTCAGAGAAAGATTTTTATCTATATTAACAGCTAAAGGCACACATAAAGCACTGCTAACTGGTAGAAAACAGGATAATCTTCCTCCTGCCATCTGCTGTAGCTGTTTGCATTAGAGGTACAAGCAATGCAACTTGAAAGAATTGAGTGCTGCTGATGGTGATTGGGGAAAACCAAACCTACCCAGCTATGGATTCCATAGAGGAAGCTATCACCAGGTCTTCACACGGCATTTCCTCCCTTAATGGAGTTGTTGGTGTGGGTGCAACAGTAGCTGCTGCAGCTGGTGGCGTTTGCCCAGAGGACGGTGTGAACTCTGAAGAAAGCGATGCATCACTTAGGGAACCAACAGGAGTCCCTGAGCCTGCTTTGTTCTGGACAGAAAACATACCAAAAAAGCATCAGGCATGACAATGAGACATTTCTACCCAATGAATACTTAGCAATTTGCAGAAAAAGCAAAGAGGATTCAAGTCACTTGTGAGCAAGGAAAAGGAGACCCTTCTAGTATTAAAAGCAATATACCTCAAACTATGATGTTTTCAATGCCAGGTAATCTAATCCTCTTGATCCCCACCCCCATTCTGCAAACTCCTTTCTCCACAGTCTATTAAACATGCTTTCATCTGTACACTATCTACAACAGGGGTCCTCAACCCCTGGACCATGGACCTCTACTGGTCTGCGAGACCTTGCAGCTGGGCCACTCCAGAATTGGGAGGCTGGAGCCCCACTGCCTCCAGCCAGAAGAGGCCCTGACTTTTTTGGCTGGAGGTGGCTGTGAGTTCACTCCCAACCCAGCAGACCTCCCAGACTGGGAGCAAACTGTGGATGCATGCCACAGAGGCTCTCATGCACATTTCGTTCCCAGCCTGGTAGTTTTGACTGGCTGAGGGCAAACTATGCAGGTGCACTAGAGCAGCTGGACAAACTTCCACAATTTGCTCCCAGTTGGGAAGAAATACTGGACTCTGTGTGAACTGCACAGTCATGTCCAGCCACTTGGCATGTTTGCCTCCAAGCTCAGTAGAACTACTGTCCTAAAAATGAACTACACAGCATACCCAAGTGGCTGGACACACTTGCACAGTTTGCCTCCAGCCTGGCAGAACTACAAGGTTGGGAGCCAAGTGCGCAGGTGCATTCAAGTGGCTGGACATACCTGTGCAACTTGCCCCAAGCCCAGTACTTCTGCCCAGCTGGGAGCAAACTATGGAGCTGGGTCCAACTGCTTGTGCAGTTCATCCCAGCCCAGCAGTATTACTGAACAGCTGGACAAATCTGCGCAGTTCACCTCCAGCTTCTAAACTATGGGCTTGTGCAGTTTGCCCACAACCCAGTAGTCCCTGGTATTCCAGAATCCAGCTGCTGATATGTAGAAAAAAAATTCCCATGGAACTGGGCCATTGTCCTCAAAAAATGGAGGACTACTGCTCTACCATAGGGATCTCCAAACCTCCAGCCTGGGGCCAGATGCAGCCCTCAAAAAGCCTCCATCTGGCCTTCAGGCAAGCCATGTAATTCTCCAAAGGCAAGAGGAGCTCTGCTCTCCACAACTTGGGAAGCTATGTTGAGGGCTGGGGAGGCTGGACGCATCTCCTCTCTCTGCATATGAAAGCACTTATGAAATAGTTCGAAGATCACTCTCCCTCTGTAATGTTGGAAACTTATTTGAATTCATTCACAAGTTCCATCACTAACATTATTTATATAAATTTATTCAAATTTGAAATGTAAATCAATTCTTTTTCCTTCCAGCCCGACACAGTATCAGAAAGATGAAAAACATCTTCCTACCAAAAGGTTTAGAGAGCCCTGATCTACAGCAGGGTTATTCAAACAGAAGTGTCACAACCCCCGTTTGTGTAAAGGTGTGCCTGTCCCATTAAGGGGAAGGGAAAGAAGGAATAGTAGTAGAGGGAGCCTCCAGAGCACTCTGCTGGAGGGGAATGGAGGTAATTTTTCGTCTCCCCAGGACTCCTGCCAGTCTGCAAAGGAGTCTGGGGAAAGCCTGGGGGGTCTGCAGATTGCTTTGCAGACACCAATCCCCCCCCCCCCCGGGTTTGGAAAAAGTGAATGTTTTGGCGCAATTGAAGCTTTTGAATGCCAAAAACATTTACTTTTTCCCTGCCCTGGGGAAGAGTCTGCAAAGCAATCTGCAGACACCTCCAGGCCGCCCCAGACTTCCACAAAGGCTGGCAAGAGTTCAGGAAAGATGAAAAATCACCCCCATCCCCCTGCAAGGGCATGATTCAAACGATCATGTCACTTCACCAGCTTCTCTCCAGCAAAGTCTAAGGCTGCAAACCTAAAGGCACTTTCCTGGGAGTAAGACCCATTAAACACAATGAGGCTTACTTTTGGTTAGGATTGTGCTCATAGGGAGAATAAATTTCCCCCTAAGTTTGAATATCCTGCTCTATAGCCACTGCAAGAGAAGTCTACTGAAGCACAGTTCCCCTTCTGCTCTAAGAGAAGTATTATTGTGTAGCAAAGGAAGCACCTAGCCCTACCTTGGTGACCATCACCACCACGAAGTTCTTCTCATCAATCTTGTACTCTTTGATGGGGACATCATCACTCAGGATCTTGCCAGCATAGATTAGCTTCTGGCCCGACACTGGGAAAGCCTCTTTGCCTTTTTCAGCCTCAATCTTCTCCTTAAGAATTCGGACCTGTAGGTCAAGACCAATCCAGCTCCATCAGCCAACTTGTATTGATTGCACAAAATGCAATTCTTCCCCCCAAATCAACAGTGAGAATGCCACTTCTTTGAAGAGGCCCTAATAGGCATCATCCCTCAGTAATGAGGCCCTTTTTTTTTTTTTTGCTCTTTGAGTTCATTCTGCGTCTGTTAGCATGGATGGAGAAACAGTTCTGTCCCCTTGGAAAACTTTGCTGCCCAATCCAATCATAGACGAAGTCAAAGATAAACATATATCCAGTACTACTGCCATCATTTTTACATCTGCCAGCTACAGAAAACTAGAGCCCCCAAAATAGTGGTAACAAAACATGCAGCCTCCTCTTTAAAGTGTTGATCTCCATCATTTTATATGAATAGCAATCTATGCTGTAAAGAGGAATGATATTTGCATGAGCATGGCATATACCAAACATTTAGATATTTAGTACAATCTCAAGAATGTGGGCCTGGGCATGGCTGCGCGCTGGACAGCATGCACTGGTGAGTAATGCGCACTGCTGGGCACTGACAGGGCCAGGGGTATCAGGGGGCAGTGGTGGACAGCAATGAGCACAGGGCATTCCTCCTGGACATTCCTCTGCAGCAGGGACCACCATGCACCACCATGAAGTGGTGGTCCCCTAGCCCCCCACCCCACCCCGTTACCATCTATCTACCTATCTACAGTATTTATATCCCACTTTTCAACTGAAAAGTTCACAAAGCGGTTTACAAGAAAATGAAAAAAATTAATAGCTAATTAATAGTTAATGGGTCCCTGTCCCAAAAAGGCTCACAATCTAAAATGCAATCTTCCCATCTTCCCCGATGCACCAGTCCTCACAATGCACCAAATCGTTTCATGTTTCTAGACCCAGCAGTTGAGGCTGGATGTTGATCGGTCAGTCTTCAATGTTAAGTATAGGGACAAAACACACTTCACCCGTTTTCACCACCTATGGGGTTAAATTCCTAAAGATTGGTCCTTAGTGGAACTCATGTCACGCAAGGAATATCCTCCCCAAATTTCATGCTTCTATGTCCAGGAATTGGGGCTGGTTGTTGATCAGTCAGGGATTCTTCAATGTAAAGTATAGGGACAAAAATGCGTTGTGCTCCTTTTCACCTCCTTCTGTAATTTCCAAAAATTGGCTCTTACTGGGTGTCTAATTCCTTACAACAGGAATAACCGCCCTAAATTTCATGCTTCTAGGTCCAGCAGTTTTGGCTGGGTGTAGATGAAACACAAGATCCAGGACTTTACATCTCCCTCAAAACCCAAAGCGGTACAAGACGAAGAGGTGAGTGAGTGAGTGAGTGAGTGAGTGAGTGAGTGAGTGAGTGAGTGAGTGGTGCTAGCTGATCTTATCTGTTGTTGTGGGAGTAAAACATTAAGAATATTTTTGGGCACCAGGCAGTGTCCAGATTTGTATAGGTTCTCACAACCTGTTTTTTTTCCTAAAAACTTCTGCTTGTAGCACAGATGCTATCTGGTTTGCAAGGTCTGGTTTGTACAGGGCAGATTCTGGCTAGACGGCCTTGCCCTGAGAAGGAATATGGACTTTAAATTCTTTTCAACTACAGCATACAAGACAGGTCAAAAGCCAAGGGTTGCCATTATTTCAGGAAACTTCACATCTGAGGCAAACACGCTTGACAGCTTCACTCAAGAAAGGGAGATTTCCCAAACCCAAAGATTTAAGAAACAAGTGAAAGAAGTCTAAAGGCCTGCTGCAAGATTATTCACACAGGAATATTATTAGAATAAATGTGACTTCATTCCAATACTTCTTGCAAATTACAAAATTTCCCTAATTTTTACTGCACTAGGGTTTTAATTTTAAGATGCACCTAGTTTGTATGAATTGCTGCTATGGAGCATATTGAAAGCTGAACAGATTCCATGTGTTCAATTGCCTCAGATAAGACTAACTCTCAGTTACATGCAGTGGAAAAATAGGATTACTTCTCATTTTCTGGCAACCAACAGCTAGCTAATGCCAATGGACGTACTGAGAAGTGTTGCATACCATAACCTTATGTAGCAAATGAGTGTGTGTAGAACTGCCACCTGATCATTCAAAGGCAGCAGCATTAAGAAGTGATATCTTGTGTACTCCCTCTTCTGCTATAACACAGAAAGACTACACAGAAAATAGACGTCAATACAGTTGTGGATCACAGTGTAAACTATGCTTACTTACAGTCTACATAAATAGCATTGTAGAGTATCAACTTACAGTCCACATAAATAGCATTATAATGGATATGTACCACCATAACACACAAATCTGCTACCATGTTCACTTTCACATCCATGGAATCCTTCAGAACACACACATGCAAATATGCAAGAACACACAAACGAACGCACCCCCATATTTTATCAGTGGCACTGCAGATTATTACCAATGCCTGCTGCATTGTGACTGGCCAAGATCCTCCTCCCCTCCCAACAGCCCTGCGAGGGAGGCCAGGCTGAGAGGGAGGGACTGGACAAGGTCTCCCTCCCCTCCTGCTCTCCTCACAACAGCCCTGTGAAGGAGGCCAGGCTGAGAGGGAGAGACTGGCCAAGGCCGCCCTGCCCTCCTGCTCTCCTCACCACAGCCATACGAGGGAGGCCAGGCTGAGAGGGAGAGACTGGCCAAGGTCTCCCTGCCCTCCTGCTCTCCTCACCACAGCCCTGCGAGGGAGGCCAGGCTGAGAGGGAGAGACTGGCCAAGGCCTCCCTCCCCTCCTGCTCTCCTCACCGCAGCCCTGCGAGGGAGGCCAGGCTGAGAGGGAGAGACTGGCCAAGGTCTCCCTGCCCTCCTTCTCTCCTGACCACAGCCCTGCGAGGGAGGCCAGACTGAGAGGGAGAGACTGGCCAAGGTCTCCCTGCCCTCCTGCTCTCCTCACATCAGCCCTGCGAGGGAGGCCTGGCTGAGAGGGAGAGACTGGCCAGGATCTCCCTGCCCTCCTGCTCTCCTCACCACAGCCCTGCAAGGGAGGCCAGGCTGAGAGGGAGAGACGGGCCAAGGTCTCCCTGCCCTCCTTCTCTCCTGACCACAGCCCTGCGAGGGAGGCCTGGCTGAGAGGGATAGACTGGCCAAGGTCTCCCTGCCCTCCTGCTCTCCTCACCACAGCCCTGCGAGGGAGGCCAGGCTGAGAGGGAGAGACTGGCCAAGGTCTCCCTGCCCTCCTGCTCTCCTCCCAAGAGCCCTGCGAGGGAGGCCTGGCTGAGAGGGAGAGACTGGCCAAGGTCTCCCTGCCCTCCTGCTCTCCTCACATCAGCCCTGCGAGGGAGGCCAGGCTGAGAGGGAGAGACTGGCCAAGGTCTCCCTGCCCTCCTGCTCTCCTCCCAAGAGCCCTGCGAGGGAGGCCTGGCTGAGAGGGAGAGACTGGCCAAGGTCTCCCTGCCCTCCTGCTCTCCTCACATCAGCCCTGCGAGGTAGTGCTGCTCCTTCAAGGGGCCCCAGTGTGTATGTGTGGGGGGGGGGGTAGGGGAGCTGGAAGGCGCCCCTCAGGAGTAGAGTCCCTCCCTGCTGCCTCCCCGCAGGGGCCTGAGGGCTCAGAGAGGAGCCCTAAGTGGGGAGGGCGGAGGGGGGAAAGGCAGGCCCAGCCCTCACCGTCTCCTCAGGCTCCATGCGGATCTTGAAGGTCTGCTGCTGCAGGGTCTTCAGAGTGACGGTCACCGTCATGGCGGCGACTGGCGGTTCCTCCCAACGGACTCAGCGGGGGGTCCCCACAACAACATGCAACTTCACGCCGCCGCCATCTTACTCCACACCTTCGCGCCACTTCCGGTCCCAGCCAGGAAGTGGCTCTGACTCCCACGTGACTGAAGGCGTGGGTGCGTGCACACGCCACGAACGAGGTAAGGCTAGGCTTATCCAGCTCTATGGTTTAAAAAAAGAGCTAGAAAGAGGCTAGAGTTACGTATGGAGGTCGATTCACAGCACTGCGAGTTCAGTGGAGCTCTGACAGCAGCTAGATCCTTGTTTCTTGTTGAACAGCCTGCCCATTGAGTATCCAGATACATGGATTTCCATGATTTTTCCAAAAACCAAGTTATCATTTATTGAGTGCAAGGAAAGTTAATACAACCCTCGACTCACTTTTGATCTATCTTAGGACAGGATATTAACACCATTTATCATCAGCTGATACAATAACAGTAGCGTAATTTAAGGAATTGGAAGTCTACTACAGGTAGAGGAGGCGCCATGTCATTAATTTAAATGTCAAGGTCGCTGTAAAGACAGCTTTGTTTGAACACCTATTGACTCAAGATCACAAGAGACCAACTCTTGAGACCTGACAGGTGTTAAGGACTGGACCATGTATGGATCTAGGATCATGATCTAAAGCAGACCTACTCTGCTTCCCAAAGTATCATTTGTAACTACTCAGGTGGTTGATTTTTTTCATCCTCATCCATGATTTTTACTAGGTATGGGAGCACCTTTTGGGAGTTGTCTGAACTCCTCAGAACTCATTCTGATGGCCCTGCATTCCTTTTCGCATGTCTTTAATCGGAGCTTAAGGCACAATTGCTTACTCACAAGTATGTGTGCTGTTCCAGTGTCCATTCAACAAGGCTCAATACATTTTCCTAACCATCTTGCAGGGATTTTTCTTGAGTGCTTTTGGAGTCTTTCATGTTTCCTCTCAGCCTGTCGTTTGGCATAGGCCCACAGTGCAATCCTAAGTCTGTTTACTAAGAATCAAGTCCTACTTCCAGGAAAGTGTTTAGGATTGCAGCCAAACATGGCTCACATATTCATGATTAAACACCATGCTGATGCTTCACTTTAAATAGGACTCTACAGATTTCCTTGACATCAACTACTCAGTGTCATGACACATCAATATTCAGAATGAATAGATTCCACTGATAGTTTGTGAATTAATGCTATGGTTCTATCCAAATTGTAAGGAAAGCAAAATAGCTTAGCAGCTAATATCACATCCCTCATCCAAATGAAAGAAATCACAATGGAATCAGCAGTTGGGCCAGACATGAAGTTTAATTTAATAGAAATTTTCTTCGGTCTTTCATACATTCGAGTGTGAACAAATGAGATGACCCCCTATGGTGTTAAGTCTGCCTCCCGAAGCCCTTTCTTCAGTTCCTTAACTCCCTGCAAATGACATTTTAAACACAAAAAACTAAAAAAGAAAAATGAGCAGGCCTTGCTCCTCCAGTTGCAGCTCTTCAGTGATCTACACAGTATAAAGTTATCATATGGCATAACCAGGTAATTAGAGGCCACTGAAACAGTAGAAGAGTTAGCTTGCTCATTCTTAGTGCTTTTTAAAAAGTGGTTTGGATAACTGGCACAGGAGCACAAGGGACTCAGTACAGTTTGTAGTTCTTCCTAGAACAAGGAAGATGGCTTTACACATAGTACAATACTGTTGTCTCAATGTCTGCTTTGATGCATGGAGAAAACTGTCTAGTCCCTAGCCCTAGCCTTATATGTAGGTATAAAAACCCAATGCTCACAAACGATCTTTTAAAAAGAAAAAGATTAGCAGAACAAAATAGGATGGTGAAAAGTTCAGAATTTTTTGCACGTTTCTGGAGAGCTACTAGAGGCAGCAACTTTCACCCAAAGGTTGGCCCTTTAAAAAAAATGAAGGGTCAAATGGTATAGTACCCATTTCAAAGGGTTATGTTCTTACAATTAACCTTCTTAAGATGTAAGCTCTAGTTTCCCTCTACACATGTGAATAAGTGATGGCATTTGGGAAGAAGGTTAAGACAAAACACACACACCAATAAAAAAAGAAAGTTCTTGTGTCTCATAGAGACATTACTGTTATTCCCTCTCCTTAGTTGGGTTCAACCAAGCAAACCGCATGGTGCAGGCCCAGGGTGAGGCTCAGCCAACAAGCACACCCAACAACCCCAATCACAGCTCATCCTTCACTGGGCCCTCTGTTTCTTCCTCCTCATCCTTTTCTTCTTCCTCATCTTCTTCATCTTCATCCTCTTCATGATCTTCACCCTCTGGTTCATCATCTCCTTCTTCCCCTTTCTTCTGGTCCTCCTCTTCCTGCTTCTTTCGCTGCTCCTCATCCTGCTGTTCCTTCATTTTCTTCTCAGCATCCTAATAAAAGATTAAGAGAAGGGGTACAAAATCACAATAGGAACTAGAAGTGGAACTATCCAAGATCATTTAAAGTACAAAAACAGTTAAGACATGACATTCAGATTCTTCAAATCACATGACTGAGGAAATTACTACCTACCTATATGGATCCGGAAGGGGAAAACAATAATTTTGCTTAAACTAGATTTGAAGAATAAGGAGTTTTATGTTTAAAAAAGACTGAACATTACTCAGAATCAAATGTCAGTCTTTTATATTCAAATTTTCACAGATAAAATTATCAAAGCAACCCATTTGTCCTTCAACTCAGCCTCCTGTGGTTCAGTTCAAGATGTGTAAGGCATTCATTTGAGGACAGAATAAATGTTTACAAAACTTATGAAAAACCACACAAAGAGTTACACAGAGGTAACACTGAACCTTCTCAATACAAGACTAGAAAAAATGTCTCACCTTAGTGGCACCCCAGGTTTCATTGCCAACTTCTTCAGCAAACTTTTCATCATCAGTTATCAGAAAGTTGTCAAAAATTGTGCCAGACTTGACCTGAAGCAATAAAAGTATAGGAAACTCTTAAGCTGAATTGACATCTACTTGAGCAATGAGAGCAAAAAAACATTATTACTAACCACGCTAAATGCAATTCTTTCATCATTAGTAGGTTTCAAGTCAACGTAATATAAAACCTTTTCTCTGCCACAAGATCCTCAATGCAGTTTACAGCAAAAAATAAAAAACTCTACTCGAATTAAAATATTTACATCTGCCACATGTAGCAATATGAATTGCCACATGCAATAGCCTCCAAAGCTAGAAAAACCCTGACAGTAACCATTCAAATACACACAACAGGACTTAAGATCACCTAGGTTAAAAAAAATGCACTGCAGATACTTCATGCAGAGAATATGTTTGATGGGTTCCAGACATAGACTAAGGGCATAATCCAGAGTAACTACGTGGAGTCCTTGCTCCGATGTAAGAACAATTTGCTCTGGATTGCAATATGAATTTCCCATAGGTTTTTACTAGGTAGTGCAGTAACTTAGGGTACACATAATGTCTCTTACGTGCTCCTGTAGTTACTCTGGATTGTAGGGTAAGCACTTTTTGAAACAGATTCTGCCAAGGTGTCCTGGGCCTAGGTGTTCTTTAATAAGACAAATGCACAAGCCAGCAACCAATATAGAGTTAAGATTAGATTAGGTGTATGTAAAATAATTCCAAATAGGAACTAAGCTGCTTCCTTCTTTGTAAACATTGCTGCTTGAGGACAGCTAATAGAAAAGGCTATTTTATAATGGTGTTAGTATATATTTTCTATCCCATTAGTCACATATACATGGAAAAGCATGTAACCATTCAGGCACACACTTCAGTATCAAGCATACACCTGAAGGTCTTCTGAATGCCAGCAAATCCAGATTAGTAGATTCTGAAGCTGGAAGGAAACTCACCTGCCACAAGTCCAAACCAATGACACCAAAGTTATCATAGGAATATAAAGTGGCATCAGCTGTGTATTCAGGATTATCTATTTCAGGGTGAATCCATTTCCCTTTGTAGTCTGGGTTGTCAATCTGACGAGGTTTCCACTCTCCCTGTAAAGCAGGAATTTGTTACAAGAGAAAATCCAGATGCTATTAGAACATACAGAGACATACAATTATATGGAGTTTAGAAAATTACATGGGGGAAGGAAGCATATGAATGAAAAAATAATCTTCCATATTAAAGGATGGGGGTACAGTCATAATTCTTTGAGGGTACAAGCATTTCTGATAGCGTGAAGTGGAAGAAACTCATTTTCTTTTGCAATCTCTTTTCCGGACATCTGTGAGTCATTCAGTTCTAGCTTGAAATTAATATGAAGGTGATCAACCCTGGACTGCATGTTACATGCACAAGGACCATGATAAAGAGTACTAGGGCATGGATGCTTTTGTATCCCTCTTGTCCAACACAACCTAAAAGCAATTTGAGTCTTGTCCTTGGCATACAAGCAGTTAAAATGTTACTGCTATTGACAAGAAGTTTCCTGTTTTTGTAGAGAACAAGCCAATTAGAAACAAAGAAAGTTTTCTCCTTGAGCCAATGGTGAGCTAGCTCATTTTGTACTAAGAGCAGGAAAAAAATCCAGAGTGAGAGATCAAAAGCGTAATACAGTAATTAAAAATTTTCTGATACAGTTAAGATCAACTTTATTCTATAGGTGTACTACTAAGAGGCCCTCTTTGCACCAGAAGCACTGCAGCAACCAATATAAGTTCTGTCTCCCAGTTAGAAATTTACCCATGGAAAGATTTAATCCAGTGAGCAACATTTAAGAAAGGATACATGCTGCACCAGAGAGCCACCTTAGAAGCATGTTGTGTTTATTTTGAAAGCATTTAAAAGGAAATTCTGCTACCCAGAGAAAGAAAGGGTTTCAAAACATAACTAAAAAGCAGCTATTCTAAATCATTATTGTATTTAACCTTGTACTCTGGATTCTGGATTACTGGAGGCTCCCACTCTCCATCCATCTCTTCATCCCAGTCCTCAGGTTTCTTGGCATCAGGATCAGGAATATGTTCTGGTTTATCCCAGTCCTGTAAAAAGCAGATTGAACACAATCAAATTGCACTGGTGGACATGTACCCTCTTTTTCCATTTCTACTGCCCTCTTCAAATCAGCAGTCTCCAGCAGCTGCAAAATCTTAGCACCTTCCTCCTCCTGAGAAATCAATAGTTTTCTCATTTTTAATATTCAGGCCCAAATTATTTGTGATAAAAAGACAGGTTTTCCCCCCATTAGTCTGAAGTGCTGTGTAAACCAATGACAACAGTGGCTAGATAACCCCCACTTACCTCCGGTTTACTATCTTCTGGATCATCTATCTTGGCTCTTTCATCCCAGTCCTCTGGTTTTTTTGCCTCTGGATCCTTAATTTTCTTGGGGGGTAGAAAATCCCAATCATCCTCCAAGTTGCCAGACTCAACTTTGTTGTTGTCGATCTTTACCTCATAAGTATTATCAGGTCGAACAATGAGAGTGTACAGATGACTCAACTCATCATCCTGTAAAAAGAAATGTAGCTTAGATTGGGGACAACAGATTCCCAGTTTTTTCCTGCCAAGCAAGATTTAGCAGTGGCCATGCTTCCTTTACAGAAGGATTTACCCAATCCAAAATTACAGAAAATGCAAGTACCATTACAGAAAGCATCCTCTTTACTCAAAACTAATACTGACTTTTTTCAGCCAAATTTAGTCTCCAAAATTGAGTGTGCATTAGATTCAATGGCGCATTAGATTCAGGTAAATTCAATGGCAGATTTGATTCAATACAATATTTTCATTATAAGTACAGGTCAGTATTATGTTTAGCAGTTTATAATATTGTACTACGAAATGTAACAATGTAATCCATTGTTGTACGGACTTTACTAACTAGTGCAATTAGGTAAAAATCATAACAAAACCATTGTAAAATTATTGTTGTCATATAACTCATGTTATATGCAGTAAAATTAAATTTTGCATTTGCTTTGCAGCTGCACATTACAAGCACCAGTAAAAACTTTTTATCTCAAGATTTTTAAAACTGGGGGCATTAAATCTGAGTAAATATAGTAGTTCCCCTCCAATAAGGTAGAGGGAAATAACTCATTTTAAATATTCTTATTACTCACCTTACAACGAATCTCCTTATTAATAAGAACATTCTTGCCTTTGTAGTTGAAGATCACATGAACTTTCTTAGTACCTGGTCCACAGATATCCGGACCTGCATTAGAAAGAAAACATTCGAGGAAAACACAAATGAATCAAGTACATACTTGGGAGGAAACGCTATAGGATAGTAGTTTACAAAGTGGGGTTTGGGACTCCCTTAGGGGTCAAAAGTTCATTTCAGTAGGGATGCAAAAAGTTGAATGCCACCATATTGGAATCTGGCACTCAAGCAGCTTTCCAGGGTCTAAGTCTCATTGAACACAGTGGGATATATTTCCAAGTAGACATGAAGGCGCTCTAGCATCACAGTGATGTCACTTCTTGTTGGAAGTCACTTCTGGCCAAGATTATCACTTCTGAGGTGTTGTCCCAGGAGAAATGGTCATTTTCAGAAGGGGGCCCTGAGCTGAAATGCTTAAGAATCACTGCTTTAGGGTGAAACATTTCTCCACTGCCTCAAGGAACAAGCTGCTGTTCTATAGATTAATATCAAATGTCAAAACAACTATTTCCTCTAATTAAGTACTCACCAAACATGATATTGTATTCAGATTCCCCGTGCATGTCCTCTTGCTTAAGAGTTGAGGGGAAGAGCTTCACATAACCACCTCCACAGTCAATGTTTTGCTCATGTTTCACTGTAAACTGCACCACCAGAGTCTTGTCCTTGTTGCTGAAAGGTTCAAATCTGGTGGAAATAGCATAGAAACGAGCATCCTGGCTTGTCTGAAGTCCTGAAAAAAATGTAACATACTGTCAAGTCTACAGAACAGATAAGGATAAAATTGCTTTCATTTAAGCCATATATGAAGCATTCAAATTTAGCTGTAATAGTCTCTGCAAATCTTCTCCATAGATATGACTTACAGAACATGCAAAAAGAAAGTAAATTCAATATATCTCTAGTAAACTGGAAGGGAGGATGCAAGTGACAGTTTGTTTTATGGGTTCTGAAGCTTCTGTACAGTCTTCTGCAAGATAACAGAAGTCAAAATCCATTCTAGATTATTTGATCAAGAGATTACCTACAGTTCATCATTCAAAGCCTTGATTATAGCTCTGCCCCAAAGCCAGCTATTGAAATAGCGTATCTCCAATCCTACATGCAGTGCCACCTAAAATCCAGTAACTTGTATAAACAGCACAACAGCCACTGAACACAGAGACTGCTTACACCTATTCAACTATAAAGATAATACACAATTGGTATGCAAATTTGCAATTAAGGATTTTAATTTAACCTATAAGATTCCATTTGCAACTTGGTTTTGAAGAAATACTACTCTATTATATCATCTCCTTACCTTTATCTTTCTCTGCATCACCATAGAATTTGCCAGCAGATAGTACGAATTTCCCATAGTCTGATTTATGCTTAGATTCTACCCAACGGTTAGTCCAGGCATCTAAGGAGACAAAATAAGGCAACAGTTAACTCAAAGGGCTACAACAATTCACCTACTAAATAAACAGTGGGTAATAAGAACACTACACTTTTCTGTTCCGTTTTAACACATGACTACTGTACAGGAAAAGACTACATTGTACTTCTGCAATATGCCACTCAACCATTCTTGATCCCCTGTGTTACAAAGAATTATTTTGCAACAAGCTTTCAAGAACGTAAGAGAGAAAACAAGATCGAAAATATTCTTGTATAACACTGTGAGAATGTATAATTATGGAAACAAAGTGCCTCTCTCAAAGAAGCACTTTATTCTAAATGAAAGTTTCATTTGTTTTAATTAACTGACAACACCTTGAAGCAAACCAAGAGTCAACATGGTGCAATTTTGCTGTGCTTAGTTATCAGGCTACCCTCTATGCATTGATCTTAGTACTGCCCACTACTAGGACTGGGGGAGAAAGATGAACATTCCCTGAGTAATCTATTTTGTCCAGTCAACTGGTATTTTTTTCTTAACACATAAAATTGTATTCCAGTGGACTTGAAAATTTTTTATGGATTTATTCTTATGTAACACTAACATTTATGTCCATGCTGACAGCTAACCAAATATCTTTATTCATATACTCACTTTGCAAGGAAAACACAATTTAAAAAATATGAAAATTGAAATTCTCTATCAACAGAAGAAAACTACACTTTAGGAAGACAGGTTCCCACAGAAGCTTTTTTTGAGATCTGAGGTCATCCAGCCTATGATTTCAGAAACAAATTAACAGCTGCCAACAAAACGAAACAGCAATCTCCCTGCCCAGCTTGTTTCATATTTGGCAGTTAAAATAGTACAAATTATTATACAAAGATACCAGATATTAACACACAATATAATCAAAATACATGTGTAGACTTTTAAAGAAAAAATTCCTAGCATAGGCTTTGTTGTTCTTAAGTTATTCATGTGGCATCTACACCTATCACTTTGATACCCCAGCAATGGGCGGTCTGTGTGTTCTAGAGAATCCCTGAGCGACCTATTTAGCCCACATTCTATGTCCCTATGGCCCATGCTGATTAAGGTTTAATGATCAACTCCCTATTGCATCCTTGAGCGTGACTAGACACAACCAGTTTCCTATCATGCATGTTGCTAACTAGTCTTCTCCTATGTATTTTTTTAAAGGTTCCACCACAGTTGACAGTAAAGCAGACTAACACCACCACTCTAACCTAAAACTGAAATGAAACCAAGGCTTTAAAGAAGGGCACAGCAAGACTGCTGCACTACCCTTCCATAGGGTTCCATCTCCAAGACACAACACTTTTTAGAAAACCATCTTAAAATACAATACTCTTTTGTAACCCATTCATCTCTCTCCTTTATTTAAAACTTACCATTCAAATGTAACTGGAGCTGTCAAGCAGATGCTCAGATTTTTCAAACACAAAAGAAACCAGAACTCTACATGTGTCTACAACTTTTGACATTGGTATCCCTCCCATCCCTTGGCAAGGGATAGGGCCAGAGGATGGGGGGGAGTAGAAATTACTGATAGTCTGCATAAGTGTACTGCTATAACATTGTTACACCTCTTGTCTCTGCCACAATCTATTCAGATGGCTCTGACCTTCACCCAGCCCCCTGTAATACAGAAAACAACTCTGCCAGATCATTCAGGCTGCTAGTACACATATATACAGGTATACACATATACGTATGTATATGCATACAATTCTGTGTGTATATACACATACGCAATTTCTGTGTGCGCGTGTACATATACATATATATGCATAAGTATACACGTGTTTATGCATATATATGCAAATGTTTATATACATGCATATATTTATATGCATGTTTATATACATGCATGTATACATATACACAGTGTTTACTTGAATATAATGCACCATTGAATCTAATGAGCACTCTAATTTTGGAGACTGAATTTGGCTGGAAAAGGTGTTATATTTGAGTAAATACAGTATATAAGCACAAATATTATATTTACACGTGTTACACATATATAAGTTTTGTGTGTATATTTGTGTACACACAAATCGATTTGAGTAGGAAAGCAAGAGAAAACCTTTCCATTTGATTGTATGCCAGAGTAATAGTGATCATCTCTCCCCCACCCCAGTTTCACTTTCTCAATCCCAAAGCCTGCCCCACCTACAGCACCCCCCAAGCAGGACCCATGGCTGTTTCTTGGGCTGAGGGTGCAATTCTAAAGACACTTTCCTAGGAGTAAGACCCACTGAGCACAATAGGGCTTGCTTTTGAGTAGACATACTTAGGAGGCTGCTATCAAAGACACTTTCCAGGGAGTAAGACCCATTGAGCACAACAGGACATGGTTTCGAGTAGACATGGTTAGGATGGTGCTGTTAGGCTTAGGACGAGGTCAGGCAGTAGGGTGGCGCAGCCAGAGTACCCCAACCAGCCACCCCACTAAGCCCCCAAAGCACCCTCAACCCCACCCTGCCCCAGCCTGCCCAGGGTGCCTCCCAAGCCCCATCCTCCCTCCTTCCCCCCCCCTCCGGTTCCCAGCAGGGTCTCCTCCTCCCTCGGCGACCCCTACGACCCCTTCACTCACCCCCATCCCCGAACTCCTCCCTGAAGTACTGGGCGGGCCCCGCCGACACCACAGCCAGCAGGGCGCAGAAGGTGAGGAAGGGACCCATTTTCTTCCAGCAGAAGGAGGTTTCTGGCCCTTTAAGGCACCCCGACTTGACCCTCCTCCCCGACAGCGGCAACCGAACAACTGCAGCCGGCGAAGCGCGTTCGCGGACGCTTTATACTCGACTCATCGTTGGGCCCGCCCTCGCTACCACCTGATTGGTCTCCCGCGCTCGAATGGCTGCTGCCATTGGCTGACCGTCTGCACGGCGGGCCGGGCAGCACCCCCGAACGTTGGCGTCCCAGATGGCCGCTTCCCATTGGCTGCCGCGATCAGCCAATGAGGCACGACCACGCGTTCGGGGGGAGACGCCCCCTCCCTCCGCCGTGTATGCGTCATCGTGGAAGGGGTTTTTTTTTTTGCTCAACACCACGTGACCCGAGCTGACCTTAAAGGGCCAGTTCAAGACAGTATAGTCAGCTGTCAGTCAAGCATAATTGCTTTGCATTGCACTGGGGGGTTCCATTTCAAGTGCAGTTTTTAACTCATAGAAAGAATATTGCTGCAATCCTAACCATGTCTACTCAAAAGTAAACCCCATTGTGTTCAATGGGTCTTACTCCCAGGAAAGTGTCTTTAGGATTGCAGCCTATGAGTGACAAGCACTCCCTACAGCAGCGGTTGTCAAAGTGGGGGTCGTGACAGTGTGGGTGCCGCCATCTTGGATTCCGGCACTGGATGCCACCATCTTAGAATGAGGCACTCAGGCTGCTTTCCTGGGAGTAAGTCTCATTGAACACAATGGGAATTACTCCCGAGTAGACACGGCGGTCCCTTGCACCACAGTTACCCTGTGTTTGAGGTCACTTCTTCTTCCAGCCATGACATCACTTCCGGGGGGACCCGGACAGACTGTCGTTCTCAGAAAGGGGGGGGGTCGTGGACTCAAATGCTTGAAAACCACTGACTGCCCTAAACCCAGGAAGCTCACATCACATTACCCAAGCCCTACAGACTGCCATAGGCCAAGATGCCTTACGACAGGATTCTCCACACTTCTCTGCCAGAGGGCCACATCGAATATATGGCATGGTGATGAGAGCCGGAAAAAAATAAATACGTTTTAAATAAACTGATTAGAGATAGAGCTCATTCGTTCTTCTAAGCTTATAAGTTACAAGATTTCTCCAAGCACCAACACACAATGATGGGATTCAAAGAAATTAAGAACCGGTTCTCTGCCCATCTGGCAGCCACTTTTAAATGGCTATTTTTAAACTCTATATGTCCTATCTCTCGTTAACAACCGGTTCTATAGAGAAGGTGCGAACCTGCTGGAGCCCACCACTAGCCCCATAGAAATAAAGCAAACACTTGAATGGACTTCTGTTCCCTCACCACACAAGTGCTTTATTTTACATGTACAGGAGTATATAACTCAGAACCAGCACATCACAGTATATAGTATATTACATCAGTATATAACCAGTGGTGGGATTCAAATAAATTAACAACAGGTTCTATGTCCCATTAGTAACAGGTTTTCAGAACCAGGCACTCATTAGCAAAGGGTTCTATAGAACCTGAAGCCCATCACTGTATATAACTCAGAACCAGCACATCACAGTATATAGTATATTGCATCAGGACAGTGATGGGATTCAAAGAAATTAACAACCGGTTCAATGCCCATCTGGCAACCACTCTTAAATGGCTATTTTTAAACTCTATATGTTCTATCTCTTGTTAACAACCGGTTCTATAGAGTAGGTGCGAACCTGCTGGAGCCCACCACTGATCAGGAGTATATATAACTCAAGACCAGCATATCACAGAAAACACCCAGACCATGTTCCAAGCTGTGGAAGCCTTCCAGACCCTCAAACTCTTCAGGTGGGCCAAAGCTGACAGGACCAGATATTTGTCACAGGCTGGATTGGGGCTCACCATCTGGCCTTGAGCCGCAGTTTGGAGACTCCTTCCTTGTGAGATATCTTAGCCATGCAGTCCAACATTAACCATCCAGTGCAGGCCTCAGCCTTTCCCATTCAGATGCTGAAACAAATGTGGGCCTTCTGCACGTAAACTGAGACCCAGAACAGTGGTACTCGGTCATTTCAGTCTGAGATCCCCTTCTGAGAATGACAATATGTCCAGGATCATTCAGAAGTTATGGCATGGCTGGAAGTGTCATTAAAGGTGCCCAGTGCCAGATTCCAAGATGGTTACACCCAGCTTTTCACAACACTCCGAAATTAAGTTGTAACCCCCGCAAGGCGGTCCTGATCTCCTATATCTCCTATATTACCTATATTTCTAAAACTGAAAAGTCACTGACTCATCAACGTGCAGCCAAAACCGCTGGATCTAGAAGTGTGAAATTTTGGGGGACGCAATGGTGGGCAGATGCCGGTTCGGGCCTACTCGCCCGAACCGGATCTTCCCACGTGGCGACCGCTGGAAAACTGCCCAGAGCCACGGCTGGCAAGAGCCGTGGGACCGGTACGCAAGCGGCCGCCTGGTCTCCTGAAGCGGGGCTTCAAGAGACACAGTGCGATAGCGTCCAACGCATGCGCACTGAGCCGCTCCTCAGGGCGGCTCAGTGCGCCTGCGTCAAGCTTGACGCAGGTGCACTGAGTCTCCCTCAGTGAGACACACTGTGCATGCGCCAAGCCTGGCGCATGCGCAGTGAGGGCCCGCCCCTCGCCCCACCCCCTGACCCCAGCCCCACCCCTGACCTCGGGCCCACCCCCCAACTTCCGGTGAACCGGATCTTGGAGCTCGGTGGGCCCATCACTGGGAGGGTGTTCCTTCCATGACACTAACCTAGACCACTAACCTAGAAGGTCCAGGTTCAAATCCTCCCCCAGCCATGAAACTTCCTGGGTGACCTTGGGCCAGTCACTCACTTTTTTAAAGCTGCCTTTGGCATCTTCTTTGGCATAGGAAAGGCAGCAGACAGACATACAGTCTCCTTTGAGCCATCATCCCTCCCCTTATGAAGAATTTATGAAATTATTATGCTACGTATAAGATCCCACTATGGACTTTTGTAATGCCACCATTACCTGACTGTGCTCTGACTGGTTGTGGCTTTCCAAAGGTCTTAGCAAGGGCAATCCTTTTGTTTATCTGGAGACCGATTTGGAACTGGAGGTGCCAGGCCTTAAAAATGCAATATATATAAAATATATTTTTTAATGGCTCAGAAGAATCAGCTCAAAGTTGGCAAACTGCTTACCACACTTCCAAAATAGGTAATGTCAGAACCAAACCAAAGTAGAGAATTTGCAGTCCAGTCCTATACATGAAGGCCTGTATGTCCAATCCTATACATGAATCAGAAGTCCCATTGTGTTGAATGGGTCCCATTGTGTTAATGAGTCCCATTGAGAAATTACCCTAGATTGAAACTATGACTAGATCTCAGTGGTTTGGGTCCAGGTTTCCCATTTCAAGCTATTATTTGACTCCTCCCTCGCCCTCGCCCCCAATGATATAATATTGGAATTCTTTTTCCCGAAAGCCTAGTTAAAATGTCTAGAAGTCATCTGCTTATTTCTTGACACCGATTCCTAAAGACTGTAGGCCAGTCCTGAAGAGTTATCAACCTCTTTGTGTCTCTATCTTCATCCTTTCATACCCTTATCTCTACTTCCTTCTCTTTGATCTTTCTTATATATACCCCTGCTGGTGATATATACTATGCTATTATAAGCACAATAATATTAATAGTATAAATTGCTGCATACTGTCAAATCAGGAAATTTTAGTGAATGCAAGTGTGACTGACCAGCAGAAAATTGGCAGATTAAGCAACCTCTTGGCAGATTAAGCAAAAGATTAAAAATTGGCAGATTAAGCAACAGCTCTACCCATTGAAAACCGTCCTATTTGTACAGCTATTACAGGCACAGGACCTTCCCCCATCCTCCCAATGAACAAAGACTTACCTACTGTTATTAACTGAAACATTGCAGTCTCAATGAATGCAGAGCCAAAGTAACCAATGCTTTTAATGCAGCATTATGAATTATAGAATTGTATGTGTGTTATGCAGTGATAGGTTTCAAAGAAATTAACAACCAGTTCTATGCCCATCTGGCAGCTACTTTTAAATGGCTATTTTTAAACTTTATATGTCCTATCTCTCATTAACAACTGGTTCTATAGAATAGGTGTGAACCTGCTGGAGCCCACCACTGGTGTTATGTTCAATCTTTTTCCTATCTCACCTCAGCTCTATATTCAACATGTGGAAATCAGAGCTGAATTTCTCGCAGGAAAATCAAAAAAGTGAGCAAGATAAAGACTTATGGTCCAATTTTAGCTGGCCCTAGCTTTACAATGTTGTGAAAGGTAATATGGACACACTATGACACATCCTGCACTTATGGACCACCACAGTAGCCACCAGGGAGGACACCGCATGGCAGCAGCATCAGGGAGCACTGCTAATGCTAGTAAGTTATCAGAGCAGGAGGAAACAGGACAGGGGGTGGGAGGATTAAGGTGGATGGGGGGAAGGTTGGGGACATGTCAAAGGTAGGAGGGGGTAGCACACTGTATGGACTACTTGCTTCAAGTGCTAGCAGATACACCTCTCCCCTTGTTTCCTTGGACTTGGAAAGGTGACCCTTGGGTGAGAGAAGGGCTTACTGATGGGTTTCCCCCCCTAGCCTAGCATCACAGAAGGAATACACTCCCCAGATTTCATGCTTCTTGGTGGGCAAAGGGGTTGGGCAAAGCACTCTTCAGTCAGGGATCGTTCAATGTAAAGTACAGGGAGGAAAACATATTGCTCCCAATTTCACCCCCTTCCAATTGGAATTTCTGAAAACTGGTTCTTAGTGGGTGCCTCGTGTCATGGAAGGAACACCCTCCCCCAAATTTCACACTTCTAGATCCAGCGATTTTGGCTGCGCGTTGATGAGTCAGTGACTTTTCAGTTTTAGTGATATAGGTAATTTTTTAATCGCAAGCAGGCTCAATGCTGTCTGCTCATAAGGAAAAAGAGGACAATGAAGATTTTTTTCCAGGACACAAGGCTGAAGTAAGTCTTGGAAAAAGAGGACATATGGTAACCCTGCTTTAATTTCTTATTCACTTGTCAGTCTTTTTGATTGGTTATCACTATTGCTGAGTACTATCACCTCTGTGCCCCCCGTCCCCCAAGTAGACATTCCTATGATTACAAATAACATCATGGTAAGTGCTATTAAAAGTCCATTTATAACATCAAGATGAGTACTCCCACCTTTATTTCTAGAAAAAAAGCACTGTGCACATGTATGAAGAAACCAACACCGAGAATTATTCTGTTTGATGTGCTATGCAGATCCTCTGTGCATTAACTATTTTGCCCCTTTATAAGCAAAGTGGCATATAAGCAAAGTGAATAGACAAAGGCAAGATACATAGACAAAGGGATCTTAGCAACTCATTACTATTCACCTGTATCTCAGTTCAGTCATGCATCCAAGCAATTGATGTATAAGGGGAGGAGCTGCGCCAAGGCCTTTCTTGCTGTTCAAAGGAGGAATGGGTGCAGGATTAGAAAGCCCCAGGCCCATGATAGTCTCTCAAACAGAAGTCAATCAGCAAGCAGAACCAATATGCCATCCTTCCTGTTTATGTTAAAATATGGTCCCTGCAATAATTTATAACAAACCAAATTTCTTGTAAAACCAGTTCAAATGTTTCTCCAGATTTTGGCTGTCATGATTTATCAGTAAGCAGGATTTCATAATTGCATGATCATAGATGTAAAGAAAGGCTCTGGTTTGTCTCCAAGATGCTCTCTAAATAGGGCCAGCAGATCTAAAAGAAAGCTGTTCCATATGGATCCATGTAGACAGGGATCCACCACCTCTAGCTTGGTTTACTAGCCAGTCATACGCCTCCCCAAGTCCTGTAAGGCATGTGGAGAGTGCTGGAGTCTTCCATATACACCAGGTTATGGAGACAGGTAATAAACAGAAGCTACTTATGCTATTCAGTGCAGACTTGCTGTTTATTAAAAACATAGTGGAAGATTATAGAAGTCTGTGGTATTGCTGGAGTGCCACCTGAATATGAATGTGGCCACATCAACTCAGATATGAATTTGGTGATAAATACCCACTCCATAAAGGAAACTGACCATAATATTGTGTACCAATTAAAGCCTCAGAACACTCTTCCGATGAAACCTTCTGGATCTCACTCTACAGTAGTCAACCCCTGAGTAACAAGCACATGAATGATAGCAGACAAATCCCAGTTTTTCTAAAGAGGTCCACCCTGTGCAGCTGATGCAACTGATAAAACACACTTGTGGCTGTAGACACTACTGGGAATTGCAGGAATAGGGCTGGATCCAACAGCACCCTGAGGCTTTCAATCTGGTCTTTCAGGATTCTATGGAGCAATGTCATTGCTGACGCTGCCACCATTTTATTTCAGGTTTAAAATCTGCATCCAACACTAAGGCCTTTGACTAAGCAGTTGACTTTCCATAAGACAACACTAGAGGGTGACGTAACTGCGTGGACCTGTAACTGCTATGGATTTTGCCCTAAAGCTCTCAAAAGGATCATGACAGCCTCCACAAGTGACCTGGAACAGTTGGTACCCCAAATCCCATCCACCTGGATTTAACCTGTTCTGTCTCATCTAATCAGCCACAGGCACTGAGAGTTGACACCTCTGCTTTTAGATTAGTGGAATAATGAAAAGCGTCATCAGCATATTAATGATTCTGAATTCCCAGCAGCTGGATATACATTCTCCATTATTTTACATGCTGCAGAAATAAAAGTGAGAAAACTCTTGGAACATGAACAACGGAGGAGGCAAATGTGGCAGTACAAATATAGTGGTACCTCGCTTTACAAGCGCCTTGCTTAACACGCGTTTCACATAACAAGGAAAAATTTCCAAGAAATCTTGCTTCACATAACAAGTTCCGCTTCACTTAAAGAGCACTTGTACAGCCCTGACATTCCGCGCAGAGGATATTTAAAAGGGCTGCCGGCTGGCACTGCTGCCTCTAACTGTCCCCACCGACCACCTTGAACCTCCAGCACCAGCCCAGATAAGCCTCCCAGGAAAGTGTCTTTGCAGTCTCCTAACTATGTCTACTCAGAAGTAAGCCCCCACTGTGTTAAATGGGGCTTACTCCCAGAAAAGTGTCTTTGATTGCAGCCTCTTAACCATGTCTACTCAGAAATAAGCCCCATTGTGTTAAATGGGGCTTACTCCCAGGAAAGTGTCTTTAGGATTGCAGCCTAAGTAGACTTCATAGGATCAGGCACATTGAATGCATGTTTTGAATTCAATTCCAGTGTTTTGTCATCATTTTTACATCCAGTTAATATTTTTATATGAATATTTTGGGAGTTGTGGGACCAATCTTCTGAGTTTCCATTATTCCCTCTGGAAAAATCTGCTTCACTTAAAGAGCGTTTCACTTAAAGAGCAGGCCTCCGGAACAAATTAAGCTCTTTATGTGAGGCACTACTGTATTTGATATAATGTATCTCACACATATTTTATGAGGACTAAATCAGAGGACATGGTAAAAGGAAATTACCTTTGGGAGCCCATACTATGTGCCATGTCAAACTTGTAGGGATGTTGTTGTAGGACACCCCTTCTTGCCAGCCCTCTTAAATTATGCAACTCAAGACGCTAGCACTTGGAATTGCTGGGCAATAACATCACCATGTCAAGGCTCTGTGATAAGTTTGGGAACCATTGCCCAAGTCCATCATTAATACAATAGCTGCTTTCATAGAAATCACATCAATTCTCCTGGCTGTATTATAAGTGGAGGAGTTATACATAAATTGCCCATCATTTTTCCAGTGGCAATTGGAAAAAAAAGTTAGAGATAATGGGTGCAATCCAGAGTAACTACGGGGAGTCCTTGCTCCGGTGTAAGAACAAATTACTCTGGATTGCAATGTGAATTTTCCATAGGTTTTCACTAGGTGGTGCAGTAACTACGGGTACACGTAATATCTCTTACGTGCTCCCGTAGCTACTCTGGATTGTAGGGAATGTTGTGAAGTTGAAGATATTCTATTGCGATGAAGATCTAAAATTCTACATTATATGACCACACTGTTGATAATTGGCCTTTCAAATCAGGGAGGAGCTGTCACTCAGCATTAGTGACATGTATCTTACACATAAAAGGTCTTGTTCAATCCCTGGCATCTCTACGGAGAGTAGAGAAAGTAACCTGTCCATTGTCAGTGTCGCCAGTTCTGAGCTAGAAAAACCAATGGTCTGACTCAGTAGTCCTGTGTTACCATTTGAAGTTGACCCAAGTTGAGTATTGTTAAATCTCCTACCTTATGGCTGATGGTTTTCAAAAATAAGGTTTGAAATGTTTCTGTTCTATGGTCTTAGGCGCTAGTCTGCATAATAACAAGCTGCACAGCAACCTCTCCTTCACACTCTGGCTTAAAGCCAGACTGAAACAGATCAAGGGAAGATCTTTCTTCAAAAAGTACCTGGAGCTGTTCCATGACCAGCTGCTCAATCAGCTTCTTCAGACCGAAGATGGAAGACTAATATTAGAGAAGCCATCGATGAGCAGTACAAGGATTTTTGTCCCCCGGCCATGATGCACCTTAAAGTGGTAGAAGTAAGGCTTAGACCTTCCCACAGTGTAGTCCTGATGAGTAGCACCAGAGTTTTGGAGACCCCTACTCAGTCTTTGAGTGACTTGAAAAATGCATTTTTTTTACTTGAGTCAAAGTTTTTAGAGTCAAGTCCCTATCTCTGGGGATAGGCACATAGCACATCAATCTACTACCTGTGCCAACTATACTTCAAGTTGGCCTCATGGACTGGCCAGCGCAACATGCATGCATTAGACCTCCAAAGAAATCTGGGAATCAGATCAATTACATATTTCAGTGATATTCAAGGCAAAAGAATATCAGTGGATCCCTTTTCTTCCCAGCTCTAACATGTACAAGGAGATGGGCTGTTCTACAAAGCCATCTCAACTGTGCCATCCATACCAAAGAGTAGCACGAGCAATAAATCCACAGGTCAAGTCTCTCCTAATCAGTGATGGGCACCAAAGAAATTAACAACCGGTTCTCTGCCCATCTGGCAGCCACTTTTAAATGGCTATTTTTAAACTTTATATGTCCTATCTCTCATTAACAACCGGTTCTGTAGAGTAGGTGCGAACCTGCTGGTGCCCACCACTGCTCCTAATCCAGGAATGAAGAGATAGTGAAAGACAGCAAGTGTCACTAGTTAAATGAATTGCTGGCTAGCAGATAGCAATGAAATGGAGCAGAAAAAGGCTCAAATTGAGGGGGGACGAGACAATCTGTTGCTCTTCTGTGTTTTGTTGTCATTGAGCTTTGCCCACTATGGTGTAATCTATACTCATCATCTAAAAAATATTTCCTCTTGACAGACAGCAGAATAGGAACTCCCTTGACATTTAATTCAACAAGCATTGTTTGGCCCCTGTCAGCCCCAGGGTGCTCCCCAGATCTCCCCAAGTTTTTCTCAATACCAAAATCTTCTGAACCAACATGGAACCAACACACAGATAATTGGAGGCGTTTGCCAGCTTTAAGGAATACCTGTTCATTCATCTCCCACAATCTCAGCTAGATACGATACCCTGTTGCATAGACACAGAGAGAGTATCTCCAGAAAAGCCATTTATGCATCTTTCTCTGGGATACTCCTGCACTTTTAATTGAATGTCAGCTAAACAGACTGCACAGCCAGAAACACTGGCAGGAGGCCAACAGGTGATGAAGCATCCTGTCTGTGTGTACTGCACAGATTGGCTGAGCTGTGCCCTAATTTGAGATATTAGGCACCGCACACCCTAAAGTGAATTAGGATCCCTTCCCAGAACTGGCATTGCTATTTTCTTTCTAATTGTATTTTTGATCCACCAGTCTTTTGCATTGCACCCCATACCTTGCTTGAGATTTACAGACCAAGAATACAACTGTGCAGTACAGGTCACTGTATATTTATCAAACTACATCCCACTGAATTAAATTATATTTATTCCCAGGTAAGCATGCATGTGATTGAACATTAACTCCAAAGCAATGGCCAGTGAAATCAGGAATTTTCTTTCAAGGTAGATCACAGACTGTAAATGCTTATATTGTTTTTTAAATAAATGCTTATATACTTATAAATTCTTATACAGTGGTACCTCGGTTTATGAGCTTCGTTCCAGAAGCATGCTTATAATCCAAAACGTATATCAAAGCGAATTTTGCTATAAGAAATAATGGAAACTCAGACAATTTGTTCCACAACCCAAAAATATTCATATAAAAATGATTATAATACTGTAATATAATACAAAATAAAAAAGAAAATATAAAGAAAATTAAAACAATTTAATCTGCTCTTGGTCTCTCAGGCTGCAATCTGCCCCCCCTTACACAGGACTGAGCCTCAATGATTATAGTAGGGCTTACTTTAGATTACACATGCAAGTCTAGATCTCCCCTACATAGGAGTATGCCCCACTGACAGTAATAGGCTTACTTCAGAGTAGACATGCATAGGCTGGTCTCTCAGGAGAGGCTGCTTGAATATCCAGCATTGGAATTTGTGTCCGGTCCAAATCGGCAGACATGCCATTTGAACTCAAGAGTCAATGTACCGTATTTGTCTCTTAAGTTTTGGCCTGTAGACCCAAAAAGCTCTCCATAGCAGCTGGCTTAAAAGTCAGCACAATGTGACTTTAAGTTAATACTGGATAAGAGAGACCAACAGTATATTGTACATGTTTCCATGGGTGGGAAGAACATAGCAGCGGTTTCCTTGTCCTACATAGGATGAAATAACCAGTATTTGAACTGTGGAGAAGAAAAGCCAGATGTGACCATTGGATTGTTCATTCAGAGAAGAAAGCAACTTTTTTTAAAGCTGCTACAGTGAGAAGTAATTCTTACCCTACAATCCAGAGTAAATATGCGAGCACGCAAGAGACATACATTACATGCACCCGTAGCTACTGCACCTAGTGAAAACCTATGGGAAATTCATATTGCAATCCAGAGCAAATTGTTATTACACTGGAACAAGGACTCCCCGTAGTTACTCTGGATTGCACCCGTATTCAAAGTATCCAGTGGTTGTAAGCTTCCTATGAATACTAACCTGGGAACAAAAGTAATTGGATTGTTTTGCTAGAAGACATTGATTTGGGTCACACAGTATAAATGCATTATTTTGTGCTCATATCCTACATGAATCATATCAAGCAGTATCCATCCCAAAACAGAAATGTAACAGCAGGCAAAAAAAGAAAGAAAACTACATTTAGAACATGATGAACTAAATCAGATTTCTTTATAAGCCCCAAGGAGAAGAGACCATCTTGAGCAAGAACGCTAGACCTCGTTCTTTTCATTGTTCTACATAGGCACAAAGTAGCAGTTTTTTAAATTGCTAGTATTTTTAATTCAGTTGTTCCATGATGGAGACAACATTCCTACCAGTTGCTTTGCTTTTCTCAGCCCCCAAAAGAGAGATTTTCCAGGCAGTTGGGTTACATGCTGTGTTACAGGTTTGAGAACCTGCTATTGACAATCCCAGGAGCGTATCCTGAAACACACCTGTGTCAGATCAGCTCTTTCAAATTAACTCACACAAAAAGTGTCTCTCTCATATGACTAGCAGGTGGGGTTACCAGTTAGACGGAAGAAAATAGAACAACCCAACAGCTTTATCTGGAGCTTGATGTGCAGAACACAGTGGGGGAAACTTTTGAAGAGAGGTAACTTTGGTTGCAAAAGAGATGAGGGTGTGTATTTCCAACCATTTGTCAGCTCTTGGTGCCCTGTGAGTATTTTGCTCATAAGGACTTCAAGGCAAAGCTAAATATTTTAATTAAATATGTTCTTTACAGATATAATTAAGATGTATGTGCCTTTATTTGCTGTAAATAAGGAATTTACAGGGAATGCAGTTCAGGTGTTGCATTCATCAGACCTATATTTAAGAACAGAAGAAGAGCTTTCACTGGATCAGGTTAAAGGCTCATCCAGTCCAGCTTTCTGTAGCATACAGTGGCTGGCCAGATGCCTTAAGGAGCATATATGACACCAGCATCCAGGTGCCATACAAATTTAATATTTTTTTTTCCTTCTCTAGAAAGACAGGGGCTGCAATCCTGGGAGTAAGACCCACTGAACACAATGGGGCTTTTCTGTAGAAGACATAGTTAGGAGGATCAGTGATGGGATTCAAAGATATTAACATCCAGTTCTCTGCCCATCTGGCAGCCACTTTTAAATGGCTATTTTTAAACTTTATATGTCCTATCTCTTGTTAACAACCGGTTCTATGGAGTAGGTGCAAACCTGCTGGAGCCCACCACTGGTTAGGATTGTGCTCAAAGAGACCAAGGCTGCAGTCCTTATCAGTCCTAAGTTAAGTTGGCCTAAGCCCTATGCTGCCCTGCATAAGTCCTGTGCTGACCTGAGAGTGTCACAAAAGTGCTGCCTCACTCCTGGGAGAGTTAGGCTGTTGCACAAACATTCACAGACCTCCCCATGCAATCATGGGAAGACATCACATGTGAGTTAGTCCAGCCTAAACTGGTTAGGATTGTGTCCCAAATGTGCCAGTAAACCTTGACAGGGCTAGATTTTCTTTAGGATTTAGTTCACATAAACTCTTTCTCTTGTGTGAATAACAGGCCTTCCACATCAGGATAATGTTTGGCTACCCTGATAACCATGGTAATGTGGCCTGAAAGAAATGGGAACTCTCTGGTCTTAAGTTCCAGAGTAAGGGGCCTGCATCACACAATGAACTACTTCACCTTGATGTGGGTTGAAATCAGTGTCACAACATAGATGAAGATTGGCTATTGAGTCAGATCCTCCTTGGTCCATCTAGCTCAGCATTGTTTTCATTGACTGACAATGTTTCTCCAGGACCTTAGACAAGAGTCTTTCCCAGGCTACCTGAAGATACCCTTCATCAGTACCTTCATTAGCAAATTAACGGATAGCACAGCTGTTCTAATAGTTTTTTAGAGGTGGTGGTTTGAACAAAGGTAGTCTGACTACCCTGAACCCCTACTGAAGATGTCCTGACCAAGGTGGAAGGGAAGCACAATGCAAAATGCAACAGTAATTCAGGATAACCTGAATTATCAGACTTTCATATCTGAGAAGGGATGTTTTTAAGGATATATGAGCACTCTTGCACTGAACTGATATAGAGGAGCAGCGCTGTTTTGAAGCCACTGATGGAGACTGGAACCAAAAGAATGGAAGTGTCAAATTATGCTGCAGCCCATTATACTGTTTCAGTTGGTACTAATGCTAAATCAGATTGGCCATGCTTATGCCAGTTTGCTGTGGGCACTCAGGGAAAATCTTGAACTGGTGTGTCTCCGCCATGGTTCAGTGACTTCTATGGCCACCACCAATATGGAGCAGTCTTCAGGACAGATTTCAAGCCCAGACAGGCAGTCCCACTGATGCATGTGCATCCTCAGCCAGTGGCCAACCTTGCCAAATTTTGACACTGTCACTGCTGGTACCGCACTCCAGTATCTCTTGCAATGTTGGGCGTGCTGTTCTTTGTAACTGCCAGAGATCCTGACCCAATGCTTCCCAGAACTGATCATGATGGTTGCCTGCCTTTGTATGGAGACTGCTATTTCTGTCTGCATCCAGAAATGTAGGATGCCACAGTCTATGGCAGCATAGACTATAGGAATCAGATACGCTGTATAAACACATCCAAACCTGAGACAAGTGCCCTGTAGGCAAGCCCTTATAATTCATGGGACTACCATATTAAAGGGTAGCTTTCATGCTTACTCATCTGACTCTAGGGAACAAAGTGGATTTTCAATGTGAACATGGAATTATTTTTTTTTCTGGGAACCAAGTGTACACTTCATAGTCCTATACATTTTTTGTCTCAGATACTTTATAACTTCAGGGTAAGTTCCCACCCTGAATATGTTGATGAGTTTCTCAATCATCTTGAGAAAGCAACAGTTGGCAGTTGATGACCACATGCAAAGGGAGATGCAGTTCCTGTACTATTAGCAAATGTACAGAGGTGGAAAATTCAGCAGATGCAGACTTTTACCCTTGCATGATGAACTGCATCTCCTACATGATGAACTGCATCTGCTATTTTTTTTTTCTGATGTCTAATGTATGCTACTTGCTGGGAACCATACAAGAGGACTGTGTACTGGGATGTCCCATTTATTGACATCCTAGAAGTATACAGTTACAGTGAAATCCAGAGTAACTACGGGGAGTCCTTGCTCCGGAGTAAGAACAAGTTACTCTGGATTGCAATATGAATTTCCCATAGGTTTTCATTAGATGGTGCAATAACTACGGGTGCATGTGATGTCTCTTATGTGCTCCCATAGTTACTCTGGATTGTGCCCTTAGCCACTGCCAGAGTGAGAAATGTTCACCCATAATGTACTCCAGAATGATCCTTTTCATTTGGTGTCTGGTACAGAAAAGTCAGCTGCGTAAAAAGTCATTGTTCTCTCCATCAAGGCTAAAACTAGATCTGAGTTGCCCAAAAGGAAAGACATACTAGAGACTTATTTGCAAAAGAAAACAGGTATGAAGAGAAAGTAACTTTTGTGTTGTCTTAACTGAACAGGATTTGCAAGTTCTTATTAATCAGCTGAACAGTTCCAGAAAATGAGGTGCCTGGAGCCAGCAGGCCTTAAAATGGTTTAAGCAATTTGGAAGACTGGTCTGCCTTAGTTTTTAACTCTGGATCAGTTCCCCACTTCAAACACACATAATGCATACTCACATATGTTGTCTTTAGCATCAACAACTGTGAACATTTGCTGGATACTTTACTGCAGTTTTTTCTCTAATTGTGGGTTGGGAGTTGGGACTCATTAGGTGGGTCACATGCACATTTCAGGTATGTGAAAAAAAGAAAATGATGTATATAGCCAGGAAGATCCTGTTAAAATCTTCAGAACTGCTTCCATTAATCATTTTGAGATTGATTCAGGTTCCTGGAGTTCCAAGCCAATCCTTAAGGGCTGGCAAATATAGCTCTGATCCCTCTAAAGCAGTGGTTCTCAATTTTTTTTAACGCCGTGACCCCTTTATAAGTTCCTCATGTTGTGGGGATCCCCAACCATAAAATTATTTTCATTGTTACTTTATAACTGTAATTTTGCTATTGTTATGAATTGTAATGTAAATATCCGATATGCAGGATGTATTTTCATTGTTACAAATAAAATGTGTGTTCTGTGCACACATTGAACACAATGGGATTTACTTCAGAGTAGGCATGCATAGGATTGGGCCCTGAGGCTGCAATCCTATCCATATTTACATGGGAGTAAAGGCAACCCTGACTATAATGGGATTTATTTTAGAGAAGGCAATCCTAGCCACATTTACATGGGAGTAAAGGCCCCCCTGACTATAATGGGATATTTTTCAGAATAGGCGTGCATAGGATTGGGCCCTGAGGCTGTCAGTCAGCCCCAGTGTGCGAGCAGCTACAGCCAGAGGTCTGGCAAGCCTGACCTGGCCCCTGCTCCAGGGATCTTTTGGCGACCCCCAGGAAAGCGCTAGGCGACCTCCAGGAAAGCTCTAGGCAACCCCCAAAGGGGTCCCGACCCTCACTTTGAGAAACGCTGCTCTACAGTTATTTACAAGAAAAACATGTCAAAGATAATGTGTAATCTATTGCCTGCTGTTAAAGGTACAGAAACAAGCAGGCTAGGTTCTTTTTATAGCTGCTGATTGCTTGGAAGCCCAAATTTAGAGAAGAAATATTAGAATAACTGTTGGATAAATTTCTCAGAGATAGTACAGTTTTTAAAAAACCAACAGATTTTTGTGGTGAAACTAGAAAGATAACATGTAAGACAACTGCACAATCTTTTTGGATGCTACAGACACCCAGTAAACTGGTATAATGTTGTATTGCTTGGGGGGAGAGTTATTTTGGTGTGATCACTTTTAAAAAACTGTGGGGAATATGCTTTAAAAGGATGCATTTATTGCAACTGTATTCTCATCATTAATTGTTGCCGTTAATTTACTTCTGTTGAATGCTTTCTTGCTCACTCTGGTGCCCAATAAAGAAGGGAGTTGCTTACAAAAGGTCATATTCCTTCAAATCATTTCAATGAAATCCTGTGTATGTTTATTCAGAAGCAGCCTCCACTATGTTCAAAGGGACTTCTTTCCAGCGATGCAAGAATAGGTTTGCAGCCCTAAAAGTTCAGCGACCCTTCAATGATCTTTTTGAATAGAGAAAGGTCAACACAACTCCCTGCATGGATCACCTTTGCTTGGTTGATCCAAAATAATTTGGCTGATTGTCCCCATTACGTGGAGCCACTTTCGACACCCACGTCAAAAACAAGTTGCACGCAACCTAAACTGGCAAAATGCCTGTTGTCATGACAAATGGGGAGGTCTGAGATTTCTGAGAGGTGGGGATCTGCAGAGGTTTATTACTCCCACATCATCCACAGTTATTGCAAGATCCGGGTAAGGCCACTTTATGAGAAATGGAAGTCTATGTATATTTACTCAGAAGTCTGACTGTGACCATTGGAACTTGCTCTCAGGAAAGTGTGCATTGGATTGAGCTTTCAGTGTCAGGGGTCTGCCCTACCGCAGTCCTTGTTTCAACTCCTCCCCACCAATAAGACAAAAGAACAGCCATTCACATGTATGGAAAAATACAGTAACAGGGATGCACTCATCTCTGAATTCACACAAGGAGACGTGATATAAATTCCATAAATAAATAATTTATTTCTTGTTGATTTTTCTTAGATTATAACTTTTCTTTAAAATGTGGAGTGGAGAATTATGGACATAGACACAACAATACTCCATCCCACATTTTTAAAAAAATTATAATGCAACATAAATCAATAAGTAATAAATTATTTATGGGAGTTATAGCCCACCTTTCCCATGCCATAGCAACACCCAAGGTGGTTACAAAGCTTTTTGTCTTATCAACAACCCTGTGAGATAGGTGAGGCTGAGAGGGAGGAGATGGGCCACTTTATTGCATGATTATTAAATAATCAATAATCAATAAATCCAAATAATAATCCATTCAGAATCAAAAAGGGGAGCAGACCTTGAACTTGACCTGGGGGTTAAATTCCTTTAAGACCCCCAGCGTCTGCCCCATGTCTAGGGTTAGCGAGCTTGCAGGTCCTTTACGGGCCCCTAGGTGAAACCTGGGTACCAGGGTTGGTGTGTACCTATATATTGGCCATACCCAGTTAATCAGGTTCCGCTCCACATACCCCTCCCCCCCAACTGGGGGGAGCGGGTCAGATCATACTGTTGCCTTGTTACCCCCTTCCATCCCACCGGGGATTGAAAGTAGGCGACCTGCAGATTGACTGGCCCAAGGTCACCCAGAAAGCTTGATGGCTAAGGGGAGATTTGAACCTGGATCTTCCAGGTCTCAGTTCCAGATCTCCAGTTAGATCAGCATTAACCCTGGCAAATGTTCTGTAATCATTTGGGGGCATCACAAAAGTGCCATAAAGCACTTCTGCCTCACTCCCCAGGCATGCGCCCCAGGCATGCACCAACATCCCCATGCTACCACAGGAAGGCATGCCAGGTGAGTTAGGCTGGCCCAAATTGGATAGAATTTTGCCCAAAATCATATAAAAATAAAATATAAATACCACCTTGTCTGTGTTCAGAAAGAAAACTCCCATGGTTAATAAAAATATTTGTCATTTCTTAAAGTAGCGTCCAGTATTAGCAACGTACAAGAGCCATTAATTAATCCACATAACCCTAAACTGCTAATTTTTTTCCTCACACATATCATTAATTTTCCAAGTCCTTGCCCACATAATTTCTGCAGAAGTCAGACGCTTGGTTATGAATGACTCCAAATCTCTGTCCTGATTTCGGGAATCGGGAAACCAACCATAAGTTGGTGGCAGTGATGGGCTTCAAAGAAATTAACAACCGGTTCTCTGCCCATCTGGCAGCCACTTTTAAATGGCTATTTTTAAACTTTACATGGCCTATCTCTCATTAACAACCGGTTCTATAGAGTAGGTGCGAACCTGCTGGTGCCCACCACTGGTTGGTGGATGTGAGAAATGGCTGAGCATCACAACCACCATCCACTGTCTTCTCTAGAAGCACTGGGTATTTATTTTAGAAACCTGAGAATCAGGGAGCATGCTGGTCCAAACTGGAGATTAGGCTTGCAGCTTCAGTCATAAATCAGGCACAATCATCCCCTATAATCCAGAGTAACTACAGGAAGACATAAGAGGCACTAACTCTGGATTGCTCTATGCATTGCCCATAGGTTTCCCAGGGGTGGCACCATAACTATGTTGGTGTAAAAGGTCCCATAGTTACTCTGGATTGTAGCCATAATTGAGAACTGCTCGCTCCTTGCAGAGCTTTCAGCAGGGTCTGAATACATTTTTATGTGCTGAAGCTTTTAATTAATAGGAAGGTTGGGGAGGTTGTGTTTTCCGTTGTTTTTTATCATAATTTTCGGTTGGTGGAATGTTTTTTAAGATATATTACTGTATTATTCATGTTGTTAGCTGCTTTGAGTCTGCTTTGGCAGAGAAAGGCAGGATATAACTTAAACAAATAAATAAATAAATAGCCCACTAAACAAATGATTACTTGGAAAACAAAACAAGTATATTTTTAAAAATTTTTGGAAATGGTCACATAAATTACAGCCATAGTAATTTAAACATTTTACAACAGAATCCTTGCCAGCCAGCTAATTTCGCGCCGGTAGTTGACACAGTTCTCTTCAGAACATAAAACTCACCCCATCAAAAACCAAATTCAAGAACATTTATATAGTAATCAGCAAGGTTGTAATTCAGAGCCAACATGATTAGAATCAGGCAACTGATATATGATCTTTGGGATCTCCAGTGTAGCATGATAGTGCAGTGTTTCTGTAACTGGAAATAATATTTTTGAAAAACCTCTTTTGTCAGCTTTTGTCTTCAAAAATTTTAGCACCATGAGTTTGTGTGGCGCTACATATCCCTCCTAAGGCCAAAAAAAAGTTTATTTCCAGCTGAAAATTTAGAAGAGAATCTAGTTTCTTGTACCATGCTCTTAGCTGGCTTACCTAGGATGGATGTAGCCTGGGATAATAGGAAGGCACTTAAAGGAATTGAAGATGTGGTTTTGTTCTGGGTGAACTAACTCACCCAAATGTGGCAAGAACTGAGAGATGCACACGTCTTGCTTAATGCACCCCACCAAACACTGCCAGTTGCCTCCATGCAGCACATATTTAAGGGCAGACCTCCACAAGGCAGTATACCATTAATATCTCCTTCACTGCATACAGCATCTCTCCCATGTAACATCTCAGTGCACACATGCGCGTTATGGGCAGCCCATACTTACACAGGAACAGCAAGAAATCCGTCAGTTAAAGTGTCTAACATTGCATCCATATTCTCCAATTCTGATATAATTTGCCACAAATGTAAAATTCTGATTGGCTGGCAACTCTGGTTGAAAAACTAGAGTATTTATAAAGTACTAGTTGGAAAAAGTTGAGTATTTATACAGTTCTAAAGAAAAAGGATGAAATCTAGCTGGGTTGACATGGATTAACTAGCAGGTTTTTGTGTGCACAAATCAGGCATAATTTTAGGATATGGGCAATTCAAACTGTGCCAACAGATAAAAAAATTTGCAAATACTGTACAGAAATAAATTTACAGCACAATCATATGCGTGTCTACTCAGAAGTAAAAGTTCAATGGACTCAGAGCCTAATCCTATGCAGGCCTGTTCAAAAGGCCTAATGTAATGACCCAAAAGGTCAATGGGGTTTATTCCCAGGAAAGTGTGGATAGGATTGTTTTATTAACAGCAGGGTGACCATATGTCATAACCACAATCCTAGAACCCAATCCTATGCTTGTTTATCCAGAAGCAAGTCCCATTACTGCCAATGGGACTACTCCCAAGGAAGTGTGTGGATAGGATGGCAACCTTACTTCAGCCAGGGCCAGTATACACACTGTATAGGACTGCATCCTTATGCAACAAGCAGCTTAGTTTACTTTCCTTAACAACACATTGGATCCCTGGGTGGCGCTGTCAGTCTGTTTAATCCTACCAACAGTGCAGGCAACTTTTCTGCAGCATGGATTGCAAAGAGATGCAGCATTTTCTGCACATCCCTCCACTTCCAGCTCCTTGGAGAAAAACATTATAGAAAGCTAGATCAGAGGAGCTGCTTTCATTGCAGGACTTTGGAAGAATGATGCTCTCGCATAAAAAAGTGACTAGATATATTTGATGCAAGGGAGGAAATTTAATTTTCAATAGACTTTTTGATTTTATTCTAATAGGACGAGGTCTTGGGGAGAAATGTGGGAAGAAGGAATACAGTATATGTATGTAAGGAATGTTTTATATGATGATTTGCCAAGGGTTTTGCAGAAGTGATTTTATGTTTGAGTAGAAAATGTTACTTCAAGGCACTTTTCTAGAAAGCTCCAGAGCTTGCAAATCAGGGTAACCATATGCCCCATTTTTCCAGGACCTGGCCTGGATTTTAGCCTTGTGTCCTGGATAAAACTTCAATGTCCTCCTTTTCCTTCTGAGTGGGCAGCATGGAGCCTTCTTGTAATTAATAAATTATATATCATAAATTATATGTAACAATTTTAAATTTAATAAGAAGTTATATGGTGTTTAAATTAACCACCTGAAAACAAGATAAATGAGTGTTTTTAGCTTTTATATTGTCACGTCCTACATTTTTCTTGGATGTCCTACATTTTGGGAGGAGTTTGTCCTCTTTTTTTGGTTATGACATATGGTCACACTATACATACTGGAGGGATATGATGGGCTTACAATGCTCAAGTCTGCCGCAACCCTTAGATGACCAACCGGATTTATTGTCTGGCTATTATAATTTATGCCAATTAGGCTATTTTTAGATGGCTATTTTCTGCAGGAAAAGTCATCTTTTTCAGCCGGGGGGGGGGGGGATTTCAGTGTCATCCTTTTCCTAGTGAGCAGGCAGCATGCAGCCTTCTTGCAATTAATAAATTACATGTATTACATGTATAATTTTATAATTACATGTATAAATTTTTATATTTAATAATAAATAATACACTTATTACTTTCCTAAACTTTCCTCCATTTTGGGAGGGGTGGTTTTGTGGTTATGACATATGGTCACTCTGCTGTTCTAAGGCTACAATCCTATCAGTCTTCAATTACTTGGGAATAAGTCCCACTGACTATAATGGGAGGTTTTTTTACAGGCCAATCCTTTGTATGTCTACTCAGAAGTAAATCCCATTATAGCTCTTACAGCTCAATCCCATGCATGTCTACTCAAAATAAGTCCCATCTATAGCTCTTGGGGCCCAATCTTATGCATGTCTGCTGAGAAGTCCCATCCATAACCCTTGGGGCCCAATCCTATGCCTGTCTACTCAGAAGTCTCATCCTATGACGGGGGCCCAATCCCATGGATGTCTACTCAGAATTAAACCCCATAGCTTACAGTCCACTCCTTTGCCTGTCTACTCAAAAGTAAGCCCCATCCTACGATGGGGCCAATCTGTGCATGTCTACTTAGAATTAAGCCCCATCCAGTGCATGTCTACTCAGAAATAAGCCCCATACCAGCTCTCACAGCACAATCCTGTGCATGTCTACTCAGGAGTAAGCCCCATCCTGTGCATGTCTACTCAGAAGTAAGCCCCATCCTAGCTCTCACAGCCCATCCTGTGCGTATCTACTCAGGAGTAAGCCCCATCCAGTGCATGTCTACTCAGGAGTAATCCCCATCCTAGCTCTCACAGCCCCATCCTGTGCATGTCTACTCGGGAGTAAGCCCCACCCTGTGCGTGTCTACTCGGGAGTAAGCCCTCCCAGCCTTAGGCGCGCAGTCCTCCCTTTGAAGGCTGTGTTCTCAGCCTGACAGCGAGAGCAAGATGGAGGTCTGTCTGTGGAGAGAGGAGGTGTCATTTCCGAGCTGGCCGCGGAAGTTCCTGTCAGGCCGGGCAAGATGTCTCCCGCCGTGGCTGCGGGAGTGACGGGAGCCGGGTCCCCGGCGGAGCTGCTCCTTCAGCTGCTGGAGGCGGCGGGTACCGAGGCCGGGATCTGCAGCCTGGAGGCGGCCGCTGCGCTCGGCCTGGATCACCAAGCGCTGGTGGGCGCCGTGAAGAGCCTGCAGTCCTTGGGGCAGGTGAGCCAGCCGGGCCGGGCCCGAAGGAGCCTCATGGCTCCGGGTTGAGGAGCGTGGAGGGGGTGGCTGGAAGTCGGTGCTCAGATCCATACCCTCCAAGGGCCTGATCCTTCGCACACTTTCCTGGGAGGAAGCCCCATTGACTATAATGGGCTTACTTCTGAGTAGCTCTGCACAGGTTTGGGCTCTGAGGCTGCCACTTTCCATGGAGTAAGTCCCATTGACTTATATGGGACTTACTTCTGAGTAAGTCATACGTAGGATTGGGCTTTCAGCCAAGCCGCTAGGCTGCTTCTGTCATGGTATATATTGCTTTCGTGTGGTTAAACACTATATTGTATGGCTTATTTAATTTAAAACTATTACCTGTAATTTATTACATAGTAGTGAAAAGCGTACCCGCGTTGCAGGAGTAACATTTCCCCATGTGCTATCCCCCCATGGCGCAACTTCTCCTCATGCGCAACTTCCCCCCATGCACATCAACCCTCCCATGCGCAACTTCCCCCATGCGCATCAACCCCTATGCACAACTTTCCCCATACGCAACTTTCCCATGCGCACCAACCCCCATGCGCACCAACCCCCCATGCGCACCAACCCCCCATGCGCACCAACCCCCCATGCGCAGCATCCTCCACAGTGCAACCCCTCCCTCCGAACAACATCCCCCAGTGCACCAGGCACTGAGCACCAAATTGGCTGGATGTTGGTCAGTCTCCATGTTACATATCCTGGAAAAAGAGTACATTTACAGTGCAACCCTAAGCAGATCTACTCAAATGTAAGTCCCACTGTGTTCAATAGAACTTACTCCCAGGAAAGTGTCTTTAGGATTGCACCCATAATCACTCTGTTGTAGCCTCCAAAAGGCAAAGTATTTATATTTCATCCCAGCAGGGATTCTCAGCCTCTTCCATCTCTTGGCTCACTGAGAAGGCCCTAAAAGTGTTGTGTCACATCATATGTTTTGGACAATTGACAAGACACACAATGTGTTGTCTACTGTGGGTTCAGGTCTCTCAATGGCCCTACTAAATAATTTCCTCCCAAACTCCCACAGCACATCAGTGTGTGGTGGGATTTTGTGTGTAGTGGTTATGGACTGAGACGTAGAAGCTCCAGGTTCAAATCCCTCCTTGGCTTTGCTGCATCCTGGGTGACATAAATCTCAGCCTCATCTACCTTAAAGGGTTCTTGTAAGGACAGCAGGATAGAAGTAACTAAATCTTTGTAAGCCCCTTGGGTGTTTATGTTGGCATGGGAAGGAATCCCTTAAATCATTGGTACTCAAGCATTTCAGCCCGAGACCCCTTTTTGAGAATGACAATCTATCCAAGACCCCCCAAAAGTGATGTCATGGCTGGAAGTGACATTAAAGGTGCCCAGTGCCAGACTCCAAGATGGCTGCATCCAGCTTTTTGCAACCTCCCCCCCCCAAAAAAAAAATTAAGTCATGACCCCCCAAGTGGGTCCCGACCCCCACTTTGAAGACCACTGCCTTAAATACTGTAAATGTTCCATGACACATTAGTTGAAAATCACAGCCAAGGCTAACTAACCAATTTATTTCCATATAAATTTTTCTGGAAAAAATATTTTATGAAATAAATTGTGTGAGCTTTGAGATTATTTTTCATTTGTTGTTTTACAGTGCGTTCTTTCACTTCCCATTTAAGCTTTTCAATGCTTTTCCATTTGGGATGCCTTTTCTGTCACACAGATGCCCATTTGCAGTATTTGAGGAGTATGTTTGACTGTGAAGTAGTAGGAAAGTTTTTATATGGAGGCACATTCCATCATTCATGTGAGTCTTTGCCTTGAAAAAGGTGTTCCCCTATAGGAATCACTTCCGTTGGATCCTCCATCAACATAGCTATCTGGCAGTGCAATCAATGTCTACTCAGAAGTAAGTTCCATTGTGTTCAATAATATTTACTCCCAGGAAAGTGTGGTTAGGATTGCAGCCTTATTCTTTTTCAAGCACCATCTCATCATTTTAATTTTTTTCAATCTCTGTTAGGGTACAGCCCTGCACCCTATTAATGACTTGTGTCCTTACAGATCTTCTTAATTTTTTAGATCATTGAAGCTGAACAACGCACATCTAAGAAGTGGGAACTAACACCTGAGGGCCAAGAGATTGTCCAGGAAGGAAGCCATGAAGTCCGGGTGTTTAACAGCATCCCTGTTGAGGGTCTGGTCCAGAGTGAGCTGATGGTAAAACAAATTATGGGTGCAATCCAGAGTAACTACTGGGGAGTCCTTGTTCTGACGTAAGAACAATTTACTCTGGATTTCAATATGAGCTTTCCATAGGCTTTCACTAGGTGGTGCCATAACTACATCGATGTAAATGTCTCTTACATGCTCCCGTAGTTACTCTGGGTTGTAGGATATTTCTCAGTGTATGTGTTCCACTATCTCATGAAACTACAGCATAATGGAGGGAACTGCTGCTCCTGGATCATGGCTGTTTCTAGGAGTACACGCTTCTCCCTTTATTCTCCTTGGGCTGGCTTGCTGAGGGACGGGGAAGTATTGGTTATGTGACATTTGAATTTATTCTGCACCTAAAGGGTGATGTTTCTTTGGTTTAACTGTAGAAGTTGCCAAGTGGAAAGGTGGGATTCAGCAAAGCAATGTCAAATAAATGGATCCGGTTAGACAAGAGCTCAGAAGAAGGACCCCGGATCTTCCGAGCGGTAAGTAGTCAAGGTATTGCTTTTGCTGAGCAGTATATTGCCTGTGGGCTTAAACCTGGTTGAATTGTCACAAGTTGAAAGATGTATTGGATTGTGTTCATGTGGATGCTTCTTTCCATGCTCTTTTTAAAAAACATCTTCAGACCTCTTAAATCCAAGGATAACAATTATGGGACAAGTACGAGTGAGAGCAAAAATTTTGTTCTGAAAGAGTTTTTCCCTTTCCCTCTATAGGTGGACAGTGTGCAGGACTCAGTGAGGGAGAAGCTGCTCCATGTGCAGCAGGGCGAAGTAGACAGCCTGGAAGAGAAGGACAAAAACGATCTGAAGAAGCGGAAACTTCTGGCCGAAGTGTGAGTTTAATTAACATAGCGTACTCAAGACACATGGCTGCACAGGAGCAAGAGGGTTTCCAACTTCCCCTACTGTTACTTCCAATACTCAGATACAAACTATAATACTTTGAAAATGTACCATGGATCAAGCATGGACCCAGAGAAGCTGCTGACAACTCCTATTGTAAAGATTTTCAGTTTTCATATGAATGAAACTTTTTCATTTTCATTAAGAAATTGGCCAAGCAGGATGCTTTGCTTCAAAGCAGACAAACAATGCAGTGACTGTGTGCTAGCATTGCTGCACACAACAGGAGGGCTTTCTTTCATTGCCCAACAGACAAAATACCACAAGCAGTAAGGAAAAAGTCAGCAATAATGCCTCCAATGGCAGTAAAAAATTAAATCATAATAATGTAATGGATAACTGATGACATTAACAAACACAGTTTCTGTGGAAACGAGTCCTAGAAACACCCATATGGAGTGACAGCCTTAAGAGAGAGTATGTGTGGTCCCTCTATGTACATCATTTCCAGACAGGCAGCCCAATCCTATCCTGGGTGACCCTGTACCCAGTAGTAGGATTCAAATAAATTAACAACAGGTTGTATGTCCTAATAACCTAAATTAACAACAGGTTCTATGTCCCATTAATAACCAGTTCTCAGAACCAGGTGCTCATTAACAAAGGGTTCTATAGAACCTGTGAGAACCCTCTGAAGCCCACCACTGCCTGTACCCCACAGAGCAGTGGTTCTCAAAGTGGGGGTTGGGATCCCCTCGTGTGGTTATAATTTCATTCCAACCACCTTCATTCCGCCACCATCTTGGAATCTGGCACTGGGCACTTAAAATCGGGCACTCAGGTGGCTTTCTTGGCAATAAGTCTCACTGAATATTTCTGGGGGGTCTTGTATAGATTGTCATTCTTAGAAGAGCATCCTGGATTGAAATGCTTGAGAACCACTGCCACGGAGTCTGCCAGAAGTCTCTTTAAGGGACAGATACTTTTGTCCCCTCCCCGAAGTAAGGGCACAGGCCTTGACTTGGAGTCTGCGCCAGATGTTTTGCAGATGCATACTGGAGAACTTCCATGCTGGGCTTTACAGTTCAACATGGAGAATATGTTCTGGAGGAACAGGGCACTGCCTTTCTCATACCTCTCCAGGACCAGTTCTTTCCCTCTCCCTGACACTAGGCCCTAACCCTTTTTAGGCTGTGGATAGTGGTGCAGAGCACTCAAGAAGTAGAGCAATAGCATTAGAGCATGTCTTAGCACTGAAAATGGAAGAGGCAATTTCTGGTACATAAAGGGACCAGGTGTATTCAAGAGCAATGCATTGGGATACAGTAATTTGAGGATTACCTTTCCCCAGAGTTCACTACACCCATTTACAGTTTTCCTAGGGTTTTTCCAGGCAGTCTGAATTTGAATCTCTCATATTCTTTCCCAACTCCCAAAACTAGCAGATTTATATTTGCTTTCAGGACTATTAAAACATACTGGATCAAGAAAGGGAATGCTTTTAGTACCACGATTGCCAAGCAGGAAACAGATCTTACTCCAGAAATGATAGCCAGGTAAGGAACTTTATTGATCCTATCTCACAGTTGAACAAATATCAGGATCTGGGATCTGTGCCTTCAGTCTACCATTTGTCTCCAGAACATGATGCTGTGTTCTGGGTCTGAACTCAGCTTCAGAATTATTATCTTCCCACAGTGTAAAATCAAGAATTGCTAGTACTGGTGGGGCCTTAGTATTGTTAAGGGATCTGTTCTTGGACTACCTGCAGTTACTGAAAACTGATACTGAAACCCATGGTTTGGGGTTCCTTTAAACCAGTGGTTCTCAATCTTCCTAACGCCGTGACCCCTTTTTATAAGTTCCTCATGCTGGACATCCCAACCATAAAATTATTTTTGTTGCTACTTTCTAACTGTAATTTTGCTACTGTTATGAATCGTAACGTAAATATCCGATATGCAGGATGTATTTTCATTGTTACAAATGAAATGTGTGTTCTGTGCGCACATTGAACACAATGGGATTTATTTCAGAGTAGGCATGCATAGTATTGGGCCCTGAGGCTGCAATCCTATGCAGATTTACATGGGAGTAAAGGCCCCTCTGACTATAATGGGATTTATTTCAGAGTAGACATGCATAGGATTGGGCCCTGAGGCTGTCAGTCAGCCCCAGTGCACGCGCAGCTACAGCCAGAGGTCTGGCAAGCCTGACCTGGCCCCCTGCACCAGGGGTCTTTAGGCGACCCCCAAGAAACCTCTAGGCGACCCCCAAAGGGGTCCCGACCTCCACTGTGAGAAACGCTGCTTTAAACTAAGCCTCCAAAGGCAACCAGAGCTGAGCTCCAGTCACCTCTGAAGGGCTTTCTGAGGTCCACAGATGCCATATGTATCTGTCTGTGTCCTCTTAGGCCTTCAGAATGCCAGAAGTGACTTTTAATGCTTTATAAGGCCATGGTTTTCAAATTTCCAGGGAATTTTACTCTCTCACTAAATATTTCTGGGAGAGTGGCTAGTACAGTGATATAATCCCCAGGATTGCACCACTGTTGGGGAATTTGGGTCAATTTTGCCACTTACCAGAAGTGTTGCCAGAGGCTTGGGGATCTGGGGAGCCCTGCAGAGTGCTTGTAGGGTTCGCCAAGACTTGAAACAAGTGGAAGCGCAATCACAATGAAGTTCATAAAAGTTCAACTTCCAGTTTAGTCATGGCTGGAACTTTCACTCTTGCGTTATTAAGACGGTAAGGTAATTTGAAGATACCCACAGCTATTGCAATGTTAACTTTTTCCCTTGCTCTCTTCCCAAACTTGCAGTGGTTCCTGGAGAGACTTGAAGTTCAAGGCCTATAACTTTGAGGCTCTGGGCATCATGCCTGAAAGTGGCCATCTCCACCCCTTGCTGAAGGTTCGCAGCCAGTTCCGGCAGATCTTCCTCGAAATGGGGTACTTGATAATTTGCAAAATATAGGGAGGGGGAACAAAATGATAACTGTGGAAGATAAAGGTATGCTGTACCAAATGCAATTGAAAGGTCTGCTCAGCCAGTTCTGCTGATGCAACACACAAATCTGTCCTTGGAATTTGTCTCCTTTCATTGGAGGATACAATGTATTGTAGGATGGCCTTGCAGACCACTTCTTGTAGAGCTGGTAGAGCACTGGATTATTGTGTTTTAATTTGGAGATGCATGGAGAGTATTCTAAAGTTGCATCAAAAGCTGATTGTGCAGTGTGCTTTCTTAAGAGACAATGTGCTTTACCTCCTCTCAGTTTTACAGAAATGCCCACGAATAACTTCATCGAGAGCTCTTTCTGGAATTTTGATGCCCTCTTTCAGCCACAGCAACATCCAGCCCGGGACCAGCACGATACCTTCTTCATAAAGGGTTAGTTTACAGTGCTTGACATACATGTGAGTGGTGTAACTTTTCACAGCTTGGGGCTGGTAACTATGGATGACGACTTTAGAACAGTACAGACCTGAATGTCTGAAGTTTGCTAGGAGCAATGCTAGAAAGTAAAATTGATATTGTCAGACAGTGCTTGGAGATCTATCTACAGCTCATGTCTCGGCCTACTTCTGTAGGGAAATGAGCGTCTGATTTATTAAATGGACAGTAATCCAGTTATTTTGATATAACTGGGTTAGCCTTTAGTGGCTCTTTTTTGTGACCTTTTAAAAAAACTTAAGATATTTTTTTTCTTTTTCCATCCCAAAGGGCAGCTCATGCATGCATGTATACATACACTTGCACACATATGTTGATTTTTGTTACATGTTAGAGGTCAGTGTGGTTTCAGTGCTTATGCTTCACCCATCCTTAGCTATAACTTCTTCAGAGGCCTCTGGGATGACACAGGAACCTCTGTAATAAGCCTAGTTGAGGCTGGGGGGTAGGAGGGAGATGTCTTACATGAAATAAATATGATGTTACCATTGAAGCTGTGGCAGTGAATCTCAAAGGGGAGTGTCTACTGCAGCCTAGTAAGCTTCTCTTTTCCTTGGTACCCTTCCTTGCTTTTCCTGGTAAGCTCATTGGATAGCCGCGGTCCCTCATTCATCAGCTCTACTTTAGAATTTCCAGATGTCCTGTCCTGTCCAGTCCCCCCCAGATATACTTTGGTACTGGACATCTGGAAACTCTAAAATGGTACTGCACTGCCATATGGTGCTGAAAAGAGTGATGGTTGTTCCTTCTGCTGCCTGCTAAACTCTCCTCTTTGGTGGTAAGTTTATTGGTTCTCAGCCACAGAGGCAACACTTATTTGGTGCTTCTATCCACAGTAGAACTGAAGGGGTGATTGCTGCCACTGTCCATCAAGCTGAACCAGATACAGTAGTGGGGTGGGAGAGCTGATGAGCGCTAGAACCATTGAGGGAAGGGGACGGCAGCTCAAGTGCTGTAAGGATTGAGGTGTATGCCTAGGGACTCACCAAAGCCTGATGTCACACCAGCCCTGTATGTCTACTTATTTATATATATCACATATCTTCCAGATCCTGCTGATGCCACAGACTTCCCAATGGATTATCTGAAGAGAGTGAAGAGAGTTCATTCACAGGGAGGATATGGTTCCCAAGGGTGAGACTAATCAGCAATATTTTATTAGTAATAGGCCAAGAAACCCAAAAAGGTGAGCAGTATTGATGAAGGAATGGCATCTGATTTCAAAAACCTTGTTGAAGAGACCAGATAGTTCACTGAAGGTACTGTACAAGTGATGTGCAGTGAAGATCCAGTGTACATTGCTTGTACATCGTTCTTGCAGTTCGGCAGTGGAACAGATTGCCAAGGGAGGTGGTAGACTCCCTCACTAGGGATCTTCAAGCAGAGGTTTGACAAGCACCTGCTGGAGATGCTCTAGAAGGATTTCCTGGTATAGGCAGGGGGTTGGACTAGATGACCTACTGGGTCCCTTCCAACTCTAGGATTCTAAGATTCCCCCAGGTCTGGAAAGTGCCTTGAGCACCTCTGTCTGTGATAGTTGTAATTATAGGTGGTGAAAGGGGTTAATGAATAGATTCTGCCATTGGGTGTAGTTTAGTCTTCTGTAATCCTAGGATCACTGTGCTCTTGGGAACAGTTATAGCCACACTGATTGCCAGGGCAATGGATTGAGATGAGGATTTGGGAGGAGGGGAAAAGCAAATCTTTACCATGTATCATTTGGAAATAGGAAGCTGTTTTCAAAATTGGGTCCAGTGGGCAATTTGATCCCAATTGTTCTTTCTTAGAACAATAAGTATGCTAACCATGTTCTTGGGTCCTGTAGTTCATATATTAACTGTTTTGTCTATTATAAAAGCATACCTGAGGTCCCCTTGTAATCTGTTCTCTCTCACACAGGTACAAATATGATTGGAAGCTGGAAGAAGCTCGGAAGAACCTCCTTCGGACACACACCACTGCTGTCAGTGCTCGCATGCTCTATAAGCTGGCACAACAGGTAACTACTCAGTAATTCTGCTTCCTGCCTTGGGTATCTTGCTATGTGGAATTGGGGGAAAAGCCCAGGTACACATTCATGTGAGGCTTTTGTCTTTGGCTGATGGAACTGAAATTAATCTGAGGCTGGAGTGGTCTTTCTGAGACCAAACTACTTGAGCCAACCCAAAGGTTAGGACAATGACAACTGTTTCCTCTACAGGACAAGTTCACTCCTGCCAAATATTTTTCCATTGACCGTGTCTTCAGGAATGAGTCCCTGGATGCCACCCATCTAGCAGAGTTCCACCAGATTGAAGGAGTTGTGGCTGATTATGGCTTGACACTGGGGGATCTGATGGGTGTCCTAAAAGAGTTTTTCACCAAGTTGGGTAAATGCTACTGAATGAAATGGAGGGGAGGACATTAAGTGAAGGGCTTGGGGAGGTGGGCAGTAAAGGAGGGAGGCAATCTCCTTTCCAAAGACCAATGGTAGTCTCACTGTACCTCACAATGAGGTACCTTACAATGTACCTTACAATGAGATACTCCCCATCTCTCTGGCAGGAATCACCCAGCTGCGCTTCAAGCCTGCTTACAATCCTTATACTGAACCCAGTATGGAAGTATTCAGCTACCATCAAGGTGAGTACAGGGAAAAAGCCTAGAACAGGGGTATTCAACACGAGGCCTGGGGGCCGCATGCAGCCCAGGATGAGAATGGATGCGGCCCTCCTGCAAAGCTGGCCACCACCATTGGAAAAACTGGCTTTGTGGCAGCAGCCATTTTCAAATTTCACGTGCTTCTCTGCGCACTGCCCTGGATGGCCGCCACAAAGCTGGTCTGGGCTGCCTGGCTCCTCCCCCTACCTGCCTCCTGGCGCTTCAGGCCCTTGCAGACCTTGCAGCGCTTGCCCACCTGCATCCCCCAAAAGCAGCCTCAGCCTCTATCCCAGCTGCTGCCTACTGCCCTTGAGACCTACTCAGAAGTAAGCCCCGTTAAAGTCAATGAGAGTTGACTTTAGTTGCAGACTGAGAGCCCAAGGATGCATAGGATGGACTGTGATCTTCTCCAAGCTTAACCTTGGAGATATACTGCAACCCTAACCATGTCTACTCAGAAGTAAGGCCCATTGTACCCCGTGGGTCTTACTCCCAGAAAAGTGTGTACAGGATTGCAGCATAACTCCAAGGTTAAGCTTGGAGAGGATCACAGCCCATCCTATGCATCATGCCTCCTCAGAAGTAAGCCCCACTAAAGTCAATGAGGCTTACTCCCAAGTTGCAGTCTGAGAGTCCAATCCTATGCATGGCTACTCAGCAAAAAAAACCCCATGATAATCAATGAGACTTACTCCAAGGTTTAGCTTGGAGAGGATTGCTGCCCATCCTATGCATCATGCCTACTCAGAAGTGAGCCCCATTAAAATCAATAAGACTTACTCCAAGGTTTAAAAAATGTAAGACAAAATATAGGACATTCTACATTTTGTCCTACATTTAAAAAAAAAGTTGTTAGTGTTTATGTGTTGCCCAAACCAACTCGTCTTCTGCCAATGCAGCCCAGGGAAGCTAAAAGGTTGGACACCCCTGGCCTAGATCTATTTGGGGAGCTAATGTGCCACAGCCAGATGTTTCTTCTGGCAGATGTTTCTTCACTTGGGGCTTAAAGCAAATTATCTGATAAGTAAACTGTTCAGCAAAAATGCCTTTGGCATCAAAGCCCAGGCTGGCTTACAACTAGGCGAGTTTTGAGGGGGGAGAGAGTAACCGGACTAAACACTCTGATCTCTGCTTGCATTCTTGCTTAGAAGGCATTTCAGACCCATGGAGTTTTCCACTCCATCCCAGAAAGCAGCTGCACAACCAATGCTTAAAGATGGTATTCTTGTTATCCTCAGTTAGCCTTTGATAATCCCTGTTCATGATTTATGCAGTTTCAAAACATGGTTGCCCTGATAACACGCTATAAATTAGGATGTGTTTCCACTTTGTCAATGCAGCCTGACAGTAGCCTCTTGCCTCCTATTTTTTAAGTTCTTATTTCTGGAGGTCTGTAATATGGTATTTAAAAATGAGTCACCCTCTTCCAGGACACCACAACGTTATCAGCTCTTCCCATTAAAAACTAATTTCACGAATTTGTGTCTGAAATTTAAAATCTATATTTTTGCTCTAGCGGAACTTGAATATACTATCATAAATATTTTTCTTTTAAAAATGCATCATGATTTTATTCCTTATTCTTGGCAAAGATGTGGGGGACTTCCTGGGCTGGCTAGATGAAGGAAGCACCTAGGTGCAGGGAAGCTGGATTGGAAAAGGCACATAAATATGAGCTCAGATTAATCATCATACAATATAGGACTTCAAAAGTCAACTGCAACAGCATCTTCCATTGGATCAGAATGCCATGTGGGTTTGAGACTACAGACTACAAGCTCCTTTTGCTTGCGCTATGCCTGTGGTGGCAACTACTCCTGCACCAATAGTGGAGAAGGGCAGCTATGCAAAAGGAGTACCGTTGTGGATGGTGATGGGCCACTGTGGCTTACCTCTTTGCTGCTGGCCTTGCTTTCTAAGAAAGTCATCAAACTAGTCGAGCAATAATGTAAATTTCATTGACATAACCTGGAAAAAGACAGCACATTAGCTGAAGGAGCTGCCTTCCCAATCTGTGTGTTTTGTGGGAGCCTAGAAAGTGATCTTTCCAAAGTTCATTCCTAGTCCCTGTCTTCTCAGCAGCCTTACTTATATTAAAAATATGTCAATGTGTTGTCGCATAAGAATTTAGTTTTTCTGGATGGATAGCAGAATGGATTCCTGGAGGCTTAGTGCCTGCTCAAAGTTGTAGTCCTGCTAGTCCCTAGGATAACTGACCCGAGGATAAGCGTAGCTGAAAATTTTTTTCCATGAGATTTTGTTTTTGCTCGCTCTCTGCACCATGATGGTCAAGAGGTCTGCCCCTCCTATTACCTTCCTAGTTCTAGGTGCTGTTTGAAACCCCCCTAGTCATTTTTCCAGCTTCTTTTGTGGGGAGCAGTAGTGACCCCCCTGGCCAATTTGGCCACCTTCACCCCTCCTTGTTTCTTTTGCAAACTATACTTATACAAATGATATAAACTAACTTATATAACAATAAACTAACTAATAACTAACAACTTTAACTAACTAAAGTAATTTATACAAACTATAGGTTTGTACAGGTTGCCTTTTTTTACAGCTTTGCACCTCCTTATTATTACAAATTTCAGTATTTATTGTTTATTTAATAAATGCAGTTTTTAAATATTTCAAATTTCAAATATTCTCTTTATACACCCTAATGAGCATCATTTATCACTTTAAGAGCATTAGAATAGGTGCTAACAACAGTTTTATAACAGTGGCCAGTTATGCACACCTTTGAGCTTACGGGAACTCAGAGAGCTTCACCTGATGTAGGGTTGATAATGCTCTTCACCCCACTGCATCTTCCTTCTTTACTGTGGGATGGTCTTCATTTCTTTTTAGGATTGAAGAAGTGGGTGGAAATAGGCAACTCGGGAGTCTTTCGCCCAGAGATGCTGCTACCTATGGGTCTGCCAGAGGGAGTGACTGTCATTGCCTGGGGACTGTCTCTGGAACGGTAAGTTTCTTAGTCCATAAAGGTGGGCTATCCCTTTCAGTCTAGGCTAAGCTACTTTTACTATTGTAGCTTTCTGAAGGCCCCCATCCTCAGGTATGTTTGCATCTGATCAAGTGCCTCCCTAACTTGTGTTGCACCCTGCCATATTAAAAGACTCTTAGATAAGCAGAGTCTGAAAGTAAGCCTCTGTCTGCAGTTGACACCTACTCTGTCTCAAGCTCTAATCACTGCTGTGGGCTGGATCACTCAGGCTGTGTGTCATCCTAATCTCTAGGGGATTAACTCCTACCCGCCCTCTTCCCTTGGGGATCAGGTGATTATTCTAAATCAAACTGGTGAAGCAATGGTAATGTCCATATTATGTTGGGCATATGAAGTCAAAAGGATCATGAAGAAATGCTCCAGCATGGAGGGAGAGAATTTTGTCCTGCCCTGTTAGTAGGACTGAACATTTTCACTGAGTTACCACCACAGTCCATTATTCATAGATTTCACTTACAGCCAATCCTAACCATGTCTACTTGAAAGTAAACCCCATTGTGTTCAATGGGTCTTACTCCCAGAAAAGTGCCTTTAGGATTGCAGCCTCAGTTTGCTTTTTTGTTAAGCACCCAAGCATTGTAAATTTCTAATATTTTCCTCTTGATGCCCATCTCTCTTTTCTTTTAGGCCTACTATGATCAAGTATGGCATCAATAATATCCGGGAGCTGGTTGGGCACAAAGTCAATCTGCAGATGGTATACGATAGCCCACTTTGCCGTCTTGACACCTAGATCATGGCTGCCTGCTTCTCTTGACCACAGATTTCACTATTTATTATGCTGCTTCTTGCTGGAAGACTGGGACTATTCAAAACCCTCTGCCATTCTAGCCCCTTTTTCGGGAAAGTAATTCTAAAGTCATCCTGGCCTCTTTGTGGACTTCTTTGGAAAGATATCAAGAGTAACTATAAGCCATTTCATTTTGTGTTGGAAACTGACCTGTAGACAACTTATGTTCAGTAAAAATGACTTGGGCCAGAATGTGTCATTGGGATACTGTAATAGCAGCAACTTAGCTGTAAGAGGTCTGGGAATAAAGGAGCAGAGTAATCTTCCTGGCCTATGGAGAAGTAGAGTATTTAGATTAGGAAGTTCTTCATTAGTAGGAAGAAGGCCTACTCTTAATGAAATTCCAGATACAGGGTGAAGCAGCAGCTATCCAGTTCCCTGGGAACCTGTTAAAAGGCTGAGCAATCTGTATTCCTGCAGCAACATCTTGGTTCCGTATGTAGTTTCATATCCTTTTCCCTCACCATATTTGCAATTCTCTTCTCTGGTTCTTTGTTTAGCCCACTCGTACGAAGGGGGTCTTGAGCCCCACAGGTACTCAAACTGGGGGATATGATGCCCACTTAGTGTAAAGGTGCTCTGGTCCATTTAGGGGAAAGGAGAAGTGGTGATGTTGCTAAGGTGGATGCTTTTACTTAACTGTCACTTGGAGCAGGCTCCCAGACAGTGATTTTCAATCTTTTTCATCTCACGGCACACTTAACAAGGCACTGAAATTGTCCAGGCACATCATCAGTTGTTTTTACCATTGACAAGGCACACCAGACTGCTCAAATCCCCCCATTTTCCTATTAATGAATGTCAATCTCCAAATTCCAGCAGCACACCTAAGGACTAGCTAGCTGTGGCACACCAGTGTGCTGTGGCACACTGGTTAAAAGTCACTGCTCTAGGAGGTGCAGGGGAGACCTGCACAGCTCTCTGAAGGGTTTGGAATATTCGAACAGAGACTTAGGGCGCAATCTAGAGTAACTACGGGGGAGTTCTTGCTCTGGTGTAAGAACAATTTGCTCTGGATTGCAATATGAATTTCCCATAGGTTTTCACTAGGTGGCACCATAACTATGGGTGCACCTAATGTCTCTTTTCTGCTCCCGTAGTTACTCTGGATTGTAGGGCTTGGCTGCAATCCTAACCACACTTTCCTGGGAGTAAGTACTATTGAACACAGTGGGACTTACTTTTGAGTAGTCATGCTTAGGATTGCACTGTACAAATTTTCAAATGGATTGAATAGGAACTGCACCTATACCTCCCAGAGCCTGCTACAAGTGAAAGTGAAAACACCCTTCTTACCTACATGATCCTGGGGCTTGTGTCACTATCCTTGCCCCTCCCTTACAAAGACTTTCTTAGGGAGTAAATCTCCCCAAAAGTTTGAGAAACACTATGGGTGCAATCCAGAGTACGGGGAGTCCTTGCTCCAACATAAGAACAATTTAGTCTGGATTGCAATATGAATTTCCCATAAGTTTTCACTGGTCATCCAGACTAAATTTAGTCACCCAGACTAAATTGCTGTGGGTGGCGCAAGCTGTTAAGATGCTGTGCCTGTTAACCAGCAGGCCAGGGTTCGAGACCCGGGTCAGCCCCACAAGACAGGGTGAGCTCCTGTCCTTAGCCCAGCTTTCCGATGCCAGCTTGATCCTATTGGCTCTGCCTTTCCATTGGACTAATTCAGTGGCATGGAGAGGGGGGATTTACTGCTTGGGTAACAGCCTATCCTCCATAACAATCCAACCCAGGCTTTCATGCTTCGCATGCAACGTATGCAGCGCCGAGCTCAATACCATAGTCTCTCAAGACTGACAGAGGCCTGCTTTTTAGGGCTGTGGGTGGTGCAAGTGGTAAAGACTCTGCGCCTGTTAACCAGCAGGCCAGAGTTCAATTCCCGGGTTGGCCCCACAAGACAGGGTGAGCTCCTGTCCTTAGCCCAGCTCTGCGACGCCAGCTGGATCCAATCGTGGCTCTGCCTTTCCATTGGACTAATTCAGTGGTGTGGAGAGGGGGGATTTGCTGCTTGGGTAACAGCCTATCCTCCATAACAATCCAACCCAGGCTTTCGTGCTTCACATGCAGCGTATGCAGCGCCAAGCACGATACCAGTCTTTCAAGACTGACGGAGGCCTGCTTTTTTTTTCACTAGGTGGTGCCATAACTATGTTGACGTAAATATCTCTTACACACTCCTGTAGTTACTCTGGATTGTTGGGTAAGTTATAAGAACAACCTCCACTGGATCAGGCCACAGCCCATTTAGTCCAACTTCCTGTGTCACACAGCAGCCCATCAGATGACTTGGGGAGCACACAAGACACATTGTACCCAGGTGCCCCCCTTCCACCTGGCTTTTGCACTGTGGTCATGTATTTTCCCTTTTCCACTCTGCATGATGTGGAAAGTTGCTTAAAAGTCTCATAAAAGAGTAAGGAATATAGTTTTAGAAAGCAAAAACCAAAAGGGAAAAAAATCTGACTACAATACATGGTGGTTAACTACCTCAACTGAAGCTTGCTTTAAGTCCTACTGCCAAGAAGGGAAGATATCACATCTTCTGGCACATCTTTGTGGCAGATGCTTATGCTTGAATGGGCTTTGCTCAGAGAGAGACTTACCCCCAAATTCAGAGTAACTACAGGAGCACCTAAGAGACTTTATGTGCACCCGTAGTTGCTGCACCACCTAGTGAAAACCTATGGGAAATTCATATTGGAATCCAGAGTAAGTTGTTCTTACACCGGAGCAAGGACTCCCCGTAGTTACTCTGGATTTTGCCCTTTGAGATGACAAAAGACCATGAAGTTGGGTCCCCTTGCAAATTAAAAATTAAACTATCAGGTCTGAACAATGTCCACCCAGGAAGTCTTAAAGAGTTTCTGACAAAGCTACCAACCTTAAAATCAGCCTCTATGACAGAATGCAGAATTACTTTTAGATGACACTAAACTGGTCAGAGAGGCGAAAATCAACAACTTACTATGAACTTTTTACTATGAAGGGCTCCAAAATGATCTCTACAAGCTGAGTGGATAAGCAGCACAATAGCAAATGTTCAGTGTAAATAAGTATAGAGGGATGCAGATTCTGACTACTTACACACCAGTGGGATCTGAATTTTGGTAACTGATCACAGAACATATAGACTGTGAAAAAGGCAAATTTCATGCTAAGATAATGCCCTTGTATAATATATGCCACAAGCACCACTTCCCTACACAATGATTAAAGGTTCAAGAGCTGTAAAGTTGAATGACTGGTTACCTTGAGCTAGACCATAACTACTGCAAATGTTCCCAATGGGATAGAACCCAAGGTCAGATCACTACGTCTTATCATAATGGTGGTAACTCCCACACTGCTAACATCCATTAAGAAAGAATATATACAAGAGCCACACATTTCTTTAATTGTATAAAATGCACACACTCTTATTTTTTGGTTGCAGGACTCGTGAGTGATCTCTCTCCCCAAACTTCTCTTCAATCTGCTTGATTCAATTTTTCCTAACTTGGTTAGATTTTTTTCCAGCCCCTTTATATGGCTGCAAATCACTGTGCACTTGAGTCTGCTTTGTGGTCTTTTTTGGAGACAAACTCCCATAGATCACTTCAGAAGCAGACATACACCACTGAGACCTGGGGCAGTTTGTTGTCCTTGCTAAACTGGCTTATGAGGCTGCGTAGGTGGGTGGAAACTGAGTTAATAGTGCTGGAGAAGCAGAATCCCGAGAGGCAGCAGCTAGATACCTACTGTCCAACCCAGTCTGTGATCTCAGGCAAAAGGTGGTACAGCTGTGTCAAACAGTCCTAGTGCTTCTTGACATGTTCCCCTGGTTCCTGGCAAGACTCTGAGACTGTGGAGCATGTTCTCTCCCCTTCAGCTCATGAGGCCAAGAGCTCAGGCTTGCCTCTACATTGCACTGCTCCTTTCTTCACAGCAAGACTTTTTTGCTAGCTCTCCCAGTCCCTACGTCATCTGTGGCGTCTCCTGTAGGGTGATGTGAACCTCTTCAAAGTTGTGTGGTGAGCAGGTGCATGAATGAGTTGAGGCCAGAAGGGAGGCCTGGAAGTCTGAACCAGGTGAAGGCTCCAACTCTTCATCAGGCTCCTCAGGCTGTGGTCCCAACAGGCAATCTAGAAGGAGATATTTTTAAAGATATTTTAAAATCTAGAAGGAGTCTATTTTAAAAGATTATTAGAACTTGTGAAAAGTCATAGCTATTGCATCCTAGGAAAATTTGGTGTGTGTATCTACTGGTCTTTTTCTTAGCTCCTTATACAAGGAAGGCATCCCTCTGGCTATATTCTCTGATAGGGCAAAGGAAAGAGAAATGGGCTTTACTACTACCGCTATAGAGAGCATTTGAAAAACTCTTCTCTTTACCCATTTATCTTTTGTTTTTCTACTGAGTGCAAGGTCACTGGCCCACAAATGACTTTTACTTACCTGATGTTCTATAAATAATATAGAAACTGTTGAGTAAAACTCAATTTACATGGGCAGATGGTACCCTTATGTTGGCTTTTGATTTTTTCAGCTGCCCTGTCCCGAAGCTTAACAACTCAACAAACTCCAGGTACGTCGTCTTGTGTTTGACTATTATATGTAAATGAGTTTTAAAAGGCAGATGGGCAAACAGGTTAGGATAACTGGATTCCATTTCTAGTTTCATAGAACACAAACTATGAAACTGGAAATGGTTTTAGCAATTATTTTTATGCAATTGGAGATTTGGGGAGCCCTTCAGAGGCATCTGCATGGAGATGAAATGCACACCCATGGAGGCTGGCTGTAAATTTTAAAAAACCTTCCAACTCTGGCACCAGCACAATGTTGGGGTTTGCGTCCCTGCCATTTCTCCATTCTGCCCTGGAGAGGCCAAAAAGGAGTACTTCTCTAGCTGGTGGTTCACAATCCATGTATTTGGGAATCACTGCTCTAAACCTTTTCTGCATTGCTGCCATGGCTATCAGGGTCTTGGAAAAGGATTTGATAATGTTGATAATCAGTGTCAAAGCAATCAAATTTGATTACACACAAATAAAAACAAATACTGTATTTATTCAAGTATAATGCACCATCAAATCTAATGCACATCCTTTTAAAATAGAGTGCACATTGGATTGGGTGGCTCATTAGTCTGAGCCCTGTAGGCAGGGCAGAAAAGCCGGGAGGCAGTAGCTGGAGATTGGGGAAGTTACAGCCTCCCAACTGTGTCGGGGCTCAGCTGGGACCCAAGCACCCAACTCCCCTCTCAGCCCAATGTGACCTGCTTCCTTCGCTGGCTGCCATTAGAGCCATTCATTTTCTCTGTAATCCATTTTGTGAATTTTTGTCAAAGGTATATACAGTTTTAACAGCACATAAATTGAGCATCAGTGTCCAGACTCACCTGCCAGGTCATGTGCCAGGTCTTTAATTAGGTGACCAACAATGGCATAGGCCACCCCCACAACCACAGCAGCTGCCATAAGCATGTAGAGTATAGCTTTGGGCACAGGAAATTGAAATTCAGGTGGCTTGTAGTCACTGTAAAGGGGACTCTCATCGGAAGAAGAAGAGGAGTGCTGTGTCAAAAGTGCAAAAGTCTCTGTGCGGTGGAAGGTACTTGTGTTCACTGGCCATGTTTGGGAGACAAACTCCATATCCTAGCAGTGTTGAGAAGGACAGGTGACAGCAGTGGGGGGAGAGACTGAAACACAAAAAAATCCATAGGTCATTTTGGTTAGTGGCTATAATTAAAAAGCAGATTTAGATTAATTTCTAGAAAGATGTTTCAACACAGTTTGATTGCATTCTGCATGAAATTATACATCAATTGATATAACATGATAGTACTGCAGTATTCAAAAACACTAAGATTTTTTTTAAAATTTAGCAAGTTGTGGCATCAGCTTCCCATGGATGTCACGCTGTGTAGCCCACACCCCTTAGTGTGACAACTTAGCAGGACTCTCAATTTCCAAGGACAAATCCCACACAGGTCCCTTATCACAGTCTGGCTGGCTTGCAGGAAAAACCTTCTAAAAATATTCTTGCCAAGAGGGCAGTTCACTATTTCAAAATCAATGGGTCTTCAAAACAGATGCAAAAACACTCTGACCACTTCCTGATTGGAAGTAGCTGCTTAGTTTGTGTACAGCTGTGATGGCAAATGGTTGTGTGTGGTTAATATTCCCACTTCGAGCTTGAGAGGGCAATTTAGTTCAAGTTAATGGTATGTTTTAATCCTCTTCCAGTTGCTGTTGTCTTCCAAATTTAGAGGACTTTGTTTATACATAAAATCAAAACATAGCAGATCAGATGACTAGTTTTGCCCTAGGGTACTAAACCTGTATCTGAGTCAAAGCATTTTGGACCACTGATTTAATTCGCTACCATACTAAATACAATTCCTTGCACATTGGAGACTAGATATTAGGAAGAACGTTCTAACCAAGATGAGGTGAGCCTTGTTCTGCCTTTACATGCCTCTTGTCTACATGTTGGGACTTGATGGTGTAAAAGAACATTCAATCCATAGACTCTACATCTGCGGTGTGAAGTGTTTCAGTTCTAACACATATTTCAGTTCCAACACAGTGAAAACTAGGCTAGTACTGACAGACTCATGCATAAAGGCTAATAATATCAGAATCCCAGATGCAGTCCTCTGGATGCAGTCCTCTGCCATCCACCAGGATGCAGGTCTCTTGTCCTGGGTGCTCCCTGAAGCATTTGGTGGGCCACTATGAGATACAGGAAGCTGGACTGGATGGGACTTTGGCCTGAACCAACAGGGCTCTTCTTATGTCCCGATGTCATTCCCCTGGTCCCTTCTGCATCTAAGCCCTCAAGAACCTGGCCAAATCTAGAGGCAAAATTTATTGTGGAAATATCAATCCTCCTTTCACCAAAGTAAACAAGATATTCAGGTGATGCCTCAGGTCTGGCTCACATTCTGATCAGCAAGTACTCAGTGCAAGAAAATCATTAAATGTGACTTATCAAATGTCTTTTTCTTTGTCAAGCACTTGTTCCATTTCACTTACCTGCTATGTGAAGCATGTGGCTTCACAAAACAATCCATCAAAACCACATAGGCAAGTTTGCTTTTAACAGTAATGTTTCTTTTTTTTTAAGACAAAGGGTGATTTCATTGGGTATTGAAATATCAGAAAGAAAAGCTGCAGCTACCAAAATTTTCCCTTATTTATAAAATCATGAAGAACTGGAGTCTCAGTATAGAAACACTGGCCATGAACAATGCTGATGAATTACAACAGCTTAAATTCACCAGTACTACAGTCAGAGTTACTCCAAACAGCAAACTCCCAACAGCAAAAACATTCACAATAGAGAATCTTGAATTATGAAATTCTGGAGAAGGGATACATTTTCTGGATTTACCAGGATTTGAATATGTGAAAATGATTTAACTCATGAACTGGGGTGAAATCAGCCAGCAACAAGACTCACAAGAGTCTTAAAGCAAGTCTTAACAAGTGTTTTAAAGCAGTGGTATTTAAGCATTTTAGCCTGGGACCCCCTTCTGAGAAATGACAATCTGACACCCCCCCCAAGAGATGTCATGGCTGGAAGTGTCATTAAAATTGCTCAGTGCCACATTCCAAGATGGCTGCATCCAGCTTTTTGCTACCACCCTGAAATGCAGTTGCAACCCCTAAAGGGGGTCCCGACCCCACTTTGAAGACCACTTGTCTCTGGAGGAGGTCAACTAAATTCCAAATGCCTAATTCACATTCCTGGATAACTCTGAGGAAGAAATTTTTCCTATCACAGGTAATTAGGAAACTAGTACACTTGAACAGCAGGAACCTTGTTATGGGATTGTCACCAGAGATAAATCAACCAAGTTTCAGGACTTTGCTAAGAGTTCAATTACATTAATTCTACTTTATGGTAAGGGAGACCCAGATGTTTCACTCTTATCTTCTGCTAACTTATCTTTATCAACCTTCAGGCTCCACTGTAAGCTTCCCCTTTCCATAATTGAAATGCTGCAAGCATTCAAGCTTCTTAAACCAAGATCTACATTTCAAGAGATCCAGTCCCATCTTTAGGATGCTCTCTTACCATTGTCATTCAGCCATATCTAGCTGTAAGGGCCAACATGAATTAAGAAAATGCAAGAGGGGTTATGAAATATTCCCCAACTTTGCTGAAAAGAGAAACCTCTTATTCCATAAGACATCTCCATCAAGCATCCATCATTAATTCTCCTACTGTATTTCAAGACATCACAGCCTAGGACCACAATAATTTCTATGGTCAAGCAGTGCAGACAGCTGTATCAGAATAATAAAGACCTCATAAGCTAGGATTTATTCCAGACATACCATGGTAGTGTGAATTCTCATCATATGTGAGCCAGGTCCCACTCTGCTAGACATGTGCATGAGAATAGGACTGGGAATGAAGAAAGAATGGCAAATGAACACATCAGTGACAAGGAGAAGACTTCTTGTAGCTTTCCTCCACTGACTATACTGTATATCATCTTCAGAAGTTGTCGTTTAAACAGGTCTCCCTCAGCAGATGGGCTTCAGACCTGTGCAGTTTTTTAAAGCTCTGTAACACCTCCTAGAATGTCATCATTCAAACAACTCTTATGGATAGAAGCTTTAATGCTGAATGGTTGTTGTGTTCACCAATCTGATGAGTCTGGAATTGATAGTTGCACCATAGCACAAAGGCCTTAAGGGGCATCCCTTGAAGGAGAAATTACATGGTCTTCCAATTCTGAGGAATGAGAACTAAAGCTAGGATTGAGGAGTGGTTTGCTGCAATCCTCAAGTAGTTGTAGAATGCAATCCACATTTTTGATGTTTTTAAAGGGTCCCACAAAGGCTCTAGGTCCTTACATAATTTTACATCTGGGAGGTCCAGCAGAGCTTGGATAGAGTGGAAACTCTTCTTTTGCCTGCCCAGCTTTCCCTATTCCAAAGGAAATAGCACCAACACTTGACAATTCTACTTTTTCTTGCTATTTGTTTCCATTTCCACCAGGTTCCATGTGGCTTAAATATCCCACACACACACAAACACACACACACACACCCCAAAAATGCAAAATAACCCCAGCCCAAACAGACTGCACAAACTATTTTGTCTGTGAAAAAGCTGCTGCCCCCTGGCCTTCCTAGCTAATTCCAGCCAGGGTTGCTGAGCAAAGGCTTTGTGGAATCTTGTTACTTGCCCCTAAGCCTTCCAAGTACAAGAACTTATTAAGACTTACAGGGCTTAAAATAGTTGCCCTTTTGTCTGGTTGTTTTTCTCCCTTGACCACCTCGGATGTACATTTACTGAATGGATCCACCCTAGACTTTTTTCCTTTCTAAAATCCAACACACTTCAATATAGCTGAAAGGATTCAGAAAGTGGGAATCGATACAAAACATACTTGCTTGGGGGGGATGAATTTGCTATGGGGGGACCCCACATAGCTACAAAAAGAAATCCAATTAAAATCATTGTGCAAAGAAAAGAACTTGGCAAGAGGGGTGACTTATACCCAGGGGGGAAATCCTGCACTGGTGAAACTCCCTCTGCCCAGTTGTTAGGGGTTCATTTCTTCCCAATCCCTCAGATCTCCCTCCTGTCCCTACCCCATCTCTCACCTGATTGCTGGGATATCAGTGTGCTCTCGCCCCCCGTCCTGATGGGGCATCTGCTTCTCCCTTGCAAGCTCTCCAGGCTACCACAAGAAGGAGAAACTCTCCTCAGTTTGCCAAACTGGGGCTGATCTCACCCTCTTCTTAATGCCTGCGACTGTCTGCTGCTCCATCTGCTCATTTGATAAGATCAGAGAACAGGTAAAGGGGAAACCCAGGAGAAAGACTCCACCTACTCACGTGATGTCACTCAAGGAGTTCCCACTTGACTGGATCTATTTCTGAATTGGGTACACAGTTGACCCTGAATTGTGTAATGCAACACAATGAGAAAGTGCAGTAGATTAGTGCTATATTATCCCAATTTCACACACTTTAAAAAACCTGAGCTAAACAAAACCTGAACTAAGAGAAGCATTGTGGCTGCAATCCTATCCAAACTTACCTGGGAGTAAGCCCTATTGATTACAATGGTAACTACTGAGTAGATATACTTAAGATTGGGCTATGTAATTGGGTTACAGATAGTCCAGTGAACATAATCAGGATTGCAGGGTCACCCATATCTGTTGAAATGGTCATATTGGGTGTTGCAATATGCCTGTCCCCCCATCTCACCACAAAAGTGTGCCATGGTTTTTACACTAACAGAATGGCTGAATGCAAAGGATGCAGTGACCAGAAGTCATAACTTAAAAAAGAGGACAAGGCCACCCAAAATGTAGGACACCCAAGAAAAATGTAGGACATGACCAAAATAAAAGCTATATGCTGTCTTTATGTGGTTAATTTAAACACTACTATGTTATTTATTATTGAATTTAAAACTATTACATTTGATTTATTGATTACAAGAAGGCTACATGCTGCCTGCTCACAAAGAAAAGAAGGACAACAAAGATTTTCTTCTTGGACACAGGGCTAAAAAAAGAGGACATGTTCTGGAAAAAGGGGACATATAGTCACCCTGAAAGGATAGGAAATCCTTTTATTTAAAAATTGTCTACACACTATTGATATCCAGTAGAGGTGTTGGACCCAGAAGAAAATTGCAACAGTGTTTTTGCCAGTATTTTGAAAGTTTTCACCTGCATGGTTTGAACAGTCGTAAAGGTTAAAGGTCTGACAGTGTGATTCTAGGCATGTCTACTCAGAGGGAAGTTTCACTGTATTTAGGCTGGAATCCTAATCTCCAGTTATGCCAGCCTAAACCCTGGCATAAGTCCTGTGCTGACCTGAGGGTGTCACAAAAGTGCTGTAAGACACATCTGTGCCACTACTGGGGGGAGGTTTAGGTCAGTGCACAGACATGTGCTTGCCTCCCTACATCACCAGGGGAACAGGAAGACTGATGAATTATGGCAGCCACTAAGGATTGCACCCTTAGTGAGAAAAATGGGGGGTATAGAATTGAAGCTGTAGAGGCAATAACCTTTACAAAGACAAAAGTTGCTGGCAGTTGTCTGTACAATCAGATCATGATTTTCTAACATTGATATAGTTCAGAGACTCTGATCTATACTCTTTATAGGAAAGTATAAACCACATATCTGAGATTTAAAGGGTGAAATCCAGAGTAACTATGGGGAGTCCTTGCTCCTATGTCAGAACAATTTACTCTGGATTGCAATATGAATATCCCATAGGTTTTCACTAGATGGTGCCATATCGCTGTTAATGTCTCTTACGTGCCATATCGATATTAATGTCTCTACATCGATGTTAATATCTCTTACATGCTCCTGTAGTTACTCTGGATTGTAGGGTTATTCCATAATTGCATAAACAGATAACAGAGAAGACGTGCTATTTTTTAACAAATAAAAAAATCAACTCTTTTACACTGGATTGGCTGGTACATACTTAAACATTTCCCGTCTTATTGAAATGGACATGAATGAAACACTTCATAGTATGCACTGTATCTCACCAGTGTCCTGAAATCTCAGACATTTCCACCTTTTGTATGGCCACTCCTACTCCCTTCTACAACCAGAACTGTCTTCAGCAACCTGGCACGTTGCTTTTGAGACCAGTTTTAAAATAATGTTCTGGAATTCCAAGAAAATGGGGTGACTTTTGCTTTCCTCTTCCACAGTGGCACCATTTTAGGACACTTTAAGCTAAGGGGAAAGCAGTGCCCCGTTTTCTTAAGGTGGCAAGTTCTATTCTGGTGCAGTCTGTACATGGATTACGACAGTAAAAATACACCAGCTGGCAGATCTCATGTGCGGTGTCACCCAAATCCAGGACAACTGACAAATCCTTACAGTTGATAGAATTTCATGAGCTATTTACAGTATTTCTCTTGAAGTTCCTTTGAGTTCAAACTCCATTCATATTTTGGGAATTTTACTGAAATGCTCCTCTTTGTGACACACAGCCTGTTTGTTGACATGTTTTTCTTTCTTTCTTAAAGTATTCCCTTCCTTGCTTCCTTGGTGCTTAGTATTCATGGCTTTCAGATCACTGAATACTAGTTAGCATTTCTAAATTGTTTGGCAGACACCATCGAAGAACAAAGCATCTGAAAGACTCAAAATATAAAATAAGCTGCAGAGATGTGCACACATAAAGAGGTGGAGGGGAAAAATACTAACCACTATGGCTGCTAATTACAATACTGTCCTTAACTCAGAAGTGATGGTGTAGTTTCTCTAGTGTTCTTAATACAGAAAGATTTTTGCACTCCTACTTCGGGCACTTGCTTGTTAGAAGTGTTAGTAAACTGCTAACAACAGGGTGACCATATGTCATAACCACAAAAGAGGACAAGGCTCTCCAAATGTAGGACACCCAAGGAAAATGTAGGACATGGCAAAATACAACCTAAAATGCTCATATACTGTATATATTTAGTGGTTAATTTAAACACTGTTACTTATTACTAAATTTAAAACTATTACATATAATTTATTAATTACAAGAAGGCTACATGCTGCCTGCTCACAAGGAAAAGGAGGATATTTAATATTTATTCCAGAACACAACGCTAAAAAGGAGGCCATACGGTCACCTTTTGGGTACCCTGATAACGACACTGGTAACAGCAGTGCAGCTGAGCTATGTGGTTCATGTACGAGTAGCAGTATAGTAGCAATGTATAGTAGTATAGTACAGTTTAGTATAGTAACGTATAGTATAGTAGCAACATATAGTAGCAGTTGCTGCAAAGTATGATCAGGACCATAATTAAGATCACAATTGTGCAATCCTAACCAGTTTAGGCCAGCCTAACTCACCGGGCATATCTTCCTGTGGTGATCCAGAGAGAACATAAAACGAGCCTTGTCTGCTCATAAGAAGTTCGACTGTGAACTGGCCTAACCCTCCAAAGAGTGGGGCAGAAGTGACTTATGGCACTTTTTTGATACCCCGAGGTCAGCACAGGACATATGCCAGGGGTTGTACTGGCCTAAGTGGAAGTGTGGATTGCACCCTCATTTACCTAGGAGTAAGGCCTACTGTACTGAATAGAACTTACTATTGAATGAACTTACTACAGCACTGGGTGAGTGCTGTAAGTTCTTCAGAATTTGAATTAAGGGGGATGGTTCTGTACGCCACAAAGCAGATTACCAACTAATAATATTTATTAGAGTATTTATTAGAACATTATTAATTATTATTATTTTTTATTTATTTGATTTATATCCTGCCTTTCTTTCCTAGAAAAGGGAACTCAAGGCAGCTAACAGCAAGTAAAACAACAATAAAACACCACTAAAATTAACAGTAAATAGAGATTAAAACACAATTAAGTTATACAAAAAACATTAAAAACAAGTGGGCCTAAAAATTTACAATAAAAATCAACTAAAAAAATACTAAAAACACAGCACAGCCAATCACTGCCTCAATAAACTGCTTTTTGGAAATAAAATGTTTTTAGGCTCCGCCTGAAGCTCTGTATCGAAGGAGCTTTCCTAAGTTCTGAGGGGAGGGATATAATATTATAGCTATACTGTTATATTAGAATTATTTATTAGAGTAGAGTATTCATTAGAACATGACATGTTCATTGTATGGACATACAAAAGTTGGGAGTACTCAGGCCTAACTAGCCCGAGTAAAGACCATGTGTCTCCCTCCCTTCACCTCAGGCATACTCTTCTCAATAACTGATCTGTCTATGGGTAAAATCCAGAGTAACTATGGGGAGTCCTTACTCCGGTGTAAGAACAATTTACTCTGGATTGCAATATGAATTTCCCATAGGTTTTCACTAGGTGGTGCAGTAACTACGGGTGCATGTAATGTCTCTTATGTGCTCATGTAGTTACTCTGGATTGTATGGTACGTCCGCCTGTGGAAAGGCTCCACAGCAAACAGAGACACCACTCATTGGCTCCTCCTCTTATTACAGAGCTCCCTCTACAAGGCAGGGGAAAGGACTGTGTATGTTGAGAGGGAAGGGGGAGGTGAGGAGGTTCTCCTCAGAGCTAAACCTGGTTCTTTGCATAGAGCAGTGAGCGAGTGTGAGGTAAACCATTATGAAGAATATTCACGTGTTGCTTTTCAACGGGAGCACTTCATAAAACCGTTTATATACAGCACAATCCTTACCATGTCTACTCAAATATAAGTCCCATTGTATTGAATGGGTCTTACTCCCAGGAAAGTGTCTTTAGGATTGCAGCCATAGTAAAATATATGGCTCCCTGTCCCCGAAGGGCTCACAATCCTAATAAACCACAAAAACAGGTTCTGGAAAGGACACCATGCTGGGGTGAAGAGCGAACAGTGGCTCTCCCCTTGCTAAACATAAGAGGACACCACTTGAAAGATGCTTCTTTGCCCACCTGGGAAAGCTTATGATAATGTTTCATAAGCCACATTACTTCCACACAAGCACACAGTTGTTAGTTCTGACATCATGTCCCAAGCCATTAGGTCCACATGAACATAAGGAGCCTAAGAAAAAACCCTAAAAAAGGCCTGTCTTGACCAGTGTCCTATTTTACATAGTGACCCATGTGCTGTCTTTGGAAAGCCCACATACAGTCATATTTCTCTCCTGTGACTGGTATTCAGCAGCATACTGGAACTGGAGGTAGTGCATAAGCCTCATGCACAAACCACAGGCCTAATGGATATCACCACAGATTGTGGCAACAACTTCCATAAATTCTGTGTGAAGAACTCTTTAAAAAAAATACTACAACCAAATTTTAACTTGTGCCTAATCTTCTACAGCCCTAATTGTTATTCACTTTTTTTAAAAGTTATTTTTAAACTTGAGAATGAAATTATCCTGTACAAAGGTAAAAAATGTGCACACTGGATCGTTTTTGTGTTTAAAATCAATATAACAGATTTTAAACTATTGTTGCAATACTAATCAGTATAGTTAGCGGGATCAGAGTCTGGGCTGCCTATATATTAGACTGCAGTCCTAAGCTCCAGTTAGGCAGGCCTAAGCCCTGGCTTAAGTCTTGTGCTGAACTGGGAGTGTCACCAAAGTGCCATGACACCTTCCATGCTACTCCTGGGGGAGGATTAGGTCAGTGCACAGACATGTGCTTGTATCCCCTACATCACCTCAGGAAAGGGAAGACCAATGAGTTGTGGCAGCCTAGGTTAGGATTGCAGCCTCAGTTAGGATTGCACACTAAGTTATGATAAATTATTTCTTTTGTATTAGATAACACAATTATGAAATTAAAGAATATTTAATTCTTTATTACATTACAATTATTTATTACATTACAATGTCCAATACATTCTGATGGTTCTCTCTCATCCTTACAGATTATTATGTCAAACCAGGAATTTCAACACCAGGAGTCAGAGCAGGAACAAAATAAGACAGATAATTCATTCTTCACTCACTTAGAAAGAAATGAATTAAGTGATAATTCATCAAGGTAGGTTTTTTAAAATCAAAGTATGTTTGAATTTAGGAATGTTATGCAAACATGATTAACCCACCTGCTGTTGCACTTGGCCAAAAATATTGATTATGTGGCTGTCCTGCCCTGCCTTCAGCTAATATTGCATTATTATATGTGGGTTTATGTACAATTTGTGCCCATTAAGGCTCACTCATGAAGTTTATTGGCAGCTTTGATCCTAGCATTCCTTCCCAGGTTTGGGAAGATAATACAATATTGCCATCTTGACAGAGATGGGATTCAAAGAAATTAACAACCAGTTCTATGCCCATCTGGCAGCCACTTTTAAATGGCTTTTAAACTTTATATGTCCTATCTCTTGTTAACAACCGGTTCTACAGAGTAGGCGTGAACCTGCTGGAGCCCACCACTGCATCATGAACTCATTAGAACCAGTCAGATGTTGATGTGAAAAATGAAAGTGAGTGCATAATCAGGTTGAGAATATGTGACTAGTTAGCTAAGGGAAACTCCAGTGTTTTCACTCCATTGTTTTCAACTTCACTGAAAACTCTGGCAGATTTTTAAGGATCATCATGAGTAGAGTTGCCATAATTCTCTTCCATAAAAACGGGACAGGACCCCTTGACAAACCTGCCAGTACATGAATGCAATCCCTGAAAACCAACACCATCCCACGTTTTCCAGGACATGTGGCAACTCTGTGAGATGCAGGGATGTTAAGGTCCAGTTGAAGAAAAAACATACCATAATTCTTCCTAACATGATCATAAGAGCAACAAAAAGTAACCTTTTCTTTCCTGCATTAAAAATGTGAAGGTATTTTACAAACAGCTTTCTAAAAAGAAATGCTTCAAAAACTATGCTGTTTGAGTTCAAAACCAAAAAACTTTGAACGTTTAAAGTGAAGACACTTTAAATACTGATACTACTTATAACCCTTAAAGCCCTCAATGACCTCGATGTAGGTATATCTGAAAGTCCACCTCCTTCCATACATCTCTACCTTTTTGTTAGGTCATCTAAGAGGGTTTTCCTACACTGCCATCTTTGTCCTGAGAGGGGCAGCAACTTGGGGCACAGGGCTTCTCTGTGGTGGCACCACAACTTTGGAATTCCTTCCCAGGGGAATTGAGAACTATCCTCTCTTATGGCTTTTTGGTGAAAGCTCAAAACACACCTATTTTGTCTGGCATTTGACTGGTGAATAGATTGCCCTACCTGCCTTCTAATTGTACCACTCTAACCTGACTCTCTCCCTGATAGTTTATCTCACTGATAGTTTTTTACCACTGCTGGCAAGTGGAAAAACACTTCCAGAAGAGCCAGAAAAAATGGTTGAATTATATTAATGTCACCAGTGTTTTTTCCACTTGTTCTTTTTACTTGTTGTTTTTACCTGTACTTGCTTGTTTTTTTTTTATTTAGCTCTGTTAGCCATCTTGGGCATTTGCTTCTGCATGGAAAAGGCAAGATATATAAATAGGAATATAAATTAGGAAGTAAATATTGCTTTTGTTTTTTGTTGAAAAATAGGAGAGAGTCTCCCAGCACATCTCTTCCTAGTTTAAACACTAATAGAGGAGGGTCAGACAGCAAATCCTCCAATTATTTTGCAGACCTGGATGCAACTATTGAAAATCTTCAGGAAAGAACCCAGCAGCTAATTGAGAAGATTAATGAGAACCGGAAGAAAGATCACATGCTCATGAGCAATTTTAGGGAAAGTCTTTTGATGAAGGTAAACATATTTTGAGGTAATCAAGTCCAGAAATTTTGAGTGGAACAGGGAAGAATAATTTCATTCATCCATAAAAATGAATCCAAACTATATGCAGTGCACAAAAAAGCAGCAGCCTGCTCACTGTATTTTAACCCATTGTCACACAAGAAAATAACTATGTCCTAAAAGTAAAGTACAAGAGTAAAGTACAAGTGTTTAATATCATAAACACTCATCAGTCCTTTTCCATTCCCTTTTTCCACAAAAGAAAATCTCCAATATCACTGTGATGAAAATCCCATGTTTCCTTACTTAAGTTCAGAAACTTAATTAGAATCCTAAAAGAGGGTGCTTCATTATCTTGATGGAGTTCTTATGGTTCTAAGAGGCTACCCTTTGTTTGAGCATTTTCATCTTCCCTTTATCTGGTAAACAAAAAAACTTGACTTTGAGCCAACTTGTTGAACCACAAACCCACCGTTTTGAAGAAATTCAGAAAAGCAGATGATACTCAAAATGGTCAATTCCCACATGATTAACACCCAGACTATATAAAGCAGGGACACACATACTCACTCCTGTGTGATGCGCAGGTAAGCATTGTTGGAAGCAGCTACTGTTTCTTGACACGAATTTGCTACACTGTGTGCACCAATGTAGAAAACAAAATCTTGGAAAGTAAGCAATTAGAATTGTTTTGTTTTTCGTTTGCCTTTAATCTCCTTGAAAATCTTTGCAAGAACTACAGAGTTGGACCAGGTACACCATGGGTTGGACCAGGTACACCAGGGATTTCCTGATTCAATGAGCTGGTTCAAAGTCAAGCTTCTGTTTAGGGTGACACATGGTCATCTGTCTTGTACCCTAACCTACCGGATAGATTATCAATGTTCCTTGCAGAGCCCATTCACACCTGTATCAGGGCAACTCCCAAGAGCTAGTCCACTGACACTTTTTATACCAAATTTTTCTTTCTCCTATAAAGGTTTCAAGCTTAGCAGAAAAGTTGGAGGAAAAGGTGTTACCTGTTTATGACCACCATAACAGTCTCATTCAGGATAAGCTCCAAGAACTTTCCGGGATCATGGAAAGGATCAGACAGATTGAAACAGAGCTCAAGGAGGTCTGCCACACTGTGGAAATGTTATATAAAGACCTCTGTGTTCAGCCAGAATTGTGAATGAACAAATAAAAAAATGTAAAGGAGGAACAAAATATAATGTACTAAAAATAGAAAAAAAATTATTTCTATGTTCGTAAGCCAATAGTTATAGAACAGTTTAGAGAAAATTTCAGTTGCATCAGGCATTCAAGACTGTGCTGTTGATCTGTACTCTTCTCATAACCAATGTATTTTCAAGAATCTTGTTCACCATTCTTTGCTTAAAAATGTCTGAGTTACCTAATATGAAAGTACAATAAAATTTAAAATTAGTAGCACCAGCCTCCACAGATTATTTTCAAGTATTCAAACTATTGCCACTGGTATTCATTCACTGCCACAAAGAATTTAAAATACAGAAATGACAACACATTAATCAGAAGAACATAGACAGTTCCTTATCATTCAGGGCACTCATGTATATGTTCGTTCTCATAAAGTCCATATAAACATAAGAAAAGACCTGCTGTGTTAGGTGAAAAGCCTGTTCCCAATGTTGCTACCAGCTGTGTATGGAAAGGTTATAAGCAAAAAATAATAATAAAGCATACTTCTCTCTTGCCACTGTTCTCTGCAACTGGTATTCAGAGGCAGATTGTCACAGAATCAGGAGATACATGCCCATCATGACTAATACCCACTAATAGACCTGTCCTCCATGAATTTGTCCAGAGCTGCAAAATCCTGCTCAGCAGTGTTGTGCTATGCAGGGAATAGCTTTGTAAATGTGAGCAATATGTGCTATGCAGGGAATAGCTTTGTAAATGTGAGCAATAGCCTAAAGCTGTTTGATCACTAGCCTATTGCAACAGCCATATAACAACATTTCTAAATTTATTAGTTTAAATTAATAAAGCTGTTTTCTAATATGGTATATCCCGAGCACCTTACAATAAAAATAATCCAATTAAACCAATAAAAGCACATGAAAACAAAGTAGCAGTCAAATATTGCTTCCATAACAATTTAATCTAAAAATAGTCATCTTTTACTCATTTACTTTATATAGAAAGCCTGGATGTCATTGTCATTCTGTGTTGTCATTTGGCCAAGATCCGGTTTACAGCAATTTTATATTCACATAGAATTGCAATTGTAGTATCAGTCTGCCTATTGTAGAATTGTATTATTGAACACAATGGGACTTCTGAGTAGACATGCTTAGGATTGCACTATTAAAATATGATGGTACAGAACTCAATTTATCTAATAAGAAAAAGAACGTCAGAATCATAACTGGAAGTGAGTCCTAGCTGTGCACTGTCCAAAATATTTACTCAACAGTTGAAGAGGATTCATCAAGTTTATTTGATAATCAGGATACGGAGGCACTGAAACACAAAAGCTTATCCAAGGCCACAAAGTAGGATAATCACAGAGCTGGGCTGAACCTTTTGCTTTCCAACTTCATGTTTGCCAGAACTCAAGGGATCAAATTAGGCCTCATGCACAAGGTTCAAGCCTTGGATATTTTTTAAAATAAAATAAAAACAGTAGGTGCAAGTGTCAATCCTGCAAAAGCCCTAGCTCTTCTTGACCCAATAGCAGAGATCTTCCATGAAATCTAGCAATTAACATTTCAAATGTCATGAGTTACATAGCACAGCAGCTAGTTTCACAAGACAGACAATTTGCTCCTTTTTGGATTGCACATTCCGCTGCTCTGCTAGCCTTCCTTCCCACCACTTCCATGCTGCCTACTTCCCACTACAAAGACTGTCATTAGCCATAATGATGTGGCATAGTGTTTCTAAAGGCATAATGTCCTTCAGTCTTCTGTGCTTCCTGAAGGATAACTGAAACTTCTGATTTGGGTATTTAATTTAAAATTAGTGCCTAATTATGCTGAGTTGAAGCAATACATTCATTCAGTCATGTTCAATTTTTTAAACCGTTGTGGCATCATAGTTCATCTTCAATGATGTTGAACTGAGGAACAAAACTGCACCCTGAAGAAATGCACTCATTTGCCAACTGTGAAAGCTTGAAGACCTGTGATGGCTCTGCCTAGGATGAGTGCATGAATATCATGGGTCCCTGTGGTGGGAAAAGGAAAAAAAATTGCCAGTTACAAAATTGGAATTACAGTACAGTACAAAATTAGAATGACAATACATTTCTTTTCAGTCTCATCAATGTGATGTTACTGGTCTGAAGAGAGGGAAGAAGTAAAGTACTACTTTTATTAGAATTAAAATCAAATTCTTAGACTAATAAAAGGAAAACCGATTCAGATATTGAAAAACTAGGGGGAAAACCCATGTTTACAAATTTCAGATTGCTAAGTGGAAACAATAGAGAGATGATCATGAAGTGTTTTGTCTATAAAAATCAGATCTAACATAGGGCTTCATATGTTGGTCAATGACTAGGGCTGTCTGAGTTTCTATTTACGAGTATTTTGTCAGCAGGTTACAAAGTGCATAAAAAAGTTTCTAAGAGAAGAGGAAAAAACAAGAATTTCCTCAGGAACAGCAAATGAATTGTTTGTGTTTTCTACTGTTATATATCCTATCAAACATTATTCCTTAGCAAACATTATTCCTTAGCGTTGTGCCTACTCGTCTACACTCCAAACCTGCCATGAAAGGTGGAGTTTTTCAGCTGGAAAATTGGTTTTTAACAGATAACTATTTTACCTTCATACGTGTTGACTGCCTCAAGGTTCATTACGTGCCTAATAACATGGTACTCATCGGCAATGCCATTGCCCCCCAGCATATCACGGGCCTGTCGGGCAATCTCCAGTGCTTTCCCACAGGAATTCCGCTTCAGCATGGAGATCATCTCAGGGGTTGCTCTGGGAGCACAAAGCAGGCATGAGAACGATTCAGTAATGACAAGAAGATGCGCTTCTGCAGTCTTACTTAGAACAGACAAGGCTTGCACCACTTGCAACAGAGGATCAGGATCAATCCATTATTTAAAATACCTACTATTCTAAAAGAATAGTTTAATATAGCAAAGGTAATGAGAAGGAAGCAGAACTCTGTAGTGGCAGAGAAGAGTATACCTTGTAGATAAAAAGGACATGACTAGCTAGAATCTGTCAACAGTGTGCTAGTTTTCTACCATCTCCATATTCTACCACTTCCTTCCTAGTGGCTGATTCACTTGACTTAAGTCCACACTGATGCTTAGAAGGGAAATATCATTTGTTAAGAGGGAAATCCAACCTTCCTGGGACTGTAAATACTGTAAAGCAGGAGGTGTTCTATTCAACACATACTTATCTTCATCTTTCAGGCGGCCCAACTGTAGGCAGGCTTGAAGGCCGATCGTGATCTCTGTGAGCATGTCAGCAAGCTTTTTCTGGATCAGTTGGTTTCTTGCCAAGGGGACATTAAACTGGATCCTAGAAGACAGCATTGGTTGGTAAGAGGAAAATAGTTCAGCCTAACTATTGATGGAAACCCAACAATTGTATCATAAAAAGTGAATACAGTTTCTCACTTGCATTGGGGGGGGGGGGAACATCCCCTCTGAAGGCTTCCCAACTTCAGTCTTTAATTTTAGCTGGGAGATTCCAAGCAATAGCCTGTGCATTTAGCCACAGAGCCTATAGGATAATATAAATACGATGACAAAATGCTCAGATCTCTCATTGATTTCTGTGCCTTGACATGTCATCCTAAAATCAAAGGACCAGGGAATACAATAGGAACTTGAAATTCCCTTTAGAGTGTAAAGGAGATTTTGTTCTGATCTTAATGCCACATGAACCCATGTGGGAGGATAAAGAACCAAGCTACATGTGATGCTAAATGCTTAAGTTTCTGGCTTCCAATTTAGATTGAGGCTGCTGCACAGAGGTAGATGGTATTGAACTCAGCCTCTTTGAAGAACTAAGTTTCAGCAAGAAAACAGTGCAAAAACAATATAAATAGCTTCTCTCACTGCTCTGCATGGCTGGTACACACAAGTAAACTACATTCTGACATATATAGCAACATGTGAAGTTTTGACCATAATGGTCCTGCTTCCTACACCAAGAAAAGTTTGCTAGCAGAATGCACATGTGTATTTTATATTAGAAGCCTGCTGATATCCACTTTATCTTAAGGCAGCCCTTATAAACCATTCTGGTTTCTTCTATCAGCTAGAAACCTTTGCTTCATATCTTAGCCAAGGATATCTCAGGAGACCTAAGGAAGGACACTATTTTCACAGCCTCCATCACCCAAGATGGGAATGATTTTATCAGCCTCTGTTACCTGGTTATTACAAGAATTACTGTGATATGTTAAGAGAAACATTTTCAGTGCTTGGTAGAAAAAAAGTGGTATGGAGCCAATATTACTGTGATCATGCCCCATGGTCTTGACGGGAGGATTCCTAGAATCTGATCACCACCACCACATGAAGAATTACCTGTCCAGGGTGTACTGTCTGGCTGTCTGCATACAGAATTCAGCAGCTCCAAGTGCTCCCCATGCAATACCATAACGTGCATTATTCAGGCAGCCAAAAGGACCCTGTGAGAAAAGGAAAGCATTATAGCTTCTGATAAGAAATTAATGGAGGTTCTCTCATTTACCCTGCACCAAAAGGGTTCCTCAGCCTTACTAGAAGAGAGCCCTAGTACTCTTATTCTGAAATTGCTTCACCAAGGACTGCCCACATGAAAAGAGCTTTTTAATAGCTCTTTTAAAAGCATATTCAATCTTGAATATGCTCAGTCAGCCCTTTTTATCACACAACTCTCAATTTAAATAGTATGCCTAGAAACTGGGGCTTGTATGGGTGGTAGGAGAGAGAAGATCCTTAAATGTTTGTTATATTTTTCAAGACCTTTCTCAAGATAATCCACTCCTCCCCTTAAGCCAATGTATCAGTTTAGAATCAACACCTCTTTCTCATCCCACTCCCCTCCCTTTAAGCAATATGTTCTATATGGTAATAGAAGTTGAATCTCCCCCTTTGCAAGGTTTGGGTCCATGGATCTTTGTAGATACCCATTTTTGCATTACACAAAAGCAGTTATTTACCAAGGTAACTAATGAATCAGTTAGTTAGGATTCATTATTCAGGAATGCAGTTTCAGGAATCAGTTTCCTTCCCCCCTCCCCTCCATTTAAACCAGCTCAGTTTCAGGCTGTTTTCTTCTGCATTCAGTCACAAATTGGAAGTGGTTATCACTCTACTGCAGGGGTCTTCAAAGTGGGGGTCAGGTTGTTTTCATGTCACATGGGGAAGGGAGCGGTTTGCCACCCAGCTGAAACCTGAACCCTTTATGAACACTTTCTTAGGCAAGCTTAATTATAAATATAATTAGGTTATACCCGTAGAGGCAGCAGAATTATTTTTTACGAAACCCATAACCATTGTTTTAAGTTATACTCTGACTAAATGGCTGGATGATATGGTTTGATCAACAAATTTACACTTTAGTACTTAAGATCATATCCAATCTTATCCTGTCTAGTACGATCTAGTACTTATCCAATCATAAGAAAGCCTAGTTTGAACTTTGTGCCTCCTAGTGGTAAATTAAGGTCGGTATGTTGATAGCATGTTCAAACTGTACTGATTTTCACAGCAGATATTCAAATGTCATGTCCTACAACACCTGGGGTCTCTTATCAGATGGCAAGTTCAAACCATGAATGGGTGGGAGAGATCTTACAGCAAGTCCAGAAACATTGGGCAGCAGGTTGTCTTCTGGCACCTCCACATCCTCCATAATGATCATGCCAGTGATAGAAGCTCGTAGAGAAAATTTGCCCTCAATCTTTGGAGTGGAGAGACCTTTCATTCCACGTTCCAAGATGAATCCCCTCACTTTGCCATCCTCACACACAGCCCACACCACACACAGGTCAGCCATTGGAGAATTGGTGATCCTAAAAGGGTATTAGAAGTTTGGTAAGTCATCTACAAGAGTCTGTACTGAGGCCCCTGGTCAATTAAATCTTAATAGAGGAATCCCCAAAAAAGAAATCAAGGCATGCAGCTTACTAAGGCTCAGCAACAGAGCCAGAACTGGGGTATCCTATCTATTACAATTAGCCCCTCAACCTGCAGTTCCTCAGTTTGCATAATCCTATTACAAATGCTGATTTCTTGTTACCTGCAATCTACTGCTTGCTCTGCTCCCCACCCACCCTCTTTGCTGGCCACCAAGACAGCTGCAGGATCTCACCAGGTCTTGGTACCATTAAGTGTGTAGGTCTTGCTTCCAGGATTATACCGGGCCCGGGTCTCCATACTACCAGGGTCACTTCCATGGTTGGGTTCTGTAAGTCCAAAACAGCCCAGCAACTCTCCTGTTGCTGTGGAGAGAGACAATGAGTTATGGCTGCCCTCAGAAGTATCCCCTCATTCCACCCTTAAGTCAAGCCTCATCCCTGATCATAATTACTTGCTCGACTTAAAAATATCTTAGAATAGAACAAAGAATCAGGCTGCAATCCTAAGCACGCTTTCTAGGGAGTAAGACCCTCTGAACTCAGTGGGACTTACTTCTGAGTAGACATGCCTAGGATTGGGCTGTAAGGAAAAAATGAGAACAAATTCAGGATCCAAGATGCAAGAAACAAACTTTTAAAGATTAACCTAATAAATAATATAGTTTTCTAATACAGAAAACCAGGACATATACAATTTGGTAGAAATTTGTGTCCACTTTTCAATAAAAGAAGTTCAAAATTGATTTATGTTATGACCATATATGGCAGTATAACTACATAAACCTATATTAAGAGGGGTAAAGGAAAGTCTGCAAAAGAATCATCTTAAGAGTGCTTTTTCTTTTTTGATAAAATCAATAAAAACAATATGCAAAGGTTTTTTTGCATAGAGGCATTTTTGACTGGTATAATATGTGGAGGCACTGGTACAAAACCAGGACTGATGCTTGTTTGCCATACCGTACTGGTATAAGTCTGCTCCAATCAATTTATTGGTTTGGATGTAATTGTTTAAAACAAAAAGTAACAAATTGCACAAATAAATAAGAAAGTGAACAAGCAAGCTAAACACCAGTTCACAATTCATGGTTTATTTGAATACATCCAATGCACAAGCTTAGCCATTTATTCTGTTTCCTTAAAAAGAACTGAACAACAACTTTGTTGTTTCTTCTTTCTTTGTGCTATGTTTGGATTAATTACACCAACATTTAAAGAAAACCAGTAGTAAAACCTATCTAAGTCTGGACATCAAAGAATAGCCACTGGGTCAGTTAAAAGCACAAAAGATGCAGACTCTAGCTAGAAATGCAATGAAACCTTGATCTTCCACACCCTGCATCTCAATTCTACTTACCAAGGCGTGGCAAATATTTCTTTTTCTGTTCCTCTGTCCCATATGCATATATAGGATGCATAACCAAAGATGACTGAACACTCATGACTGAACGATAACTGCTGTCCACTCTCTCGATCTCCCTTGCCAGGAGTCCATAAGCTACATAGGTAGTTCCTGCACAGCCATAGCCTATTGGAAATTGATACTAAGAGTCAACAAATGAGCCATGATTCCCAAGTCCTCCTAGGCCATTCTGGTCAACAGAATCCTGCTCTTTTGGGCATTTTTGGAATATGAGTGAAAATGTTTGTATTTACTTATCAGCTTCATTACATTCCTAAAGTCCTAGTCAGCTTACAAACAACTAAACTGACCAAAGCAATATATAAATTCTGATTAATACCCTAAAAATTACTAAATGTTATGTAAAAATAAGGGAGCCCCATGCAGGTTGCCCTGCTAGTAATGACTGATTAAGGACGTTGCTCATTCCCATTACAGGAACTTCAGGGTTGACCAAAAATGTCTCAGTGAGTGGCTGGCATGGAACATCAAAGGCTCATAGAACGCTGTTACCTTTCCACCGAAGTGGTACTTTATTTACCTACTTGCATTTACAAGCTTTTGAACTGCTAGATTGGCAGGAGCTGGGCGTGAGACTTACTTGAGTTCACTCCATCATGCAGTACTCTGATCTCAAATGTGGTACTCTGATCTCTGATGACCTTCAGGCTGACAAACACAGGGTCTTTAACCACTGAGCCACTGCAGCCCTTAATGCCTATGCTATAGCTACTGAAATGGAACCATCAGAATACATGATGGTGGCACTTTCTATTCTGAACCTTCTTTCCCAGAGGTGGAGTTTGACCCTGGCATTTTATAACTCTGCTCCCATGGGGCTGTGGGTGGCGCAAGTGGTTAAGACACTATGCCTGTTTACCAGCAGGCCAGGGTTCGAGACCCGGGTCAGCCCCACAAGTCAGGGTGAGCTCCTGTCCTTAGCCCAGCTATGTGACGCAGCTGGATCCAATCGTATTGGCTCTGCCTTTCCTTTGGACTAATTCAGTGGCGTGCTGGTTGGGTAACAGCCTATCCTCCATAACAATCTAACCCAGGCTTTCATGCTTCACATGCAGCATATGCAGCGCCAAGCACGATACCATAGTCTTTCAAGACTGATGGAGGCCTGCTTTCCCATTTCCACCTGTACCAAGAATGGTGTAGTTATTACCTTTGATGGTAGGACCCAGAACACCCAGTGCCCCCATTTCTGACACAATTTCCCGGTGAAAGACTGCAAAGAAAGAGGAAAAGGGGTGAAGGGAGAATGTTGCTAACAAAATCATAAGCAGAGCCTGCTGTCCTGCCTACTACACATTAGAAAGCCTTCCATTGGCTCTTATGGGAGGACTGCAATGTGGCTGCTCCTACATTGCTATTGGTTATGTTCAAAGGATGGCAATCAAATGCATGGGACCAGTGGGGTAGTTACTACCTAAGTTAAAGGGGTGTGAGGGAAAGCTACTGCCATGCCACTAAAGATAATTTTTCTCCTGGGCCAGGCTCCCAGGCTGCTTGAAACACCACATTACATTAAGCCAATGATTCATTGATACATTTAACAATGGAAGCATCCCATTTTAAACAAACCACTAACAGCAATGGGGGACTTAATCTGCATCAGGACCACTGGTACCACTTTCTCCCTCTTTTATATTCCTGCTTTCTTACCAAACTGGCTATATACCTATACCTATATCTATATATATCTATAGTATGTGTACATGTGTACATATATATAGTATGTGTAAGCAGATTATTTCCCATTATTGGATAGGAAATAATGAAAACTCAAGAGAATTGGTTCCACAACCCCAAAAATATTCATATAAAAATATTAAATGGATGTAAAAATGATGATAGAACACTGGGACTGAATTCAAAACATGCATTCAATGTGCATGATCTTATGAAGTCTACTTAGGCTGCAGTCCTTAAGACACTTTCCTGGGAGTAAGGCCCAATTAACACAATGGGGCTTACTTCTGGGTAGACATGGTTAGGAGGCTGCAATCCAAGACACCTTCCAAGTGTCTCCCCACTTTCTCCTTCTCTCCATCCTGAGCCTCTCTCTCCCCTGCTCCCTTCTGGCCAGCCCTGAGCTGCTTCCCTCTTCTCCACTGCTCTTCTCTCCCTCTGCCCAGCGGACACCCGGCCACAGGAGTGGGAAGTGTTGCTTTCACTATGGGCAGGTGCACTAGGCAGCGCTGACGCTTTTTAAACAGGATGCTGGCCAGCACATCTGCCCTAACTGCCAACGAATGTTTTCTTTACGTGAAGCACAGTTTGTTACTTGAAGCAGAATCCTACAGAAATTTTTTGTTTCTTACGTGAAACATACTTTACGTGAGGTGCCACTGTGTGTGTGTGTATGTGTGTGTGTGTATGGTGTTGTTCCTTTTTGTGGGTCTTTCTGCCTATATCGGCCTATAAACTGCCTCTCTACCACATGGAAAGTCTTATCAGGCATCATAGCCACTAAATTGCAAAAGCATATGAGCCAATACATAAGCACAGCTCAAAAGGGCATTGGGAAGGATACCAGGGGCTCAAAACATCAACTGCTCATAGATAGTACTGTAGCCCAAGACTCAAGAACCAGACAGACTAATCTGTGCACAGCTTGGATTGACTACAGGAAAGCCTACAGTTCAATGCCACATGTGTGGATCTGTGAATGCCTGGCATTATATAAAGTAAATAAAACCTTAATGACCTTCCTTAAGAACTCCAGGAGGCAATGGAAAACAACATTGGAAATCAACTCAAAAGAGTTAGCACAAGTATCGATCAAGCGTGGCATATATCAAGGAGATTCACTGTCTCCCCTGCTGTTCTGCATAGGCCTGAATCCCCTAAGCGAAATAATTGCAAAGACTGGATATGGGTACAAGTTCAAGAGTGGAACTACCATCAGCCACCTCCTCTATATGGATGACATCAAGCTGTATGCAAAGAATGAATGAAACATTGACTCACTGATACATCTGACAAGGATCTACAGTGAGGATACTGGGATGTCATTCGGCCTGGATAAGTGCAGCTGAATGATCGTAAAGAGAGGAAAAGTGGTTAAGACCAGTGGGGTAGAACTACCAACAGGGTACATAACAGATGTAGAGACCAACTATAAGTACCTAGGTATCCCACAATCCCACGGAAATCATGAAGAGGAGGCAAGGAAGACAGCAATATCCAAGTACCATCAAAGAATACGACAGATCCTGAAAAGCCAGCTCAATGGGGAAAATAAGATACATGCCATCAAAACATATGCGCTGCCAGTCATCAGATACCCTGCTGGCATAGTAAGCTGGCCACAGAAAGAAATGGAGGTGGCTGATGTGAAGACCCGAAAGCTCCTCACAATGCATAGGAGTTTCCACCCCAAGTCTAACATCCAGAGACTATACACTAGTCGGAAAGAGGGCGGCCGGGGTCTGATGAGTGTCAAAACTACTATCCTGGATGAAACCCAGAATATCCAGGAATACATCAGTGAGATGGCACCCAAAGATGAGCTGATGAGAGAATGTCTCCAGCAACAACAGCAACAGCAAATACAGAAGGAAGATCCAACTGAGGAAGTGTCCTGGCAAGATAAGACCCTGCATGGGATGTACCATCGCCAGATAACCGAAGTCGCTGATATTGGGAAATCCTATCAGCTGGAAAGAGCTGGCTTCAAAGATAGCACTGAAGCCCTCATCATGGCAGCACAAGAACAGGCACTAAGCACCAGATCCATAGAAGTGGGGATTTACCACACAAGAGAAGACCCAAAGTGCAGGCTGTGCAGAGAAACAAATGAAACAATCCAACACATTGTGGCAGGGTGTAAGATGCAGGCAGGAACAGCATACATTGAACGGCACAACCAAGTAGCTGGGATCGTGTATAGGAACATCTGTCAGCCTATGGACTAACCCCTCCCAAGACCAGATGGGAGACCCCTCTGAAGGTTGTGGAGAATGACAGGGCTAAGGTCCTGTGGGATTTCCATATCCAGACAGACAAGAAGGTACTGGCTAACCAGCCAGACATTGTGGTGGCAGATAAGGCCCAGAAGACAGCCCTGGTGATTGATATAGCGATACCAAACGACAGCAACATTTGGAAAAAGGAGCATGAAAAGGTGGAAAAATATCAGGGTTTGAAGGAGGAATTAGAAAGGATGTGGAAAGTGAAGGTGAATGTGATCCCAATAGCGACTGGAGCACTAGGGGCTGTGACACCCAAGCTGGAAGAATGGCTCCAACAGATCCCAGGAAGGACATCAGAACACTCAATCCAGAAAAGTGCATTGCGAGGAACAGCTAAGATACTGCGCGGAACCCTTAAACTCCCAGGCCTCTGGTAGAGGACCCGAGATTGAGGATAACATACATATACCACCCATGGAGGGTGTGAAAACATTTTTTTAATATGCATAGTATGTATATATGTATGTGTGTGTGTGTGTGTGTGTATATATATATATGATGTATATGTATATATATATATATATGTGTGTGTGTGTGTGTGTGTGTATATATATATATATATATATATATATATATAGATGTATATGATGTGTATATATATGATGTATATATTTATATGATGTGTATGTATATATATACATACACAGGTAGTAGGCCTTTCAGGTAGTAGGGCACCAAGTCATGATGATCTGTAATTGAAAGGTGTTGCAGCCCCAAATCCAGCATTGAACTTCAAGGGCCTTCCAGGATGATGAGTTAAGGAAAACATAAAACATTGACCATGGAAGCATTCAGACACTCCTCATGTTGATCCAAGACAAATTGGCTGAACTCATGGATTCTTTCAATGCCCATAGAACTAGGTCATACAGATATCAATTATCAACTCTCTGGTTATTTATTAAATGTTCTGGCACATTCAATAATAAATCACAAGGGAAAAATAGAGCACCCCCACTTCACCACGAACCAATGTGGCATGCTGTCAACATTCAATACACTCTTTAAAAAAAATAGTGTACTGTACCTTCATTTCGATTGGCCATGAGAATTCTGGGCATGAGTTTTTCCTGGCAGTAAGTTCGAAATGAATCTCGGATCATTATCTCTTCCGGAGTCAGGAGCTTCTCCAGCTGTAGGGCATCCCGCCAGTCGAACTGAACTGAACAAAGCCAGAAGCAGCCTTAGGCACAAGGACCTCCCTCACTGTTATGGGAGGCATCTGAAAGAAAAGTCCTTCCCTGAACACTTCTAATGGTTGGATCTAATTAGTCACCCACCCAGAAAACTAACCAAATGAGCACTCTCATGTTGTATTTAATATATTAATACAGGTGTGAACCATTTAACAATGGGGTTAGCTATTAATTTTCCCATTTTCTTGTAAAACACTTTGTGAACTTTTCAGTTGAAAAGCGGTATATAAATACTGTAGATAGATAGTTAAGTTATGGTCTTTGATTCCCATTGTAACAATATTAGGTCATTCTCCCTGCTGTTAAGTGGCAGGCGCAAAAGCAGGTGGTCTTTGCCATATTTGGGGGAGATCCACACTGCAATCTGGGAAAAGATTTTCTAAAAACAAATTTTAAATAGGACAATGGAAATGGATTGGCATTGTTGCAGCTGAAGTAGTAGCTAGAAGTCCAGAATGGATACCCAATCAAAAGGCCATCATATTTCACAAGCAATGAACACCTAATTACCTTTGGCTGCTTTCCCTGAGGGCTTTGCTTCTTTTTCTGTAATATAAATGAACAAAAAATGTCAGATCTAGTCCATTATTTCCTTCCCTCCATCTCCACAGTGCAGTCAGCCCTTAAATGTTATTTCTGATTTCAGATATTCTTTTTAATAGAATAATTTATTTTGAATACTCTGACCCACCTTGCAGGGATTCTTGCAAAAAAAACTGCATAGAAACAAAAAATAAAATAAAACCAGCTCATTGCCCAATTTCTTGTCCATCCTTAAAAGCAATATCAATCGCCCCAAATGGCAGCATGTGCTTCTGTCTGCTATAGTGCTTTTGGTTCTAACATTTGGTAGAGGCTTCCTCAAGAAAACACACAAACACAACACAATCCTAACCCCACAAAAGTGCTGTAAGGATCTGAGCAATACCTGGGGGTGTAGATTAGGCTTGCGCACAGACATACTGTACATACTGTACATGGACCTCCCCACATCACTGTGGGAATGGGGAGATGGGTGAGTTGTGCTAGCCTAAATCTCAGATCCTACATAAATTGGTAGAGATTGCACCCACATTCTCATTCTTCCTACCTACCCACCCCCCACTGAAACACCATGTCTCTCACATATTCCTTCCCCCAACATACAGACTCTAGTTCTCATACAGACTCTAGTGATCCTCCCCCCAGTTACACTACTAACTACACTACTAAGTTGCCTACTAACCTTTTTGGGCAACAGCACTGGTGCCCTGTGGCCGGACGGCACATGCGCCTGCCACACAGCGGCTGCATTGCAGAAGCCTCCGGGAGGGTAATCTCAGCGCCATTTGGATGAATGTCTGGAACAGATCCTTGTAAGAAAACAATCAAAAGACCGGACTAAGTATTGGAGGGCACCTGTAGACTTCTGATAAGTGCAGCCTTTTATTGTGATCATATACAGCTGATGTTAGGGAAGACCATCATGCTTGCAAAGTATAGTGTTCTTTCTGCCAGGTAGCCCAACAAAACAAACAACAAGTAGCCCAAACAAACAACAAGTAGCCCAAACTCTGACAGCAATATATTGCACCAAAGAATTATTTGCATAGTAATTAAATGACCAATCCTGCCTCCTGGAGTACACACTATGTTGGCCACCCTGCTAAAGCAGTGGTAAGGAAAGAAGGGCAAGTGGGGACCTCATTCCAGGATTCAAACTTCCCAGCTTTTGAGATCAGGATCAGACTAAGGAGGCCTGATGATCTGCACAGAAAGAAGTCCTAGCAGAAGTCCTGCACTTTATGTCCACCTTGCAGACACCTCTTGAAGACCCTTCTGCACAGTGGGGGGCAGGGGTGATCCAAGCCTTGGGGTCCCCATGGGAGGGATCAGGTGTCATAACTACAAGAGGGGACAAACCCCCCAAAAATGTAGGATATCCAAGAAAAGTGTGGGATATGACAAGATATATAATAAAAGAAAGATATTGCTTTCATGTAGTTAATTTAAACACTAGATTATTTATTATTAAATTTGAAGCTATTACATATAATTTCTTAATTACAGGAAGGCTATGTGAAGGTAAAGGAGGACAATGAAGACTTTTTCCAGGACACAAGATTAAAAAAGAGGACATGCGCCCTGCTCACAGGAAAGAGGAGGACAAGGAAGACTTTTTCCAGGACAGAAGGCTAAAAAAGAGGACGTGTCCTGGAAAAAGAAGACATGTGGTCACCACCTGTGGGGGCCCTGCCTTCAAAATGGGAAGGGAGGATCAGGGCCACCCCATGCATCCCCTCCCACAAACCTTGACAATAGTACCCACTTAGGAGGTCAGGACTAGCAAGGCAGGGTCTCCGTCCAGGGTCGGTTCTTCCTGCTGAGGTTGAAGCTCCAGCCAGGGCCTCCTTCTCCGCCTGAGCCTTCCCCTCCTTCCCTTCCTCGCGTCCCCCATTGGTCAGGGAAGGAGGCGTGTTCCTGAGGCGGCCTCCGCAGGGCTGATGGAACTCCAGAGCACCAGGAACTCCACAACACAGGGACTCCAAGGCAGAAGCCTTGTTTGTTAGCACTGGGGCCCCTATTCTTAGACACTAGGTGTCCCTGCAAGCATTGGGCATCCCTGTTGGGCACCAGCGGGCAACACCAGGCAGCAGGCACCATTGGAAACTGGGCACCACTGGGCACCACGTTGGTTCTTAGTACAGTGATGCCTCACGTAACAAATTTAATTCATTCTGGAGGCGTGTTTGTTACGTGAAATGTTCTTTACGTGAAGCGGATTTTCCCATAGGAAATAATGGAAACACAGATGATTGGTTCCACAACCCCAAAAATATTCATATAAAAATATTAAATGGATGTAAAAATGATGACAGAACACTGGGATTGAATTCAAAACATGCATTGAATGTGCATGGTCTTATGAAGTCTACTTAGGCTGCAGTCCTAAAGACACGTTCCTGGGAGTAAGACCCATTTAACACAATGGGGCTTACTTCTGGGTAGACATGGTTAGGAGGCTGCAGTCCAAGACACATTCAGAGTTTCTCCCCACTTTCTTCTTCTCTCCAACCAGAGCCTTTCTCTTCCCTCCTCCCTTCTGGCCAGCCCTGAGCTGCTTTCCTCTTCTCCACTGCTCTTCTCTCCCTCTGCCCAGTGGACACCTGGGCACAGGAGGAACAGCGTGGAAGTGTTGCTTTCACTTCCAGGGAGTGCTATGCAGCCCTGATGTTTTTTAAACATGCTGCCAGCCAGCACATCTGTCCCAACTGCCAATGAATGTGTTCTTTACGTGAAGCACAGTTTGTTACGTGAAGCAGAATCCTAGATAAATTTTTGTTTGTTACGTGAAACATACTTTACGTGAGGCGCCATTGTATGTCCTTATATCACAGAAGGAATACACTTTCCAAATTTTATGCTTCTAGGTCCAGGGGATGGGGCTGGATGTTGATCAGTCAATCTTCAATGTTAAGTATAGGGATGAAAACACATTACCCCCTTTCCCCTCTTAGGGGTTAAATTTCTAGAAATTAGTTCTCAGTGAGTGCTCATATCACAGAAGGAATATGCTCCCCAAATTTCATGCTTCTAGGTCCAAGGATTTGGGCTGGGTGTTGATGAGTCTGCAATTCTTCAGTGTAAAGTATTGGGATGAAAACACGTACCCTTTTCACCCCTTCCGGTTTGAATTTCTCAAAATCAGTTCGTAGTGGGTGCCTACATCATGGAAGACATATCTTTCCCCAAATTTCATGCTTCTAGATCCAGTGGTTTTGGCTGGGTGTTGATGAGTTAGTCAGTGAGACAGTGAGTCAATGACTCTTTTATATATAAACAATGTTGAAATAAATGGGGACCCACCTGAAATTGGCTCATGATCCACAATTTGAGAAACACTGGTGAAGTAATAATTGAACCATTATTTTGTTTACGATATGTATTTATGTATGTATTTAAGGGATTTATATGGCACTTTCCCCATGCCAAGGCAAATGCCCAAGTTGTCTTTTCAAAGCTTTTATCTTTTTGTCCTCACAACAACCCTGTGAGGGAGGTATGGCTAAGAGTGAGTGACTGGCTCACATCATCAAGGGTGCTCCAGTCCAGCTCCCTAACCACTACACCAGGGATCCTCAAACTACAGCCTGTGGGCTGGATACAGCCCCCAGGGTCCTCAATCCAGCCTGCAAGCTCACGCGGCACCACCACACTACAGCAGCCTCTCCCTGGCTGCCCGGGGTGTTTAAAGCCACCCATGCTGGTCCTCCTTGCCTCTGCAGCCTCCCCCAGCCAGCTGGGGGGGGGGGGGGTTAGGCACACCAGAGGCTCCAACAGACCCCAAAGGTAAGCCTCAGACCCCAAAGGTAAGCCCCCAGGGAGTGTTTTTAAAATGTAGGGCAAAATGTAGGATGTCCTTTATAAATGTAGGGCAAGGTCCTCCAAAAGTCCGGATTATAGTCCGACCCCCAACAGTGTCTGAGGGACAGTGAACCGGCCCCCTATTTAAAAAGTTTGAGGACCCCTGCACTACACCATCCTGGCTCTCATCCTGTGGTGCATGGGTAGGTGACTTCCCTTTGTCCCTAACAGGCTTCCACAGAGGCATTTTTACATTGGCATTTTCATCAGGTATACGTCTCAATGGTTCATGCCTGATTTTTTATTTTTATTTTGTTTGGTTTTATATACACAGTATGTGGGAAAAGTCTGAATAAATTTTTAAGTCCCCTTATGCACTTTCTTACTGAATATGTTCTTCACCCTTTTATCTGATGAAACGTTCTGTGTGGTTTACTCAGAATAATTCATCCTTAAACTTACACAGATCTTGTACATGCAATGAGAATGATGTATAGTTGATGAAATCCTATACTCACCTGGGAATATGGTCCACTGAACTCAATAATGGGTTCAGAACACAACATGGTGCAGAGGGACTGTCAACTTCCAGATTAAAAAGTGCCAATTTTTTAAACATATGTACATCTTGTAATCCTCTCCATGAACCTTTTTTTTAAAGAACCTCAAGGAAATCTCTAAAATCTTGTGAAGGGAACAGGGTTCAGTTGTCACAATAGACTTAAACCCAGTGCCTCAGGCCATGTGGACAAACAGCTTGGACAAACAGCTTGAGATAACTCAGTACAAAAAGAGAGCCCTTCTGATCTAGTATAAAATGCCTTCCTCTGGAGGTTTACATAAACTGTTTCTTTTGAAACTGTAAAAAGTACAATAAACAGAAATAAACACCTTTTTAGGCTTTACATTTTAATGATTTTCTAAATGCTCTCTAGAATGCCTAAACATCACATTCTCAATGTTAGAAACACAAGGTTGATTGTAAATGTTACAATATGTTCTAAAAGTTAGAATGCAGGGAAAATATTTATAACACAAGGTACAATTCTGGTTGCCTCATCTTAAAAAATAATATTGTCCATCTAGTGTAGATGCAGAAAATACGTAGCAACATGGAAGATTAATCTGGATTATATTTTCCCTTTGAGAAAAGACTACTGAATTTTTAAAAAAATTTAGAAAAACTATGATTGGACATATGGGACAAGGTACAGTATTTTTTAAAAATTGTGACTGGAGCAGACAACATGCATGAAGAAAGATCCCCACCTCACATATTACTAGCATTTTAGATTGCTAGTATTTTAGATAAAAACATTACAAAACGTGTAATGTTTGAATACTGTATTTCTTTTCTACAATGGTCTGTTTTTGAGAGGTTGCATTTCTGCTCTTCGCATTATGTTTTGTTACAAACTACTAGAGCAACCAGATGTCATAACTGCAAAAGAAGACGAGCCTCCCCCAATGGAAGACACCAAAGAAAAATATAGGAAATGAGAAAATAAATGCTTAAACATTCATGTATATGGCTTTCATTTAATTTAATTTAAACACTAGTTAATTGGTGGTTAATTTAAACACTAGATTACTTATTAAATTTAAAACTATTACATATAGGCTGTAATCCTAAAAACACTTTCCTGGGAGTAAGATCCATTAAACAATGGAGTTTACTCCATTACTTTTGAGTAGACATGGTTAGGATTTTGAGCAGACATGGTTAGGATTGTGCTCAAAATTTATTAATTACAAGAAGGCTAAGTACTGCCTGCTTATAGGGAAAAGGAGGATACTGAAATTCTTTTCCAGGACACAATTTTAAAAAAGAGGACATGTCCTGGAACAAGAGAACATTTAGTCACTCTGTGAACTTCAAACTAGCTTGTCCTGGATGCCTGAACAGGCATACTCTTTACTCTTTACAATGAACAGCTCCCGTACAATGAAGCTACTGCATAGGAACCCAGTGGGTTAGAATTTCTGATCTGCAACGTTTTCCACAATAGTTTATGTCTTTACACTGGTTCCCCCCCAACTTTCACAATCACCACCAAAGGGAAGGACCCAACATTGACCCTTTCTGTGGTCAGAACAGGAAGGGAGGGAGTGGAGATGAACCCCATGCATTCACCAAGTAGTAACATGGAAAGGGTGATCATTTACACAACACTGAGAATATATGTCATAACAAGACAGGAACCCATCTTCTCCTACCCCATGGCAAATTAGAACTACTTTATAGGCAGGTTTAAATCAGAGAACCAACATGGAGGAAAACAACCTCCAAGCACCACTGCCTTCAGTTCGATTTGGGACCAGGATTTGGCTGCTTTGAAGTCTAAGAAAGGACAGAAGATCCAACTCTGGATCTCCCATGTCACATGTATACAGCCGGCTCATATACAGATTTTACTTTTTGTTCTGTTGTATTTTTGTTCGGAATTGTTTTGATATTTTGCTTTTCCTTTAGCCATCACTTTGTACATTTAGTACACTTCACACTTAAACTTCATAGGACGTGGCTGGCAGGAGGACATGTCCCTGGTGTGGGTCTAGCTAAGTGCATCCAAATCATTTTGCTCCAGATCTCTTTGAGACATTGTAAGAGATGATGTAGGCACACACCATATAGGTAAATAATGCAGTGCAATTGTGGCATAGCACATGTTGGCCTATGTTTTCTTCTCATTCTGGTCAGAAGATTGAGGAGGTGAAATTGTTTCTTTGTGTTCCCCCCATCCATGTTTATTCAGAATCATTCCCTCTGTTCAGAGTGTCTTACGGGCACAATCCGGAGTAAGTATGGGAGCACGTAAGAGACTTTACATGCACCCATAATTACTGCATCACCTAGTGAAAACCTATGGGAAATTCATAATGCAATCCAGAGTAACTCGTTCTTACTCCAGAGCAAGGACTCCCCATAGTTACTCTGGATTTCACCCTTAGTCCCAGGAACATGTGCAGAGAACTGCACCCTTAAATATTTCTTCTTCAAGCACTCTTAAAAGCATCTTTGTGCATTATTGCCTGTCCTTGTCCTGGGAAGCCTATAGAAATTGGAGGAATAAATGGCAACCCCATTTTTCTTCCTAGCCCCATCAGTCTTTAGTCTCTTGCTAACTGGGCAAGAGACACTCTTTCAAGTGGGTGTTCCTCTTTTATATAGCAGGGGAAGAGTAACTGGCCCTACACATGCCAGCAATGTCTGTTCTTGTGGCTTCTGCTGGTGTTCTTTTGTGTTTTAGATTGTGAGTCCTTTTGGGACAGGGACCCGTTAGCTATTAATTTTTTCTATTTTCTTGTAAATTGCTTTGTGAACTTTTTAGTTGAAAAGTGGTATAGAAATACGGTAGATAGATAGATTTAGATGTCCTCCAAATTCAAAGTTCACGGTGCCGAAGCTGGTAGGACTCCTGTCTTTCAGAGTTTATCTCGACACAGAGGAGGTGATTCCCCCCTCTTGGACAGTGGTATCATACCAGGAGACAGCTGCCAGGCTTCTCTGAAACTTTCTGATATAAACCCAGTGCAAGCTGGTAATCTGTGTTTTCATATCTTTCCTCACAAATAGCCTGCTGATCTCCCTGTTGTGTCAAGAACTAAGTTCTACCCTAGAGCAAGCAACCACAAAATGTCAGCTGGAGGCACAGCTGAGGAAGGCAAGGAAGAGAACAAGGAGTAATACGCCTCTTCAACAGAACTTAGGAGCTCCAGAGGACAATTCTTAGGCACATATCTGTTGAAGCCCACTCATGTTTTGCAGCCATAGTGGTAACAACCCTATGAGTAGCAGAGTAGCATCCCAACTCTTGAGTAGCAGAGTTGAGGACCTTCTCAAAATAAATGCTTGGTCATCATGGGCACACTGTACAGTTAGTTGGGTACTATTCACTATCTCACAGTCTCCATTCTCCATCTGCAGAGTAGGGATTATGATCATACACTCCATCTGTGAAGCCAATATCAGAATGTGAATAAAATGAAACCTATATGACAAATGCTCAAGTTAGACATATATGGGCAAAATCCAGAGTAACTACAGGGAGTCCTTACTCTGGTGTATGAACAACTTACTCTGGATTCCAATATGAATTTCCCATAGGTTTTCACTAGGTGGTGCAGTAACTACAGGTGCACGTAAAGTCTCTTACGTGCTCCCGTAGTTACTCTGGATTTGGGGGTATGTCATATATAGACATATATAGAACATTTAAGAAAGTTTCTCCTTATACAATTGATTTTCCTCTCATTACAAGTTGATCATTAAGTGAGAAGGATAATGCAAACAACAGGCATAACACTGTATCTTTTCCTCTGAAAATTATTGGTATTTTTGTCCCCTGAGTTGATGCTCCCCACATTTTCAATCACATTTGAGCCCCACTCCTTCCATGGAGCTCCAGGGAGCATATTTATTGGCCTTATCACATTTTAATCTCAAAAGCCTAAAGTGAGATGAGTTCAGCATGCAGGATCCTCACAAGCATTAAGTGAGAAGAAATCAAGGTCAGCTGAGGATGTGAAATGGTGATTGCCAGAGCCATGAGCTTCATGGTTGGGTGTGGGTTTGAACTTTACTTAGAACAGTCCATTCAGCAGTTATCCACTGCGCTGGTTGTAGAGTTGAAATGTAACCACAAAACCCGACAAAATAGACACCTCTAACAGCAGGCTTTATCAAGAGGTACAGACCGAGAATAGGGTTGCCAGCCATCCACCAGTTCCAACACAATGGGACTTACTTCTGAGTAGACATGCTTAGGATTGCACTGTCTATATCATACTTTTTAAAAAAGAGGTCAAGCCCCCCCCAAAATGTAGCATACCCAAGATAAATGTAGGATATGACAAAATAAAAGCTAAAATCACTGATATATCTTACTCATATGTTGTGCTTAATTTAAACAGTATATTACTATTAAATTTAAAACTATTACAGGTACATATAATTTATTAATTACAAGAAGAATACATGCTGCCCACTTACAAAGAAAAGGACGACACTGAAGCCTTTTTTCCTGGAAAAAACCCATGTCCTGAAAAATGAGGACAATTAGGTCGCCCTACTTAAAGGGCCACAATAAGTCTGCAATCCTAACCACACTTTCCTGGGAGTAACTACAGGAGTACTCGCTTAACAAGTGATCCACATAACAAGCAAAAATTTCTCTCAGATTCTTCCTCACATAACAAGTGTAGCTTCACTTAACAAGCACACTAGTTGGCAGTTGGGGCAGACGCACTGGCAGGCAGCTCTTTTAAAAAGTGTCAGGGCTGCCTAGCGTGCCTGCCGATAGCAAAGGCAACACTTCTACGCTGTTCCTCCTGTGGCCGGGCATCCGCTGGGCAGAGGGAGAGAAGAGCAGTGGAGAAGAGGGAAGCAGCTCAGGGCTGGCCAGAAGGGAGCAGGGGAGAGAGTGGCTCAGGATGGAGAGAAGGAGAAAGTGGGAAGACACTTGGGAAAGTGGATTGGATTGCAGCCTCCTAACCATGTCTACCCAGAGGTAAGCCCCATTGTGTTAAATGGGGCTTACTCCCAGGAAAGTGTCTTTAGTATTGCAGCCTAAGTAGACTTCATAGGCTCATGCACATTGAATGCATGTTTTGAATTCAGTTCCAATGTTTTGTCATACAGTTAATACATTAATACAGTTACTAATACAATTTTTACATACAGTTAATATTTTATATGAATATTTTTTGGGTTCTGGAACCAATCCATTATTTCCATTATGGAAAAATCCTCTTCACATAAAGAATGTTTCACATAGCAAGCATGCTTCCAGAACGAATTAAACTTGTAATGTGAGACACCACTGTACCATGGGACTCACTTCTGAGTAGTATTGTTTCATTACAGTATAATTAAAACTGTACTTGGTTTACAGCTGGGTCCACAATCCCATTGATCTGAAAATTTGGAATTAAAGGCGGATTTTGCTCTCATTGAATTAAAGTGCCCTTAAAATGCATTTAAAAAGCCAGTATTCTGGCTACAATGGATTGTTGGAGAGGAGGGTACAATTCTGAATATACTTCCTTGGATGCAAACCTAATGGAATTAATCTTATTTTTTTAAAGGCTGAACTGTAAATGTCATCTCCTTCACTCAGATGCCAAGAGAACAGGACTAGTAACTGTAGAGCAAACTAGCTGAGTATCATTAATCCTAATTCATCTCAACTAGTTGTGATCAGCCACACCCACCTTCCTTCTGATTGGTGAAGATGGTTTCTTTTATTCTTCTCCACACCTCCACATTGGCCAGTGAGTGAAGAGAAATAAAGAGGACAACAATTTCTAATGGTAAGAGCTAGAATATAAAGTTGTGTTGTTGGTTTTAGGAAACAAAGTTGAATGGTTGTCATGAAAGAGGAGAAACTTGTGCATGTGTAGTTTGTGAACAATTATATAAATACTAGGAATTAACAAAAAGCTAAATTAATTTGGTGTCACCCTATCACTGTTTAGTTTTGACTAGTGACTTTTTTATTAGTTTACTAGTAACTTTTGTTTACTAGTGACCTATGGCGTATGGTTTGCCTTCAGGAAAACATACTAGTATCCAAACTGATACTGCCTTCTTTTTTCCAGGATGTGACCTCTTTTTTAGCCTTGTGTCCTGGAAAAAAAACTCCTTCATTGTCTTCCTTTTCCTTGTGAGCAGGCAGCATAGAGCCTTTTAGTAATGAATAAATTATATGTAATAGTTTTAAATTTGACAATAAGTAATACAGTATTTAAATTAACCACATGAAAGCAATATATATATGAGTGTGTTCAGCTTTTATTTCTCATGTCCTACATTTTTCTTGGGTCCTATTTTTTGAGGTCTTGACCTCTTTTGTGGTTATGGCATCTGGTCACCTTAAAATTGAACCCTTGCAGGTGAGAAATTTCTTAATAGTGGAAGTGGGGTTCTTTGTGGAAATCCATTGTGTTGAATGGAGTAGGGGCTGTTCTTTTCTGGGATTGTAGTTAGGGGTGGGAGAACTTGCACTCAAGGCTGCTTTTAACTGGCCATTAGTGAAGACTACTACTAGGTTGCTTTTTCAGAACAATAACAAATATCCAAATATTTTTGTGTTGTACTTACTTACCCTTTAGAATAGATATTACAGGGAGAATTTTTCACAGGATCTGAGGACCTGGATTGAGAAAAGGTAAAATCTATATACAGAATTTATATACCGCTTTTCAACTAGAAAGTTCACAAAGTGGTTTACAAAGGAAATGAAAAATTAATAGCTTATGGGTCTCTGTCCCAAAAGGGCTCACAATCTAAAATGCAAAAGAACACCAGCAAAAGCCACTATAGCAGACATTGCTGGGATGAGGAGGGCCAGTTATTCTTCCCCCTGCTAAATAAAAGAGGAACACCCACTTGAAAGAGTGTCTCTTGCCCAGTTAGCAGGAATAATTTGCGTTATAAAGAGTATACGTTGTTTTCCCTTCCAAATTGGTATCAAGATCTTCCTGTGATTGTATGCAGGAATCAAGATCTTCTTTGTTTTATGCAGGAATCAAGATCTTCCTTGTTTTATGCATGTGCTTGTTAATTTTGTTCAGAAAAATTCAAGTTTGCATGACAAGGATGCTTAGAACTGTTACTCAATATGCAGAATCCTTTGTATAGGTCGGAGGTGGTTCGAAAAATACATCTGAGCAATAATAGGGAATGAATATTTCCTTACCTGAATGGACTACTAGAAAGAGCAATAGTCTTCCCTGGATGTGATGTTATGGTATGTATGAGCTTCCTTTCTCCCAGGTGGTATATCTTAAAGTGTGCTTCTAGGAACCCTGGGATTCCTTGCAATTTTTTTTTCAAAAGCTCCACCAGCATATCATAAGTGACCATCTCCTTGGCTCAACACTACTTGGTGCATTTCTTAGTTCTTTGGGGTTCCCTGAGATTTCATATGCACTGGCTAGAGAAAGTACTATATAAAACTCTGCTTAGGAATGTAAAGGGCTCTGCAGACTAAAGTTTGAGAAAAATTGCTCAACTATGTAACTCATGCATAATGGGTAAGATGATGTCTGTATATTGGTGGCATCCAAACAGTGGGTCAGGAACTGGTTTTTGGTGGTCACCAAAGAATGAGGGAAAGATCAGATAATTACGCAATTGCCTCAAGCCTGGAGGCTTTTCAAAAATCAGATACTGTAGCTGCAAATTAGCCTGCAAAGTGCTCAGCTGTGCCTGCTTGGAAGCATGTGTAAATAATAATAATACTAATAATACTCCTTCTAGGCCAAGGAAATTGGAGAGTTGATATAGATGAAAATCTCTAGTTCAGACCTTGCTTTCCAGTATTCTTTGGGTCGTCTTGAGCATTCTTAGGCTACAATCCTAAAGACACTTTCCTGTAAGTAAGACCCATTGAACACAATGGAGCATACATTTGAATAGATATGGTTAGGATCATGTTCTTACTGCATAGTCCTAACCATGTCTACTCAAAAGTAAGCCCAATTGTGTTCAATGGATGTTACTCCCAGGAAAATGTTTAGGATTGCAGCCTTAGGGCAAAATCCAGACTACCTACGGGCAAAATCCAGAGTAACTATGGGAAGTCCTTGCTCCGGTGTAAAAACAACGTACTCTGGATTCCAATATGAATTTCTCATAGGTTTTCACTAGCAGGCCTCTGTCAGTCTTGAGAGACTTTGGTATCGTGCTTGGTGCTGCATACGCTGCATGCGAAGCACGAAAGCCTGGGTTAGATTGTTATGGAGGATAGGCTGTTACCCAAACAGCAAATCCCCCTCTCCATGCCACTGAATTAATCCAATGGAAAGGCAGAGCCAATACGATTGGATCCAGCTGCATCACAGAGCTGGGCTAAGGACAGGAGCTCACCCTGTCTTGTGGGGCCAACCCGGGTCTCGAACCCTGGCCTGCTGGTTATCAGGCACAGCGTCTTAACCGCTTGCGTCACCCACAGCCTTGACTAGATGGTGCAGTAACTATGGGTGTACATAAAGTCTCTTACGTGCTCCTGTAGTTACTCTGGATTTGGGGGTATGGGAAGTCCTTGCTCCGATGTAAGAACAACGTACTCTGGATTCCAATATGAATTTCCCATAGGTTTTCACTAGGTGGTGCAATAATACGGGTGCATGTAAAGTCTCTTATGTTCTCTCATAGTTACTCTGGATTTGGGGGTTAGTCTCACTTATCCCTCAGCAAAACACTATAAGGATGTTTCTAATCTAACTTTAAAAGGGTATTCAGAGGACTTTTGAAGTAATGTATTGAAACTTAGACCGCTGACTAGTTTATCTCCAGAAAGGACCACTTGTGGGCAGAGAGATGCGTAATATCAGTACTGAACTGCCATGTGACCCTAAGAGCTGGGCAATGGAATAAAAAATGTAGGGAGCGCTTGCTTTACGGTGTGACTCAGCCTCAAAAGATTCCTGGTGAACATCTGTGTTGTTTGTGTCTTTTGAGTTTGCTGTTGAGATAGCTGCAATCCTGCTTGTTCCTGATGTGAAACAGTAGCTTGTGTAGGATCCTGATAATGGGTTCCTTCAATGGCAGGCAGTGCTGGCTGGAATCTAGTCCAGGCTGAGCTCTTTGAAGCAAACTGGTCTGTAAGGTTTTGGAAACAACTATCATGTTAATAAAATGGAAGGAATTGGTCATAAACTAGCCCTAGAAGACTATGGCTGCAATCCTAACCACACTTCCTGGGAGGAAGTACTATTGAACATAATGGGACTTACATTTGAGTAGACATGCTTAGGACTGCACTGTATGTTGGCTTTCCAACACTGTTGTAGCATACTCACTCTGTCTACTTGCATCCTAGTGGTGAAAAATGGAGGATGCCCCAGACTACACATTTCTGGGGTTCTTGGATGTGACCCACCCTGATGGGAACATCAAGCAAGAGTGTGATGATGCGTGCTGGGACCTCGACTTTCTCCTGAGCAACTTTTCTACTTCAGAGCATGTTGTTGATGCTCCTCAGGTATGCCAAGAGGAGCAGCCCTCTGTGTCTGTTGCTGGTCAGATGGTAACCTGTGAGGAGGGATCTAGAAGAAGCAACACAGCTCCTGATGTTTGGTGTCCAAGCTTGGAGGCACAGGAACATTTTCCAGGGGACAACTCTGTGGATGGTATTCTTGCCCTGCACAGCCATGTCCAAGAAGCAGGAGATTCTGATAAGGGGCTGGTCTCCTTCAGCCATCAACTGCAACAGTTAATTGCCCAAGCAGACTATGGGGCTCCTGCTCCAGTGCGACAGCATCCTGGGGAGCCAAAACCATTAACTCATGGTCAGTATTACCAGCTGACATGTGAGGCCTATGTCCGCCCAGGACCCCCTCTGCTGGGCAAGCAGACTCCTTACAGTCAACTTCTGTCAGTACAATCCCAGCTACAACACTGCAGCATTCTGGGTGGCTACCATCCTTTCTACCATGGCCAGTATCAAGCTCGATTTCAGCTTTACCAGACAGATCCTGTTGTGCCCACTGCACCTCCTCTTAATCTCGGGACTCCTCCGTTGCCTGCAAAGGAAGCTGGAGCCAAACCTAAGAGGGGCCCAAAGTCCTGGCCACATAAGCAGCCTGCCAGCCACATCTGTAGTCATCCAAGTTGTGGGAAGACCTATACCAAGAGCTCCCACCTCAAGGCCCATCTCCGCACCCATACAGGTAATAAAGAGCCTTCTAGATTGGGGGTTTTCTTGGAGAAATGTTCCATAGGGAATGGGCTCCTAACGGGGAATGGACCTTGAGAGCATCACCATACAAGTGTGATACTAGGCATCTTGGTCTGGGTTTCCTAGATCCAAGCATGGGGTGTTGGTATAACATATTATTGTACTGAGGAGTGATTCTCTTGACATGGTATTTGTATGATGCTAAAATTGTATGTATTTAGTCCCCCTAACCTCTACGATAAATTTTAGGTGTGAATGTGGGGACCCTTTCTGTAAAATTCTTCACTTGCCCACGACGTGATCTAAAGATGCAATAACATTTTGCTGTTCTTCTGCAGGGGAAAGACCGTATCACTGCACATGGGAAGGATGTGGTTGGAAATTTGCCCGTTCAGACGAGCTGACTCGCCACTATCGCAAGCACACTGGGCAGCGTCCTTTCAAATGTCGCCTCTGCCAGCGTGCTTTTTCCCGCTCGGACCATCTCTCCTTGCACTTAAAGAGACATGCATAGATGATGCTGAAATTACAAATTGCAATGAATGTTCTGGACCTACAGGGGTTCAGTGTAGCGGAGGGGGATACAGATCTGAAAATAACCCCTCTTCTATATGCACTCTTTTTCTATCAGTAGGACAGGCCATCCTTGGCACAGGTTTAGAATTGGACAGAAATGTGAAGCCTGGAGCTCCACAATTCAAATATTTCCATATATTTGTCTTTTCATCTTCCCCTCCTCCTCTCAGAAAAACCTTTATATTCTTGCTGGTAGGATCAGTATTTTCAATATTTGGCACTAGAAACCTGAACATTTTTCTTGTCTGTAATAACTTGTTCTGATGGTTTCCTGAGCCTGCTAGTGACATTATGGGGAGTAGAACTACCTTTCCATTTCAGGTGGTGTGTTTTAAACCTGTTGCTTAACCAAAGCACTATTACCTGTAGTACATGGAACTGGAGCAACATCATCCCCGTTAGTGGGGACTGTCACTTTCTGTATTATCTGAAGTCTTGTCTCTTGAAGTGCACAAATAAAGCAAAAAAAAAAAGGTACTGTTCATTCTAGAGTTACTGGTTCAGATACTGGGAAGGAGAGGGATTCGGGACTCTGCCTTCTACCCGGCAAAGGTAGACAATTGGCTTTCACTGGTGATCTTTTATCCAGGCTTGTCTGGCGTATAAGAGTGGATTGGCTGCAGCAGAAGACAGGCCTGCTGTTTCACAGATGAAAATAGTAATGCAATGGTTACACCTCATTCTTGTATTAAGAAGCACACATACTACTTTTGCTGCATGCGACAACAGTGGCAATTTATTGCAAGAGCCCGGGCACAATCCCAAGCAATTTAGGCTGACACAATTCACCTGCTCCCCATTCCCATGGTGGTGTGGCAAGGCCTGTACATGTCAGTGCACTTGCACAATCATATGCATCTTTTGAGGCATTGCAGATTTTTACAACTTGGGGAATGGGGGACCGTGAAGGATTTGTACAGAATTAAGGGATACTTTCGAGCAAGAAAGCCTCCCGAGGACTGAAAAGGGAGAAGACACAAAGGACATGCACTCCCTCTAGATACTAAAGGACAAGATAGAAAAAATCTTGGACATTTGGACAATACTCTGCTCCAGACTCCTATATTCCAACAGGCTGACGGGGGCTTACTGGGCATTAGGCATATCAGCAGGATTTGTTAATGGAGGGTGGGAATTAATCCTAACTTAGGCCAGCACTACTCATTGGTCTCCCCATGGTGATGTAGGGAGGCAAGCCCATATTTGTACACTGACCTAACCTTCTCTCAGGAGTGGTGCGAAAGAGTCTTACAGCACTTTGACACCCCCAGATCAGCATAGGACTTATGATGGGGCTTAGGCAGACCAAACTGGATGTTGGGATTGCAGCCTAAGAATGGTCTACTACTGTGCCTAGTAAGCTGATCAGGAACTTGTGGGAAGTAGCATTACCATTGATGCTTAAATTGTAGCATGGTCATAGACTCTGCAGGGTCCTAAGATCTAAGGTCTTTTTGCCAAGGCTTGCTCACTTCCCAGTAGCTACTTCAGGGCCATAGCCAGGATTGTAGATGTAGGGAGGGAAGGCGACAATTGTTTCAGGAAGGCAATTATGCCAAGTATCTGTACTGGTGGCTGTGGGTGGCGCAAGTGGCTAAGACACTGTGCCTGTTAACCAGCAGGCCAGGGTTTGAGACCTGGGTTAGCCCCACAAGACAGGGTGAGCTCCTGTCCTTAGCCCAGCTCTGCGACGCCAGCTGGATCGAATCGTATTGGCTCTGCCTTTCCATTGGACTATTTCAGTGGCGTGGAGAGGGGGGATTTGCTGCTTGGGTAACAGCTTATCCTCCATAACAATCTAACCCAGGCTTTCGTGCTTCGTATGCAGCGCCGAGCACGATACCATAATCTTCCAAGACTGACGGAGGCCTGCTATACTGGTGTATATCCATACAATATAACAATATTTTGCATACACATGCATCTCTGTTTATTGTATGTATCTGTTTACATAAAAATAACATATGACTTTTCATTTTGCACACCAGCACAATACATAGGCCTGCATTCCTACAAAAGTACAAAAGCCAAGAAAATACCTCAGATACCATGTGGTTCCCTATATTTAAGGATCCCATTCTGCCACACACACACACACACACACACACACACACACACACACACACACACACAAACATACCCTCTCTGCATGGATGTCCTGCTTTCAGTGAACTCTAAAAGTCAAGAAAAGGCCCCATGTGGTCTTTCAATAGGTAATGCCCCTCCTGCCCCTCCAAGCAAACATTAAATTTAAAAATATATTTGAAAACAGAAACCCATCCAGGGTTTCTCAAAAGAGAAAAAATTTCCCCCACTCCACTCCACCCCCAACATCAATAGCTTTGTAATTTATTTGCATGATTCAGATAGAATATTCTCTAACTCATGCCAAAAGACCAAAGTTGCAAAGAAGCTTTAGGATCCTGCAGTGGACTGGGCATGATCTTCCTTGGAAAGACAGGGCAGCAGCAGGCTTAGTTCTCCCCTTTGTAATGCAAAAGGGGATTACTGATGACCATGATTGGATTAGACTGCCTGCAGGGAGGGATGTACACTCAGAAAAAAAACCAAAATTGAGGACATCCATTTGAAAGATGAGAGGCTGAATAAAAACCAAGGAGAGTTCTGTGAAAAATGCCAGGAGGGGCAGACTGTTGGTTCAGAGCATACTGCTCCCCTACCTATGGCCCTGAGCTACCTACAGCTGGGTAGACTCTGCCCTCCTACAAGTTTTAAACTGCTTCTGTGTACAAATCACAGGCTGCTTTTTCCTCCAAACACACTCAACCTCAGTTCTACTAATTTGTCTGTTATACCTGTTTGTATTCTGCTGCATTCTACAATAGAAAAACCGCTCTGGTTGGTACATTTTCAAAGTTAGGCTAGTCAGCACGTTGAACTGGTTTTCAGTTGTGGTCCACAATTATGAAATTATAGTTCCCTCTACTGAATATAAAACTGTTTTCCTTCCAGCATGTACACTTTCTCAACACTTATAGTTAGGCGTTGTGTGACTCTCAGCTGGCTCGGATTATATTTTAAACCTTGAACTGGCTTCACACCCTAACCCCTCCTTTTGCTTCTGTTCGAAATTAAAGATTAAAGAAATTTGCATGTAAGTGAAGGGAAGGGCTAGGATGCACAAAGAGGCAGGACTGCACATACCATGGTGCCAGAGGTGGTTTTGGGATGCGAAATGTAATCCATTGTGGCACCTGCTTAGTGTGGACTTAAAAAGCATGGTCAAGAATGGAATCTTGAAGCCAAATTTGGATTATATGGATTCCTATGCTTGTTTTGTTCTAGTTCTTATAATACAAGGTAGTAAACCTGTATCATACAACAAAATATACTTGGTAGCAAACCTATATCATACCCCAACGAATATCCCAAAAGTCCCTGCACACAGAAAAATAGCATATTGGGGAGTAGGATGTATGCCCAGTCCAAGTTCAAAATAAATGCCACAGTTCATTTTTTGTCATGTTCCAAGATGCTGCAATTTCTTCCAAAGCCAAGCTGGATGATGGTTTAAAACTGTGTTTTTCAACAAGGTTTTGGGAGACAAGATTGTGGGTTATGGGATAAGGTTAGATACAAGGTTGTGGGATAGGGACAAGGGCAACAATGTGATCCTTGCTTTCCTCCTGCCCCTACTCCTACGGGGAACACGGCAGTGTTACACACGCTGGGGGTTGTGATCCTATCCGTACAATCCAGAGTAACTACACCATCTCCTGAAAACCTATGGGAAATTTATACTGCAATCCAGAGTAAATTGTTCTAACACCGGAGCAAGGACTCCCTGTAGTTACTCTGGACTGCGAACTTAGTTTGAGTAATTTGTACCGGCTTGTATCAAAGATAACCAGTTATCATTAAGTTCCATTGAAATTAATGGGTCTTAAGTGAGTCATGACTAATTTAGGCTGCAATCCTAACCACAAGATTGAACACAATGGAACTTACTTTGGAGTAATCATGCTTAGGATTTCACTGTTCAGCTCATTGATTTCACTGGTGATTATGTTTTGGAAACAGTCCACTGCATTTTAAAATTATTACAACTTGGTGGGGCTGTAAATTATTAGACATGTATAAGGTGACTACAAACTGATTGTAAACATGTGGAAATTTGCTTTAATGATATTCTATTTTATAATATCCAACCTATCACTTTCCCCTGCCAGTGTAGCTAGAGTTGTGCCAGTAAAGGATGCTTTGCAACAGTGACACAGACTCACTGTGCAGGGACATTAATCTCAAGATCTGCACTGAAAACCACTGGATCTGCCATGTTAGGCCCAGATCTGGGCCCAGGTAGGGGGTTGGAGAGAAGTGGGCAAGGGAATTAAACAGGATAGGAGTAGGCAGAGAGGGGCAGTGATGGGGTGGGGAGGCATGCAGGTCAGGCCACAGAGCCCTGGGATCAGTGGCGGCAAATCCTTACCAAATTATCAAATCCTGACCAGTGATGGGATTCAAAGAAATTAACAACCAGTTCTATGCCCATCTGGCAGTCACTTTTAAATGGCTATTTTAAACTTTATATGTCCTATCTCTCATTAACAACCAATTCTATAGAATAGGTGTGAACCTGCTGGAGCCCACCACTGATCCTGACCCATTTCTCGGCCTGATCTGCCTTCCCACGTCATCTCAGATGAACCAGCAATTGGATTAATCCATATCAGTTGCGGAGCCTTACCTTGGGGTAAGTAGACAAACGTTTCCTTACCCCAAGGAAACCTCCAGTGGCCAAAAATCCCCCATGGAGTACAGTGGTACAGTATATACACCAGCACTGCTGCATCACTGTGCAAGGGTTTAGGTAGAATTGGGCTAAAAATCATAGCTAAAGAGTGATGGAGTTCCACATTGGTAGAGTAGTCTCTCGGCATGCCCATCTAGTGGTGGACTTCAGGGAGTTCTCACAGGTTCTATAGAACCTTTTGCTAATGAGCAGCTGGTTCTGAGAACCAGCTCAGGGACATAGAACCTGTTGTTGATTTAGGTTATTAGGACATACAACCAGTTGTTAATGGATTTGAATCCCACCACCATCCATGCATTTGACCTGCAAAAGGGTTAGGTAGGAAGGAAATGTTGGTTAACCTAACCATGGTAGGACACTTGGAAGATGTATTCAAGGCCAGGGTAGCTATGGCAAGATGTTGCTAAGTAACCTATGGCTATGTGAGGGCAACCAGGCCTAGGAGATGAATCTCTTAGAAGAAGCCTTGGTGGAGACTATTTGGTGCCCATAATTTGCTGTCTCATTTGACTCAAACTGGCCACCACTTTACCAAAAAAATCAGGGAAATCTTTTCAGACTCCTCATCGTGACAGGTAAAGTGTATCATCTGCCAAGCAACTGCTCCCTTACATAACTTCTTACCCACATGTTTGGAGCATCAGTGTTATCTTCTTGTCCTTCACAAATATCTTGACATCTTAACTCTTTTCCTCCCAGGGATCTCCAAAGCGTCTTGTGGAAAATGAGTTTATTTTGCTATCTAGAAGAGGTGGTGCTTGAATGAAGAACATGGATGTTGCACCAGGAGGAGGCAACAACCTAAATCCAAACGATTCTGGGTGTGTTTCTGACTATTTTCCATTTACAGCCACAGTGGTAGAGAACTAATTGTGACTAGGCCGTGGCAAGGGTGTTGTAGAAGGCAAATGTCCAAAGGGTAAGAGGAACCTTTTACATGTTTTCATGATAAAGGGTATGCAGGTGAAGGGATCTTCCTCCTTCCAACTTATCTTTCTAAAAACATAAGAAGAACCTCCACTAGATCAGGCCAAATGCCCATCTAGTCCAGCTTTCTCTATCTCACAGCAGCCCACCAGATGCCTCAAGAAGCACAGACATCTGCATCCAGGTGTCCTTCCCTCCATCTGGCATTTTGAGGTTGTCCACATCTGCACAACCCTTCATGGCTTTTAACCTGTGATGGTCCTTTCCTGCAATAGTTCACTTTTAGTGAGTAAAAAGAGAAAGCACATGAAGAGATGGAAGATTCAGATCCACCCCAACACCCCAGTTTTAGACATAAATATAAGGCAGATGTATCACAAGCAAACAAAACTGGCTGCCCCTCTTGCACCTGTCATGGTCCCTTCTCTCAGATTATGATGCACAAGTGTGCAGCACCATTTACGAAGAGACCAGAATCAAGAACAGTTGAGCTTAGCACAGCTTTGGAGATTTATCAGGTATCTTTCTGGAGTTATGAAGTCACACTGAAATACCATGATTATCCCTTCCACAACTTCTGGGATTTTAAAAGTGTGTCTCCATCATCCTCTTTGTGCCCATCTTAACTCAGGGACTTTGAGGAGGAGAATGTTTGGCTACAGGAATGGATCCGTGAAGAACTTGCTCATGGTGAGGTCTGGCAGAGGCAATATGAGGAACTGTTGGGACATCAGGCCCAGCTTTACTCCTTGCTACAAACCAAGAGGTAGGAGGGTTCCATAACGTTCGATCTCATGTTGGGGCTGAAAAGAATGTGGGAACAGGAGATATAGGACAAATATTAAAAGGCTGCTCTGAGTGTATATTGGTGTACAGTATATGTTCCAATCGCTTCCAGTCGCTGCTTGAACTTCGAGCATTAGTTCATGTTCAACAACATCAACCACATATGTTCAACCACATCAAAATCTACCCTGCCTCTGATTGATAGCTACAAATTTTTATCTATTTTTGTGGCTAATTTCTTTTCATCACTGCTTCACAAATTAAAACAAATTTGTAATATTGCAAGGATCTTGTGATGTACCTCTTGGATTATGTGCACAGCCGCTAAGGATGGTAAAGCATTCCAGACCAGCTCTGCCAGAAAAACATGAAGTGGAGGGCAAAGCTGGTGGAAGTCAAACCAGGACAGATCTGGGTAAGGGAAAACCACATTTCAGGACCCAGCAGAGCAGCTGACTCTTTCTACTTTCAGCTTTGTACCTCTGGAGAAGAAGACACAGGCACTGCAAGAGGACCTAGAGGAAGCCCAGGAGATCCTGCAGGAGTACAAGAATCAGAGTCGCCAGCGCCAACTGCAGATCCAGAAGCAAGTAAGTCCTTTCAAGGAAGGGTTGCCATAATTATCTTCCACAAAATTGGGACAGGACCTTCTGTCCCATTTGCCAGTTGGGATTGTCCCTGTTTTTGGGGGACATATGGCAAGCCTTTTTCAAGGGGAATTTTTCTTTGTAGAGCACCTCTCAGCTGCCGAGCTACAAAGAGATGCCTCAGAATTGCTATTAATGAAAGTGCAACCTACCTATTAATTGGACTCTCCCATCACTTGAATCTGTTATCAGGATTTGCACATTTTCTCTTATATCATATGCAGCTTTTGAGTTCCTATATGAGGACAGTGTGCTTATTTCTAATCGTCATCTGCTACGGGACATCACTTCCTGCTTAATGATGTCATGCCTAGCCTTCAACAGGGGCTGTGAATACTATTGGGCCCACTATATGTAATAAGCATGGCCTTCTTGTATTAAAGTTTATTATTATTCTAACTTTATTTGCATTAGCAAAAACGCCATATGCAAGACAAGCAATAATACAGTAAAAGTTTATTATTAAGCACTTGGGGCCAAAAGGATATGGAATATGAGAGGAAGGTGTGCAACTACTCATATATGAGACTAATTCATTAGATATGTATGATCATAATTTTATTCGTCAGTAATAGCAGGTAACAGTCTTCCCAGCTGAATTAAGTAAACTGAACACATTTGAAACTTTGAGCAATAAAAGAATAAAAGAATAAACTTTCTTTATTCTAAGTGACTGCACCTGTAATCCAGTGCATTTGATTCAAGTTCAGTGTGAAACATATTCCAGTTAAGTGTGCGTAGGATTACAGTTGAAAAGACTCGGATCAAGAAGCTCATTCTCCCCTGAACTCGCTACCTGGTCTTTGGCAAGTCAGTTCCTCTCAGCTTCAGTCCCACATCTGCAATATGGGGATAATACCATATTTACATGAATCTAATGCTTACCTTTTTCAGTCTCCAAAATCAGAGGGTGCATTAGATTTGAAGGTGCATTAGGTTCAAGTAAATACAGTATTTTGTTTATGCCTAGATAAGTACAGTATTTATTTTAACAGTTTGCTGCATTGTAATAATGTAACATAAACCCATGGTTGTATATAGTAGTGCCATTAGATAAAAAACATAATATAACCCCATTGTCATATTATTATTATCAAATTACTAATTGTTGTATGCAGTAAAATTAATTTTTGCACCTGCTTTGCAGCTGTGCATTACAATCACCAATAACCATTTTTAAAAAATATCAAGTCTTTGAAATTAGATTTGTGCATTAGATTTGATGATACATTAGATTCGTGTAAATACAGATAATGCTGACCTGCCTTTCGAGGTTGTGGTAAATATGAGATTATACTGTGTGTGAAGCATGTTGAATACACTATGGCTGCAATCCTAAAGACGCTTTCCTGGGAGTAAGACCTACTGAACACAATGGGCCCAGGGGTGGGCCCAGACCGGTTCGGGGCGGTTCTCAGGAACTGGATGTTCCTATTTCCCCGCTGCTGGCGATCCGGTAGCAGCAGGGGGCACGATAACCAGGCAGACCAGTTTGGCCACTGGAGCGGCAGGGGCAGCTGGCCGGGCACTTTTAAATTTGCTGCTCCAAGCAGCAGCCTGCCGAGGTGCCCCACAAGCCCCAGTGCCACAGCGTCCTTTCTCCAGCTGCTGGGGCTTGTGGGGCGCTTTGGCAGGCTGGCGCTTGGAGTGGCAAATTTAAAAGTGCCCAGCCAGCTGCACTGTTTAACTGCCGCTCCAGCAGCCAGCCCAGCTGCAGCCTGAGAGCCCATTCCTATGCATGACTACTCTGAAGTAAGTCCCATGACAGTCAATGGGACTTACTCCCAGGAAAGTGTGGTTGGGACTGCAGCCTGAGAGCCCAATCCTACGCTCACTTCCAGGGAAACGGTTGTTGGGCCAGGCTGGGCCCACCACCTTTCTCTGTATGTGAGGGCCCAGTCCTTACCAAAGATGTTTTCAGTGCTGATGGAGTTGTACCAGTGGAATGTGTGCTGCATTTTGGGGTGCTGAGAACATCCGTTCCATTACAGTGTGATTGCATTATGGCTGTATCAGCACTGGGTAGGTGGATACCATTGGATCCTGAAACATAATATTACTGGTAAGTTACATTGCAGGAAAGAAAAGGGGAAATTGGTTTTTTTTCTCATTCCTAAATACAGGAATGAGATCCAGGGTTTCATTCCTAAATACAGGAATGAAATACAGGGATCCAGGATTGCTTGGATCCCTAGATCTATCTAGATCAGAGATTTTCAACCTTTTCCATCTTATGGCACACTAACAAGGAGACTGAAATTGTCAAGGCACACCCCCGTTGTTTTTACCATTGACAAGGCACACCAGGCTGTTTAAATCCCCCAATTTTCTTATTAATTAATATCAATATCCAAATTCCCATGGCACACCTGAATACTATCTGCGGCACACTGGTTGAAAATCACTGATCTAGATATCTAGTCTAAGCAAGAAGTGGAGAAATACATGTAACTGGGAGAGTTGACATGACCTACACCATCAACATCTTATCCAACCGGAAAAATCAGTTTCTGGGAAGCAAGTCTGGACTGTTCTTCTGTTCCCTACATTACAGGAGAAGGCAAATCGGAGAATGGCTCTGACTGTTAAAGAGCTGGAAAAGAAGGTGAGAGCTGCTGATAAGGCAAAGTGGTAGTCGGAGAGATAGCAAAGCCTCCATCCTTCTTCTACTAGTCTGTGAGGACAAGTTTGTACATGCAGCAGAATCAAGTCATAACACTTTTTCTGGATGATACCACTTTGGATTGTATATGAGAAACAGTTTGAATGGTAATTGAACTAAAACAACCCACAAAATGACATGACAGAAAACTAGTATGTCAAAGATAAAGATTTTGTTTTTTTTCCACAGAACAGTCCAAATAGTGCTACCACTTGATCTCATTGCAGGTAAAAACGGGGTCCAACTGGAAGCTGTGGAAGGTTGAGTGGCTTGACAGTTGGAACGTAGGCACTGGGCAAAAGGCACGCTTTCAAATGGGTGTTCCTCCTTTATTTAGCAGGAGGAGAGTAACTGGCCCTCCACACCCAGCAATGCCTGTTCTACCTTACAATCCAGAGTAACTACGGAAGCACGTAAGGTGTAGTGACTGCACCACCTAGTGAAAACCTATGGGAAATTCATATTGCAATCCAGAGCAAATTGTTCTTACACCAGAGCAAGAACTCCCTGTAGTTACTCTGGATTGCACCCCTAGTGGCTTGTGCTGGTGTTCCTTTGCCTTTTAGATTGTGAGTCCTTTTGGGACAGGGACCCATTAGCTCAGCGTTTCTCAAAGTGGGGGTCAGGACCCCTTTCAGGGTCGCCTAGAGCTTTCTTGGGTGTCGCCTATAGACCCCTGGTGCAGGGGGCCAGGTCAGGCTTGCCAGACCTCCGGCTGTAGCTGCACGCACACTGGAGCTGACTGAGAGCCTCAGGGCCCAATCCTATGCATGCCTACTCTGAAATAAATCCCATTGTGTTCAGTGTGTGCATAGAACACACATTTCGTTTGTAACAATGAAAATACAGCCTGCATATCGGATATTTACATTACGATTCATAACAGTAGCAAAATTACAGTTATAAAGTAACAACTAAAATAATTTTATGGTTGGGGGTCCCCACAACATGAGGAACTTATAAAGGGGTCATGGTGTTAGGAAGATTGAGAACCACTGCATTAGCTATTAATTTTTTCTTTGTAAATCGCTTTGTGAACTCTATTAGTTGAAAAGTGGTATATAAATACTATAGATAGACATAAAGTACAGTGGCGCTTCACGTAAATAAAGCCTCACGTAAAGTAAGTTTCACGTAACAAACAAAAATTTCTCTTGGATTCTGCTTCACGTAAAGAAAGTGCTTCACGTAAAGAAAACATTTGTTGGCAGTTGGGGCAGACATGCTGGCCGGCAGCCTGTTTAAAAAGCGTCAGGGCTTCCTAGCGCACCTGCCCATAGTGAAAGCAACACTTTTGCGCTGTTCCTCCTGTGGCCGGGTGTGCACTGGGCAGAGGGAGGGAAGAGCAGTGGAGAAGAGGGAAGCAGCTCAGGGCCAGGCAGAAGGGAGCAGGGGAGAGAGAGTCACAGCTCTGGATGGAGAGAAGGAGAAAGTGGGGAGACACTTTGAAGGTTTGCAGCCTCCTAACCATGTCTACCTGGAAGTAAGCCCCATTGTGTTAAATGGGTATTTCTCTCAGGAAATTGTCTTTAGGACTGCAGCCTAAGTAGACTTGATAAAATCATGCACATTGAATGCATGTTTTGAATTCAATCCCGGTGTTCTGTCTTCATTTTTACATCCAGTTAATATTTTTATATGAATATTTTTGGGGTTGTGGAACCAATCATCTGCGTTTCCATTATTTCCTATGGGAAAATCCGCTTCACGTAAAGAAAGTTTCACGTAAAGAAACTGCCTCCGGAATGAATTAATTCTGTTACATGAGGCGCCACTGTAGTTACACCTGAAGGACACTAGGGGACAGTTTATCACTCGAGAAACAGATTACCTAGAAAGGTTGTATGTCTCAGAAATTTACTCTTGTCCTTTTGACCTGGGGGCATATCCTTACCTACCTTCCTTCCCCCCCCCCCCAAACACACACAAGATCATGTATATGTTGGATCAGCTCTAATTAGCGCTGACCAACCATATGGAGTCTACTAACCATGCCATTAATTTTCGCACACCTGTGCAAAGGGAATAGCTCTAGGGTTTCCTTTTTCAATGGCTGCTATCCTAAGCTCCAGTTAGGCCAGCATAAGTCCCGTCATAAGTCCTGTGCTTACCTGGGGGTGTCACAGAAGTGCAGTAAGGGGTTGGTGGGGCATAACTGTGGAAGATCTTCCACTATATAATTCTGCTTGATTTAGACCCCTTTCTCCAAAAATAATAGCTTTGGAAACAGGTGAGCTTTACTGTAACTGATTTCAAAATGGCCTGTGGCGTGGCTACTTCCAGTTCTGTACCTGTGTTCCCCAGAACAGTGCTTATCCCAGTGCATCTCTTTATTAGACTGTCAATTCCTCAGGTATTCAAGCAGCATCTGGAGGAGCAATCCAAGAATGACATTCTGAAGGAACTGAAAATGCAAGGCCATGAACTGAAGGTGAAAGCTGAAAAATGTACAACATTTAAGGCCGAATTGAATCTCTCTATTATTATTAAATTTGAAACAATTACATGTAATTTATTAATTACAAGAAGGCTACATGCTACCTGCTTATAAGGAAAAGGAGGACATTAAGTTTTTTTTTACAAGGCTAAAATCCAGGACATGTCCTAGAAAAAGGGGGCATCTCGTCACTCTGCCTGTACTGCTAAGTGGTGAAATAAATAAAGTTAAGGAGGGTTACACCAACCTTAGTTGGTACAACACATTGAAGCTGGCAAGGTTGACTTTGAACTGGACATTATTTTGTTCATAATCCCATTTAGCATGGAGAGTAGATCTGGTGCTTCTGGGCACAGGGCTCTCCCTCTCCAGGCTTGCTCAATTACGGTATCTGGGATGAAGAAGTAAAACTAGGATATCAGAGTGACATCCCAACTCCGGACCAGAAGAAGGTCTACTTAAAGCATTATTTGGATAGTAGAGGATATGTCTTTGAATTACATTAGACATTGTAGGAACATTCTTTTTATTCTTTTTCTCCACAGAGGCACTTGTCTGAATGGCAGGCGAAGCAGCAGACAAAGAATGACCAGATCAAACAGGTAGATGTATTTGTGGCTTCAATATACCCACGACCCTGACAGTAAACTGAGATCACGTTTGTCCCTGGATCAAAACAAAGCTAAAGGGAAGAATTTAATTTGAAAATAGGTCTTTGCAATCTGCTATTAATGTTAAAGTTTAGCTCCAAGATGCATTGTGTGGCATTTCCACTGATATCTTCAGTTATAGCTTGGCTGCTAGACTTTTGCTTTCCTTATGATTTACTTGTATGCATGGTGTTGAAAAGGAAAAACAGCATCTATGGCTGGAGACAGAGTGTTGCAGGGTTGTTTAGAGTGGTGCAGTTTGTATAATAGAAGCACTGCTGCCCGGAGGTACAACACCCATAATTTTCACTCTTGTCTCTTTGCCGGTATTGCTGACATTTGTAGTTCTTTAAAACCTGTTAGATCAGACATTGCAATAGGACAAAAAGAATTAGTGTGCACATCTCAGGAAGCTAGGCTTTCCCTACAATCCAGAGTAACTACAGGAGCACATAAGAGACATTTATGTCGATGTAGTTACGGCACCACCTAGTGAAAACCTATGGGAAATTCATATTGCAATCCAGAGTAAATTGTTCTTACACCGGAGCAAGGACTCCCTGTAGTTACTCTGGATTGCGCCCTTTGTCTTCATACCAGCTTGTATGATTGGGCTGCACAAGCTACTGACCAGCGTAACTTCATTTCATTTCTTTCAAGAAGAGTGACCTGTCAGCCAGAAACTTTGCACTGCAGTGCAGTTTGTGTCATGGGGAAATGCCTCCATACTTTCACGATAAACAGAATTTTTCCAGAGGTAGCTTGTTGGATGCTTACATGCTCTTAACATGTTGGTCCTATTAAAGATGGCAGCAATCATTCCATTTTATATCTGTTTATAGATAAACATGGCCACAGTTTCCTTTTCCATATCTCCCCAAGCCGAATTCTGAATGTGTGGTAATACTACCACATTTTCCCAGATTAGATTGGAAGGCCTTCGTCTACAATCCTAGACACTTTCCTGGGAGTAAGGTCCATTGAACTTACTTTTGAGTAGACATGGTCAGGATTGTGCCCTAGATCTATTATGAGCATGAGCCTAGCTTATTCCTTTGGCCTCAGAGGGAATTTAGAGGGGGAAATAACTTGTTTTTGTTCTGGTGCAAAAGATTCTTTGTTCTGTTTGGGGGCTTTCAGAGACATCAAAAAGTTGAGAAACTTAGCAGCATTATCCAAGGACTGTCTCTGAAGAGTGAGGTATGTGCCCTAACCCACCCAAACCTTCTTCTGTGAGCCACAGGTGATAGGATGGCAATACCTGGTGTGCAATGGAGGTGAACCGCACTAGTTCACAGCCCACTAAGTGAATTTCTAAGCCTGTGTTTCTCAAACTGTGGGATGGAAACCCATTTCACGTGTGTACCCGTTCATTTCAATATTTTATTTCTACAATCTTAGACTTGATGCTACTGTGGACAAGATGTATCATGCATGTGACTGCATTTGGGGAAACGTTAACAGATCTGTACTTTTAATGGGCTACTAAGTACTTAATGGGCTACTTAAGCAATGATAGGAAATGGGACTAATTCTTGGATAAGGGCGGGTGGGATTGCAACCTAGGATTGTTAAAATTTTTCCTTCTTGATGATGTCACTTCCAGACATGACATCACTTCCAAAGGGTCCTGACAGATTCTTATTCTGAAAAGTGGATCCTGATGCTAAAACTTCCCGGCAAACCACCGAAAATCTAAACTGAAGGCATGTTTTTTGTTTTGTGTGTTTATAAACCAAAATGTAAGGAGCTGCGTAGAAGCATCATCTTATTGGAAGATCGTGTGATGGAAGCTCAGCAGGAAGAAATGCTGTAAGGATGACCATTCTTGGTTGGTTGTGTTGAGATACCTGTGCAAATTCACTTGATAAGCTGAATGGTTTAGCCAGCATATTAAATAGCAGCCTGAGTTCAAACCTCAACCCATCCTTTCATAGGATAGTCACAATCTTGGCTCAGTTAACCATCTGTAAAATGGGAACAGCAAAAAACACACAAATGTTATATTTGTTAAAATATTCTTTTTTCACCATGGAAATATAGGCTCAATTTAAAACAAAAATTAAAAGCAGACCAACATTCTGGAGCAAGGGGCTTAATTTCACTTTAGGATATAGGCCCAGCTTTAGCATTTACAACACATTTTACCTGTCTTTTTCTGTCTTTCCTTCTGCTTTGTTCTTCAAGCCAGAAAGGGATAGTTCTCATTTTAGCCCTACAATCCAGATTAACTACAGGAGCACGTAAGAGACATTTACGTCGACATAGTTATGGCACCACCGAGTGAAAACTTATGGGAAATTCATATTGAAATCCAGAGTAAATCGTTCTTACCTCTTGGGCTGCTTGACATCAGAGCGAGGACTACTTGTAGTTACTCTGGATTGCACCCTAGATCTTTGTTCACCACTCTCTGGGCTGCTTGACGTAAGTGTGTGAGCACTAGAAGAAATATCATATGAAGTGCCAGGAACTGGCATGAGCTTGCTTGAGCCTGGTGAGCAGATCCCCTATGACTCTGTGTAGGTCCAGGAGAGAAGACTCAAATAAGGAAGGATCATCATGACAGATAGGGGGAATCAGGCTTCCCACAGCAGGAGGTTCCTCATTGATCTCAGCCTGGAAAGAGAACTTTAACAGTTCATTGCTGTTAGTTTTAGAAATGCTGAGGGGGAACAATTTGCTTTTCCTGCAAAAAGCTCTTGAATCTGCATCTGCACACGGTGTATTGGGAGGTGATCTCTTTAAGGTCCTAAAAAAATTCTGAGTTGTTCTCATAGAAGCCAAAGCATGATGGCCCAAAAAGATATAGAAAGGGGAAAATTATTGAAGTCCATGTGGTTTTCCAACATATTTTGCTCCCTTAGGTTGATGCTGTCTAATGCGTTTTCACACAGATGACCATTCTGAGGGATCTCCATTGAGCAGAGTCTAGCTAAGGTGCCATTTCTCCTCCTGTTTTCCAAAGCAGATTTGGTTTCAGATTTCCTAGGCGTTCAAAGTTGTTAAAATACAAAAGAATTGGGGGAGTCACTTACACGCTCATTCCAGGAAGATAACTGATCAATTGATAATTGATTAGAGATTTAATGCTGTTTTCTGTTTCAGACTCCAAAAAGAGATCTCTTCTGGACAGGGTGGAACCTCATCATGGGGTTTTTTTGGGGAGGAGCAAGACTGTGATCAAATGGTGCAAAGGATTTGGGTAAGATGGAATAATACAGGGTGGATAGATAGGTGGGTCAGAGTGGAGATATACTGTATCTAGTTTATATATCATCTCAAGGTAGCAGGCCAGTTGTCATTCTGAGGTCTCAAACTGACCGTAAAGGATAGTTTGTAAGCCTGCCCTCAGCATCCTGAAGCCCTTCTGAAAAATCAAGGGGCATGTATGAAGCTAACAGAATGGGGTGTCTCACCTTGGGATGTCCATACTTGCCTTGGTTTCTTCCTGTGTGACCTCCAACTTCAATCATTGCCTCCAGAGGCAGGTTAAGAAAGATAATTTTCTCTTCTGCAATCCCTGCAAACCCTGAGTCCTACCTACCTAGACGCTTATGAAGTTCCTGAACATAATCTGCAAATTATATGAATTTGCTTTTTTGTCTTTCCTCCCAGAAAAGGCTTTCCTGCCTGGAACGAAGCAGAACTAATTCTAAGGAGCGGTTCTTTTCCAGGTGAGTAACCAAATGGACTGGGGAGACAGGTCAGATATTGTAATAGCAGAATCACAATTGGCTATTATAGTCGCATTTAGAAACAAAGCAGAGGAGGTTTGGATAAAGGGATCAAGGATAGAGGTAAACACATTGTATGCTGGTGAAGTGGCTTCTAGAAAAAGGGGTTTTGAAAATTCAAGAGCAAGAGTCCTCAAAAAAATGGAGAGTGCTGGAAGGCAAAATTCCTTGACAGACACATTTTCCACCCATTCAATCTCCAGAAATGGAGTGCTGAAGTCTTAGCGTGCAGACTCAGTTCATGTAGTAGGGATAATGGTGAAGCTCAAGAGTTGTGGCCCAACACTCTGTGTGAGTCAAATCTTTCTTAGATCGTAAGTTCTTTGTGCAGAAGTTCTTCCGCAGAGAACCTTGCATGGAAGACAGAAAATTTGAAAACTCGTGAGATGGGTCATTATCTTCTTTGTTTGCAGATCCATCCTCCTCCGAACTTTCCAAGGAGTCTGGCGCTTGATCTGGGCATTAGTCAGAGTCCTGCTTCTGATTCTGCTGTTGGTTCTGGTTTTCCACTACTTCCATGGCAGGTTCTCCAGCCAGCCCTGTGCTCCTCGCTATTCAACTCCATCTCTTTATATCCAACCCAAGGAGTTCCCACCCTCTCTATGAACCCATCTGTTTCTGTGATTATAACTGCTAATAAACTATAACAAGCAAATAACACTTTTCTTCTCTCTCTGAAATAAGTAATGGTATCCCTGTATTTTAATTTAATCAGATTCCACTTGGAAAATTGTGTCCAGTTCTGGACACTACTGTTGAAGAAGAATATTGAGCCAAGGTGTTGGTTAGTGGTTAGGGGGTTGGACTGAGACCTGGAAGATCCAAGCTCAAGTCTCTCCAGGCTATAAAGCTTCCTGGGTGACCTTGGAGGAGACATTCACTCAGCTTCATCAACTTCACAGGATTGTAGTGAGGACGGCAGGAGTACAGGAACTAAAACTTTGTAAGCCACTGTGGGCTTTTACTTTGGCATGGAAATGATGGAGTATAAATCCCATAAACTGGAATGGCTGCAGTTAGGATGGTGAGGAAGTTGAAGGCTTGTCCTATGTGGACAGATTGGAGATAAGATGATTAAGAGGGGACACAATAACTATGTGAGGGTTGTCACATAAAAAATGGAATGGATTTGTTCTTAATTGCTTCAGAAAGTGGGCTCTGAACAAATGATCATTCAAACTACAGTGGTACCTTGGTTTACGAGTGTTTTGGATTATGAGCCAAATTTCCCTCAAATTTGATCTTGGTTTAAGAGCACTGTCTTGGTTAACTAGCCATGTCTTGGAACATTTGGCTCCAAAAAACTGATAACTATTTTTGTTATATACAAAGGCAACTGTGCAACTATATACAAAGGCAAATAGTAACCATGGTTAGAAGGCAGACAATGAGCTCCTGCAAAAACTGACCTCTTGCAAAATGAGCTGAATTGCAAAAGGTCATCCAAAAGCTGGTTTTTAAACCAAGCCAGCACACTCATACACCCACACTTCTCCCTGCCTGAAACTGACATATTTTTTGTGTTACATTACAGTATTGTAATCATTTTTATATGAATATTTTTTGGGTTGTGAATTTCTATTATTTCCTATGTGAAAATCCACTTTGGATTACAAGTGTTTTGGATTACAAGCCTGCTTCTGGAACAAATTATGCTTGTAAACCAAGGCTCCACTCTACATGGATGTGTTTCAATTACATGTTAGAAGAACTTTCTGATGACAAGAACTGTTTGGTAGTTTGTTTTGACACTCCTCAGTCAGAGGTCTTCAAATAGAGGTGAGATGGTTCCAATTACCCAGATATTAATCTCTGTACATCAAAGCCTTGACATGTGTTGCACATTCCGTGTCAATCAGGCAGGCTGAAGGTTCTATTTCTATTCCCTTGTGTCTCCCTTGTATTTCTATTTCCTCGGAGAAGGCTGAGGAAAAGAACTGAAGGAAAGAAAAGAACTGAGGAAAAGAAAATAATTCCATTCACACTTCAACTGGCATTTCCAACTGTCTCTGGGACAGACGACAGGCCAGGCTGAGAATAGGTTAGGGAAGCAATTGAGGAGAGCCACTGAGGAAGCAAAAGGGCAGCTGAGATGCTGGAAAGGGGGTGTGGTGGTTTTTTAAATGATGAACGTTGTTATATCGTAGCTCTGCAAGCGACAGCCGTGGGCTAACAAATGATAATTTTTATTAACAAAATCGGTTGCAACATCACATCAATATAAAAAAACCAAACAACATCAAATTAATCAGCAGCAATGCCAAATATAAATGAAATACAAATCACTTTCTCAAATATTCCAAGTGTTTCTCATTACCCTGCCTGAATATGTTCTTCTTATTTTTGCAGATTTCATTTATTCCATGCGGAGAGTGGTATGATGTGTTGTTTTAATTCCAAGGATGCGTTTGATCAGTTATACTTAACAATTAGAATTTTGTATCTTTCAGTTATATCAATCAATGATGATAAATAAAAATTAATACAAAACTATCCATTGGAATTGCTTTAAAGATGTGCCTAGGTGGCTTTGGAGGGAAAAATAATTTCAAGGCAGAAAGGAAAGACTTTAAGAGCACAATTCTAACCATGTCTACTCAGAAGTAAGCACTCAGAAGTCTCTCTTATTCCTAGGAAAGTGTCTTTAGGATTGCAGCCTAACTCCCAAATCCAGAGTAACTACAGGAGCACATAAGAGACTTTACGTGCATCCGTAGTTACTGCACCAGCTAGTGGAAACCTATGGGAAATTCATATTGGAATCCAGAGTAAGTTGTTCTTACACCAGAGTAAGGACTCTCCATAGTTACTCTGGATTTTGCGCTATGTCTGCCATGCAGGTTCATGTGTGACCATATGCTGTAACTGGGAAAAGAGGACAAAGTGTCCTGCCCCCAAAATGTAGGACACCCAAGGAAAATGTAGGACATGACGAAACAAAATCTGAAAACATCATATGTATTGTTTTATAAGGTTAATTTGAACATTGTATAACTTACTCTGTATATGTAATAGTTTCCAATTTCATAAGTAGTAAAGTGTAAATTACTAAATACTATATTACCAATTATTTAATACTATATTATAAATACTAATTACTAAATATTATACTACTAAGTAAATATATTGTAAATAAGTTTATATATATATATATATATATATATATATATATATATGACATATAATTTATTGATTACAAGAATTCATGCTGCCTGCTCACAAGGAAAAGGAGGACAAGGAGGCCTTTTTCCAGGACAGTCTAAAAAAGAGGACGTGTCCTGGAGAAAGAGGACATGGACCACCCTGTTCCTCCTCCTCAGGAGGGTGTCTTGAAGGGGGTGCCCCATTGCTGAGTGTTTCAGAGGACAGCATGCAGTGGCGTAGCTAGAGGGGGCGCAGCAGTCAGTCTTGGGGGCGTGCAAGGGGCCTCCATTCCAGGCAGGGAGGTGTATGGGGGTCCCCTCAAGACTGACTGCCGCCCCCCTCTAGCTCCGCCACTAGCTCCATGCTGCGGAGGCCCTGCCCTGCCAGCCCCAGAGGCGCCCAGCTGGGCAAGCCTGAGAGGAGGGCAGGCAGGGCAGTGCAGGGAGGAGCCCAGCACACGTGAGTCGGTCCCCTGGGGAAGTGGAGGCTGCGGGGAAGTTCCTGCCAGTCCCACCAGGGCGAGGACGGCGCTGGATGCTCTGGAGAGGTGGGTCAGGCCTTCCCTGTGCAGACCCCCTCCAGGGTCAGCCCCCTAACTCACCCGTGGGAGCCCCTCAGTGTGGGAGACTCTTCCTCCCAGGGTCACCACCTTCCTCTATTTCCAGGACATGTCCTCTTTTTCAGCCTTGGGTCCTGGGAAATATCCTCATCGTCCTTTTCCTTGTGAGCAGGCAGCATGTAGTCTTGTCATCGATTAACTATATGTTATAGTTTTAAAAATAATAAGAAGACAGTATTTAAATTGACTACCTTAAAAAGATATATAGATATAGATATATAAAAGCTATATATATATATATAAATAACATAACACATTATATGTATGTGTATATATATATATGTGTGTGTGTGTGTGTGTGTGTGTATATATATATATATATATATATATATATATATATATATATATATATATGTTTTTAGCTTTTATTTGGTCATGTCCTACATTTTTGGGGGTGTCCTACAATTTTATTCAAGCTTTATTTTTTATTTCAGGTACGGGAAAAGGAATATTGGATAGGGACAGGTATACACAGGCATACACATAAGGTTCTCCAGGCACAATACCTATTTTACATTTTTAAACCCTACTTTACATATTTATGTAAATATTTATCTAATTAATCAATTTCTATCTTTTTTGCTATTTATATCATTTTAAACTCATATTCTCTTACCTAATGTAACAACCTATTCTCTTCAGTATACTGCTTACAACTTCAACCATACATAGGATGGCTTCCAGGCTTTTTTAATTTCCTCAGCTTCTCAGTCTTTCAGTCTTTCAGTCAGAATATCCATCTTGACAGTTTCATAAACTTTATCGATTCCCATCTCTGTTTGGTGCCACATCTTTTTTTGAATTTTTTAATCTAGCCACGGTACGATATGAATCAATACATGTCTAAGTATCTAGTATCTAAGGCTGCAGTCCTAACTTCCAGTTAGACTAGCATAAACCCCAGTTTATGGGGCTGTCACAAACTTCTGCCCCACTCAGGGGAGGGGGTTGGTTAGGCCAATGCACAGGCATACGCCAACCTCCCCACACCATCATGGGAAGATATGCCGGGTGAGTTAGGATTGCGCCTTAGTTTTAGTATTGGTTGCACCTTATAGTTACAAGGGAGGTGAACACAGGCTGGGAAGGGGGCGTGGAATAGAAAATTGTGGAATGAGACAATGGCTGCAGTCCTAAAGATACTTTCCTGGGACCTATTGAACACAGTGGGGTTTACTTTTGAGTAGACGTGGTTAGGATTGCGCTCAATGACTTAACATCAGATCTTACATGACTGTCAGCAAGGGATCAACATCCAGTTTCTCCTGCCTCTTGAGACAGTTAGGTAAAAAGATTGGATATTTATGTATTGTTTTTATTGATATGAAGTCAGAGAGAGAGGCTTGCATACTTCAGAGGGTGCAGACAGCCCTCTGTTTCCTGTCCATCCACCAACCATTGCCTGGTTTGTGTTCCTTGCAGGGACTCTGGATGAAGCCATCATGCTGCCCATTCTCCTCCTGTTTGTGACCATCACCATTGTCCATGGGAACATTTCCTGCTATGATGACTCTGGGGAACCTGTGGACTGGTATGTATAGGATCTTCAACTCCTTTCCCTCTTGGCTTTCTCCTTGCTACTTTGGGGCAGCTGGCATTTCTGGCAGGAAAGTGCCACAAGGTCTCATTTGCAACCTCTTCCTTTCTCGCATTTACCTGCACACTGGGATCCTGATTTGGATTGGGGCCCCCATGGTTGCTTAAAAAAGTAAGACACTGCTGGAGTTAGACAAATCTCTTATGCATTCCACATAATGTAGTTTGGTCCATTCTTTTGGTCAGATCTTCACCCAAATTATCAATACATTTTGAACCTCAGCCTCAAGGATGAGGGCAAAAAACTTGTTTTTCAGCCATGAATTCCAAGTGCAATGCAGACTTGTGCAATGCATATCACAGCATATCACAGTGCAGATTAGCACTGTGGATGTAAACATAAAACTGTTCTACACTCATTATGTTCTCAGGTTCTGCTGTGTCAGCATTTCACCTGCCTGATACTTAAAACCACCTTTCCAATCTCTGTTTTGCTAATGTTTATGTTGCAGTCCGATCACACTTCCAGTGTTAAAAATGAGGACCAGTTGCTTCATGGTTCATGAAAATGTTATAATGTGGAGTCTGGGCTTCTTGAATACTTGTGGGTTCTTCTCTTTTCAACAGGTTTATTGTATACAAGCTACCCAAACCACATCATAGCTCCACAGAAGCAGGCAAGCAGTACATGTACCTAGATGAGAGCACAAAAGGCTGGGTGAAAGGCAAGAGCCTGATGAATGATACTGAGGGAGCTGTGGGCCGCACTGTACAGCAGCTGTATACAGAGGGAGCAGGGAGGCAGGTGAGGGAAGGAGCAGCTGGCTACTTTGAAGGTTATCTTAAATTTGGGGCACTAATGGGGTAGCTTGCAGGAAATATGGTGGTCCACTGGAATGTGTTGTGTCCTGTGTGTATGAAGGTGTGGAAAAGCCAACCTAAGGTGCAGTACACCTTTCTTGATGTTGTGATCTAAGAAGTGTGTCTGAAGGATCTCTTGTGATCCAAAGGGTGCTGGAGCACAACTGCAGCCATGTCTTAGGGGTATTAACCTGCTTTTTGTTGGTTCTGTGTGGAGGTCTCAATCTAGAAGAGGCTGGGGAGAAAAAAGGCATCATGGTTTCTTGGGAAAGGAAAAGAATGCAAAATTGGGATTTAGGGGAATGAGGCTAATCTAGAATAATTCTCTATCCCTTTATCTTGCCTTTGTCCAGGAGGAAACAGCCTATGTTCTGTACAATGACCAGCCCCCCCCAACTGACCAGTCTTCCAGTAGCAGGGGTCACACCAAAGGTAATGCTATGAATACAAAATGCGTACAGCTTTATGCTGAAGATGATTGAAAACCTTCATTACCACCCCTGGGCATGCACATTCACGACTTTAACGCATGTGCAGATCTGTCCAGGGGGCTTCTGGTAGTACTCCACTAGTGTGGGTTACTATTCCTGCAATTTGCTTTTTTCCCCTATAGGAGTCATACTTCTGGATAGAACGCAAGGATTCTGGATGCTTCACAGCACTCCTCACTTCCCCCCTAGCCTGTCTGAGAAGAAGTATGACTGGCCTGAGAGTGGGCTTCCCAATGGGCAGACCTTCCTATGTGTCACTTACCCCTACAGCCAGTTCAAAAAGATTGGTACGTAGAGGAAGACCTAGAAGACTGTTCCAAAGTGGAACCCCAACCTTAAATGATTTCTGGTTTACTGTATGTGCAACTCCTGCAAGACCTTGTGGGTCAATTTGAACTCTAGAACAGCAGCATTTTATTATGGTTTATATGGTATCATATAGTATAGTATGAAGTGCTTTTGTAGAGTGAAGAGAAAAAGGTAGGTCTCTTTTCCAGGAAATTTATTTTAAATTACTATTAATTAGTTAAAGTGTAGTACATGGCAAGGGAAGCTGGGATGTAGAATTTAAAGACTCATGTTAGTTCCTGCCTAGGATAGGATAATCCTAGGGGCCAAGAACTGTTTTTTACTGCTTCTCAGGGTTGGACCCTGAAAAGGATACAGAGTAGCATTACTATAGCCTAACATGGAGAGCAATTCTTGTCCTTTTATCCCAATGATTTTCAACCTTTTTCATCTCATGGCACACTAACAAAGCAATGACATTTTCAAGGTACACCATCAGTTGATTTTACCATTGACAAGGCACACCAAGCTGTTCAATTCCCCAATTTTCTTATTAATTAATGTCAATCCTTGGTTAAGACACTGTGCCTGTTAACCAGAAGGCCAGGGGCCGAGACCTGGGTCCCCACAAGACAGGGTGAGCTCCTGTCCTTAGCCCAACTCTGCGACGCCAGCTGGATCCAATTGTATTGGCTCTGCCTTTCCATTGGACTAATTCAGTGGCGTGGAGAGGGGGGAATTGCTGCTTGGGTAACAGCCTGTCCTCCATATCAAACTACCGAGGACTTCGTGCTTCGCATGCAGTGTTGAGCACGATACCATAGTTTTTCAAGACTGATGGATGCCAAGTAATGTCAATCCCCAAATTCCTGTGGTACACTTGAGGACTAGCCACTGCACACCAATGGTTGAAAATCACTGTTTTATCCGATTCCTTGGTTAAATTTTCTGGACAAAAAAAGTTTCCTGTAGATTTGGCAGGGCAATATTCAACAGTCTGCTGTTTCTTATGGCTTGTGTTGTTATGCAGGAAGCCAGTTGAATGCTATGCTCTTTAGCCTTAGACAATTGTACATATGCACCACACAGGTTCTTTCCAGGAGGAAACTGGGTGAGTTAAATCTTCTTGCATAATATTTTGATGCTGATGTATGCAAGTGTTCTGTTCGTAATAAACAGCATGCTCTTGAGTAATCCACCCAGCTTAGGCAAACCAACTGAAGGTGACTTCTCAGTTGAAGAGAAGCCTTTGTTAGATTGCTGAACTAGAGCAGTCCTTACAGCTGTCACTCCCTAAAAGGTATATTCTTGTGTTGCCAGTTTGCCAGCCGCTTTTTAAGGTTGGCATGTAGATCTGCCAGCCAGGGATATCTCTATTCCTGGGGGAGGGCTAGAGACCACTCAGCAGATCAGATGTTCCATGCTATGCCTTTCTGTCCCAGGGCATCAGCTGCTCTTCACTTATCCTGAAGTTTATGATTCTCGGGTGGAAGGTACCTTTGCTGAAGAGCTGGTTGCCTTGTTGAATGCTTCAGAGGGGCAGCATATTGAAGAGGAACCTTGGAACTCCAGTGTGGCCCTTACCTCACTTGGAGGGAAGGAATTTATTAGCTTTGCAAAATTTGGCTTCTTCCATGATGGTAAGTGAAATGATTTGCAGAGGGAGACGATGGGAGTTTAGCACCAGGTTTAAAATATGGGATGGGCAAGAAACCCGTCCCATCACTTCATGTTTGTTCATGTGTATGTGTGCAATTATTTCCCTTCCAGATCTGTACTCTGGTTGGTTGGCCCAGGCTCTCTCCAGTGATCTTTTAGTTCAGTTCTGGCTCAGATCTACAGGGATCCTGCCTTCCAACTGTTCCGGAGACTTCAGAATCTACAACATGGAAAGTCTGGCCTTCCAAGATCAAAAAATCACCTTTGTTTCCAAGGTGGACCATTCTAAATGGTGTGTTTCCAAGGTGGACCATTCTAAATGGCGTGTGGGAACAAAGAGTGATCCTGTTTGGGCCTGTGTTGGGGACATGAACCGTAATCAAGCAGAAGAACACCGTGGGGGTGGTGCTGTCTGCTGCCGTGATTCAGCCATCTGGAAGGCTTTCGATTCCTTGGTACAGACTTATACAGACTGTGATGATACAGAATATTGTGCAAACACAGCAAACTGTCCAAAACATGGCCTGTGATCTTGTGCCTGTTATCCATATTGGTTGTGTGCCCTGCTAACTTGGCAAAATGGTACCTTTTCAAGTGGTGCTCCTCTGGTTCAGCATGGGTGGAGTAACTCTCCCTCTGCCCCCCAACACACAGCGTCTGTTCGTTGGTTTATAATTGTGAATCTTTTAATTTGTCACTTGTATGACAAATTGTCACTTGTCACAATGTATTAGAAAACAGTATAAAAATACAGCATTATAAAAACCTAGCATTGAGAGCACAATCCTATGCATGTCTGCTCATAAGTAAGTTTCCTATTGTGCTCAATGAGACTTACTCCAAGGAAAGTGTATACAGGCAGCTAAACAAAGGTAAACTGCAGCCTAAACTAAGGTAAACTGGATTTCTGAAGTTGGAAATGTGCCTTAGGGTTTTAGCCTTCTCCTTCCTGTTGAATTATACCACTGGACCAGGGTTGTTTGTCTTGGATGGAGGTAAAAAAAACCACACAATGGAAACCTGTTTGCTGTAGTAATAAATTTTGTACCTTTTTTCTTTTGCATATACCTATTTTGGAAAATTTGTGATTTGAAACAAGGTAAAATTGCCACACTTTCTATTTCATTTGAGACTTTATTGTGGCTGCACTGAAGTTGAAGGGTTTTTGTTTTTTTGCACCAAATAAAACTAATCTTTAAAAAAGATACCATATTTATTCAATGGAAACCTGCAATATGTGTATCCCACTTTGGGCACATGATCCAGTAATTGCCAACACAGAATAACTGAAACTGAACATGGGCTTCCCTTCTTAAGGTGGGAGGAAAGAACCGAAACCCAACAAAGCAGTCCTTCCCCTCTCCTCTCTAGCAGGAGAGGAACAGAAAATGGGGATGTGCAGAAAAAAGGGAGCATAAAATAAAATGAAGCAGCTTATGGATGGGGTGTGCTTAGTTTTGTAGGCACCAATAGATAACAACCTTATCCACCCCCTCCAAAAAGAGATTCTTTTAGAGAACATGTGCATTTCAAAAAACTTGAATAGCAGCAGTGGGATATCCGGATTGGTGGTAAGATGTGAGCTTGAAAATTGAAACTCACCCAAAAAAAAAACCACCTTTCTACCACACTGATGAAAATGTTCTGATGACAGCAGAAGATGGGGGTTATTTTAAAACAGGACTGAAAATGATAATCTTTAGAATAGGGTGCCACAACAACTTAACAAAATATGGGCATGCATGCCAATCTAACATAGTACCAATTTAGATGTAGTCCCCTGGGTCTTGGAAGGAATTTGCTTGGTATAGCAAATGGAGAGGGGAAGGAAGGGACTTGAGACAAGGAACAATTGAGACAAGGAACTGGGAACCAGGAAGGAGGAGAGGTGCTTACTCAACTGAAGGAAGCGAACTGTGAAAAGGAAATCAACAAACACGTGTGCTCCAAAATGAGGAACTGTTTTTTTTGCTTAATTTATTACTGTTTAAAATCCAGTGACACCGACACAGTTGCCACTGCCACCTTCTCCTCACCTGGTGGGCAGCCAGCCGTTCAACCTGTTTCATAAAATACAGTACTAGGAAGTGGACTGCTACACACATGCACCCACAGGTTAAAACTACAGTGATTCAATACTGCAACTGAAAATAGTACTGCCATAAAAAGAAAAAAATATATATATATCAAGTGTTCCCCAATTCATAATTTTTTTTAAAACAGTTAATGCTGTTACAAATGCTACTGATGTGAGGACAAGGCAAGACACAAACAAGTCCTACATCTTCACTGCAGTATAAATATGGAAGAATTTTATACAGTTTACCCATGTCCAACACTACGTTTCTTGCTACCCGTTGTGGCTAAAGGAATATAGCATCTCTGCTTTGGAAAGACCAAATCTTGAGGTCTGCACCATGGAATGTCACTTAATCATCTTCTGTGCCACTTCCTGAGCGGTCCTAAAAAACAAACAAAAAAAAACCACTTTAAAAACTATTACTTGGCCCAAGTCACTCAGTATGCTTTATGGAAGTTTGGTTATAGTCCCATATTTTATCAAAGGTGCCATGTGCCAAGGGGAAAAAGCAGTGTTATATTTAAAAATTAGGTCCTAAATTTTCTTTCTGTCTAAAGAAAAGGACTCTTTTTCTTCCCTTGCAAAGACTGGTCCCAAGATCAGGTCCCACTAAAGGACAACTGATAGCAGCTGAAATTCTGCAGTTACCTCTTCTTGTTCTTCTTCGCTATCATCGTCACTAACTACAGGCTTTGCTCGGGAACCACGGCTGGTGCGCCTGCGACCCTTAATCCGGTCTTGTGCTTTCTCCTTTCTTCCCAGCTTAATCTTCACTTTGACAGAGCGAGCTGAAGAGAAACACATGATTTTAGGAGTGAACACCTGGCCTGAGAGAACATTTCTTTCCTTGCACATCACAAAGGCACAGAACCATAGTTGTAACCCTTAGATGACAACCAGATTTTTTGTCCGGCAATTATAATTTATGCAAATTAGGCTATTTTTAGATGGTCATCTAAAATGGTCGTGTCACACACACACACAAAAAATGTACATTTAATCTCTTCATTGGGACATGGAAGACACACACCCAGAGTAGCATAGCTAGGTCATTTGACATCTGGGACCATAAATTATTCATACCCCCCTACGACTTATTCACATTTTTATACCACCCTTTCTGTAAGAGCTCAGGATGGTGTGCATGCTTCCTCCCTTTTATTGTCATAACAACCTCATTAGGTAGAGAGGCTGAGACACACTAATAGTCATAATATGAATAATAATAACGGCCAGAAAATAAAGGCAGCAAATATTTGCCTACAAGCGATGGATAAACTGCTTGTCTTTGTGTCATTAGTATTCTTGAGGGTATCACTTTAATAATACCTTATTGGTTCCATGCTATGTCACAATAATATTTTATTGGCTTTTTGAATAATCATTTTCATTGGTCCATTTTGAGGTAAGAAAATGTACTTCATGTTACATAACACAGTTGTATTTTTGTTTTTTGGCTATAACTTTTGATAAAACAGATCTTTCACTCCAGTTGTTTTATTACATTCTGTTGTACGCTATGCATCAAATGGTAAATAAAATGAAAATGTTATTCTTTGTGCAACTTTGATCACTAGTGGTATCTCCCCCCCACCCCAAAAGGGCACTCAAAGGCACACACTAGTGGAATTTCTCCCCTGCCTCTCAATAACAGTACAAATACAATTTTAAAAACTGATTTGTAATAGCCATTTGTGTTGAAACAAATCTGTGGAAAAAAAATCTGTGTATTTATTACAAGGTTGGGCCAGTACTTACACTCTGATTCAGATCCTTCCTCTTCTCCTTCTTCCTCCTCTTCACTTTCATCCCCTTCACTGTCTTCCTCTTTTTCAATTTTCTGCCTCACGCTGGTGAAGACAGATTGCAGCACAATTGAGTCCTCATAAATCTGTAGGCATAAAGGGAGATGGAAACAAGAATCATGTTCAGGAGTTATATAGGACTTTTGCCCCATTTTGCCTTAGGTACCTTTCATTTGTCATCTCTGTAAAGTTAACACTAGTACTGTACATTGAATCTTAGAATACTCCCAAAGCTTCTAACCTTGGCAACAACTCCATAACAAAGATCAATATTATTGTCCCTTGTATTAGTGATGTCCAGGAGCCAAGGCTGAGCAAGTGTGGTTTGCCTAAGGTCACTTAGTGTATTCACTTCTGAGACAAATTCAACCTGGTAACTTCCTGATCACAGAACATTGTTCAGACCATGTTATTGATCACAGATCATGTTACTGATCACAGATCATTCTGTCATAAGCTGGTATGGCTACACCCACTTTTAATGGATTTAGGCACAACTGCGAAGTGCAATAGATCATTTTACAGGTTCTCTTGGCATCAAATAATCCAGTTTTACTGGGTGAGCTTTTAACATCTGGTTAAATTAAAGGAGAGGGAAATTGTAGTGGCAATAGATGTCGACAGATGTCTGTTGATAGATGTACTACATGGAACACAACTCCTGATAAATCAAGACATTCCTGCAGAAAACGAGATCTGAGCAACTTCAAAACTTACTCTGGAGAAGCTCCATATCATTATAGTTGTCTCAAAGACAGGTCATAAAGCAATCATTATTTGTAAAGTTGAGGATGAGAGTGTATGAGGATGAGGTGTAAAGATGAGGATACCTTCATATTTTCACAGTTCTACCCAAGATTCAGAGAGAAATCCTTCATGAGGCTGAGTACATGCTGCACTTATTTTTATTCTGGACATTCCTAAAAGCCTTACCAGAGAGCCTTCAAGGTTGAATGTTTGTGCATTTTGACACAGCAGCATAACATCCTTCTCCAGATCATTCAAACTTCGGTATTTATGGTTCCGAATGCGCTCCTGAAAAGGGGGAAGAAAGGGTCTATTTCTTGGTTTTACTCATTTGCTGCCCTTCAGCACCTGCCCAATTTTATCTCCTTCAAGTTTTATAAAAAATTTCAGTAGTTTTGTAACTAAACAAATTTAGCATCTTTATGTCTTGTTACGTCATGGCATGCAAACAGCTATGCATTACATGAAAAACATTTTACAATGTATCTAGGACACATGCCAATAAAAAAGGGTTGAAAGCACAAACAAACCAAATGCAACCAGCTCAGCCTCACTCTTTAGCCTTGACTCCCAGGGAAATGCTGTTTACAAATACTAGTAAATACTAAGCAGGACCAAGGGCAAAATCCAGAGCAGTTACAGGCTGATGCAGTTATGTCATCCTCTAGTGTTATCTTATGGAAAGTCACCCTAACTGCTCCGGAGCAAAGGGCTTAATTTGAATTTAGGATATGGGCCCAAGTATTACACACTCTCTCTATAAAAGTCAGTCCTTCACACATATATAGGAAAATCTTGCAGGTCAGCCTGCCTGCCTGCATGTATATACGCAAATCAGTTGTGGGACATGTGACAGCTTTATAAAGAGAACTTTATAAAAGATAGCTTTATAAAAGTGATTATTTACCTGCCTGATATAGGTCTCATACCTTTCGCAATTTCATAAATAATCCATCAAAAATGCAACCAAATACTTTCAAAGAGTTGGCGGTTAATATTAAGCACTTATATTGTGCTTTGAAATATGAAAGAGCTTCATGGACATCCTTCATTCATAAAACTCTCCCTGGTAATGCAGGAACATATTAATAGTGCTAGGCTATAGGGACAGGATGGATGCTAATGATTTGCCTTAGTTTACCAAGTCTGATTTGACCTTCAGGATCTTCTTGGTTCACAATTCAATCTCTCAGCCTCTATACTACACTTTGCACTTCAAGAGCATGAAGAAAGATTCTAAAAAATCTTTTTTACAGCTGAGAAGACACCCCACAAATTCTGAAAACCTTCTGTCCATCAGAGTCCAAATGGACTGGTAGAAGGTTGCATTCTTGTTAATGGGAACAAGGTGTCAGGAGAGCAGCAGATTATGCTGCTGACATAACATGAGAGAGCATGGCTAGCTTGGGATAGACAACACAAACATTATTCAGCTTTCATTACTGTCCCTTTTTGAAATGTGTAAAGATGAGAAAAAGCAGAGTGACTATCAAGCTGCATGGAGCATTCCAAGAGAGAATTACCTTTATCTTCTTGAAATCTACTGGCTTGCGAATAAGCTCGTAATACTCTGGAAGTTCCTTACGAGAAGGAAGCTGGATAAAGACTTCACTAAGCTGGCGTCCACTGCTGCTACAAGGCAAGAAAAAGGAAGACGATTAAAAAAGTCTCTCTCCCTCTGGAGTCATGGCTCAGAGTCATCGCTGACCACCATTAGTCAATTAGTCTCAATGGCGAACACAAGCCTAGCTTTTATATCAATACCCATCAAACACTACTAAATCACTGTGTTGTCTGGTACATATCAACTCCAGCAAAATACCATCAGAATGGATAAGAAATGGCTCTTCTCAGCCCTAGGGAAGACACTGATTTAGTAGAGATGTTTTTGCTTTTGATGGAGAGCTTAGCATTTTTTAAAAATGTATTTTATTTTTACTGTAAAAGTTGCTGCTATGCTACAATTGGAGAGGAAGTGCAAAGTAGAAATCTTTTAACAAAAAATAATAAAGTTAATCAATTTATGATTTAACTCAAAATATTTTTGGTTCCATTGGTGGATAGGTTCAATTTTGCTGGATAGGCTATGGTGGATTTTGGTTCTATTTGGTGGAAACAGTGATGTGGAAGGAGATATCATTTAGGTTCCTAGGTCTCATAAAGTCATGTACAGCCAACCAGAACCTTCAATTGTGCTTGGAAATCAATAAAATTCAAAGAATAAGGGTGCAATATGCTCTTATCAGAGCATATTGACCAGGGTATCTAAGAGCATCCTGTCTGCTGCAGTTTGAATCAGAAGCCATTTCTGGACACTCTTCAAGGGCAGCCTCAAGCAGAGCACATCACTGCAGGATACACATCATGGAGGCTTACCATACGTCCCAAGCCTGTGCATGCCTACTCAAAAGTAAGTCCCTTTATAGTCAATAGAACTTACTCCTGGGTAAGGGGAGACTGGATTACTGTAGACAGAACTGCTGCAGTTGGTGTAGTAGTAAAAGCTGGACAATTCCTAATCACAATCACCACCTGCTTGTTCAGGAACAATACCTGAACTAGAAGCATCCCCAGAATGCAAACTGATCCCTCAAGAATGCAATTCTGCCTATAAAAGGCTCAGCTTTTGTCCTGCTTCACAGCTCCTCTGTCTTGCCTGAAGCCTGATAGGAAACATTTAGAGAACAGAACATCCCTTGCTTCTGTTACCTGTCCTTGTATTTAATCACTGCATCAACAATTTTCTTCATTTTCTTGGTGAGGTTGGGTGGATTTGGTGAGAGCTTCTCTGCAGGAGGCCTGCCACGCTTCTTCTGTTTTTTGCTGTCATCATCTTTGTCCCGGCTGCGGGTGCTGGTGGTTGGTGTGGATGAGCTGACGTCAACATCCCTCTTGCGTTTGCGAGAAGATTTCTTCTGCCGCACCTCCTCTTCTATCTCTTCCAAAGTGCCCTCCTCAATGGCCTACAAACAGAAAGAGTACAAAGTCAGTCAGGTAAAATGAACAGCAAGCATGGAGAGATCACACTGCAAAATACTGAAACAAACACTCACACAACTCCAAGCAGCCTACAGCAGTGAGGAATGGGATATCTATATGGGCTGGTCCCCCAGAGGTCATTAGTTCCTAGGTTAGCCACTTCAGGATCATGGAAGGCAGCAACTCTCAGGATGAGAATGGGAAACTGGTTCTCTTACCTATGAGCTTTTCTTCTTGTGTTAAACAGGGCCAGCAGACAGGGACTCTGCAGAGGAGTCTGTAGGAACAATGCAAAGCAGGGCTTGGGGATGCCCTTTCCTGCCAGCTCGGTTGCAAAGTCTTCCAAAGCTGCAAAGAGATCTGCAACTGCTAATCACCAGTTAACTGTTAAGTACGAATGCTTCCAACTGGACAACAAGAAAGGAAACAAGGCAGGTGGACTGCGGCCATGTAGAACAGAAGCAGGAAAACTCAAGAAAAACTGCTCAACTTTCCCTTTTCTTTGATCATACATGGCTATAGCAGCTCTTGCTTATTCAGCATCCTGATCAAACAAACCCAAGAATGCAATTCTGATACTATCTACAGCTTTAAAAAAGTTTTCATGAGGAGAATGGCTACCAAACATGGTACTTGTCATCAATGCACATAGGGCCATCAAAGAACATGGTCTTTGCAGGATTTTAGAAGGCGAGACGGAAGGAGAGGCATTTACAATCAAAATGATGACAGTGAGGAAATTGGCATAGAGGGGGAAGGCAAAGTCTTCTGACTCTCAGAAAGTAAAGTAGCACATGACACAGAAACCAAATTCCCTTTCAATTTCCAGAGCACATTGATGAAAGGAATTTGGGTCTCTATTATCTGAAGAGACAAATGCCATTATCTGTTTAATTGATGAATTTATCCAACCGAGACATTTTTAATGTGTTTCATAGACTACTGAAACAGACCCAAATGATAATGGTATACAACTGGAAGAAACTCACAGTCACTAATGTGACTCAGAATCTAATGTGTTCATGCAACAGCAACTGTGATCTGAGCAGGTTTTACTGCAGCTGCCAGTATCAGACATGATAATAGACAGCTGACTTTTCAAACATATTTACAGTGTTACACACACTTTACTTTCCAGGAAGTAAAGACTGCCATCAATCTATAGATATGGAGGTTACTTACCTATATTCATAATCCTTGAAATAAAGGTAAAGGTGTCGTTCCCCCCCAAAAGGTTGCCCTGCTAGTCATGACTGACTTGGTCCAACTTTAAATACAATATCAGAAAGACCCTTGTGAAAGGTTAACAAATTTGAAGAGGTTACTCATTAGGGACCATACCCCTTCACTAGCCATTCATTGAAATGTTGCAGAAAGCATAGCTATGGAAGGGGGCAGATCCCCACATCTCTCTTGGAGATAAAACAAAAGGATGGGCAGGACTGCTGCTTACCACTCAGTTCTTCCAGTGTCAGAAATGTCTCACTATCTGGTTCAGTCAAAGCTTCCTCCAGAGAAAGGAAAATGCAACACCATTATGCAAAGAACTAGTAACACAAGTTGTTCCAATTGTCTTGTGGTGAGATTTTGGGATATATTGGAAATTAGCACCTACCTGGAAGGGGTACAGAGTACTCATAACATTAGTTGTGAGGTCCTGCTATTCCCTCCTATGCTGTGACTTTTCAGAAAAGATAGGATCAAATCATCAGGTTTGCCATATTTATAGGGGCAAGAACATGCTGCATCCTTATAAATATACAGTACGTAGATACCCCCATCAAGAGTCCACCCATGAGTTATTAGGGAACTGAAAAATGTAGTTGCTGATGTACTGATTAGATATGCAACTTGTTCATTAAGATGATCACGGTGCCAGAAAACTGGAGAATAGCAAATACCACATCAAGGGTGGGGGGGGGGGGGGCGGGGGCGGGAAACTATATGCCGGTCAGTGTAACATTGGTTCCAGGTAAGATGGTGGAATGTATCATTAAAGATGAAATCATAAAACACATAGATGAGCAGGCCTTGCTCAGGGAGAATCAGCATGGGTTCTATAAAAGTAAGTCTTGCCTCACAAACCTTCTAAAAATCTTTGAAAAGGTCATCAGGCACTAATTAGTTTAATTTTCACAATGGAGAGAGGTGAAAAGTGGAGTTCCCCAGGGGTCTGTCCTGGGACTGGTGCTTTTTAATCTGTTCATCAATGACCTAGAGAGAGGGTTAAGCAGCGAGGTAGCCAAGTTCATGGATGACACCAAGCTATTCTTAGTGGTGAAGTCCAGAAGAGACTGTGAAGAGCTCCGGAAGGATTTCTCTATTCTGGAAGAGTGGGGAACAAATGTAAAGATGCAAATGTAAAGATCTGCACATCCTAACTGCATATAGGCTAAAGGGCTCTGACCTATCTATGAAAGAGCAGGAAAGAAATCTGGGGGTGATAGTGGCTAGGTTGATTAAAGTTTTGACCCAATCTGCAGTGGCAGCAAAGAAGGCCAATTCCATCTATTCCATGCTTGAGGTCAGCAAAAATTATGATGCAACTGTACAAATCAATGGCCACATTTTATTTATTTTAAACATTTGTATGTGCACATTTGGTGTAATGCATCTAGTTCTGGTTGCCACGTCTCAAAGGAGGATACAGAGGAAATGAAAAAGGTACATAAGGGAGCAAACAAATGATTAATAATTTGGGATACCTTCTGCATGAGGAAAGGCCTCAAGAGTTTGGGACTCTTCGGTCAAGAAAAGAGGTGCCTGGTGGGGGGGACGATTGAGACATACAAAATTATGCCTGGGATAGATAGAGTGGATAGAGAGAAGCCCTTTTCTCTCCCACACACCAGAACCAGGGGGCATCAACTAAAATTGAATGTTGGGAGGATCAGGATAGACAAAATATTTCTTTACCCAGCATGTAATTAATCTGTGGAACTCTTTGCCACAGCATGTTGTGTTGTCACCTTGCTTCAAAGCCTTTAAGAACTGGACAAATTTCTAGAAGACCATCATAGGTTATAAGCCATGATAGGTATGGGTATGTTCTATGATAGGCAGCCTCAAAATGCCAGATGCAGGGGAGAACACCTACATGCAGGTCTTGTATGCTCCCTGAGACATCTGGAGGGCTGCTGTGAGATACAGGAAGCTGGACTAGATGGATCTTTGGCCTGATAAAGCAGAGGCTCTTTCTTATGTTCTTATAAATGCTGAAAACTGTACTTGGATGCAACTGAAAAGTGGCTTCCATTTCTAAAGGGTGCAACTTAAAGCACAATTCAGATGTGCTGGAACAGGCATGCTTGCTCTGTATCCTCTGGAGATGGCCTAAGCCTGAGCAAATCGGAGCAGGAATGTGCTGCTCTGCCCTTAAAAACAATGTCAGGATCTGACATAAGAGTCATCCTGGGCCCACCCCCATTCCCCATACTACATCCCTCTGCCTGCCCACCCCACATCCTGGAATGAAATGAAGAAAGAAATTCTGCATCCCAGTTTATAAAATATAGTGTCCCTAGTAGCATAATGCTTTTAGGTCCCAGAATAACTTGTACCCAGTATGACAGTTTCCTGCATGTCACACATCATGGGTGACAGATGCAGGCTCGGACCACTGTGGACATACAGCAACACAGAATTTGCTGAAAAATGTCTCCAATCCAGTCAGACTTGAATATACCACACTGTAATATTCCTCAGACAGATAGGCTTTTCAGAGGTTTGGCAAGAGTGCTGCCTCTTAAAAAATACAGAATAAGATATTCTATCTATATCTATCTACAGTATTTATATACCGCTTTTCAACTGAAACGTTCACAAAGCGGTTTACAAGAAAATGAAAAAAATTAATAGCTAATTAATAGCTAATGGGTCCCTGTCCCCAAAGGGCTCACAATCTAAAATACAAAAGAACACCAGCAGAAGCCACTAGAACAGACATTGCTGGGGTGTGTAGGGCCAGTTACTCTCCCCCTGCTAAATAAAAAATATTCTTCAGATTTGGATGGTGTGGCTTCAATAGATCCTGGAAGAGTGAGGACAGCATACCTGTAAAGACTGCTTAACTAAGGGTAATGTGAATTTTGTAAAAACAAGTTAGTGACAAGGAAGCTGTCCTTACATTTGCCAAGCATCATGCGAGGATGCTTCTGTGGGTACGCCCTGATTTCCAGAGGATGATCAAGCAATTATAAATTGCATGACACTAGCAAATTCAGGTTATGCATTCATTCGGTTTTTACACCTTAATTATCATCATGAATTTTTTTTCATCATGTTCTTTTTTCAGTTCTCACTCAGTTAAGTTTCTTGACTGTACCTTCTCTTAGGCATTTACGGAATCATCATCTTCTCTGCCAATGATACCCACCAAAGGAAATATACTTTTCTACAAAAGCTAAAAGCTTAAAGCAATTAGTCAGTACCTTTCAAATGTTTAAAATTAATAGAGCTAGTCTAGGACATTAAAATGAACACAATGGATTTGTCAGAGAACAAAGAACAGATCTGGGGTAAAGGCACAATCCTGCTTGGCAGACCTATGCTTGGCATTACTATGATGATGATAAAACACCTACCTTTTGAAGTAGCTAGAACAGATTCTTATTTAGGGTTTTTAAAAAAGACTGCCTTTCTCCTCAGTGACAACAGGTTTTCCTTTAAAAGCACATCCTCTAACCTTCATAACTGCCACTCTCCTTTCTCATCTATCATCTCACACTTCCAAGGGCCAAATACCTTGAACCATCAATCCTATTATTTGAAAAGTCAGAGACTAAAACAGTCAAATGGAAAGGTGAGATTTATATTCCTTTAAAGTGTCTAAGTCAGTGGTTCTCAAAGTGGGGGTCTTTTTATTAACTGACATTCATTCAGCTCCTAGCTTGGCAGTGAACACTTCACATTACTTTATGTTCTAGAAAAAAGCATTACAAACTTGCAGAAGACCATTCCACCATCCCTCAAAAAACCACCAAACCCAGTATTGGAATACTTGCTTATTAAAAAAGCAGAAGAAAAATTCAAACCAACTTTTTTGCTGAAGTTATTCTTAGGAAGTAGTCCAGTCACGATGATATAGTAAACTACATGTATATACAAAAGATAATCAGACAGAAATAGTATATCCACAAGAGCAGGGACTCAATACCCACCTGAAATACCTTTCTACCAATTGGCCATTGGTACAAAAACATACAATAGAAACTGAATAAACCTTTCAATTTAAACAAATAAATACTAGGTATCAACACAATCTTTAAAGTAACAATTTATCAGGCAAGTAACTATGGTTGCAGAATCATCTTGATTCTGTAAGAAATGCTGAAGGAAGAGTTTCTGCAAGTCAAACAGTCCCTAATAGTATTCTTAGAAGGTCAGGATATCCACTTGATCCAAAGAGAACTGATTAATGTATTTTGATTTCCAGCTTCATGAGCAGGTACTTTACATCATGCAGGACTTCAGATTAATTGCCATGACTGTTTTAAAGGCTGGAGCAGGATACTAAGAGGAACTTTATCAAGAGGTACAAAGTTTCTTTTGAGTCCCCTCCCAAGAGGAAGGGATGGGTAAAACTGAGCGTGGAGAGGGTGATGGTAAGGGGAATTGGCAGAACAAGGGCTGGAGAAAGAAGGGCAAGGAATGGGGCCAAATGGGGCTCCAAAAGGTCTTTGGAGCCCAGGTCTATTGGGATTCCTGATGCTGAACTCTGTTCTACATACCCATCCAACATGATATGGTGATATGGAAAAACAAATACACTCTTAAGTCTCTCTAAAATGTTTTAAATATAGAAAACCGTATATACCTAAGTATAAGCCGACACAAGTACAAGAAGAGGCACCTAATTTTAACCACAAAAAACTGGGAAAACTTATTGACTTGAGTATAAGCCGAGTGTGGGAAATGCAGCAGGTACTGGTACTGGTACTTTTCCTTGTAGCCTTCTTGGAACTCATAGGCTGCAATCCTAAGCACACTTTCCTGGGAGTAAGCCTCATTTAACTTAGTGGGGCTTACTTCAGAGTAGACATGCATAGGAAAGGGTGACCAGATGCCAAATCCAAAATTCCTGAACCCCAAGGCCAAAATTCCTACCTGCTTAAAAAAATTGCCAAAAATGTATTTTTTATTTATATATATTTTTTGTTTTCTGGCCATAACTTTTGATAAGAAGGAGATATCTCAAAACTGATTTTTGCATTGGATTCTGCTCTTCAATATGAATCCAACGGCATATGACATAATAGGGTTTGATCCCGCCACTTTTCAGTTCACCCGAGTATAAGTCAAGGGGGCTTTGGGGCGCATTTCGGAGGCCCAAATAACTTGGCTTATACTCAAGTATATACGGTATATTATGAAAAATTAGCATCACATTTAGGCTCACACTGGGCAGGGTACAATTAGCCCCTTTCTCCACTCTCATGGGACCTGGGCTGGAGTATAAAATATATATAAATAAAATATATACAGAATAAAAGTGAATTCTAAAGCTTCATAGTATTAAGAATACATTTTAATAAGGTTTCAAACCCAAATTGTGAGCCAATAAGCTCTATTTTACCGAGCTACACAGAGGCCCAATGCAGGTGTCTTAAAGCTAAACAGCAGCAGGTGATGCCTATAAGGATGCTGAAGCATTATGAAAATGTTAGTATGCCATTTGAATATTTTAGAGTTCCAACACATAGCTACTGAGTGTCTAGATATAACACCAGGTTTTCCAGCCACATAAAATTATGCTCCTTGAAGACTTGCGTTTTAGGGAATACTCCACAAAGTATGATCAAGAGCCATCTTTTTTCAGGGCATTTTCCTCTCTTTCCTGAAACAGAACCTGCTCTGTTGGAACAAGATCCTGGTATAGACAATAGGATGCCCCAAGTGAGGTAGTCAAAGTGTCACTCCCATTGGGGAGCATATATGTAAGACATTAGACTTGCTGTTGTTGGGAGGAACAGCATTGGCGCCATCTCTTGAATCTGAGATTCCACCTTTTGGCACAGAAATAAGCAGGGAAGGGAGCAGCCCAGAACCACTCAGATGCTCTGATGGGCAGAAGGTCTGGTCTAGAGAGTCTTAAGATAACATCTGAAGGTTGTCAGTTCGAGAACTCTGGACAGCTGTGTAGTGAGATCTCGTAGCAGCTGAGTTGAATGAGAGTTAAGAAACCAGCGATTTCTCAAAAAGACGTAACACAGCCAGAATGATGACCAAGACAAAAAAATGGCCCACCTGCACAGTAGCTTGTTCTTGAAAGACAGAACTCTTCATTCATTGTGAAAGCCCCTTGGGGGTTAGAGAAAGCTACCCATGTAAACTGCCTTAAATAAAGATAAAGGAGCAATCCAATGGCCAGAAAAGCAGTATATAAATATCTATTAATGTTGAATCCTCCAAAAAGTTAAATACTTACTCCAAGGCTACTATCATCCACTGCAGTGTGCCCATGACCACATGGCACCCCACTGGAAGTTGAGACATTTGAGACAATGCTGCTTCAGAGGGTAAGGAATGGCTGTTTGCTGCTTGACCCTTTCAAACAGTTTGAGAAAGAAGGGTGCAAAGTCAAGCCCAGACTGCATGACAAGCTGCTACCTTTGGTGGTAGTAGCGTCCTTCAATCAGTGACAACTGGAAATAACTCTGAGAACTTAAATGTACATTTTCCACCAATGAGCTTCAGGGCCTTCCTGTCACCAAGACTCTGCTTCAGGAAAGAGACAAGTAGTTGTCAAAAAGCTTGAAAAAGGTTGAAAGAGGTTGCAAGATTGGAAATCAAAGCTCTATACCACTGGCAGCTCTATGAGGAGATGTAGATCATCAGCATCTGACAGGTAAGGGTTTTTCCAAAGCTTCAGGCAAGTATTTTGATAATTTTACCCTTCTCCTATGATAGGGGTCTCTAAGCGTTTTGGCAGGAGAGCTACATCATCACTCTGACACTGTGTCAGGCGCCGGAAAAATGATTTACATTTCAAATTTGAATAAATTTACATGTAGGATTGTATTAAAAGACATTACAAGGTTTGCCCGTGGGCCGGATAGAGGGGTCTTGCTGAAGGCCACATTGAGGCTTGCCGAGGGCTGCACTCAGTTCCAGGGCCTGGGTTTGGAGACCCCTTTCCTATGAGCTTGATGAAACAGTACATGGATGTTGACAATATTGAGGTCTATAGAAATCAGGCACTCTCCTTAATATGATACCGAACCACATTCTCTGTGAATGTTTACCTATATCAGTTCCTTGGGTGGTAACTTTTCTCTAAAACCAAAAGACAATTCTGTCAGGAGGGTTACAAAATGAAATATCTATACAGGATTCATTGAGACAGGATTCATAGCTCCTTGGGTTTCCTTTTGTTAAGAAAGGTGGGATTAAAAATCTAATAAATAATACTAATAACAATTGATCTGAGATTATATAACTTTGCAGTGGAGCAAACAGGTAAAGATTACTTTTGTTCTTGCTTTTCTGCCACTACTTCATAAAAAGTGAAATAGCTTCTACTGCTTGGTCTTCCAAACAATGAAAAGGGCAGAATTGAAAGTCATTTTCTGAGGAGACAGCAAACTCTTGACAGGAGGATAAGGCTTTGTCACTATTGCTTTTGACCTTTTGAAATGAAAAGAGAATCAGTGTTAAACAATCCTAACTCAGAAAGTCTTAAGTTTAGGACTATATGCAAGACATCTCATCTGGCTCAACAGCAGATGATCTAAAGCCAAAAAAAAAACCCAACCTGAAAAGAATAATATATGCAGCAGATTTCACAGTAGGATGTTGCTTCATTTTAGGGTGGTTGCAAAAAGCTGGGCATCACCATCGTGGAATCTGGCACTGGGTATCACTATCTTGGGCATTCAGGTTGCTTTGCTTGGAGTTTCATTGAACATAATGGGAATTAATTTCTGGCAGAAGGTCTGGTCTGGAGGGTTGAGCTGCTGTTAATTGCCTGAACATAAGATCTGAAGGTTGCTGGCTTGACAACACAGGAAGCCATGCACAGAAAGTTGCTGGACTGTGGGAGTACAGTTGCAGCGGACTGTATTCAGAGACATATGGTGAGCATAATAGCAAGCCAGTGAAGTGAGACCGGAGATAACGGAAACATCTAAGAATGTAGGAATTATCGAAATAGAAAACCTCTTTGAATTGCAAAACGCTTCAACGGTTTGAAAGCCTGCCTGTATAAACCACCTTGAAAATAAAGTCAGAAAAGAAATCTTCTTGATGACTTGAAAAGGCGGTATATAAATACCTATGTTTGATTGATTGAGTAGACATGGCGGAGCTCTGGCATCAGTCAGTGATGGCACTTTCTGTTCCAGCCATCACATCACTTCAGGGTAAAGGGTCCTGGACAGACTGTCATTCTCAGAAGGGGATCCCAGGGTGAAATGCTCGAGAACCACTGATCTGTAGTGTATGATATTGACTTTGGGAGGGATACTGACTTTTACAAGGAAAGGCTTTTTCAACAACTCACTCAAATACTTAAGGCAGGTGAAAACTTTCCTCATGGCAGAAGCAGTAGCAGATGCCATATTAGAAAATATAGAAGCAAATTCTGTGGATCTTCTGAAGTTCAGATCCACCTTTCTGTTCCACTGGTCTAATTGTCTTTTAGTCTCCTGGACTAATGGATGCGACTGCTTTGTGTAATTAAAGAAACAAAAATCTTCCCACTTGTTTTGCTTTGGCAAAACAAAGTTATCCTGTTTGGCTTCACCCAGGAAGCTTTAAGAATTCTTAAAACCCGAGTTCCTTGAGATGCCTCTGAGTAGCAAGATGAAAGGAAGAATACTAGTGGCTTTCATGGCAAGATCTTCTAGGTCCAAATCGGAATCTTCAGCACAAGAATGCTAAGCACACAAAGCAGTCAAGTGAGTCCTGCTAATGAATTCCTGGTACTGAAATCACCACACTTTCCCCTCTGATTCAGAAAAGCCTAAGGCTGCAATCCTATCCACACCTTCCTGGGAATAAACTCCATTGACTATAATGGATTTTCCTTTGGAGCAGGCAGGCACGGATTGGGCCTTAATTGAGCACTTTACTGCTGTAAAAAAAATCAAAAATCATGGTTTGGGTGGCAGACCAAAGCTAGCCAAACCTGCAGATTTTCCCTATAGCAGTGGAGTGGTGACTGGCTCTCAGGAAAAAAAGATAATGCTACCTAAACTAGCTCTTAATAAACCTCCGTTTAGTCCTATCTGCTTTGTACAGATTAAAAAGGAGAGCACACAGCCTAGACCATAGTCCAGCAAAAAGTAGGATGAAACTGCAGTTTTTCTGTGTCTGAAATGCTTGGCATATCTAGATAAGAAGATCAATTGAAATTGAGTTTAGCAATATGGAACCACACAATCTGAGTTTTCTAATACCCAACAGAAGTTTCAATATGGTGAAGCAGATGTCTGTTTCACAAGAGCTTTCCAATTTTTAATGTAGGGCAAAATCCATAGCAGTTATGGGTCCATAACAGTTACGTCACCCTCTAGTGTTATCTTATGGAAAGTCATCTTAATTGCTCCGGGGTTCACTTTAGGATATAGGCCGTAAATAAAATATAGGTTCAAAAGCTTCACATGTAAGCTTTGATGGAAATCTATACAAGGAATATTGTTACAAGCCTGTGGTGCTGGCACAGTCTCAGGTAATAATCAAAACTTCTGATATTGGGTATTTTTGCACATTCAGGCACACAGACAACACAGACATGTAGGAATAAAATTTAGAAAATCATTGGAGAACGATGCTGTACCATGTATACCTTGAGCCACTGCTTCTCAGTCAGCGAATCACTATAGTCCACTTCCTTACGGTGACGGGAACCTCGGCCAAACATCTTCTCTTCTTCTTCCTCACATGTTAACCTCTCTACTTCAGCATCATCTTTAATTATCCAAGAGGGCAACTCATCCTCTTCCATGAGACGTGGCTTTCGCTTTGGATTGCGGGCTTCTTCTCGCCTGCGATCCAAGTCCATACGCTGTAAGGAGAGCAATCTGTGATGAAGGTTCCAACAACGTTCCTCTGTCCATAGAAGTATTTACAAAACCTGAAGCATATGTGTCAATAAAATTATCACAGTCTTCTGGGACATGTCTCTGCCAAAAAGAACATTAATGCATATACACCCTGCTAACTAAGCTATGACACACCTTTTAAAGTGGTGTCACCTTTTATTTAGCTGGGGAAAAGCAATAGTCCATCTTCACCCAAGATGGCTTCTTTTCAGTGACTATTGCTATTCCTTTCACATCTTTAGACTGTGAGCCCTCTGGGGACAAGAAACCATTAATTTATTTACCTAAATAAACCACTTTGTGAAGTACTTTCTGTTTAAAAGTAGTATGAGTATTCTTAATATCAATACCATATTTACTGTACTCGAATCTAATGCACACCATTTCAAGCTGCATTTAGTCTCCACTAAAAGTAGATTTGATGGTGCACTAGATTTGACTAAATATGGTATTTTAGTACAGATCAGTATTTAGTTTAATAGTTTACTATACTGCAATATAATGTAACATAAACCCATTGTTGTATAAAGTAGTACAGTTAGGGAAAATTCATAACATAACCCTATTGTCATATAACTCATTGTTAGTAATACAATAAGCTTTACTAAAATTAAAACTGAAGCAGTAAAATTAAATTTTACACCTGCTTCGCAGCTGCACATTATAATCACCAGTAAACTTATTTTATCTTTATTTTTTATCCTTTTAAAATTGGGATGCGCATTAGGTTCCATGGTGCATATAGAGTCAAGTAAATACGGTAATAATGTGAGGCCAAAGCTGTGTTAGCAACGAAGTGGATAGATTAGAGGCAAAATAGCGCACGCACACACACAGCGGGAGAAAGGGGGAGAGAGAGAGAGAGTTTGGAGACTTGGGGTTTAAAAATGACAAACTGTACAACTAATCTATAGACAAGAAATGTGAAAAGTAATAATGGGATGATTGATACAGCTAAGAGAGACAAAAATAGTCTGTATTATAGACTACCCTACTTCGTGACATACACACATCATGCAACTTAAATGACATGATTGTTGAATGGATAGTGAGGCTATATCAGCAGTATCACACCATAAGAGAGGTAATGCATGCTACTAAAGGGACTCCAAATCCAAGTAATCACAGTCTCACTACTAATCAGGCATTGTCTTGGGAAATGGCTTTCTTTGTTAACTACTCTCTTCACAAGGCTGTTGGGAAAGCAGAAGTATGGAAGACCCAGGCTGAATCCTTGACAACTGGGGAGTGGGCTATAAATCTAACCTAAATGAAATACCTGAAAGTGAAGCAGAGAGGAGTGACTGGTCAGAAACATTCAAATCCCCCACCCTCTCTTGTGTTCTCACATTGACCTTATTCTGGATCAAAAAAACAGTTAACAACAATATACAATGACACAAAGTACAACTCTTTAGATCACAAAATGGCACTCTGAATAATAATCATTGAAATACTAAATACAAAGCACGGGCTTTTAATGAGAAAGGAGTCTTCAAAACAGCACTCTTGAGGGGAAATGGAAGTTATCTGAAATCTTAAATACAGCTACAATTGAACTTCATTTAATTTTATAAGATTTGTTTCCAAATTAAGCAGGCTACGAGGATCAAAACCTTTGCTTGATGGGTTGAAAGAACCTTCACATACGTTTCATACGGAATTTATATCAAACCCTTTCTATGGAAAACTGTGACTTGAGCTCTACCTGTCAGAGAAGAAGTAAGCCCCCAGGTACAAAACCTCAAAAGTGGTTCTTAATTCTGTGTACAACAGTGTTGATGTACTTATATATAACATAAAGGGAAGCCCAGTCCCCATGGAGGATTAAGCCCAACGGGGGGTGGGGGAGGCTGGCCCTCCAGTGGTCTCCTGGTCCAGAGGTGGAAGGCAAGAGGAGAAGGAGGAGGGGGGAAGTAGATGAGGTGAAGAGAGGAGAAGTTGTGCTCCCAGGAGCACGAAAAAAGTGGCCCTTTTCTGAGGAGACAGAGCCGGACTGGGGAGCGATGCCCCGCACTGGGAGGAGACAACATTGGTCCGGCCCTGTCTCGGAGTGGGCGGGGCATAGCCTAGACAGTACTGAATGTACCCTGTCCCCACTCCAGAGAATCCATTAACCCACTGTCTTCCACGACACATACCAAAATGCCAATCATGCAAACATTTCTTCTATTGCAGTTTTGTTATAAAAAGCTTTTCATTATAAAAAAATTTTTCTGCTTAGTTTCATTGAGACCCCTTACCCTGCCCCACTAATATCATCAGCTAAGTTCGTTGAGGCAAGGACAAAACCTGCAAAAGCTTAGGCATCCCTTCTTTGTGTCTCACTCACCCATTCAATCATGCTCTTTTTCCCCCAACAGGAATCTACTTTATTTAATAGTCTCAAACCTCATACTGAGTTCAGGATCACACAGCTGACCTGTTTGAAACACAAGGCAGGCAGTTATTCTCACCATGAAAAGATCAAACTCCTCTTCATGTCGGGCTATCATCTGGTTCACGGTCTCATCATCAGGAACTTCATCTTCCTCCTGAAATATTTCAAAATTCCCCTCATTTAACCCATAAGAACAGTTATAACATGGTGGCTTCTGCGCTTGGGCTCTTTACATTAAATGAGGTTCACCATCTCATGTTTGGTGTGGCTATTCATGTGAAAATTGGCTTGTTGGTCTCAGGCTGCAATCCTGAACACACTTTCCTGGGAGTAAAACCTATTGAACACAATGGGTCTTACTTCTGAGTAAACATGGTTAGGATTGTGCTCTCAGTCCATTTTCTCGGGTGGACAGATATGCAGCAGAAGTTTGCCATTCAAACTGGCAAATTTGCTGATAGTCTTAAACAGTGACGCCAAAGACTGGACGGGCACAGCGACTGAATTACCCCTCTCACCTTTAAAGGTGGCTCCTCCGAGTCGGAGTTGAGGCACAGGGTTGAGGCAGTGTGGGGAAAGCTTGCGCTGCCACTGCCGCTGCCCGTGCTGTATCTGGTCTGTGGATAGATAGAGGACTTCAGTCTCCAGGGCTGTAAATCCAGCTCCTTTTACTGACACTACAATTCACTTCCTAGGATAACAAGGATGTTCATGCCATTTCCTCCAGCCTGTAGTCCCTTGGCCATGGGATCACCCAGAGCAGGAAGCTAGGCAATGCAGTCATGTGCTGGAGAAGGCAAGAGCTCCATGGCTCCCTTACCTCATCCTGCTCTTCATGCTCCAAGATGGCCTGAAGGAAAGCTCTTCTCTCATGGCTGGAGGATTTCTGGTCAAACATGCCTGCCTGGATAACCTTCTGATCTACATTCAGCTTGTATTTGGCTGCAGCAAGGATTTTTTCCTCCACACTGTTCACGGTACAAAGGCGTAACACACGCACTTCATTCTGCTGCCCAATGCGATGGGCTCGGTCTTGCGCTTGCAGGTCCTAAAAAAAAAAGATCCAACACAATCACTGCTCACAGACTGGTTTAAATTTAGCTCTTTTTATGTTTCTGAACATGGTGTGTATCACCTCACAGTACTTCTTCAGGTTAAGTTACACCTTCTAAATTTTCAATGTTTGTCCAGCTCCAATATGTCAACGGTGAGAAGTTTCCCTAGTGTGACCCTTTCACTAGGGTTATCAAAGGGGTTAATTTTCAGGATCACCTGCTGTGCTATATGTATTAAAAACTGCTCTACTGCATTATGTCTGCTTAAGGAAGTTTCTGAACAGATGCCTAAACCATTAAACAATCCTAGCTTTGTGCTCTTCAAGTTTACATGCACTGCCTCATTTCAAAACTCATCCTTTGGCTTTGGTATCCAGAGAGCTGGCCTTGATTTATATACAGGGTGAACCAAAAGTAGGTGGACAGTAATGAACACACCCTGTTCCACCTACTGTCCACCTACTTTTGGTTCACCCTGTTAATAAAACTGAAAAGACACTGACTGACTCACTGATTCATCAATGGCCAGCAAAAACCGCTGGGCCTAGCAGCATGAAATTTGGAGTGGGTGTTCCTTCCATGACAGAGTCTCCCACTAAGAACCGGTTTTCAGAAATTTCAACCGGAACAGAGTGAAAAGGGGCACAACACGTTTTCCTCCCTATACTTTACATTGAAGAATCCCTGACTGTTGAAGCACTGACTGCTCTGCTCCAACCTCTGAATCTAGAAGCGTGAAATTTGGGGAGGGTGTTCCTTCTGTGACATCAACACCCACCAAGAACCAATGTTGAGAAATTTAACCCTTAAGGGGCTGAAAAGGGGTACAATGTGTTTTTGTCCTATACTTGACACTGAAGACGGACTGATCAACATTCAGCTGATGCACTGGGAGGGAGGGTGCATAAGGGGGGATAGTACGCATGGGGGAATGATGTGCATTGGGAGATCGTGTGCATGGGGAATGTTGTAGGGGTATGTTGTGCATGGGGGGATGATGCACATGGGAGACTGCACATGGGGGATGATGCGCATTGAGGGTGTTGCATATGGTGTGCATGGGGGGACATTGTGCATGGGGGATGTTGTTCATGGAGGGATGTTGTACAGGGGAATTGCGAATGGGGGTGTTACACATGGGAGGATGATGCACATCGGGGTGTTGCATATCGTTCGCATGGGGGGATGTTGTACGAAGGTACTGCTCATGGGGATGATTCACATGGGGGTGTTGCATGTGGGGGGACGATGTGCATGTAGGGACGATGTGCACTGGAGATGCGGTACAGGGGGAATTTTACTCCCACAACGTGGGTACATTTTCACTAGTTATAAATAAATATTGCTTAGTAATCATGTAGCTCAGGGGTTGCCGCAGCCCTGGGGGCAGACGGTGGCCTTGGTGAACCTCCATTTGGTTCTTGGCAAGCCCTCTCTATCTGGCTCTTGGGCAAGCCCTGTAATCTTACAGAAGTGATGGGAGCTCTGCTTTCCACACCTCCACATTTTGGGGGCTCTGGAGACTGCACACACCTCCTCTCTGTGTATGAAAGTGCTAATGAATTTGAGGATCACTCTCTCTGTGCTGGAAAAGTGTTTATGAACTGATCTGAATTAATGCATTCACATGTTCTGTCACTATTATATTCATTTATATAAATTTATTCAAATGTGAATAAATTTTTTTCTGATTTGGCTCTCTGATTTGGCCAGAAATTTTAGAGACAGTTGATGTAGCTGATGGACAGAAAAATCCAAAACAAAATGTGTTTTCTTAAAAAAATTACACTGTTTTCCAACTTTCAGAGAGGATTATAACAATCATAAAAACCATTTCTGTAAAACATAAAGCTACTTGAGCAAGAGTTGTCCATTCAGATTATAAAGATACATTTTTAAAAAGTGAAAAGCATTAAGCTAATTTAGCTTACTTAAGGGCTAATTAAGCTTACTTAGGTAGATTAGATAAGATACTTTGTCACTGTATTGTGTGTCACTGTCATGACACAGACTCATTATAAATAAAAAGAATAAAAATTATGTACTTCAATTACACATCAACACACATTCCTTTATAACCACACATTCAATGCCAATTTCATTTAAAATGAAATATATTGAGGTAAAACAAGTCCATACTGAACTTAAAAACATAATACAGTGGTACCTCGCTTAACAAGTGATCCATACAACAAGCAAAAATTTCTCTAGGATTCTGCTTCACATAACAAGCGTTGCTTCACTTAATAAGCACACTCAGCAGTGGGGGCAGACATGCTGGCTTTTAAAAAGCGTCAGGGCTGCCTAGCGCATCTGCCCATAGTGAAAGCAACACTTCCGCGCTGTTCCTACTGTGGCTGGGCGTCTGCTGGGCAGAGGAAGAGAACAGCAGTGGAGAACAGGGAAGCAGCAAAGGGCTAGGAGCAGGGAGAGAGAGGCTCAGGGTGAAGAGAAGGAGAAAGTAGGGAGACACTTTGAAAGTGTCTTTGATTGCTTCCTCCTAACCATGTCTACCCAGAAGTAAGCCCCACTGTGTTAAATGGGGCTTACTCCCAGGAAAGTGTCTTTAGGATTGCAGCCTAAGTAGACTTCATAGGATCAGGCACATTGAATGCACGTTTTGAATTCAATTCCAGTGTTTTGTCATCATTTTTACATCCAGTTAATATTTTTATATGAATATTTTTGGGGTTGTGGAACCAATCGTCTGAGTTTCCATTATTTCCTATGGGAAAATCTGCTTCACATAAAGAGCGTTTCACATAATAAGCATGCTTCTGGAACAAATTAAACTTGTTATGTGAGGCACCACTGTATTGCGCAATAAAAACATTGAAAAGGACTGTACTGTCTCATTGATGGTGGTTTTTGAGTTCATTATTCAGTATGATTATGGCTGTTGGCGAAGAAGCTTCCTTAATCAAGGAGCTTCAAGAAGGTTTACTTCAGACATGCCTACCAACCTGAGTGCAATGGAATATCCAAGTGAAATTGTTCCTTTGAAATCAGAGTGTGAGCAGCTTCACATGGAGGAAACAGTCTTTTAGGTGTCCTGGCCTTAGGCCATTAAGAATTTTATATATAATGAACAGCACTTTTTTTATACTACCTTTCCACAAAGGAGCTCATGGTGGTGTACAGGGCTTTTATCCTCATAACAACCTTGGGGGTTATGTGAGGATGAGGGAGAAAAGTGTCCAGGAAGTTTCACAGCTAAGTAGGGATTTAAACTTGGATCTCCCAGTTTTAACACCAGAACCACTGCACCATTCTGGCACTCAGGACTATATTAACTAAGTCTGGATGGTCAGTCAAAGCAACTGGATTATACTGTAATTCAACATACGAGCTTCAATAAGAACATTCATTAAGAGCTGCAATATTCTACATCAATTCTGACATAATCTAATCTGGTCAACAAATACAGTACAAGACAAAGAAAAGATTTTTCTTCTTTTGCATAAATGCAACAGATAGGCCAGATTTTCTCAATGCCAAAACCCTCCCCCTGTATTGTACAGTTAATCTTTCTTTCTGAAGTCCATTAACAAATTTATTACCTGGTGAGGATTCCAATCGCTATCAAAAATTATCACAGTATCTGCAGATTGCAAGTTGAGACCCAGCCCCCCAGCACGGGTGCTCAACAGGAAAATAAAGTACTCGGAGCCTGGCTCATTGAAGGTTTTCAGCAGCATGCCACGATCTTCAGCCTTAGTGGTCCCTTTAAAAAGAGCAGAGAATAGATAGTTTCCCACACACTGAAAATATTCATTTGAATATAAAAGCTACTAATTCCCAGACGGTTACAGAATTTGTTTATGGGGTAAATTAAGAATCAGCTTCCCTGATTCAACAGTGTGGAGAAATAAATACAAACCAAAATCATTAAGCATGGAGAAATGTTTATGAACTTTAACTGAATTCTTAACATTATAAAACACATTCACCAGAGAATACCAAGCTAATTTGAATCACCTGATGTTATTTGGTGGTACTGCTCAAAATCCTGCTACTTCCTACTTCTGATCTTTAAACTGGTGATAAGAGGGGAAGTGGACACTCACAGCTGTGAACGAATGACAGCAGGACTTCTTGGGTCTCTGGGAAGCACAGTCCATTGTACTGTTGAGATGTGGTTGCTGCTTCTGTGCAGTTGGGACTCCATACCACATCAGCAATGTTCACAAATGCAACCACACAAGGCAAGAGGATTGTGTCTCAAGTTTCCATGTCAGCACTGCCCTTCGCATGCTGGTTGCCAAATGTAACAGTGGTACATAAGAATTGGTCTTGTTCACCCCTTGGGAGTGCCATTGTTAGTCATCACTGCAGCTATTTAGATTGTGAGCCCTTTTGGGAGAGGGAACCATTTATTTTATAATTTAAACCACGTTGCATATAAAATATTCTTAAACAAAACATATTAATTTGTTCTATTGTATTAAGTATTGTTAATTAATGACAATGTAATCAACATAAAAAGGCTTCTGCCTTGCAAAATGTAGCTTGACCTTCCTATTTGGATACATCTAGCCAGCTAATGGGATAAGAAGCATTTTTTTCCAGTGGGTACTCCTCTTTGATTTAGCTGGGAAAGGATAACCAGCCCTCTTCACCCCAGCAGTGTTTATTCTAGTAGTGATCTACTGATGTTCTTTTGCATCTTTTTAGATTGGGAGCCTTTTTGGGACAGGGAGACATTAGTTAATTTCATTTTCTCTGCAAACCTCTTTGTGAACTTCTCATTAATAACAATGGCTTTCTCTTTACTCTCCCATGCTGATCAAACTAACACTCGAGTGGAGTTGTTCAAACATGGATAAAAAGTATTAAGTCTACTTCTGAAATAACGGCTCAATGTATGCAGTATAAATCTGAAGTAATTTTGTTTCGTTTTAAATTACATGTCCATGGAAAGGAAAAAAAAAATAAACATGTCCCCCACAGGTTGCTCTGCTAGTTATAATTGACTCTAAGGGCACAACCAGAGTTAGGGTCAATGAGGAGTGCCCTAGCTGGGCAGCCCCAACTATTCTGAGGGCTTGCTCCTGAGGAGACCCCACTCAGATCCCACTGAACAAGGAGCAGCTGTGGTGCCTGCCTTATAAGGAAGCCCAGAAGTTCTTGACAAACAGTAACAGCTGTAGAATGGGAATGCAGTACAGCAGTATCTCTAGTGGAGAGTGGATGCAAGGGGATTGCTTGGAGTGGCCTGCTGTATCCCCAGGTTAGTGGACTGCCAAAGTTGTGCCATATCCTGAAGTTGAGAGGCAGAGGTTGCAGATAGGCTGGCCAAGAACTGATTTTTGGTCAACACTGCCATTATTACTCTGCCTTATCATGGACCCCTATGGATCTACTCATTACTATACCTTCTCCTGGGGTGGTATAACTGAGAAGCAGGAAGAGGGAATTTCTGCTCTGGAAACAGGCTCTGGATACAGAGTAACTGCTCTGCTCTAGGCAATGCTAAAAATGCCCTCAATGTGCCTCTCCTGAACTGCCTAGGTTGCCCCAGATAGGGCAGCCCATGTCCACCTGTCTTGGGGCAGCCTATGTTGCCTTAGGCTGCCTCAAGCTTTTTCCAGAATAACTAGGGTGGCCCATCTTGCAGTTGGGCTAACCCAGTAAAAGACAGGATAACCCAAGTGCACTTTTGGATTGTGTCATTTTGTGCACTTTGGCTTGTGATAAGTGGTGCTTATCCCTGTAATAAGGTCAGAGAGCCAGTACTGTCTAAAGATGTATCTGTAGTCATGTAAGCGGCATGACTAAATGCCAAAGGCACTCAGAACACTGTTTCTTTCCTATTTCCCACCATTTATCTACTTGCATTTACAGTACATGCTTTTGAACCACTAGTTTGAGATAAGCAGGGCAAGCTCCTTCTGTTGTGAGGTGCTTAGGACTTGAACTGCCGACCTATCACTCTTCAGGATGATATGTGCAGAATCTTTAAACACCAATCCACTGCAATCCCATAAAGTCCGGTAAAGCAAAAATACAGTCCCATAAAGCAAAACTACAAAACCTAGAAATCACCCTAACTTTGACACAAACAGCCCTCCCATACCAGGTCCACTGTTGCACTACAATTGGTCATTGGTCCTTAGTTGTTTCTTCAGCATGGTGATGACTCAGAGTGGGAAGGGAAGTTCAATTCTTATGAGGCTGTTCTGCATGCTACGCTCCACGCATGAGGCATGTAGGATTATACCCAAATGTGCATATGCCAAGAGCACTGCCTACACATCTGTGCTACAGGAAAACAGGAAACAATCAAGGATACTGTGTTCTACCCGGGTGATCAGATGTTCTCTTATCCAGGGACATTTCTTAGAGTTGTGTTCTGTAAAAGAACTTAAAATGTCCTACTTTTCTCTGTGACCAGAGAGCATATAGCATTTTTGAAATTAATTAAATAACTTTAATTAATTAATTAAAGAACTTAAAATGTCCTACTTTCCTCTGTGACCAGAGAGCATATAGCCTTTTTGAAATTAATAAACTATGTGTAATACAATTTTAAATTTAATAATAAGTAGTAGTGTTTAAATTAACCACAAGAAATCAGAATGTTTTCAACTTTTATTTTGGAATGTCCTACATTTTTCTTGAATGTTCTATATTTTGGGGTCTCCTTGTCCTCTTTTGCAGTTACATCTGGCTACACGGTTCCACATACTATCTGTAACTGTACCTGAGGCAAACTGATTACAAAGTTCCAAGTTTCAGTTCCAACACTCACCATCAAGCCTGAGGTATTTGAAGCCACGGTATGCAAAATAATCTTCCATTATGGTCATGAGGGAAGTCATCTGACAGAATAGCAGCACCTTGTGGTTGGTAGCCCGCAGCTTGGGAAGAATACGATCCAGGAGCTCAAATTTGCCAGAAGCGCGGTACAGGTCAAGACTGGGTCATACAGAGGAAAGGGAAGCAGAATTTTTTCCTTTCACTATTGTGCCTTTGCATTCTTCCTTCAGATATCTCTTTCTACCATCAGCTTATTTGCTGAGTGGCGTCTGCTATGGAACTTCTCTGCTGTAGCTCACATGGGTAGGTTCATTAAGGTCTTTTTTGTTCACTTGTACTCTACAATGTGCCCTATGGTATGTAACCAACACTCCTCCAAAGGACTGCATTTTGAAAGGAAAGGGATGTAGTGAAACTATTCTAAAATATCTCCCAGGGAAATCTGGCTACCATTACAGTCTTCTCACTGAAGGACCTAGATAAGTTTCCAGGAAGCCAAAACGCTGAAAATTGCAGATCTAGATAAACAAAAAAATGGTCCACCAAATCAGACTGAAGGCCTATTAAGTCTCACATTGCTATCTGTGGGGGATCCATCCTCAGACACCTTCCCCCCCAAAGAAAACACAATCAAATCTATGATATCCAGCCCCTGAAGCCTTCCAAAGGGGACTGGAACAGTGTTTCATTCCCTCTGGAGAGCTTTCTGAAGCAGTGTGCATCTACCAGCTCCCTCAGTGGGCTTCATAATGGCTTCTAAAGTTTAAGAACACACTATTTTCAGTTTCCCTTGGAAAAGCAGAAGTGATATTTTTATGTCATAAAGGCATTCTGAAGTTTGGGGAAGCTTCAGAAAGCTCTATGGAAGGGAGTGAAATGCAATTCCAAGTCCCCTTTGGAGATCTTAGGTGGAGCAGAGTTTGGCTAAACATGGATCTGGGGGACCCATGTAGATCCAGATTTGTGGATTTGTAAAATCTGATAATTTGTAAAATCTGCAAATTAACAAGCTCCACCTGGATAATAAGCCAAATTCCTCTGGCATGAAAATAAAGTCATCCTACTCACCCATTTGATATTCTGAGATTACACAAGAATACTTTTCAGATTCATTACTGATTCAAGGGCACAATCCTAACCAATTTAGGCTGGCATAACTCACCTGGCATAACTTCCTGTGGTGGTGTGGGGAGGCCAACACATGGTTGTGCACTCTCCTGCTGCCCAGGAGAGTGCAGAAGTGTCACTTTCGTGACACCCCCTGTCTAGGACAGGACTTATATCACCCTAACTGGAGATTGGGATTGTAGCCTTAGGTTGCATTTACTATATATATTTACTGAGGAGTAAGTACCACTTAACAGAATGAAATTTACTTTTAAGTAAACATGCATAGGATTGTGTTGGCAGTCTACTGACCATTTACCAAGAAAACACACCTTACCAATACAACCAACTTACCCTTGTACAATTCCTCCTGTGAAGCCTAGGTGCTCAGAAAAGGACTCCTATAATAAAATGCAGGATACCCGGTGTAAGAACGAAACTAATGCCCAGAACAATTGCTAAGACTAATTGCTGGTGACCCAAGTTTGAATACTGTTAGCTGGAAGGGTCTATGAGAAAAAAATTACTCAACGTTGTTTTGTAAAAACCATTTTACAGTTATGGTTCTCAACAAAAAAGGGAGGTTTGACTGACATTAAAATCTTTTTTCAGTGTGATGTACATATCTGCAGATAAGCAAGAGAGACAAATGTTCATGGATACAAACTTGCAAATATTCATGATAATCCATCAATACACCATCATTGGTCCATCAATACTAAAATACTAAACTATATGCAGAACACCACATTACACAGACAGCTGAATGACAGCAAAAGAAAACAGCTGGAAGAAAGCAGAAAAGGTACAATGGCGTCTTCTCCACTCACTTTGGAGTTGGAATTCTGTAAGCAGCAAATTGGTAGAAAAACATTTTCAAGGCACTGATAGAACAAGGTGTAGATATCTGACATCATGGTTACATTTTATAATGCAGTTTTACATGCTTATTTCAAATCTGAAAACCGTTTTGCTGTATCACGTCAGGTTTCAAAGATATAGAAAATACATATTTAGATGGAACACCTTTCGTCAAATATGTTTTCGTCGGTTTTCGTTCTTTGTAATGCAACTCAATTTGTGTTTTCGACGATTTGAATACAGTTACACTTAACATAATACATCAAAATATTTTTGAGACTGCAGTACTATTATTGAATTTGTTTATGTTTTAATATCAAGGAAAATAGATGGCATCGAGAGGTTGCATAAACTCACCAGATTTGTTTTGCTGTGTGTGCGGCTATCTGACAAATCCCATATATGTATAATATATGTATACAATACATATATGTATTATACCTTCAACTAGACTGACCTAAAAAAGCAGGCCTCCGTCAGTCTTGAAAGACTATGGTATCATGCTCGGCACTGCATATGCTGCATGTGAAGCACGAAAGCCTGGGTTGGATTGTTATGGAGGATAGGCTGTTACCCAAGCAGCAAATCCCCCCTCTCTACGCCATTGAATTAGTCCAACGGAATCCCTCCATAACAATCTAACCCAGGCTTTCGTGCTTCGCATGCAGCGTATGCAGCGCAGAGCACGATACCATAGTCTTTCAAGACTGATGGAGGCCTGTTTTTTTTTTAGATTGACCTATATAGTATGTGTTCATTAGTACTACATGAAGTAATAAGTGCTCTTCTGAAACTTCTGTTTGTCAGTTGTTTGCCGTGATACTATGTTAAACTATAATTGGTTAATGTCTGATATCTCAAGAACGGTGGGTGACAGAGACAAACGGTTTGCATATTCTGAATCAGCATGTCTCAATTGTCTTAGAATGCATGTTGGATACCAAGATATCTGCCAAAAGATTTTTTTATCAGTGTAGCCAGGCAATTAGAGAAGGGAAAGTGGCAACACTCCTGACATAATAATATATTTTTCCCCATTCTAACTCATAAGAGGCAGCAATAGGTAACCAGTTTGAATCACATATAGCAACCAAAGATGAACAAGTTTTGCATGGTTCCAGAAGCAGAGTTCAAAAATTGGAAAAGAGGTTAACTTAAAGGGTACTCATGCCCAAACAATTCTGTGGATGATCTGGCCATTCACACTTTCTGGTTATTCTTTTCCTTGTTGCTCTGAACTAAATGGCTTGGAGTGAACCAAACACTCTTTCGCTGAAATTACCTCAATGTGCTGAAACATATAAGGATGGTTGCAAATCTTCCTCAGCTGCATAATCGTGTTCATGAGCGTTTTTGTACCACCTTTGCCCTGCAAGAATAAATTATCATTTTCTCAAAACCTATTCCCAAGCATACTAAAATTAATTTTGTGCAAAATGCTGAAGAGGACAATTGCTTATTGAAATGTTACATTTCAGCGTTCACTAATGTGCTTATCATTTTCTTCTTAGCAATCAAATCACATTGCAAAGTTGGAGAACGGAGGCACCAAGGCCAAGACCTTGAAAAGGGAGCCAGAGAACCTAACATAATCTCCTTTGTCTCATTTTCTAAGAACTGACTGCTTTGCTTTGGCGAAAGCTTTAATCTGAGTAGGTAAAACATGCAAACTTTGATATGTTCACAAAACTCTTTAATAACTCAATTGCATCTGTGGCATCAGCATTGCACTATCACTTTAAACAGTATTGCCATTGAGGATCTCAAAAATAAAGACAGCAGGGAAATCTGTCATCATGATCTTACTTCTAACCTTTGAGCAAAAAGCTACAAATATTTTAATAGTTTACAATGTGATTATAGTTCAGTGGCTTGCATGAAGTGAGCTAATGGGTCTATGTTAAAAATCCAACTATTAACTTTCCTCAAGGCTTCAAAATGGTGGTATCTACCCACTTTCAGATATCTACCAAAAAAATGGCCTATGAATGAAACAGCCTAACAATGTTAAGACTTTTCTGAAATTCTACTGCAGCAGAACACCAGGTGGGAGCCAAGTAATTTTGAGAATCTCATCTTCCAAGAACAAACTTCTTACAGAAATCTACTCGCTCCACAGCAGAACCACTGAGATTCCCTTCTCAAAAGCACTAAATATGGCACATAAATAATGCCTGCATAAAGCCTAAAGAAACATTTAGGAAGAGAAAAGTCTGATATCCAAACCTTTTTATCCTTCTCTGATCCATCGGTAAGCAGCACTCCCTTTGCTTGCATATGTCTATACAGTACCCTTTGTAATGCAGACATATCACATTTAATCACATATTCTACCTGTTAACAGATAGAAAATACATTTAACTTCTGGCAATTGCAGGCTATTTTTCCAATATTGCCAAACAACCTGTGTTCCCAGATCACTGAGAATTTCATTCTTCTGTTTTGTAATAACATTAAGCACAGAGAGCACCCTTGAAAATTTGTTTCATTTTCATTTTGTTTCAAAATTTTGAAATAACAGCAACTATATTATAAACAATTATAACTAGTACTATAAACAATTTGCTAATATGAGGGGTACAATTTATGGAGATTGGCTGGCAAACTGTACACAAATGAAAAAAAATGTTGGGACCCACTGACGCCCTTCTACAGTCTTCTCCAGTGATCTTCAAAAGGAGATCAAAGATAAGAGCTGTGATTTCTGATCAAAACTTTATAATGAAGAAGTTGTCATAAGTAAAATGTTTCCAAGTATAGATCCATATCTAATAAAATACAAATCAATGACCAGAAACTAGCAGTTCCCGGGGCTTTCATACCCAGCCCTTGCCAGGGCCACAAGGCATTCTAAGACAAACCTGCCTTTTTCTGCCATTATTTTTTCCCCAAGTCCTCCAAGGGTCTGAGAAGTAGCTCTGGGAATACATGTACACCAGTTTGGGAACCAATGGTCTAGAACAGGGGTGTCCAAACTATTTTGGCTGGATGGCCACATCATCTCTGTGGGGCTGTGTTGGGGATTGGAAAAATGATTTACATTTCAAATTTCAATAAATTTACATATAGGAGTGTATTAGACGCCCATGGCCAGATGGAGGGGTCTTGAAGCCACATTGAGGCTTGCAGAGGGCTACATATGGCCCCGGGGCTGTGGTTTGGACACCCTCATCTAGAATAATGGCCAAGTTAAAGGGGTATAGTAGAGAGTTTTCATCCAATTTCAACATAAAACTGTGGTCTCACAGACCTAAGTGTCTTCTCTTATCACTGATTGCTAATTAATATGTGAATGAGAGAGATGAATGAACAAGGAGCAAGATGGTATGACTGTAAAAAATGCCAAAGCCTCACCCCTGACCACTTTTATTAAACTTTGCCATTTTTTGCTTAAATAAAGCTTATGTAGGCATCTTTCATTCACAATAAAGGCATGGTTTTCCTTTATGTCTTGAACATTACATAGCAACTTGATTATTAATGTATAAGCTAGCTAATATTCTCTTGAAGGAACTCCGTGTTGAACTGGGATGTTACAACCATGAGTGCTCTTTAGTTAACCGGACAGCAGAGGAATTGATGCTACAAAAGTTTAAAAAAAACCTAAAAAGTGAAATTTCAAATTAAATTAAGGATCTATCAGTAATATATTACTTCTGTAGAAGTTCCCATTCTTTAGTTAACTGGACTGTTTAGTTAACCGGACAGCAGAGGAACTGATGCTACAAAAGTTTAAAAAAAACCTAGAAAGTGAAATTTCGAATTAAAGGATCTATCAGTAATATATTACTTCTGTAGAAGTTCCCATTCTTTTCTACACATACAGTGCAACACTGATTTTTCCACAGTACATTGGCACAGTTTCAGTTAGACCTTTGATCCATCTGTCCAATCTAGTCCACTGATAGCAGTTTCCAAGGCAAGGTATTTCCCAGCCCAGATACTTGAAAAGTTTTTTATCTGGCATCGTCAGAGACTGAACTGGAGACCCACTGGCATTAAAAGCATACTTTCTACCAAAGATCACTCCACAAACAAAATGCCCTGAGTCTTCACACTTAACAGAATCTTTAGCAGTTTCTTCAAACAAATCAACTAGTAACTATCACACATTTTAAATAAAAGCCATATTTTGCAGTGCAATTCCAAATCCAGCTGGAAAGCTGCCTGCTTGACAAGTGTTACCTTTTCAGGCAGCTGTGCTTCTACTTCCTTCTTTAATCTTCTTAGCAGGAAGGGACGCAACACTTTGTGCAAACGACGAATAATTAGGATAGTTTCTTCTTCATTCAAATCCACCTGTTTTGATAAACATTTTAGTAACTATATAGATTTTAAAATACACAAAATCACAGGGTTATCAATTGCAGTGCTTCTCATACAACATAACATTAATAGATATATTAGGAGTGGATGTAGGGAAAAGAGAGAACATTAATAATCTCCTAGCACAACTTTTTGTATGTGTGTTTCTTTGCAGGGAAGCTGAACAAAAAAAATGGAGGGGAATTAAAAAATGGCTAGAAAAAACCTTGAAAAGCAATGCCTCTGAGGAAAATTCACCAGGGCTGGAATATTGGCAAATAAACCACCCATTGCACCCCCATATTTTTGTTCTAGACTGCCAGAAAGACACTATTTCCTCATAATCATAATGCTAGATAAGCAGAAGATAAGCAGAATGCATCATCACTATCATGAAATAAGTAGGAGAGATAACTGTCTTCTGCTTTGGGTTATTTTCTAGCCCCATCTGTACTGTAAGCACCTCTTGTAAAACTACACAGTGAAGGGAGACCTTATATCACATTATCCTGCTTCAATATACACCTGAACAGTACACCACTATATTTGACTATCCCTACAATCCAGAGTAACTATGGGAGCACATAAGAGACATTATGTGTACCCATAGCTACTGCACCACCTAGTGAAAACCTATGGGAAATTCTTATTGCAACCCAGAGCAAATTGTTCTTACACCGGAGCAAGGACCCCTCATAGGCTGCAATCCTAAAGACACTTTCCTGGGAGTAAGATTCATTGATAACAATGGGGCTTACTTTTGAGTAGACATGGTTAGGATTGCAGCCATAGTTACTCTGGATTGCGTCCTATGTCACCTATTCAGCATATATTTGTCCACATATATTTTGAGCTATGTCACCTGTTCAATTAACTGCAACTAAGTCATTTGGAGCCCAGAGAAGAACACGTTTCACCTATTACTTGATTAGATATTTCTTCTTGAACTTACCTTTTCTCCAGTCATGGCAAAGGGAGCATTAAACCACTGTTCGAACGTGCTACAACTCTTAAAGATAGTAGGAAGGAGGAAATTGAGTAAAGCCCATAGTTCTGGTAGCTTATTCTGTAGTGGAGTCCCTGTCAGCAGCAGACGACGTGGAGCTACGTAGTGTGTGTTTAGGACCTGTGTTAGCTTGCAGTGGTGATTCTTCATTCTGTGACCTTCATCAACTATCATATACTTCCAACGAATCTGACAATACAAGACACTGAGTTTGGTAATCTCTGCATAAATTTCACTTCCCAGAGAAAGAACACAATGTTTCTCCTTCTCAATTCACATATTAAACCTTTAATGGAAATAAGAATACAACAACAGTATACCTACATTAGAACTAGATTTCAAGTAGCCCATTTCAGTTAACACCTGGATAAGTGTTGGATTATAATACAGGTTTATCTGTAATTCCAAAATTCAGAATATGGAGTTTTTTGGAGTGTCAATGAAGCTTTAAAATTACCTTCAGGCAATGTCTATAAGGTTTATACAAAACATGAATTAATCATATGTTTGGATGTGGGCTCCACCCTCAAACTCTCATTATAAACTGTATTGTAAATCTCAATTGCATTGTATTGTAATACAATTGTATCGTATTGTAATACAATTGTATTGTAAATCTGTATTGTATTGTAAATCTCATTGTACATTGCAAGTATGCAAGTACAGATATTCCAAAACATGGAAATATCAAAAATATCTGGCTTTGGATAAGAGATGCCAAACCTGTAGATTATAATTCTAAGGCAATATACAGGTTGGACATCCCTTATCCAAAGTGCTTGAGACCAAAAGTATATTAAACATCACAACAGCATTAAAGTCCACAGAAGATTAACAAGAAATATTAAATGGAAGAAGAAAAAATTCCTCATATAATAAACTTCAGAGAAATGTTACAATGCTTCCAGGACAGATTATTTTGTTTTTTACTTCTGTTTTTAAAACAACCTACACCCATTCTGATTTCACACTCTCTCATTAGGGATCAATACCATCTAATCGAGCCAGTCAAAGACTGCAGAAACAAACTTTCCAACACTGGCATAGCTGTGTTGGTGGGGCATGTTGGGGGGCAATCAAAATAAGGCAATGTTGGTTCTCTTACTTCAGAGTTGAAGTACCAGTGCTGAAAAGCTGGTTGGGATTGTGCTCTAAATTAACTGCTAGATCTGAACTGCTTCAGTAAAGGGGCTGACAAAATATATCTCAATAAAGAAAAGGGCAAGAAGGCATTCTTTGCTACATGAATTAGGTAAACTCTCTGTCATGAGACAAAAGTAGACATATTTGTCTACTGACTATTGGAGGTATTTTCTTCTGTGTCCTTTAACAGTAAGAGAATATCACCATTCAGAAGACAAAAAATGGGGCAACTGTCCTTTATCTATGTTTCTAATATACATACCTAAGCTACCGGTTGGTTTCACTAGCAAAAGGAGTTTCAGGAAATATTAACATTGCCTGTATTTGTTTCCAAAGCTATCATGAAAAATGAATTGTAACAAATTAGAGAAATTCCTTATATAGTAGGAAAGTCTCACCTTTGCAAGTATGTGCTTATCTTTGATAATATATTCATATGTAGTGAGCAAAACATTAAACTTTCCACTTCGAAGTTGAGGTACAAATGCCCGTCTTGCAGCTGGAGAGCCCTAATGAATAAGAAATAAGAAAAAACTAAGTACAGAGTTCAGTAAAATAAATGCACTTGATGGCACTGATGGCAGTAAAGTCTCTGGCTGAGCTGGGTCATGAACATACATGTTTATACTTATCACAAAACAAAGTTATCTGCTTCAGAGAAGGGAGGGAAAACTGCCTGAAGCCAAGACAAAAAAAGTTTTTTAAAAAATCATACGGACAGAAATAACTCTGTGGAGCAGGTAGAGTACTTAGGAAAACTAAGAGGCAACATAGTCAAAAGAAAGCTACAGAGCAGATCATGGACTAAAACAGAAAGAAGGGAAAGCTAGTTGGAAACTAAAGTCTTGAAGAAATGGGGGCTGTGCATTATTGGCAGGAACAAAGCGGACAAGCACTTGGAAGGCTGGCAGCTGTGGGTCAGGGAGCCAAAGAACATAGGGTTGCTAAGTTGGAGACAAGTTTGTTTCATATAATTTCTGATTTGGAAAACAGAAATTAACTTAAGGAAAGCAAGAGCTAAATTTTCCCATCTCATTAAAGTTACAGGGCAACCTCTGCTTTACTACAAAAATCCTACGAGGCTTCTCTATAATTGAAGGTCAAAAGCAGCTTAGGTTATATGAGGTGGCTCCCTCTCCTTAGATAATATTGAAGTTATTTCTGAACGACATTCAGTGGAAAGATAAAATAATTTGCTTTTGACACAATCAGAGAATGATGTGTTTTCGCCTGGGACTCCTAACTGATCATCAGTCCATCTTGACAATCTGTTCAATTTAAAATTTGAAATGAAACTAGGAATCACAATACTTGCCTTGTATGAGACCTTAACCACAGAAGGAGCCCACTTATCAAATTCATATGCCCAATTTGACAGAGTTCTAGAAAGGAAAAAACAGTGAAGACTCCATTTTCTGTAGTCACTCATCATTCCAAAAACATTCTTCTACTGAGACTTAATTATAAGTCTTAAACTACAACATGATAATATGCAGATGGACTGCTTAAAGTGGTGCATGCTACAGCCTGTCTTTCATTACACTGCATCTCAGGACAACAGGATAAGTTTGAATTAATAAATTACAGCTTGTCAGATGGTGATTTAAACAGATGCTAATACAGTCAGTTACAGTCTGTGACATATAAGCCAATTAATTTTTCAAGAAGCCATTTTCTTTTAGCAAAATTAGTTAAAAAATAAAAAGTCTCTCTTTTTACTATTAAATAACTACATGAAATATGAATCTGGTTTCCATTAAAGACCGTTTAACCCTTTGGAAGAACATATGGCAGATAGATTCCACAAAGCACTTGATTTGCACACAGGGCTTTCATATCCCAATAGTTTCATCCATCAGAATAAACCAAATCAGTTATTGGGAATGCATAACTAAATAAGATTATCTAGTCTCATTGTTTGACTCAGTGTCCAAAACCAGAAACCTGAAGGAGGAATTTCTAGGGATAGTACAAAATTTATAAAAGCTTTTGTTGAAATTTGTTATTCTAAAGACTCTTTGTTGTTTCGGAGCAGTGGCCGCTGAACAAGTTAATAAGAGGCAGCCCCCCCCCCCCCCCAGGTACATATGTACATGATGGTTGCCCTAGCCCTGCTTTCCTTACTCATCACAGCTAATAGCACATAATAGTTCTTGCTTTGCATTGTCTGAAATAAAAAGTCTCTCTTTTTACTATTAAATAACTACATGAAATATGAATCTGGTTCCCATTAAAGACCGTTTAACCCTTTGTTGAGAGAGGTCAACAAGAGGTCAAACTCAGTACAGATGAGTTAAAGCAGTTTTCAAAGCTTAACTGCACTTTCTTGCAATGTCTGAACTGACAAGCCATGGTCCACAATTAACCAACAAACGAGAATGTGAGATCATGGCTGCAATTCTAAGGAAACGTTCCTGGAAGTAAGACCCACTGAACACAATTGGGCTTACTTTTGAGTAGACATGGTTAGGATTGTGCTCCATGATTTTATGTCAGTTTCCAAGCCATGGCTACTGAAAATTGTTTTTTGGCATTATGTCCAAATTCAGTAGTGCGGTTAAGGGGAAGTCACAGGAAATCTGTGCCCCCTCCAACTGGTGCTGTTCTCTGGTCAATTCTGGAGAGTGTTTTGATGATTGGGAAGACTGAACATGGCCTCCCTGGATCTTAAAAAAGCCTTTTTTGTCTCTGGGAAGGGAAAACTGAAATGACATTTTTTAAAAGCCTTCTGAGATCTGCAGATTGTGTTTGGAAGGGTACAGCTAAGGGGTAATCCAGTCAGGGAGTGGCCCTCAAAAGGGTACCCTGGGTATCTTACAGCTACCCACTACCCAGACTGACAAACCATGATTTTGACTGTTATTCTCCTTGGGATAATTATGCCCGTATATGGTTGCTGTATGGGATTAGGGGTTCAGACTGGGTGAAGAACACCACTAACTTAACTCACTCTCAAGTGCAGTCAAAAAAACATGACCTCAACTTGGCTCCTGTTCACAGCCACAACTGACCTTTCCACTCACTCTTTTGTTCATTTTCTTATATGTCCTGTATGTTTTTGGATGTTCTCAAGCAATGGGATTTGAAGGCGAGAGGAGGAAACATTGCTGGCAAGCAGTATGTGCATGAACATTTTCAGAGGAAGAATATGAAACTAGAAAAAAGTGAGTGAGAGGGACAGTTTCCTCAGCAGAGTGTCAAAAGAAATAAGAATTTGCAGCATGATCAGAACCGCTCACAAAAAGCCTGAATGTTTCTGATCGAGCAAATCTTCAGTTGCTTTACCCTTTTCATTATTGATTTTATAATGGTGAAATTCCTTCAGCTATCTCTTTCTACTCTTCAAGGTTCTGCGTTTAACCTTCCCCTTTGAAAACCACTACCCCACTCCTTTCAGTGCTCCCCCTGCTTTTGTCATGCTTGCCTGTGCATGGTAATCAGAGTTTCTAAAAATCTGCATTTCATTTATTTCTGTGTCCACAGATGTCAAGAGGCAATTGTTAGAAACATTGACAGAAGACAGTATTAGAAACAGTGGAAGCTGATCAGTATGTCCTGCTGATACAAAATTAAACTTCACATGAACACAAGAGTTTCAGAAATTGACAAGCTCCCTTTAAATGCCAAGCTACTTACGACAGAGGTACTATAATGAGAAAGGGTCCATTGATACGTTTGTGCTCCATGAGGTATGTAATTAAAGCAATGGTCTGGATGGTTTTACCCAGGCCCATTTCATCTGCCAGGATTCCATTCAGATTATTATTATACAAGGATACTAGCCACTCTAAACCTTTAATCTAAGGAAAGAGAAAAAATAATACACACATTATATTGGAGGTAGTGAGGCAAAATAGCTTCAAAACTTATTTCCTGTTCTGTGCTCGTCATCGCTCATCGCACCATTCAACTGAGACATATCAACTTCTTTTTGAAGCTAAGGCCTTATGTTCTGCTTCTCACCTGGTACTGTTTGAGGACACCATTCACCATAAGAGAAGACTGTTTATCCACCCTTTCAGTAACTGCATGGGCCACAGCATAGTAAGATTGTAGCCCTCTGGCTAAGGCTTGAGAAACTCCATACTCATCATCAACATCTTGCTTAGCATTCCTAGGGAAAGAGTTTGAAAAGGATGGAGGGGAAAAAGGCATGCATAAAATTGGATAACACTGAGATTTTTTAAAAAAATCAGAACTTCATAGAGCATGACAAAGATTATACTGGCTGAAAATAAGGGGGGAAAGCTCTAGAAAAAAGAACACACACATAAAAAAGCAAACACAAAAAATAAGCAAAAAGATAGAATCATAGCATTGGGAGAGACCTAACAGGTCGTACATAGCACAGTCTTCCCATTATGATTTTGTTATTCGTGTTTCTCTTCAGTGTTTTGAAGAGTAATTAATTCTTATGTGGAATTCTTAATACTTATGTGGAATAAACATGACCATGCAGGGAGGGAGGCATTTTAGGTCAGAAAAAGTGTGACCGATGGTTTTAAATTTTCCTTTCCCTCACTGCTATGTTGCCAATCTAATTTGCTCTCCTCAGCTGCTTTTTAGAAAAAAAAGAAAAAGGAGATCCAATGGCTATCCCGAATGTCTTCTATGGATCTCTTTGAAGACATTGATCTCTCTAGGTTAGGACTGATCAGCTCCCTTGAACTGTATGGGGATGGAAAGCAACAGCTATGACAACTCCTTCCCCTCAAAACTGTTCTACTCTGGGCAGAGGAATATCCCTCATTCCACTGGCCCTTGAAAGAATGCAAAGTAGTCAAGCAAGAAGGCATAAAAGGAGGAAGAGTTTAACAGAGCCTGTTTGTTTAGCTGTCTTTGATGTTTCTCTTCCAGTCCCCGCATTTCTTGGATGGCTTTTATTTTTGCTATACATGCTGGCAGGATCATAGAGACAGATATCTCAACATGGAAACAAACATTTGTACACTGTTTTCTGAGCATGCAGAGCTCTTCACATATGTTATTGTGACACTGCATTGTTATCTTTTCAGCATCCCCAGTACTGTAGGCTGGGGATCTGATGGTGAGATGTGGTTTGCCTATGGCCACATTAAGATTTTACTATTAAGGCAAGATTCAAACTAGTAAAAATCCTGATTCACAGCTCAGCCCCTTAGCCACTAAGCTACAGAAGTGCAAAGTAAAAAATATCCAGGGAGTAAGATTCCCCCACTCCTTTTCCAGTTTCTAATCAAAAGGCTCCTTTTCCACCTCCAAATAAAGAGTCTTCCTCAATATCTCAGGGCAGAGTTCCATGCATATTCACCATGTACTTCCTCTTACTTTTAAGAGAAATCTGGAGGACAATTGTAATATACACAGAAGGGCCCCATACATGAGAATCCTGCATTCAGATTGGATCCACAGATGCCAATCTTAACATAGGCCACAGAGGACCTTTCTTGGGCCTTCCATTGCTTTATAAGAAATTAAAAAGTCTGTTTCTATGTTTTTACCTGCTAAGCTCAGTCTGAGCACAGCAGAGGCAGTAGAGAGACATCTGTAGCTTCAACTGATGTCAGACTTCCCTACAGAGGCAAAGGGAGCAGGGACTTACTCAATAATGTGCCTTGCATCCACTTCTGACACATCATCACTGTCTGGATCAGGAATCTTTTTCTTCTCCTCCACAGGTAAAGCAGTCGGTGGAGCAGGTTGTGGTTGCTCTTCTTCCTCCTCCTATCAGAAATTGAAGCCGTATCAGACAACAGTCACAGAGATATAAACAAGGCATAAAAAACAGAGAATGTGAACTACCCAGAGAATCATTATTTTTGCAAATAGTCATCCCTTTTTTCATGCTGTGAATTAAAATACATGCACACATTAAAACAAAAAAAGACAAAAAGGCAGTTTAAAAAATTGCCTGCACTATTTAAAATGCTAAATATATACATTTACTAAATATATACCTTATAGGGAGCCTGAGTTTGGAGAATGAAGATGCTGTTCTCAGTTGTTCTTAGTTCATGCCTGTCTCTTTTAATTTTCAAGTGACAGTACAAGCCCACTCCCTTTGTAACCATGGATCTTGTAGCTCCATAAGATTTACTTATCTGTGGATTTGGTCTACTCTCTAGCATAAGGAGTGGAACAAAGTTGGTGGGGAGGAGTTTACCTGTATCTGCAGATTTACAAAATCATGGGGGTTCTGAAACGGAATTGCTATGGATATGGAAACACACCTGTATCTATTTTATAGATGCAAGGGATTTTCTAGGAAATTTTGAATATACAGTATTTGGTTTTGGCTTTACCTTTTGGCCTTGGAATATAATCTTTGCATAAGATGAAGAGTGTCTGTGCTCAAAAGAAGAATCTGAAGTAAACACAGGCTAGCAGTTATATGCTCGTGTCCAAGCTACCTTTTAGCACTAGATGAGCTGCCATGTTACAAAAAATTGACAGAGGATGAGAAAGGCAGAGGAACTAGGATGAGAGAATGTAAGAGAGAAGGGAGGTCTGGGGAACATGGTTCAAGGACTTGGGATGACTTAGAAAGTGGAGAAGAGAGGCTCAAGAGACAGATACTGAGCACTGAGGGTGACACAAAGTCCTATAGGACCAGCCAAATTGTCCATAACAGCAGTGAACTCCAGGCAAATGGAGTTTCAAGCAGGTTTGAAGTTCTAGGTGAGTAGAAATGTTAACTAGCCTCTACTATGATTCTATTGCTAACATAACACTGAAGTATGATTAAGAATGTTGGCAAGAATTTATGATGACAAATTTCATTGCTGGTTTTCGTTTAGCCTTCTTCAAGGAGTCAGGTGAACTGAATTAGCAGAGTTGAGATCTTTTTTCAACCTGGTTAGAGCAGTTTGTGTGGTTATATATCAAGCCCACCAACCTAGACTGGGCTACTATTACAGGTAAACACACAATCCACCCTGAACAAGTTTATAGATTTTCACATTGGGGCTAAAAAGGACAATCATGGCAATGGCTGCCATGCTGCCACTCAGCACCAGGCTGCTCAATTGACGTAATTTATATGTTACATACATTCAAGTAGCAACATTATAATTTTCAGATAAATTACCACACAGATTCTGTTTTCTGCACAGGGAAAGCTCTGCAGAAGTAAAAAATAAAGCAGACAAGGAACTGAAATAAAAGAAAGAGGCACACAAGGCCTTCTTCAGGCAATATCCATTGCTGAATTTAAGACATTGAAAACATGGCACATTTTTATACATGGCTTTTTGATAATAAAATGAAAGAAATAGATTGAGAAAATAATTTTGAAGCCAAAGATATTGTCTCTTACCTCTTCCTCCTCCTCTGACCCACTTTCTTCACTGTCAGATCTTGGCGCTACTTCATACCTATTCCAACAGATGTCAAAAATACACTGAAGATACCACAAAAAAAAAAATACCCGCTGATTTTTAACTACATTCAGGAACAGGAAAACAATCTAAATAGGACAGCTTTTCCTTCTAATGATTTCCAATAGTGTTTCTTAAGAACTAAAAAAAAGGGGGAAGTCAAGAAAGCTTCAACACAGTGATGCTTTATCTCCTGGGAGCGCAGGGGGCTGGGATGATGCACCTGATCTGTGGACAAGTAAATCCATGGATTCCTCATCCTTATATGTTTACTCATATTTAGCTCTATCTGCATCACTTTGTACATGTTTATAGGCTTAATGCAAGGGTCTCCAATCTTTGGCCCATGGTGGGATACAGAGTAAAGCCCTCTTGCCCATGAGCGAAGCTTACTGTTCCACCATGGTGGTTAGGGTCCAAATCTCTCCTTAGCCATAAAGCTTCCTGGGTGACCTTGGATCAGTCACTCCCTCTCAGCCTCACCTACTATAGAGGGTTGTGAGGACAGCAGATGAGAAAGAACTAAAGCTTTGTAAGTTACCTTGGGCATTTGCTTTGGCATGGGCAAGGCGTGGTATAAATCCTTTAATAAATATGGGGAGCCACCACATTACTAAGACAAATGCAAATGATAAACTGAACATTGCCATTTTCATGGTAAACCAAACAGCACAAGATATGCTGGCACCTTACCCAGGATTCATTTCTAACCACGTATCCAGCTGCCCAGCTTTTGGTGCATCTGTGCCAGTAAGAATTTTTCCACTCTCCACATGGATCACTTTCACAGGGAGGTCACTCATTTGGCTAGTTTCATCTAAAGGCTGGCAAACACAAATTTATCTTAAAACATGTTTTTCACTTTTCCATAAAAAACCATATGCTATAATTTTGTTTCATAAGTCAACATGATATAGCTCTGGAATATGAGTGATAAGAAACTGTTTAAGAATGTAATAGCGGGGAGGGGGGCTGCTATTTATGTATGGTTCTCCAGTATCTGCGGTTTCTGTATTAGAGAGGGTGTGAACAGAACTCCTGCTGACATAGAGGACACACATTTGTATTTAGCTTTATATTGGTGAAAAAAAAACACATGGAATGAATTCTCTCTTCCTGTTCATTCAAGAGGTAAAGCTTATGACACCTGCAGCTTCTGAGACGATTAACAAAATCATTAAAAGCTCTTTAGAAGGTGATCTTTCACATTTTTTTCCAGACATGCTATAATTATTTGTCAAGCTGCAGAACTTCCAACTTGGAATATAGAAAAACATAACCAACAATGATATCTCCAAGATTATACACAGAGAAAAATCAATGGAAGTAATATGACTAAAGGTCTGCACAGGTAATATTAAGGTTGTGGTAACGGAATCACTTGAGGAGTAAAATGTATTTCTGGACTACTGGATGCCCTTTTACCAACAAGACGTATATTACAAAATAGATACCAACATTCTGCTCTGTTGATGGTGAAAGTGTGTAAATTTGTGGCCACCATGTGGATTTCTTCAAAGGGTGCTAGTGGTAAAAGCTGTGGAGGTGACTGAATTCTTTGAAATAACGCACTATGAGGTCATTTGGAATTCAAATGGTTGGACTTTTTAGACTAGGATTTCAAATATAAGGCTGGCGGACCATACGAGGACCCCAGAAGATTTTCATCCATCTCTTGGGCTCTCCCAGAAACACCTCAAGTTGCTCTTAGTTGCTAATAGAGATGTCACTGCTGAAAGGGTGCTTACACTAGGGCTCTCCCCTATCTTGAAATTATGACCAGGACTATTTTTTCTTCCTTCATTTGCAGCCAATGAGCTCCTACTTGAGAACAAATTCTTATGACAATCATTACCCGCTTGATGATGTCACTTTCTGCTTTGACATCACTTGGGCCCTCAGCAGGCATCATGAATGCTATTTGGCCTGCTTGTGTACCAATCGAGTGGCAGATTACCTCAGCTGTGGTAAAAACCGCCAGCCAATCAGAAGAGAGTTTATCTCACACTTGTTCCTGCCCACTTCATGTAAAAAGTTTGCCTAAAATGTTATTAGTTCATCTCCAGCCTTGTAAAAATCTGATAGTCTTGATAAGTAACTTTAATATTAATATATCAAGTTAAGCTTGACCAACTTCCTAGCTCCCTGAAGGGCCATTATTGTCTGCGGAGTCAGGTGTTTTAGGCCAAGAACTAGCTTGTACTAGCCTGTGCTGAACACTACACTGCTATATGTAGTGTACGCTACACTACACTGAACGCTACACTGCTATATGTTGCTATATGACATCCCTGGCAAATCCCTGTTCTAGATTGTGATCAGTTATGTTGGCACAGCTTAGATGTGGTTTAAGGGAAAAACCACAGCTCCAAGGAAAAAAGGAGATGAATATACTGCCTAACTTTTTAAAGACTTGTGTCTGGAGAGTGTTTTTGACATACCCCTACTTAAGATCCAACTGGAGGAGGGAAAGAACCTTAGATTTTGCAGAGGAAAGAGATATTTATACCATCTTTCTAGAAAGACTTTCTAGACTGTGTCACATATATCCCGCATAGATGGTGGCAACAGAATGGTTGAAATATAAATGTCTGCTGCTAGAGAGGGCTGAGCCCAAAACAGAGGCAGAATTAAGAAGCTCTGTTCAGTCAGCACACTGGCAAGCTGAAGGGAAATAGGTTTGCAAGGACAGAACTCCTGCTACAATGTGTTTCTAATTTGGGTGCAGAGAAAATGTGAAAACTATCTGGGACTGATAGGAAATTGCCCATATATACAAAATACATTTGTCTGTAAAGACAGAATGCAAAAAGTACCTTCCTCTAAGCTCTAGGGAAGGACAACCTGTGTCACAACAGTATACCCTTTCACGCTTGTCAGAAGTAAACTGTAGGAGTTTATTAGCTTTCACACACTGGCAACATAGCTGCCTAAAGCTGGATCAGTCCATGGGTCCAAGCTAGTCCAGAATCTGGTTTCCAACAGTGATCAGCCAGGTATTTCCAGGAAACCTACAAGCAGGACATGAAGGCAGGAGTCCTGCCTATTGTAATCTCCACCATCACCTAGTATTCAGATGTTTACTGCCTCTACACAGGGTATTTAATTAACCATCATGACCAACAAGGATAGAGAGACGATCTCAAGGATATTTAATTCTGATATTTAGGGAGATGGCCACTGTTCATTGATCAGCACCGCAAATTATGCCTGGATCCACTTCAAAATACAAAATGCTTTCAATCCACACACATGCATACACATCCCTCAACAGTTCCTTTATCTGCACCTTCTGAACACTCTTTTACAGGTCCAGATGGAGTACAGTTACTAGATCCATATAAGAAAGCAACAAGAATACAGACTTCTCCCCTCAAAAGATTAAAATTTTCTGAAACATTCTTTTACTATAAAACAGACATTCATGACTTTCAAAAACATGTTACAAGTCTAATTTGGAGTCCATATTTTCGTTCTTACTTCACCATCTGGTCCAATTGCTGGTGTCTGTCCTTCTGCTGCCTCAGCCTTCTGGAATAAAGGAAAATAAGTAATAGCATTCACTGGTGAAAACAAAAGCAGAAGGCATTTTTAAAACCACATTATTCTGCTACATCTAGAGCAGCAGTTCTAAAATTGTAGGTCCAGGGCCCAAAAGTGGATTTCAGTTTTTGGTGGTTCATGAAACTAATACGACTTATGTGCATCAAGGATACATGCATGTGCATCTAGGATAAACAAGCTGTTTGTCTATGTGTATCAAGGATAAACAAGCTGCTATCTGGAGTGGGGATGAAATGAAATTTAAAGAAATGAACTTTAAACATTATGAACACTGGTAAACATAATACACTGACAGTGAATTCCTAACTTGTGATGAAGTGGCAGGCTGTCCTAGCCTGTGCTGTATCCAGCACAAATATTGGAACGGGTGCTGTGATATTGCAGGGAAGACTTCTCCACATTAGGGCTGCTGCAGTTCCAGTGAGTCTACTTCAGAGGAAGCAGTGCTCTAGACAAGGCTTGGATCTGCTTCCTCCCACATCCTGAACATCTTTCAACTGACCTTCACGTTAAGGTCAATTTCTGCTACCTATTCACTAGCTCAGTGCCCAGAAAATGAAGATCACTGTGTCCAAGAGCATCCAGACCAATATTCACAACCTGATATTCAACTACCGAAAGAGCCTGCTTGTAGAAATACACTCCCCTGAAATGTCCTCATCCCTATTTGCTTGCACCATTTATGGAAATGTTCTTAACTGATTTAACTGATGTTCTTTAACTGATTTAACTCTAGCAAAAAAATCTTACTAAAATTTCCAAGAGTACTCATCGATTCATTCTGTGGTTCCTCTTACTCTTCAGGTAATGAGGTACTGCCAAGTTGTGTATGGAAGGGCCCCAAGTAAGAAAGTTAGGCTTGTTTGCATGTCAAGTTTGCAGAGGAACTCAACCTGACCAGAAGATAGCATTCTTTAGAAGGTGCTAAAAATATCCACTCTGACTTTCTTGAATGACTTTCTTGAATACAAATTATTCTTAGAAAAGGGGGAGGAGGATGAAGAAAGCATGCTCTGAGCCCAATAAATGAAGAGGTTGTTGGGAGACTCTGATGCCATGTTCCCAAAAATGGCAAAGAAACACTCAAATCAGATTTGCTGATATTTCAGACAAGTTTGCAAGTTTTGCAAGGTGAATCATCATACAGTCACAGACTATCTATCAAAATGCTATGCTCTCTAACTTGTGGTGTGGTGAACACAAACACACAGGGATAGGGACTTCTCTGATATGTACTGCTACTTTACTTGACATTACTTCACTAGTGCCAGAAGCTTCACAGTTCCTCCATGATGCCGTGTTTAAGCCCTTCTAGAGAACAATGGTTGTCGATTAGTATCCTAACAAAATCTTGGTTTTAGAAAAACTGGGCCAAGCCTATACACTCTCAAATCAAAGATCCAACAGCATCATGATTGAAAAACAAAACACTTAACAACAACTATGTAAAGCTTGCATTTCGTTTCATACAAAATCCAAATTACCTTCTTTTTCTTCTTCTTTTTTTTCTCCTTTGCAACCTGAGCAGCCTTGTGCTGTCTCACTAGTTCTGTGAGGTTAGCTACATATTCATCTGTTTGCTGAAGCAGGTAGGCTAAACGTTTATCTTTCTTTTGATCAATTAATTTACGGTATCCTTCTTCATCTTCAGCCTTTAAAAGAATAACAGGAACACAGACATTTTTTCATTTTTATAAATACAAAAATCCATCATTAAAAAATAATCTCAGCCAGATATACAATAGCCAGATATATTTTATACATGAAACAGTAAATTTGCAATCACAACAACAGTCTTACCATCAACCTGCGCATTCTCTCCTTCTCAATTCTCTCATTCTCCTTTTTCTGTTCACGCTCAGTATTGGCATGATAGGTAGCCACAGCTTTTGTAAGCTTTTGAATTTTGCCTGTGACAGATCGGTGGTATTCTTTGAAATCCTTGGCATGCTGAAGAATACTATTGAGATATTCCTAAAAGAAATGAAGTGACAAAAGCAGATTAGAAATACTGTATTTACTCAAATCAATGCTCCCCTTTTTCATCTGATTCAGACTCCATAATCAGGGTGCGCATTAGATTCGTTGGTTAATTAGATTTGAGTAAATGCAGTACTTTGATTATAAGTATAGGGTGCACATTCGATTCGATGGTGCATTAGATTTGAATAAATACAGGTCGGAGCCTGTTATTTTGTGCTGAAAAAATTAAGGTAACATATTATTTTTCAACAATATCTGCAAATATACAAAAGCCTTCATAAATGTATTCCCCTTGAACCCAGTGCTGATGCATACGTTACAGCTGAACTTTAGAAGACTGTTCTAGAATTTGATAACTTTCAATAAAGATTGCCTTGAAATTGCTTTCTGGACCTCAACATTACTCTTAATTTCTGCATATATTTGACTCAATGCTTTTCCCATAATGCCATGAATTCCTAGACAAAGGGGTCATGGCAATGTCTGAAGACCCTGAACACACCAAGCAGCCCATGACCTCCTCAGAAAGCAACTCCAAAACATCAGATAGAAGGACTAGACATCAGAACCTTCAAGAAGTGACAGTATTATAGGCAACTCTGGACTAGAGTAAAAAGGTTGAAGCTGGAACTGGCTATTGCAATTCATTTCCACAAAACTCAAGTTTTTAGGAATCCTCTACTGGACTGGTTCCCAAAGGGGGGTTGTGGAACCAATCGTTTGAGTTTCCATTATTTCCTATATGAAAATCCACTTCACATACAGAGCATTTCATCAAAAAAGCATTTCACATAACAAGCATGCTTCCAGAACGAATTAAACTTGTTATGTGAGGCACCACTGTATTCTCTATGATTCTCCTTTTTAACTCAGTCTGCTTGTTTTCTCTCTCACCTCCTTATTCAAGAGCTAGATGAGATTACTTTATTTTTTGGTGATCACTGCAGTCATGTACAAAATTCAACTTGATTTGAGTAAAAATAAAAATAAAATATGACTAGTAAAAATATCCCCTGGCACTTCGTACTACCTGTTCGTACTACACTTCGTACACTTCGTACACTTCGTACAACCCCTGGCACCATGCTAGCCTGAATTCCGTTAAAAAAAATAGTAGAATGAAGTACCTGATGCTTTTGCCGACGTTTTCGTTCCTGCTCAATCTTCTGCTGCTTCTCCAGTTTCTCAGTGATACGAGCCTCCCGCAGTGACTGCCTTTTGCTGCGTTTATATGCCTTGGCATTCAGTGCTGTTTCCAGAGCCGTATCTCTTCTCATGCACACCACAACTTCTTGACGCAACTTTTGAACAATAAATAAGGAATATTCCATTCAAAGCTGTCAGTTGAAAACTGTTGCCTAGTATAGTGGTTCTCAAGCATTTCTGCCCAGAATCCCCCCCTGAGAATGACAATCTGTCCAGGACACCCTGGAAATGATGTCAGGGCCAGGAGTGATATCAAAGAGGAGATGAAGTCACTATGATGCCAATGCTTCTCCATGTCTACTAGGAAGTAATTCCATTGTGATCAATGAGTCTAACTCCTAGGAAAGCAATCTTAGTGCCCCACATCCAGCAGAGAGGCCAGCAAAATGAAACGGCACAGGCATACTCAACAAACAACACTGGCACCTCATGTAAAGAACGCCTCACATAAAGTATGTTTCACGTAACAAACAAAAATTTCTCTAGGATTCTGCTTCACGTAACAAACTGTGCTTCATGTAAAGAACACATTCGTTGGCAGTTGGGGCAGACACGCTGGCCAGCAGCCTGTTCAAAAAGCGTCAGGGCTGCCTAGCGCACCTGCCCATAGTGAAAGCAACACTTCCATGCTGTTCCTCCTGTGGCCGGGTGTCAGCTGGGCAGAGGGAGAGAAGAGCAGTGGAGAAGAGGGAGGCAGCTCAGGGCTAGCCAGAAGGGAGCAGGGGAGAGAAAGGGAGGCGCTGGATGGAGAGAAGGAGAAAGTGGGGAGACACTTTGAAGGTGTCTTGGATTGCAGCCTCCTAACCATGTCTGCCACAAGTAAGCCCCATTGTGTTAAATGGGGCGTACTCCCAGGAAAGTGTCTTTAGGACTGCAGCCTAAGTAGACTTCATAAGATCATGCACATTCAATGCATGTTTTGAATTCAATCCCAGTGTTCTGTCATCATTTTTACGTCCAGTTAATATTTTTATATGAATATTTTTGGGGTTGTGGAACCAATCGTCTGAGTTTCCATTATTTCCGATGGGAAAATCCGCTTCACGTAAAGAATATTTCATGTAACAAACATGCCTCCAGAACGAATTTAATTTGTTATGTGAGGCATCACTGTACTTAGTTCACTATCAACAATATTCTTACTGAAACTTTCAGATTAGCTGAAACAATCTGGAAGGTATCAAGGAGTGTTTCCCTTTAGAAATGGTTGATTTTATTCAAAGGAAACCAAGAAATGGTTGATTTTATTCAAAGGAAACCAGTCAAACACTGGTCCCCTTACATTTTTATTTTAAATAACCAAATCCAAATGTTTTTCAAAACAATTACAGCAAAAGAAGAATTTACCTGTCTCTGGAAATTAAGCAATCGTAGTGCTTTAAGTTCAATGGTAGCTTTGGTTCTCAGGTCACCAGCCAGGGACCCAGGAAGGTTTTCAAGTTCTTGGATTCTGTGGGCGATGCGAGCCTGCAGTCTGAACACAACAGGTAAAGACAAACCATAAGCTTTTTAAGCATGGTAAGCACCAGCACTAGCATGAGGACAGTCCACTTTTCCAGTAGTCCAACAATTGACTACTTAACATCTGTGTGCTCAGAGTGCCAAAGAGAGATGCTGACACCAGCTCCTACAGATACTGAGACTGGTCTGAGATATTTACTACTATATTATACTTTTTTAAAATTGTAAGCCACCTTGGGGACCTCTTCAGGAGTAGAAAATTAGGATATAAATATATGGATATATTTATGATCTAAAGAGGCATTGGATATAACTGTGATTTACCAAGGAAAAGTAGAAAAAAGAATGTTAACGATAACAAAATCAATTGAACTCTTCCTTCAGCACATTGTAATATACCATAGCCACTAAAGCTGTAACAGCCTTGTCTTTAACTGCTCATCTAGTGCAAGTGGGATTTTTGATAGTCATGTGTTGATTATGAGATTTTCAGAACAATCCAGAGTAATTACGGGACCTCTTACGTCAACGTAAGAAAAATTTATTCTGGATTGCTCTATGCATTTCCCATAGGTCTCACATAGGTGGCGCCATAACTACATTGACGTAAATGTCTCTTACATCAATGTAAGAGGACCCGTAGTTATTCTGGATTGTGCTGTTGTTTTAAAAAACTGCTTTTGCGGGTGTCAGTAATTCAAGAATCAATAGTAGTTCCAGCAGCTGACTGGTAGCTCGTATCCCTCTCCCCATTCAGAATGTGATTAGGAATGGCCCTTTGATTTGATGTAAGGCAGTTTCCTCACTATCAGCTCTTGAGGAACAATGAAAGCAACCACAAACTACAACAGTAAAGCAGAAAATAATTTTTAAAATAAAACCCCTGGCACTATCTCAGGCAAGCCCCCCCCAAAAAACAGACAACTAAAATTCATGCAGGGAGGCATGTTTTCCAATGTTGTTGGCAAGGCTATTACAGCATAATGTTTGTTTGGGACTTGGTAACAGATTCTCTGGTGTAATTTCTAGCTTGAAAGGCTACAAACCAAGTTAATCTGAAAACTAATAGTATCAACATGCCCCAATGAGTGTCTTCATCCTTGATTAAAAAGTCAACTCTTCTAATAATGTGTACTGTGGAAGGAAAACTAATAGTGGAAGGAGTATTACATAAGAAGCATACATAGTTTTACCTGTATTCTCTCTCTTGAAGGATTTCAACTGGATCAAGTCCTCTGGGTTTCTGGATTGGAGTAATACGATTCTGCTTCTGATGAAGTTGAACCATTGGGGCAGGCTGGGCTGGTTGCCCAGGTGACTGAGTTTGGGGAGGCATTACAGGGGATGCTGCTGGAGGTACCGCTGGAGGTGCTGGTGAAGGACGGCCTGTTGGCTGAGGAGGAATAAGTTTCTGAGGTGTGCTAGTAGGGGCTGCAGCATTTGCCATTGGTCCTGTTAAAGAACAACATTAAGGGGGAAAAGACTACTTAAAACTTCACAGGGGGACTTAAACATGAGCAGAAAACTGACATTTTTCCACAATTAGTGTATTACATTTTAAGCCAACCTTTCCAGAAAGAGTTCAGGGTAGTATACTCTGGTTCCTCCCCCGCCTCTAGTTCATCCTCACAAAAAACTCCATGAGAGTTTAACCTGAGACACCATGACTCACTCTGTATTCATCTAGTACCATCACAGCTTAAATCTGAACAATACCATCATGCATGAATTTCCTGGTCTGCCACTCTACCCACTATATCACAATGGCTATCAATCATGAGCTACAGATCCTTGCCTCTATATTATGCAAGTATCCCCGAAATTAATCAAAGTTGTTCCAGAATAGTAATCAAGACCAAAAGTATCTTATACATAAGGCTGAAAATCATTTGAAGCCTGTTGCTATCCAATTGCAAACTATTTTTCAAACCACTACATAACCTGCGAAGACATATACAGACATTATATTTAAGCAAATTAGAAACAAAAATTGATTTAAGTGGATTTTTTGACCATCTTACCTTCAGGCCAGGGCTTTGGGGGTCCACCAGGGGGCTGCCCAGGCATTCCTGGGGGAACTCCTGAGGGTCCAGGAGGGGGCATGTTAGGCCCTCCCATACCTGTACACACATTTGGATAAATATAGAAAATACAGAATAAGGCTTTTCTTCCTTTACAGTTCTCTTTGCTCCTAAAAGAGAGATGGTTAACTTTATTTCCAAAAATACATTCAATCTTAAACGCACCATGAGGTCTGTTGTAGTTTGGAGGTGTGGGTCCAGGTGTAGGCCCGGGTCCTTGCACTGGTCCTGTTCCAGATACAGAAGGTGGAGGTAGAGTTGGCATTTGCTGCTGCATTCCAGGCAGTGGCCTTTTTCCCTGCACTGCCATTTGAAGGTGATCAGGTATAGGCTGTCCTCTGGCAAGCATCTTGTAGGCCATGATCTGAGCCCTCAATTGATGCAGCTGATTCTGGTTAAAAGGAGTTGGGCCTCGATTATGCTGTCCTAGTGCTTGTGGGTCAGCCCCATCTAAGGGGACACCACCAGGACCAGAAGGCATCTGGGGGCCAGAAGAAGGACCATTAGCTGGCACTGGACTTGATGCATGCTCAGAGCCACCAAGTGGAGAAGGATAACCTAAAGAGAGCAAGAATTTGCTATTTAGTTGCCTCAATCAAGCACAAAATCAGTTTCATTTTAAAATAAACAGCATTTAGAGATATAAGGCGCAATCCAGAGTAACTACAGGGAGTCCTTGCTCAGGTATAAGAACAATTTACTCTGAATTGCAATGTGAATTTCCCATAGGTTTTCACTAGGAGATGCAGTAACTACAGGTGCACATAATGTCTCTTATGTGCTCCTGTAGTTACTCTGGATTGTAGGGATAATCTTTCTTTTATATTCATTTTCTAGAGCAGTGGTTCATAACCTTGTTGGAGGTACTGAATGCCGCAAGTTTCATACGTGCATTCACTGAATGCATTCACTGCACTCACGTGCATTCACTGCATTCATACGTGCATTCATTTCCCCTTCATAGTTGGAAAAATAAAATGTTTTGTCCATCGTAACAAAAGTATATTAATGCACCTGGTGAACGAAACGGACACATACCTCCGCCAAAACCCTGAGCCTGACTCACCGAACCCCTGGGGTTCAATTGAACCCAGGTTAGGAACCACTGCTCTACAGAGAGTATTTGTATCATCAATATTTGCTAGGAATCAAAACATTAAAACATGGAGTTGAGGGCCTGAATTTGCAGAAAGATTCTAGCAAAAATGTGAGATGCCAGACCCACTGGTAACATTAAGAGGCTGCAGTGCTGTTACTATCTGCTGCATATGCTATCTGTTCTAGTTAAATGTTTCTTGGAAAAAAACACACTATCCTACACAGGTTTATTTGATCAAGTTAACGTGGCATATAATGAACATTCATGAGCATATCTGCAGCAGCCATGACAGAAACAATATATTTCTTATTGTGGAACCCAGAGTTCCCCTGAAGCTGTGTGAACACATAGCCATGTAGGTCAAAACTCAGCTCAGAACTAAATAACCTGAAATAAACTTTCAGCACAATCCTAACCATGTCTACTCAAAAGTAAGCCCCACTGTGTTCAATGGGTATTACTCCCAGGAAAGTGTCTTTAGGACTTAATCACTGACAGTCTATGGGTGCAATCCAGAGTAACTACTGGGAGTCCTTGCTCTGGTGTAAGAACAATTTGCTCTGGATTGCAATATGAATTTCCCATAGTTTTCACTAGGTGGTGCAGTAACAACGGGTGCACGTAATGTCTCTTGTGTGCTCCCGTAGTTGCTCTTAATCACTGACAGCACAATCTTAACCCCAGTCAGACTAGCACTAGTTCCAAGATGTCTTGGGGGGGGGGGGTGTTACAAAAATGCCATACGGTACAGACATGCCACCCACGCCACCACAGGAATGGGGAAACAGGTCAGTTGCGTGCCCTAAATTGCTTAGGATTATTCCCTGATTGTCCAGAAATGCAACGTATAGCTAAGGAAGGGATTCATAAAGCAGCATAAAAACTATGAGGGAACACTGGTGATGACCACAGTAACATCATGGCTGTACTTATTGTGGCCATTCTTCTCTGCTACTGTAATTCTAAGATTTCTATCTCAAGTTTAGCAATTTATATCAAGCCATAGAACTGATTAGCAATCGTAACCACAATAATGCATAAGATAATAGTACCTTGAGAATGCTGATCCATGGGGCTTGGAGGTGGTCCCATTCCTGTGTGTGCACCAGCCCTAATTCCCATACCTTTCATCTGGCTATAACGGGGGTCTTCAGAGATCCCTTTCTCATGTATGGAATCCATTGGCTACAACAATAATGAAAACTGATGTAAAATTCATGAAGATACAAAACATTCCAGTGAAAGAACTAAGTTCTTATTTTGCATATGCACACATGACTGCTTGGTGAAATTAGGATATCAAGCTGCTATCGTACCAATCAACAATAAACATACCTCATATATATGCACTATCTGAAGAGGAATAATGGATTATGCCTTCAGCTGCATGTATTTGAGAATTGCTATATACCATTAAAAGCCATTTTATGAACGTATTTATCTCCACACTCTTCTCATTTCAGAAACCATTCTATTTTGTTCTTGTAACTTTTCCCATATGATGTGCATTTTCAGTAGTAATATTTTGGTGTGATTTTTGCATCCCAAATACAACTATGTCTACTTAAAAGTTTGTCAAGTATTTAAAATGAATTAACATGTAAAATATTTCTGCCAACAGAACAGGTTATTAATCGGGCATGAAATTTATTGTCCTAACGTAAAAGCTTGTTTTACAAACAATACAACCCTAAGGATAATTAGTTTCAGGGATTAGGGAATATTGGTATAAAACTTTGTAGATAAAAACAAATTTAATTCATTTTATTCACCACACCAACACAGAACAAGGAATAATATTGCCAATGTACACAATTTAATAAAGTTGACCAACAATAAGTATGGTTCATAACTACTGACAGATATATTGCCTTAAAAAGGGGCCCACATTGCCAAATTCACAAAAATCTATGTATTACTATATAAACATTTCATATGGTAACATACATGTATGTAACATACATGTAACATATGGTAACATTTCAAAGGGGAAAAAGCCTGATTGAATCATGGGAGTTAATATAACCTAAGAAAAGTCCCAATATCAGCTGGAAATTGACTAATCAAAGAACCAGAAGATGGTTAAGAGCTTGAGACTGCAATCCTAAGCACATTTTCCTGGGAGTAAGCCTCATTGAACTCAGTGGGGCTTACTTCAGAGTAGACAAGCATAGGATTGCAGCCTGAGAGACAACTTTATAGAAGAGATCAATTGAAAATAGGTTCCAAAAATAAGTGAGTCTCCTATTTTCTGTATGGAAACAGGAGAAAAATAATTCTGTGCAACACTGTATCAGTGAAGCAATAAGAAAGAGAAGGAAAGTGCAGTACTGATTGCTCTGCTTCTACCCTGCTTCCATTTCCTACACAGGGAAAGCAAATAATGCTATTAAAAATGCAGAGACTAATGTAAACCAAATTATGGCTTATTACCTTATGCATTTGATGCATGTTGTCCTGAGAATAACCTCCAGGCCCCTGTGATGGAATAGGATGCCCTGCTGATGGTGGCCCAGGGCTGGGGCCCATCATGCTATGTGCAGAACCAGGGGACGGTCCAGGACTGGGACCCAACATAGCACCAGGAGAAGGTCCAGGCCCAGGAGAAGGCCCAGGACGAGGTGTTCCTCCCATTGGAGGATCAGGAGTTGACATTTTCAACTATGTAGTTCAAATAATATCCTAGATGCAAGAGAATTAATGATTAGCAAAAATATTCTTTAACTGGTCAACAAAATGCAATCAGTGTTCGACAATATGACATTCTAACAGAGAAATGCTGACCTGGAGATATCTTCCCATATGATTAGGGAGGAGAGTTGTATTATTGACCAATTCAGCAAAAATTAGGAGATCCTTTGATTTTATATGTGATCTAGCAGAAAAAACTTGCCTTTGTGGAAGTATAATTTTAAGAATATTTGTGGTCTCTGAGATTTGTGGCTGGGTACCAGCAAGCACTGGTGGGTACTGGCAGTGAGCACCAAGCACCAGAGAGTACTGGGGGCAAGTAGTGGGCACAACCAGGCAGTGGGCACCGGGCACCACTGTGCAACAATCATCAGGTATCAGCAGGCACTGGGCATCACTAGCGAGCACCATCTTACAGTGGGCAACAGCAGGCAGTGGGCACCAACAGGCACCACCTGGCAGAAGACACCACTCAACACCAGTGGACAGTGGGCACCACCAGGCACCCCTACCAGGCATCAATGGGCAGTAGCAGACAGAGGGCACTGGCACCTCGACTGAGCATCGGCACCTCTACTGAGCATCGGCCTTCCCTGCCCAGCACAGAGTACCTCTAGGCACCCAGCACCACTGGGCAACATTGGGCATCAGGCACCACTGGGCACCAAATATGTTCTTAGTGGGCTTTACATCACAGAAAGAATATACTCCCCAAATTTCATGCTTCTGAGTGCAGGGGTTGGGGCTGGGTTTTGATCAGTCAGTCTTCAATGTTTTAAGTACAGGACAAAAACGTGTTGCACCCCTTTCACTGCTGGACCTAGAAGCATGAAATTTGGAAAGGATATTCCTCCCTTAATGCAGGCACCCACTAAGAACCAATTTTTAGAAATTCAAACCCTAAGAGGGTGAAAAGGGGTACAATGTGCTTTCATCCTTATACTTAACATTGAATAATCACTGACTCATCAATGCCCAGCCCAAGCCCCTAGACATAGAAGCATGAAATTTGCACAGCATATACCTTCTGTGATGTAAGCATCCACTAAGAACCAATCTGGTGCCTGGTAGTATCAGCTGCCCTCTGCCCAGTGGTGCCAGGTGGTTCCTGGTGCCCGGTAGGGATGCTCAGTGGTGCCTGCTGATGTCCACTGGTGCCCAGTGCCTGTTGGTTACCTGCTGGTGTCCGGTGCTGCCCAGTGCCCACTGATGCCTGTTGTTGTGGGAGTAATATTTAAAGAATATTTGTAAGCACTGAGAATGCTGGGCACCAGGCACTTGTACCCAGCGGTGCCCAGCGCCTACAAATATTCTTTAAATTTTACTCCTGCAACAACAGGCAAATTTAGCAATTTAACCATTTGATATGGTACAAATTTCATGCTTCTATGTCCAGTGTTTTTGGCTAGGTGTGATGAGTCAGTCAGTGAGTGAGTCAGTGACTTTTCCGTCTATAGTTATAAAACTGAAAAGTCACTGATTCACTGACTCACTCACTTATCAATGTCTAGCCAGAACCACTAGGCTCAGAAGCATGAAATCTGGGGAGAATCCTTTCGTGATGGAGGCACCCACTAAGAATCAGTTATTGGAAATTCCAACCAGATGGGGGTGAAAAGGAGCACAACATGTTTTCATCCCTATACTTTACATTGAAGAATCCCTGACTGATCAAGGCCCTGCCCCAAGCCCCGGACCTAGAGGTGTGGAATTGGGGGAGGGAGTCCTTCTGTGACATGAAACCAACCAAGAACTGATGTTGAAAAATGTAACCCTTAATAGCTGAAAAAGGGTACAACGTGGAAGACTGAGTGATTAAATCCAACCAATGTGGTGCCCAGTGCCTGATGCACTGGGAGGGATGCTGCGCATGGGGAGGGGGGTTTGATGTGCTTAAGGGGGTTGATGCACACAGTTTGTGTGTTGCACAATGGGGGTGACGCACAATGGAGGGATAGCATAAGGGGTTATTTTACTCCTGCAATGCGAGTACATTTCACTAGTTTTACACATATTGAAGACTAGCCAAAAGTACCCATATTGCGGGAGTAAAATTTCAAGAATATTTGCAACCCCCCCATGCAACACACACTCCTTGCAATAGTGGTCCCATAACCTCCCATGCAACATAACCCCCATGCAACATCCCCCCATGCACACCATCCCTCCTCCGTGCCCACCATCTCCCAAAATGCCACATCCCCCCAGTGTTCATCATCCCTCAACATGCACCCTTCTCCCCAATGCACCTTCTCCCAGTGTATCAGGCAATGGGCACCAAATTGCTGGCTGATCAGTCTTCAACACTAAACATCAGATGAAAATGTGTTGCACCCCTTTAGGGGTTAGATTTCTCAAAAAAATTCTTGGTGGGTGCTCACATCAAGTAAGCAATACCCTTCCCAGATTTAATGCTTCTAGGTCCAGAGGTTGGGGCAGGACAAAGATCAGTTAGCAATTCTTCAATGTAAAGTATAGGAACGAAAACTTGTTGCACCCCTTTTCACACCCTTCCTGTTGCAATTTCCAAAAACTGGTTCTTAGTGGGTGCCTCCATCATGGAAGGAACACCCTTCCTCCACCATTTGAAAAACATTAGCAACGTGCAGTTTTTTGAAAAATCAATGCATTTTTTCTCTAGACTTTACCAAATTACTGATAAAACTATCCAAATATTATTATTATTATTATTACCACTTTTCAACAGTAACAGTTTACAAAGCACTTTACATGGTAAAATATCCCTGCTAACTGGGCAAAAGGTAATCTTTCAAGTGGGTGTTCCTCTTTTATTTGGCAGGGGGAGAGTAACTGACCCTACACATCCCAGCAATGTCTGTACTAGTGGCTTCTGCTGGTGTTGTTTTGCATTTTAGCTTGTGAGCCCTTTTGGGACTGGAACCCATTAGCCATTAATTTTTTTTCATTTTCTTTGTAAACCACTATGTGAACTTTTTCGTTGAAAAGCGGTATATAAATGGTGTAGAAAATAAATTATATGGTTTTTATGCCTTAGGCTGCAATCTTAACCATACTTTCCTGGGAGTAAGTACTTCTGAACAAAATGGGACTTCTGAATAGGCATGCATAGGATTGCACTGTAAATTGCCTATTATTAAATTTATTTTATGTACTCCCTTCATTTTAAATGAAGATTGAAATATGGGAAACTTTTCATTCTCCAATTTCACCTACCTCTGAACATCAACCGCTTGGTTAATTCATAGCACAGGTCTTGTGTGACGACAAAGATACTCTCTTGAACGGCAATCTCTATTCCAATACTGTTGAAAAAAAACAAGTTGCAGTTATGATTCTGCTTAAAATCTCTTTATTCTGTCAGCACTATCAAGATGTAAAAAGGCTGCCATCTACCACAAATTTAACGTGGCAATCCATGCTTACAGATGTTACTTTTTCAGGATCATTACTAACTCCAAGTTCTAACACATTTCAATAAAGGAAAATCAGGTATTTCAATCCTTGCAAAACAAAAATCCTACATGTGATATGTTTGCAACAGTGCTGTAATATGCTTAGTTGGGACTGATTGCCCCAATGGTTCTCAAATTTCTTGGGAGATTTATTCCTAGGTAAGTCTGTGAGGAAATGGTGCAGTGATGCAATTCCCAGAATCAATTGCTGGGGGGGGGGATGATACTTTTTATTATAAAACTAGCAAAATGTACCCGTGTTGTAGGAGTAAAATTTCAAGAATATTTGTCAATAATATCAATATTAAACCCCTCCCCCTGCAATGCTCCACCTCCCATACAGCATACAAAACCCTGTGCCACAACCCTCCCCTGTGCCACATCCCCTGTGCAACAGCCCCAGCCTCTTACACCACAACCCCTCCATGTGCCATTCTCCCTCGACTATTGGCACCCCTACTGGGCAGATGTACAGTTTGGGACTGAGTTTTATCAGTCTTCAATGTTAAGTATAGGGGTGAAAAACGTGTTGCATCCCTTTCTACCCCTTAGGGTTACGTTTCTAAAAATTGGTTCTTAGTGGGTGCTCACATCACATGAGGAATACCTTCCCCAAATTTCATGCTTCTGGGTCCAGGGGTTGGGGCAGCGCTTTGATTCTTCAATGTAAAGTATGGGAATGAAAATGGGTTGCGTCCCCTTTCTCCCCTTCCTGTTTGAATTTCTAAAAATTGGTTCTTAGTGGGTGCCTCCATCATGGAAGGAACACCCTCCCCAAATTTCACACTTCTAGGTCTGGCAGTTTTGGCTGAGCATTAATGAGTCAGTGACTGAGTGAGTCAGTGACTTTTCAGTTATATAGACCCGCTGTATTGGGAATAAAATTTCAAGAATATTTGTGGGCCGCATGCATAGCTGGGCACTGGTGGGGACTGCTGGACATGTAAGCAATATAGTGGGTACCAGGGAGCAGTGGCAAGGCAGTAGTGAGCATCACCAGAAAGTGGTCACTGGGTATCTTTACTGAGCACCAGGCATCCTTACCAGGCACCAGTGGATATCAGCATTATCGGGTACTGGGCAGCAGGCATCATCAGGCAAGCGTAGCAAGCACAAGGGACCTCCCGGCAGCACTGGGCAGTGGGCACATTGCATCACCAGACACCAGGAACCACTTGGGACCGAGCAACCCTACTGGGCACCTGGCACCACTGGGCACTGTGCACCAATGGGCTCCAGGCATCCCCGTTAGACAGCAAGCATCAGTTGGTAACACCAGGCAGCAGATACCATTGGGCATCAAATCAGTTCTTTGTAGGTCTTTACATCACAGGAGGAATACCCTCTTCAAATTTCATGCTTCTAAGTGCAGGGGTTTGGGCTGGTGTAAATCAGTTAGTATTCAATGTTAAGTATAAGATGAAAATGTGTTGCACACCTTTCACCCCGTTGGGGTTAAAATCTTTAAAATCGGTGCTTAGTGGTTGCCCATGTCACAGAAGGAATACGCTCCCTAAATTTCAGGCTTCTAGGTCCAGTGGTTTAGACTGGGTTAGGGACGAGTCAGGGATTCTTCAATGTTTATAGGGTTAAAAAAACATTGCGCCCCCCTTTTCACCCCCTTCTAGTTTGAATTTCTCAAATTTGGTTCTTTATGGGAGCCTTCTTCCCGGAAGGAACACCCTTCCCAAATTTCACGCTTCTAGGTTTGGGCAGTTTTGGGTGGGCATTGATGAGTTCATGACTCTTCAATTTTATATATATAGACAGAAGTATTCCTTATTTTTATCTAATGCTCCCATTTCCTAAAAGGAGGATCCAGTTAATGAATAAGAGAGCACTCAAATTTATCCTTTTTAAAAAAGAAAACAGAACCAATCTTGAAGGCTCCCTGCTCCCATACAATCTTGCTTGCCAATTTTGGGAGAGGCCTTTGGGAGAGGTCCTATTGCAGTGGTTCTCATACTTGGGTATCATGACATCTCAACCTGAGGCCCTAGACTCTACACCTTTAAGAGGTGAGGAAGGCAGCAATGCTAACCCCTCAACTGCATGGCTTTGGAGGGGCACAAAGCTTCCTGCCAGTTGCTACAGTAGCATGATGGAGGTCCTGGGAACCCCACACTAGCTTTTGTAGGGCACCCCAGATGCAGTTTGCAACTACAAAACTAAAAGTGTGTTGCAATTGCAATTGGGTATCTGTTTGTTGGGGAGCCTTACAGAGGTTTGTGCAGGGCTACGTGCACCTCAAGAGGCTGCTACAGTGTCTTATAAATGGCAGCAAGCCCCCATCCCCTTCCAAAGCGATGCAATCCAGCAGACCACATGGATACCTTACCCTCTTCCCTACAATAACTTACAGCAGAGCTCAAAACTCCCTGTGAATATGAGATCTGCTGCCCAATTGAATATTATTATCACTGACATCCAAAGGCCAGCATGGGACTTGTGCCAGCTAGGAGTTAGGCACAAGTTAGGATTGCAGCTTGTGTCACCATTCTCCAATCCTTTCTAAAAACTCTTTCCTGCAAAGCCATTGGGGTGGGTCCCAAACTCTATTTTCAAAAAACTGTACCTTATGCACAAGTCATGTCTTAGCACCATTCAGATAAGTAAAAATTCTGAACAAAGTATTCTTCAGAGCAGAGTTTGTAAACTATGGCTCTGGGGCCACATCTGACCCATCACATAATTTTATCTACCACACAGCAACTTTTTTTGGCAAAGCATTTTCTGATCTTTAACAATTTTATTTGTTATATAAAGCACAAGAAATATCACTTGAGGAATCATAGATCTTCCTTTCCTAAATCAAAGTAAGATTTAGTAAGATTTAGGTAGTTGGTGCAGGCAAATGATGATATGATGGTTCAGACAAAGTACAATCCTAACCATGTCTACCTAAAAGTAAGCCCCATTGTGTTCATGGGTCTTACTCCCAGGAAAATGTCTTTAGGATTGCAGCCAAAAACATTTAATACAGCTAAGTAGCCATCTCCCCATCTTAGATGCTGATAGGCACACTATCTCCAGTGATGCATTCCACATATTGGATTGAGAGAAGGGTAAAGCTACAGTGCAAAGGTAGGGTGTATGACTTTGTAAAAGCCTGTGGGCATCAGAGAAGGTTTTAGACAAGCGACTGGATACTGTGTGTCATCTGTGCCCTTGACTTTGCCATTCTTGTGAATGAGATCAGCCTCATGGATCAAAGACCAGGTCGGTGCCAAGGCCTTTGTTACTGGTCAGTTGGGAAAGGATAAGAGCAAACAACAGCAATAGGGTAAACACAGCTAGTGCATTCAAAAGAACCAAGCAGTCTCTTGCCTAAGATAGGAACCTCTTCATAGGAATCAAAAAAAGGAACGTCTCAAAATACATTTAAAAGGGGGGGGGGGTGAGGAATTACAGTAAGGGAAGATTAATACAGCTACCATTACTATATTTATGCATAGTTGAGTGGAACTGTTGCACTATTTTGCTTAAAACCATCAAAAGATAACTGGGTGCCTTGGGCAAAATCAGTATTCAGTTATTTCAATTTCAGTTGAAAATCAATGTCAGTTAAGTGGAGTTTCCAGAAAATGGAAACATTTAAACTTCAACTGGGACATCATTTACAGGGCAATTCTATACCCATATGCTGAAAAGTAGGTTTTCAATGAGGTTTACTCTCAGAAAAAGTGTGTGTGTGTGTGTGTGTGGAGGGGGGGTGGAAACCTTAGTATCCTTATTTTACTTTTAGCTCATAAATAAAGCTAAATAAGTAGGCCATATTTATTTTACATGTAGCATATGTATCTCAAACTCCCACAAGCCAAAATTAACCATGCACAATTATATGTACTGTATATACATATGGGTACATCCTAAAGACAGTGACCTGAAACAGTACACTTGAACTGCTTTATTTGACTGCAATTGCAACCATTTCGCACGTTGCAAATTAATTTTTATAGAACATTACATTTTTAACAATGAAAATATTTCCATAAAAAATATAAGCAGAAAACATTCTCAGAAATGTGCTGTCCTGTATCACTGATTCTCTCAGCCTAACCCTACAATCCAGAGTAACTACTGGAGCATGTAAGAGACATTACATGTACCTGTAGTTACTGCACCACCTAGTGAAAACCTATGGGAAATTCATATTGAAATTGTTTTTACACCGGAGCGAGAACTCCCTGTAGTTACTCTGGATTGCACCCTAACTCTCATTAAGCTTTGTTGTGGGAGAGAGGATACAAAATTAGAAAAGGATACATTGTAACATATACTGACCTCATGGGAGAGGAAGAAAAAATTAATAGACACAAATATTGCTCTTTCAGCTGTGTCACTGTAAATATTTCTGCATCTGCATTATAATGCCTGCAGCTGTATTTCAGATATTGTGCAGCATAACTATGATTTTAGAGTCCAAAGGATGAAATACTGCAAATATTTCATAGCAATATCAATTTCTTTCCACCTGAAACAGACAAGGAAATAATTGTTGGGTAGAAGACAGGGGGGAAAGTTCATGATGATAAAATGCAGAAGAAGAAAAATGAAGGGCAACAGTGACACAAAGCAAATCCTCTTGAGGAATGTACAAGGGAGAGGTGCTGATGCAGCAAAGGGGGACAGAGACAAATAAATACTGTTGGGTGGCTTTTTAAAAAGCAATTTCCTCAGTGAATTAGAGAGGGGAACAAGCAGTGAGGAATGACAAGCTACAAGCAAAGGCTAAAATGAAAATGGTACTGTCCATGAGAGGATCTAGGAGCTTCAACAAGAATTCTCTTGGTTCAATAGGGCAGTGCACCAAAGGAAAAAGGAAACTATTCTTAGGAATAATGACATGGTCTGAAAGGAAGGTAGATGTTTGTATGGCCAACACCAGAGGTTGGCCTAGGCAGTAGACTGGCAAGGGACTGGCCAAGTCTAACATACTGTTGAAGTCTCCTTGTAAGGAAACAGCATCAATCTCTCTTTTCCTGCCTAGCACTGCCTGGCACAAGGCAAAAAACAAACAAACAAAAAACCTTTTTGGTGCATGGCAAAGGACTTGCATAGAACAGGAAAAAGATGGTGATGCACTTTCTTCACGTTGGGTTCTTAGAAAAGTCAAGAACACCATCAGACTGATTCCTATCTTCCTGGAAGCACAAATGATAGGTCTTGCAAATGCATGCAGCGGGTGAAGAAGACCGAAACTCCCCACTTAGAAACATTCAAAGATATGACAATGCCTGGTCATATGTCCATTGCCTGTTCAAACTGATAGCTATATGTTCCAGCACTGTACAATACATAGAATAGTGCCCATTCCCATAGAATCCCAGAACATTCCAGCCACCACCATTGGTCCACTTCAAGGAAAGACCACCGGTGTGGTCTTAGTTCTGTCTTGTATCACTGTACAACAGTAATTCTTGAGTAAGGTAGGTAAAGGTCCCTGGCAGATTGCCCTGCCAGCTGTGACTGGCTGAAGTTGCTCTGCTGCCTATACAAGTACCAGCCACAGCTGTTGGGTGCGGTGCTCATTCCCAATTCAAAGCCAAGAGCCAGCACTGTCTGAAAACTCCTCCATGGTCATGGAGTCAGGTTGAGTGCAAAAAACGCTGTTTATCTTCCCACCAAGGTGGTACCTATTCATCTACTTGTCTTTGCATGCTTTTGAACTGCTAGGCTGGCAGGAACTGGAGTAGGGACGGGAGCTCACTCCATCTTGTAGTACCTGGGTCTCGGACCATGGCCTGCTGGATGACCGGCACAATTCTTGAGTGCTAGTATTCAACTTCGTATGAATACCGTCAAGATTGACATTTAAGGTTACTCAAAAACATGGATAATGGTGGGAAGATACATATTTCAACAGTGTAGAAGATACAAATCAAAACCTGTGAAATTAATTCAATTTTCTGATGAGTGGTGGTGAGGGTTTCTCCACAATTACTTAATCTTCTGTGATGCATTCTGGGAAATACTTCTCTGATGCCTTATGAGAGCACTGGATATTCTTGGAAGTAGCTTCTGGGTCATGCTGAAGCAGCTTCTGGGACCACCCAATGCACCCAAAATGCAACACAGAAATGTTTCCCAAACAGTTCATCATGACACGTTTGGAAAATGCTTCCTAGAATGGCTCGTAGCTTCAACTGGACCTCGAAGGGGCTGCCAAGAGCACCAAGTACTGCATTCATGGTTGGTCAAACATTTGGATAAGGAGGGCCCATGGTATATCAATTACAAACATTTACTAATACAAAGGGTATAATTTATGGAAATAGGCTGCCAAGTAGTATCATCATCATTTTCTTAGCATTGTTCCTGCTCAATGGTGGAGCCCACATGGATGATTGACATGTAGTATTGACATGACTTAGATTGACATGATTACACGTAGATTGGAGAAATGTTGGGAACCATTGCTATTGGGTATTGTATCACTACGAATACACACTAGTAATATTGGACTTACAAATTGACTCCTGGAACCTAATGTGTTTGTAAGCAAGAAAGCTTCTCTAGTAGCAAAACCAACGAGCTTCTGCCAATCATGGCTTTTATAGCTGAAATCTCTTTTCTGCCATGACTTGACAAGATGGCTTTAGGCTAGCTAGCAACTCTCAGCTTCAGTTTCTAGCTGAAATAGGGGGTGATCAGACTTACCTTAAACAACTGTTGTAAAATGTTGGCAATAAGACACATGTGAAATATTTTAGACGCAGAAAGCTTTATACAAGTGCTAATAATAATAAATACACACTTCAGCTCCTTTATGATTTGCATGCTTTGCATGATTTGCATGATTACACTAGGATGAATATTATTTTGAGCAGTAATTGTAGGACTATTGAAGTGGCACAAGAGGCTGAAGCCATTTTCAGCATTCTCCTAACCCCACACTAAGATTTCCCTTCAAATCATCTTCCCCCAAATGGGTTTGATGTTCCTAGTTGTTCCAAACTCCCAAAAATATCAGAGTAAAAAGAGACGGAATGTCATGGCCTGTCCAGGTATCTTGCAGAAAGTTAAAGACCACATTCCCCCAGAAACCTCAACAACTTGCGAAAGACTTGGGATGGCTCAAATCAACCCAGGGTGACCATATAACCAGAAATTCCCGGATTTGTCTGGATTTCTTTTCTGGGTGACATCCATTTTGGCTTCATTGTCCTACATTTTGGCTTCATTTTGGAACTTCGCAATGGTGTGCTATACCCCATCATGTCATATGTCATCGGATTCATATTGAAGAGCAGAATCCAATGCAACAATCACTTTTGACATTGACACTTTTGTATCAAAAGTTATGGACAAAAAACTGAAAAACAAAAATATGCATTGAGCTCTATGGGAAAGAAAAGTTCCCCATATCGCAGTTTTAACCATGAGTAGGCAAATGTGCCATAGGCTGCAATCCTAAAGACACTTTCCTGGGAGTAAGACCCATTGAACACAATGGGGCTTACTTTTGAGTAGACATGGTTAGGATTGCACCCTAATTCTACCAGAAAGGCCAGGCTGAGAGGAATCCCAGGACGACATACTTGTCCTGATTTAATGAACAGAGCCTTCAAAATCACCCCCAAAAGAGGCACCTGATAATTGTATTGATCTCTATGGGAACTGAAAGGGAGCCATATTGCACCTTTACTTGCAAAGAGGCAAATTTGCCTTAGATATTTTGGGCAGGTGAGAGAAATCTGTTTGTGACCCAATAAATGAAGCCCCTACCAGGCACCTCACAAGGAAACCCTTCCTCCAAGCTCTACTGCATTAAACCCTTTTGAAAGTGAGACTGCACAGCCGCTTTTACTCACGAGTAAGCAAGCATGCCTTGCTGGTGTGGAAGGTCAATCCAGAGAGTGTGAGGCTTCCAGAATGGTCCTGATCCTGTGCACTTGGAGCTTAGCAAATGCTGCATAAGGCAGCATTTGAGCGTTTTCAAATTTTATTTTGTCATGCCCTACATTTTACTTGAACAGCCTACATTTTGGGGGACTGTGTCCTCTTTTTTTGGTATGGCATATGGTCACTCTGGGTGAGGATCATGTTTGCTTTGAGCCACTTACATGTGCACTGTTGGTGAAAAAAGGTATTGCAAAAAGGTTTGCAATTTAGAAAGTAGTAATATAGTGTTGAAATTAAATACAGAAAAGCAATATGAGTGTTTTAGCCTTTATTTTAATATTTACTACATTTGTCCTACATTTGACTGTGTGTCCTACATTTTTAAGCATGTCAGGAATTTTGCTTGGATGTCAGGAATTTTGGGGGACACTGTCCTCTTTTGGGGGTTTGGGCATCTAGTCAACTCAACCTGAAAAAACGTGGACAGCAGCAAGTAGCTGAGAGGGATTACTGGAAGCAGAGAGGGCAATGGAATTTGGAAAACAAGTATCGGCACCCCCCCCCCCCACATATTGGATGAGTTAGAGACCAGAGAACCATCCAAATGTGAAAACCATTGAAAAGCGGGACCCTTTAAAAAAATTTATACGTGTTGCTTCTAAAGCTTTTATATCTAGCAAATTGCAACTGCCCTTTTTATCTTGCAAATTCCTGCTGACACACAAAGATTTCTTCAAATGAATTCTCATTAACTCCTTAAGGAATGGGTTTTGACTAGGAGCTACAACACGGGGGAAGGCAATAAAAGAGGTTGAAAGAGCAGAACATGCATTGAATGACTTGTGTTCTGGGAATAACTGAAAGAGTAGATTGTCATAAAATGATCCATTAGAAAACAGGGGATACCTGTACAGTAGAAATAACCTTCATCCTTAGCTGGTTACAAGGGGCCAAAAAAAATGAGACTGTTTATGGGCCTCTAAAATTTTTGGAACAAATTTTTTGGGGATGTGGGGAAAAGAAGAATAAGAATGCTAAGTGAGGTACTTCCTAAGAATAAAAGGATATAATAGACTGAAGGTGGGTTAGGACAGTACTGAAAAAATAGGACAGTAGTGGAAAGAGCTACTAGTGACAGTACTTCAGAAATACAGATTTGAAAATGAGGAGAAAAAGATAATTGCTTTTCAGAAAAGAATCATGATAGTGGAAAAATCTTAGGAGGAGGAAAGGTCATGTGTAAAAGGCATATTGGGAAGCTCTAGAAGATAAGAAAAAAGATATATGAAAGGAATGTACAGGAGAGGGCTGGCTTCAATTTTATGTGACCTACTTTTATTATCAGAATTGCATCCACTGGTGCATTTTATAATTTACAAAGCAAGAGTATATACTCCACATCTCTTAACAGTTAAGACACAACCGTTTTGCTTTAAGTGATCCTGTATCTGCACTTTTGTTTAACACAGCATAGTGCCTGCAGGACCAGATCATGGTCTAACATCCTTCCAACATGAACATGTTGGTCTATTTAGAAATTGGTCAGTGGTCCTTCAATTGCCATCAACTGCTGTAATGACTTCAAAGGAAGAGTGCTGCTGATGGTGAGAGAGGAGGCAATGATTGACCCAAGCTGCTGGCTTACTGAAAGCAACTGTTGGTCACAGAGAGTGAAGAGAACCAGCATCCACTGAGGGAGCAGGGGAAATAAGTAAAAGGTTTATTGGTTGGGTGCATTTGGCCCCAAGGCCAGGATTTAATGCCCCTGCTCTAAGCTCTAGTTTTTTGGGACTGGGTGGGCTACTACAAGAGTATGAATGATGCTGATTTGCTATTATTTCAAAAAAAATTTTTAAAAGGGTTTAATGCAATGAATGAAAAAGTCATTTTAATGCATTAAGTGTAACAAATTGTACAATACATAAATATTAAATATAAGTCTCTTTTTTCTGTAATCTTTTTAATTGTTATGCATCGCGTCTCCAGATGAATTAATGGGAGAAAAGAGTAACAAAATGAATGAATCGGGCTGCCATCCTAAGCACACTTTCCTGGTAGTAAGACTCACTGAATACAATGGGGCTTACTTCTGAGTAGACATGGATAGGATTGCACCCTTAGGTTGTGATCCTACTCTTACTTACCTTGGAGAAAGTCACACTGATGACAAATGGAATTACTTCTGAATTGACATGCCTAGGGTCAGGCTCTCAGTCAAATCTACCTGGGGGGCATTTTACAGAGAAGCCCCCCAAAAAGCTTCAAAAGATCGATTTTAAAAGGGGAGATACTGTATTTACTTGAATTTAACACTTACCTTTTCCAGCAGAATTTAGTCTCTAAAATCAGGGTGCGCACTAAGATCAAAGGTTAGGCTGCAATCCTAAAGACACTTTCCTGGGAGTAAGACACATTGGACACAATGGGGCTTACATCTGAGTAGACATGGTTAGGATTGTGCTCCGTATTAGATCCAAGTAAATGTGGTATTTTGATTATAAGTATAGGGTGCACATTAGATTAGATGGTGCATTAGAATTGAATAAATATGGTATTTTAAAAAGATAAGCTGGAGACAATGCTCGCTTGTGTAATGGAGGGAGAGGGGATGCTGGAGGGTCCTTGAGAAGAGAGGGGATGCATGGGGGAGGGGCACTATGGGAGAGAAAATGTAGTGGGGGTCTTAAGAGAAGAGAGACATAGGGGGACTGGGAATGTATGAAAGAGGATCACTGTGGGGTGAGGGGACGCAGGGGGCCCTTGAGAGAAGGAACATAGGGGTGCCTTAAAAGGAGAGGGGATGCATGAGGAAGGGCAATGTGGGAAGACGGAATGTAGGATGTTTTGAGGGGAGATGAGATGCATGGGGGAGGGGCACTGTGGGGACAGGGGATTGAGGGAAGAAGGGATGCAGGGGGTCTTGAAGTGATGTGTGGGGGTCTTGAGGAAAGGGGGATGCATGGGGAGGGGCACTGTGGGTAGAGGGGATGCAAGGGGTATTGAGGGAAGAGGGGATGCAGGGGGGCCTTGAGAGGAGAAAGGATGTAGGGGGTGACATAAAGGGAGAGGGATGCATGGGGGAGAGGCAGGTGGGGGTGCCTTGAGGGGGAGGGGCACGGTGAGGAGGGGGATATGGGGTGCCTTGGGGGATGCAGGGGGAGGGGCACTGAGGGGGTGCAGGCGTTTTGAGGGGGGACGAGGGGACTCAGGGGGAGGGCCCTGTGGGGAGGGGGAGCCAAAGGGGGGCTTAACCAGGCGCGCACCCCTTCCCCCTCCTCAGCTTGCTCCCCTTACCGTCCAGGGCAGCCCCACAGGTGCGACTGGGGCGGGCGGAGGTGAGGAGGGAGCCCCCCTGAGCAGCCACCGGGGCCCCCTCAGCCCCTTTCAGAGGTCCAGGTCCAGACAGCCACCCATTCATTCACGCGCGTGCGCGACGTACCTCATCCCCCCTCCTTCTCCTCCTGCTGCTCCTTACCGTGCTGTCCCCCTCCCAGCCGGGCGGACAGAGATCCCAGGCGTGGGTGGGGAGGAACAAAGGAGGAGCCGCTGCTGCTGCTGCCGCTGCTGCCTATGAAAGAGATGCTCTCACTCACTCACTCACTCCCCCTCCCTTCTCTGCGCGCCCTCGTGGGGAGGTGGCGCGCGCGTGCGCGTCCACGGTCTCCCAACAGGCTGGACAGGTTCCACGCGCGCGCGCTCCCAACCGGCTAGACGGGGCTCGCTCTCGCCTTAACCTGCTTATCATCCCCTCCAATGGAAGAGCGCTTACCTAACCCGTCTTGCACGGTGACCACGCCCACCTCCGCCGTGAGCCAATCAAAGGTAGGCTCCCCTTACACCGTCCAATAAAAAAGCCGCGTCAGCGGTCCTTTTTCCCCGCCCGCCTCCTTCCATCCGCGCAACCAATGGGAACGCACCTAGACACGGAGAGCTCCGCCCCTTGATTCAATGGAGTCTCCGGATTGGTTAAAATCAGGGATGGGGGTGGAGCAGTGGGAGATGGGCACCGAAGCCGCTACGGAGCCATGCACGTTCTTTTTGAAAGGCGGGGCCTCTGCCTCGCGACGAGGCCGCGCCCCTTCCCCGACCTCAGCCAGTCAGAAGCCGGCTTCGAACTCCCTTTGTGAACCGTAGGGGTGGCGCGCCCGCGCGCTTTCTCTTCAACAGGTCGCGCGCTGTACTCCCTCCTTCTACTCCCTCCCCCCGCGCCAACTGGCACTGGCTCGTGAGCCGGTGGCGCATGCGCAGTGTTGCCTTCACTGCGGCTGAAGCCCGTGGGGGGAGGGGCGCCTGAAGTGTGGCAGTTGGGGAAGGGGAGGCTGAGGAGGCGGTTGTGTCCCCCTGCAGTCCATGCACACTGGGTGTGGGTGGCTTCCCAGGCCGGCTCAGCCAGGGACAGCCACTGCCCACAGGCACAGCCACCCCCTCAGGAGTGTTCCCCACACAAAAGAACTCCTTGAGCCAGAGTGGTGGGTCTGTGGAACTCCCTGCCACAGAATGTGGGGGAAGGTATACTCTGTGGAACTCCTTGCCACAGGATGTGATGATGTCCTTCTCTTTTAGCCTGGAAAAAAACCTTGAGAGAAGGCAGCATGAAGCCTTGAAATTCATAAACTATATGTAATCAGGGTGATCATATCTCCTCTTTTCCCAGGACATGTCCTCTTTTTAAAGCCTTGTGTTCTGGAAGAGAGTGCACTGTCCTTCATTTCCTTATGTGGTGACCAGATGTCCTCTTTTTCCAGGACATTCCTCTTTTTTATCCTGTGTCCTGGAAAAAACACAATCTTCACTGTCCTTTTCCCTGCGACCATGCAGACTTAATATGTAATAATTTTAAATTTAATAATAAACAAAATAGTGTTTAAATTAACGACACAAACACAACATATATGTGTTTTTAGTTTTTACTTTTTATGTCCTATATTTTTTCTTGAGTGTCCTACATTTTGTGGTTTAGTGGTTATGACATGCTTGTCATGTGTACAAGAACTTCTTAAATCATTTAAGGGGCTGTTCAATATGTTTGTGGTTTTTTGTTTGTTTTTTTAGGTGAGCTAAGAATCTTAAGTGCGCTTCCCGAAATAAGGCTGCAATCCTAAACACGCTTTCCTGGGATTAAGCATGCAATCCAGAGTGAGGGCAGTGAGGAGTGCCCTGGCTGGGCTGCCCAAGCTAGTCTGAATCCAGAACAGAAAGTTATGCTGGATCCAGAGAGTCAGGAAGCCTGGACTGCCCTAGCTGTGCCAGAGCATGCTCAGTAGGCACCAAGTCAGTGACACCTGGGGAGGGCTTGCTCCCAAGGAGACCCCCCTCAGATCACACTGAACAAGGAACAGCTGTGGTGCCTGCCTTCTAAGGAGTCCCTGATGACACTGCCCGTGAACACAAGGGGCTTCCTGAAGTAGCCTGCTGTAATCCCAGGTTAGTGGGCTGCTGTAGTTGTGCCCTATCCTGAGGTTGAGAGGCAGGAGTTGCAGATAGGCTGGCCCAGAACTCAGATTTTTTTGTCAACACTACCATTCTTATTCTGCCTTGACATGGACCCCTGTGGGTCTACTCATTTCTATACTTGCTCTTGAGGTGGTATAACTGAGGAGCTGGAAGAAGGCATTTCTGCCCTGGAAACAAGCTCTGTATATAGAGTAACTGCTCTGTCCTAGGCAATGCTAAACATACCCTCAACATGCCTCTCCTGAACTGCCTAGGCTGGCACACCTGGAGCAGCCCAGGTCCATCTGTCTTGGGGAGCCTTATGTTGACTTACACTACACCAAGCCTTTCTGATATAACTGAGGTGGTCCATCTTAGAACTGGGCACCCCAGTGACTGGGTGGCCCAAGTGCACTTGATTGTAGCCTAAGACCCATTGAATACAGTGGGGGCTTACTTTTGAGTAGATATGGTTAGGATTGTGCTCTAAAGCAGTGGTATTCAAGCATTTCAGCCTAGGACCCCTTTCTGAGAATGACAATCTGAGACCACCACCCCTGGAAGTGATATGGCTGGAAGTGTCAATCCCAGTGCCAGATTCCAAGATGGCTGCACCCAGCTTTTCACTACCCCCATGAAATAAAGTTGCAACTCCCCTAAATGAAGTCACAGTCCCCAAGGGGGTCCCAAAACCCACTTTGAAGACCACAGCTGTAAGGCACGTGAATGAGACAGATCCATGTTAAGAAAAATTGAAGTCTCCACCCTTTGAGTCACCCATGAGTCATAACAGTGGCCATCATGTCTCATTTAGTCATTTTTTAAAGTCATGTTGAGTCCAAATCTTTTTAAGAAACTCAGCTCATGGAAGTTGCAAAAAACGGGGGCAGGCAAGCACCCCCCAAAAAGAAGCTTGACTATTCAAGTCTTTTAATTATTAGGGTTTAACGTTTTATACATACATGACTCAAGTCTGTATGAGTTACAAAAAACATTTTATGTCTCGAGTCTGAGTAATCCATGTCATGGCCCATCCCTGCCCTTCTTTTTTATTTTTCATGCTATTGCTCAATAACAGATACTGAATTTGATTTGAATCACATTGGTTAGGGAAAGAGTGTGTGATCCATTTCCTGTGGACTGTTTCCATCATCCAAATCACCTTCCCTGAACTGTTTTCCTTTCTCACAGGTGAAGAGGTTTGAGGTACCACACATGGGTCTTTTTCTCTCTTAGAGAAAAGAGCAATTTGCAGATGGCAGTGTTTTGTAGACATGCAGGAAGGAAAGGCCTTCGGCTGCTCATTCCCTCCTAACTACTAGCACTGTGATAAAAGTATACTCCACCACCAGCCATGACTCCATTAACCCATTTCTGTCCAGCCCACAGGTGTGCACATTTAGTTCCTGTTGCATATATGCAACACTGAGCAGAAATGGCTTAAAAATACTTAGGAGATATTTCAGTATCTCCCATATTGCATCTAGTTTGGCCTTGAATTTGGTGTTAATTTTGAATTTGGACTGCATCACTTCAGAATATAGGTGACTGAATGCTCATCTATGCAAAAATAAAAACCAAAACAAATTTCTTCATTTGAAATGCAACACAATTCAGGCATTCATCTGAACTTGCATTCGTTCATAAGACAGTAGTTATTAGGCTTGTTTGAGACCCATAACCCTGGTGCATGTTCAGCATACAAATTCTACACATATACAAATTCTACACATACCACCTGCGCAACTGAGGAAACTGAATAGGCATGGGAGGGTGCGGATAATTGCCCAGAAGCAGGTGCAGCTTTGCTCCTTGCATATGCCTGTACGACTGCCTATATGAATATACTAGTGAAAGGCGTACCTGCATTGCTATACCTTTATTCTTTATCCGCATTGGATAACTTTCCCCCAGGCGTAACAACAACCCCATGCGCAACTTCCCCTATACACATCAACCCCCCCAAGCGCAACTTCACCCATGCACATCAACCCAGCACGCACAAGTTACCCCATGCGCAACTTCCCCCATGCACATCAACCCCACATGCACAACTTCCCCCATATGCATCAAACCCCATGCACAACTTTCCCCATGCGCAACTTTCCCCATGCGCAACTTCTCCCCATGCGCAACTTCACTCCATGCACAACTTTCCTCCCATGCGCAACTTTCCTCCCATGCGCAACTTCCCCCCAGGTGCAACTTCCCCCCAGGCGCAACTTCCCCCATGCGCAACTTTCCTCCGTGCGCATCATCCCCCCATGCGCATCATCCCCCCATGCGCAACTTCCCCCATGCGCAACTTCCCCCATATGCACCATCCCCCCATGCGCAACTTCCCCCATGCGCAACTTTCCCAGTATTTCATCCAGACCCTGGGAGGTTCCAACTGACAGCCTGGCATTTGAAAGGGGGCGGCTAACCCTCAAGGGTTACTCCCAAGGCGTGATTTCGACCCTCCTTTCCTCCAGGAGAGCCTCCACCAATACAATTTACTCACGTACATGGCACGTGTTTGTCTTTTGGGCAAATGAACGTAATCTACAAGTCGCCAAAGCAAAATGCAATCACGTATTACAGTTCTTTCAAGATGGAGTGGACAGGGGTCTCAGTACCAACACTATTAAGAGGCAACTGTCCACCATCAGTTCAGTTTTGGGGCCTACCAAATCGGGTACCCTTTCGTCCTATCCTGATTGCAGACGTTTTATTCAAGGGCTGGAATTGATTAATCCTCCAACTATTCACCGTTTTCCAAATTGGGACTTGCACCTGGTGTTGAAAGCACTAATGCGTCCTCCTTTTGAGCCTCTGGCCACGACATCCATTCGGTTTGTAACCCTGAAGGTTGTGTTTTTGGTGGCCATTACATCGGCCAGAAGGGTTTCAGAAATTGGGGCACTTTCCTCACACCCTAATTTATGTCAGTTCTAGGATGACAGGGTCCTTCTCAGGCTGGACCCTTCATTCATGCCAAAGATCAACTCCATTTTTCATAGATCCCAAGACATAATGCTTCCTACCCTATGTCCACGGCCTTCCTCATCTAAGGAACGAGCTTGGCACTCTCTGGACCTCAAAAGAGCACTTAGCTTCTACCTTGATAGAACTAAGGAGTTTAGGACGTCGGAGGCCTTGTTTGTGCTTTTTGGTGGCCTTCCAAGGGGAGAAAGGCCTCCCTGGCCGCTTTGGCTAGATGGTTACAGGTGGCAATCCAGGAGGCGTTTAGAACAGCTGGCAGAGAACCTCCTAAGGGAATTAAGGCTCATTCCACTAGGGGTGCAGCCACGTCTGCCGCCTTTGAGGGCGTTCCTTCATTAGAATCCATATGTCGGGCAGCCACTTGGGCAACTCCCGATACCTTTATCAAGCACTACAAGGTGGACCGTACAGCTTCGGCTGAAGCTGCGTTTGGTCGCAGGGTGCTACAATCAGTTGTAACTCACTATCAGGGTCTGTGTCTTACCCACCCTGAGTGTGAGGCTCTGGTATATCCCAGACAGTACTGAATGTACCCGGGCCTCACTCCAGAGAAGGACGGAATTTCCTTACCGTAAATGTCCTTTTCTTGGAGATGAGGCCAGGGTACATTCAGGCCCACCTCAGTTAAGACACAGACCACTGCTTATTCAAAGTTATGTTTTCTGGTTCAGACCCGGTTTCGTGTGGGTCCCTGTTCTGGTTCCTGGGGTTCTTTCTGTTCCTTCTGTGATTATTTTCTGAGCATCTGCTGTTCTTACCTCGCTGTTCAGTGTCTTTCCTCTGCAGTTTTTTGTCCTATTCCTGTGGTGGCTATCTTTCCTTCTTCGGCTCTGTTATCCGGACTGGGGAAGCAATGCCCCGCACTGGGAGTAGAAAGCTTCGGTGGTCCTGCCCTGTCTCGGAGTGGGCGGGGCACATCCCATAAGAAGAAGTTCATCTGAACTTGTGTTCATTCATAAGACAGTAGTTATTAGGCTTGTTTGAGACCCATAACCCTGATGCATGTTCAGCATACAAATTCTACACATATACAAATTCTACACATACCACCTGCGCAACTGAGGAAACTGAATAGGCATGGGAGTGTGCGGATATTTGCCCAGAAGCTGGTGCAGCTTTGCTCCTTGCATGTGCCTGTACGACTGCCTATATGAATATGCCTATATGACTAGTGCTTAAATGTCACATGTCTGAAACAGTGGTGTCTACGCTGGCTTGGGCATGTCGTGAGAATGGCTGACGGTCGGATTCCAAAAGATCTATATGGAGAATTAGTGCAGGGAGAGCGCCCTGGAGGGAGGCCACAGCTGTGATACAAGGACATCTGCAAGAGGGATCTAAAGGCCGTGGGAATGGACATCAACAGCTGGGAAACCTTGACCCCTGATCGTTCAGTGTGGAGGCAAAAAACCCAGCATGTCCTTCTCCAACTGGAAGAGACACTTGTTCAGCAAGCTAAAGCAAAGAGACAGACCTGAAATCAGTAAAACCTGGGGCCTGGACAGAATTTATTTGTCCTCAGTGTGGAAGGGATTGCCACTCTCGAATTGGCCTTTTTAGCCATACTAGATGTTGTTTCAGGACCTCCAATCAGAGCACGACACCATAGTCTTTCGAGACTGAAGGATGCCAATGATGAAATGTCAGGGGGGACCACCTGCACCACCACCATCCATATAACATCTACCGATAGTTCCAACCCATACTTTGAGAACTCTTTATACAGTAACTGGTCCATCTAACATGCTGCAGTGGCTTTCTGGGGTTTTAGACAGGGTTTTTCCCATGCCTTTCTGTTGATTTCAGGGACCGAACCTACAGATAGTTCTTCAGGGCTTTGCAATTTGACTCACGCTTTGAAAAGCTATGCTCTGTACCACACTATTTGATTATTTTTGGTGACTTGCAATAGCAAGTTATTTAGAAACCAACTGTCTTGGGCTCAATGGATCAAGTGTTCAGCTTGGACATAAAAAATCCTTGTTCTGTGCATGAATGATGACATAGCTGATGTCCTCTCTCTTTGCCAAATGGATTGTTTTATGCTCTTGCTCTAGATACAGAAGTCAAGCCAAAGGTAGTGGTACCATGCATGCGGGATGTACATTTGGCAATTCAGGAATTGATGGCAAGTGAGAACTGTTTCACAGCCTTGAACCTGTTCTTGAGTCAGCCCAGAGATGCAACAGATTCAGGTTTGCATGAAGAACAACAGTACAAATATGCTAGTCCTGAAGTTTGTCATAGATTACTGGCAGCTTCAGCATGTTACAGTAAGACAGCAGGGAACTTGGACACTAACTGGGTTAGAGAAACACCTGTTTAGCATTTTAAGAGATGCTACTATTAATGCAGTATTCCAGCAAATTAGGGTTTTCTGTTGCTGTTTTGACCAGTAACACTTATCACCTTTAAAATGAGAGCCTTTAAAAGGTGGTCTTAATTGCATTTTTTATGAGCTTCTCAGGAAAGGGGATGCACAGTAATATGCTTAGTTCTGAGCCAGGCCATTGGTCTATATAGTGTAGGATTATCTATTTAAATTAAATAGCAGTTTTCAGATAAGGTACATTGGTAATTGAACATCAAGTAAATGAATATTGGATTTCCTGCATGAAAAACACAGCCTGCATGAAAAAACATGCATGAAAATCATATAGTCTAAGAAAATTACAGGGTAACTACAAAGACCTCTACAACAGTATTAAATAGCTTCAGTTAGTGGCTTCAATCCAAAACTCACATAGGGTGAAATCCAGAGTAACTATGAGGAGTCCTTGCTCTGAAGTAAGAACAAGTTACTCTAGATTGCAATATAAATTTCCCATAGGTTTTCAGTAGGTGGTGCAGTGACTACGAGTGCACGTAATGTCTCTTATGTGCTCCCATAGTTACTCTGGATTTGATGGCTGTCCCATAGAGGCACAGAGTTTGGTTATGCAGGATCCTGTCACCCAGAGAGCAGTCTTCTTCCCTAATCTTACGAGGAGGCAAAATTCAGGAGGCAAAAGGCATGTTTCCCATCATGCAAATCACTCTGATAACACCCATTATCAGTTTTGGACAGTTGTCCAAAAGAGTCTGGGGAGCTTTAAAATGTTGGCAGACTCTCAACTCACAACTTCTAGACCAACTTCTAAATCACTCTCTTCACTGATTTAAAGAATGAGAAACTTCAGACAATAGAAATCAGATATTCAGGTACAGGTCAATTTCTTAGATAAGGAGTCTACATACTGTATTTGACTTTTTCACAGGTTCTGAACTCGCAAGGTAGCCCTTCCAGGTGTTACCAGAGGACAGCAATGGTTTTGTCCATTGATGTCTGGCCTCCCCACAACTCAGAGTACCTGTGGGAGGCACCTAAGACAAACTTCAGAAAAAGAGTGCCTCTAAGAGGCCTGTTGCAAGTCCTCTGGAACACAAGGAGCCTGCTTGCATTTTGAAAGGTGTGCAGGAAGCCTCTAGGACAGTAGTACTCATGCATTTCAGCCCAGGACCCCTTTCTGAAAATGACAATCTGTCTCGGATCCCCCACCCCACCCCAAAGTGAAGTCAAGGCTGGAAGTGATATTAAAGGAGCCCAATGCCTGTTTCCAAGATGGTGGCTCCCAGCTTTTCACAACCCCCCTGGAATGAAGTCACGATCCCCCCAAGAGGGTCCCAACTCCCACTTTGAAGACCACTGCTCAAAGACACACTTCCAGTTTTTTTAAAAACTCCCACAAGCATTCTGAGACAAAGGTTGAAAGGCCAGAGTACACCTCTGGTCACAGCTGGGGGGGGGGTATAGGTTGATCTGCGGATTTCATTATCCATTGATTTTATTTTGCATCTGTGGAGTTTCTGGGAATGGAACCCCCATCCCACTGTGGCAGATGCCACAGCATGAGCCTATATACAGTGACAGAGTGCCTGGACCACCTTTCTGGCTATGCACAACTAAAGAGACATTTAAAGAACAGCTGTTCATGTTGAAGTTGTATTTTTTGGTGTGGGCATAATGTTCACTTCTTTGGAGTGGATATGTCTCTGTTGACATGGACAGAGATGCACTGACACCGGAGTCCTAATTACCCACCCAATTTATTTGATACAAGAACGCACAATGGAGGAGAGAAACTGATGGGAGGCAGAGGGGAACTAAAGACAGTTTATAAATAATAGTTTTTGCACAAAAGAGGTTCCTGTAACCAAAGAGACAGATTCCATTTGTTGTTCCAGCTTATGTTGCTTAGGCAAAAAAAAATCTTTTGGTGTGCCCATCTGGACTGTACTCAACAATACTCTGAATAATCCTCTTCCACATAATTTGCTGGAAACCAGCCAACCTGTAGGAAAACAAATAAAAAAATTGAGAACCCCAAAAGACAATGCAAATACCCCTAGTACAAAGACTTAAGTTTCACAAGTTGTTTAGCAAGTACTGCTACTACCCAAATCAATAGATTATGATGCATGCTAGGGATTACCCATTCACCAGAGGCTTCAGTTTCAGAGGCCAGAGATTTTCAGCCACAACATAATCTCAGTGAAGGCACTACAATTTCAGTGGCTGCTGTAATGGTAACTGTGGCATCATTTTGTAGAACAGAATGTAGGCTAGTGTTTTGTCTTTTTGGGGGGAGGAGACGACACCAATAATTATAAGTAAGCCATGATTCTATATGCCATGATGAAGGGATACCTTCACAAGAAAACCAAATCTATAAATATCTAAAATGTATAATAAGTTTTATGCTAATTCTCCTCAAGCATCAGGACATCGCAGGAAACCTCTTCAGTCTGCTTAAGACTTTCAGGGTCCAATACAATCCAGCTTTCCAATGCTGTGCTAAAGGGGCACTTGCTGCATCTAATGGTGGTGGTGGTGAGGCAGTCATGGAGCCACCCAAAGCAAGGGACAGTTTGTTCCCTTACGTTGAGGCTGTATCAGTTCTGGAAAGTTGGAAAGGATTGGGCTCTCAAACATTGTCAAAATCAATGAAGATTTGATCTGTTTTGGTGCCTCCTGCAGTGAGCCACTCCGGGCCACAAAGTAGAAAAAATAGTGATAGCACTGCTGTTCCAGGATCCACAACCATGGGAAAATCCATTGATTCCTCTTAACCTGTGGGCTGTGGGTGGTGCAAGCGGTTAAGACGCTGTGCCTGTTAACCAGCAGGCCAGGGTTCGAGACCTGGGTCGGTCCCATAAGACAGGGTGAGCTCCTGTCCTTAGCCCAGCTCTGCGACGCCAGCTGGATCCAATCGTATTGGCTCTGCCTTTCCATTGGACTAATTCAGTGGTGTGGAGAGTGGGGATTTGCTGCTTGGGTAACAGCCTATCCTCCATAACAATCTAACCCAGGCTTTCATGCTTTGCATGCAGCGTATGCACTGCTGAGCACGATACCATAGTCTTTCAAGACTGACTGAGGCCTGCCCTTAACCTGGCTCAGCCTTGGGTTTTTTCTTGAGCTGATAGCCAGCCTGGGTAGGTGGCCATTTGTAGCTCTCCCAATGGCATAGGAAGAGCTACAAAAGTAAGGCTTTTTGGAAAAAAAACAGTGAAATTGATAGAAGGACTGAAGGCAGACAAAAGGAGGTACTCTGTCACATAGTAATTTACATAATCTGTGCAATTTGTTGCCTTGGTGTGGTGATGGTTTAATGTTAAAATACCCCTACTTTGCTTCTCCTGGGCCCAAGATTCCTACATTTCTAGGGGAAGCTCTTCATATGCAAGTCAGTATTATTTTCTTTAGTAATGTACCACATAATCCATCCAAGATATTCAAACTTGTACACTTGCAAAGGTGCTTACCCGGCCATAGATCTCTCCCTTCCACCATCCTAGTTGCCCCTTCTTGTTTAGAATCTTTATGATGTCTCCCTCTGTTAGGGACAACTCAGTCCGGTCTCGGGCACAGAAATTGTAGCGAGCCTTGGCCGAACCAAAATACTTCAAACCTTTCCCTGTCAAGTAAATGGTATGGATATATTAGTCACTATGTGCATGACATGTCCATGTCATATCCCTCAAACCTCATGGAATCTCACTCCCCATAGTCCAAAGGCCAAACATCAAATATGATGCATACAGTGACTGTGGTCAACAAATGAATGAATGAATATTCATAGCAAGGTCTGTATCAATTCCAGTTGCAGCACATGCTTTGGTGCCCACCACCCAATAGCAACCATGACATGCACCATATTATGCTTAATGGCTGGTATGCCACACAAGTCATGGAATCAAGTCAACAGAAGTCAGCAGAATGTACTACTGAGTAGGCAAGCACAGATTGTACTATTAGTCCCCAATCTGTTCTCTCTGCTATAGCCATGTGAACCTGTCAGAAAAAGGGACTTTTCATTTGGTGCTTGGCTAATTGTCATTACGCTTCAAGAAGGGCATTGCAGAGCTGGTGCAAAAGAGGGCAACCAAAATGACCAAGGAGCTGGAACACCTTCCTAATGAAGAAAAATTCAATGTTTGCATTTTTTAACATGGAATAAATGTGATTAAGGGGAGACATAACTAAGGCTGCAATCCTATCCCCAGTTAGGCCAGAATAGCCCCAGAATAAGTCCCATGCTGGTACTGGTGTCACTAAAGTGCCGTAAGACACTTGTGCACCACTCCTGGGGGAGCATTAGGCCAGTGCACAGACATGCGCTTGCATCCCTACATCAACATGGGAAGACCAATCAGTTGTGCCAGCTTAGGTTAGGATTGCACCCTGAGACTTATAAAATTATGCATGGTACAAATAGAGAGATTTTTCTTTCTCTCTCACAATATGAGTGCATAGTCTGTGAAATATGTTGTCATAAGAGATGATAATGGCCACTAGTTTGGATGACTTTCACTGGAGCTAGGTCAGTGAAGATAGTCAGATACATGGATGGCTGATCTGTTAATGGTACTAGTCATCACGGCTACGTGCTACCTTCATATTCAGTGGCAGTCTGTTGAACATTTGAAGAAAAGGAATGGTGACTATTAAGCTAGAGTAAGTCTAAATACATCCATTGCCATGGCTGGGGTTCCCTTACCTTGAGAATACCTCCAGACTGCAAAATTCCCTTACACAATGCAGCTCAAGCCATATGGGCCCTACAGCATTGGTATGGGGGAATTTCAATAGAACATGGTTGCCCAATAATATGTCTCCTCTGTCCAATAAGATGAAATTGTTTGCATATTTCACTGCAAATCATTCCAGGTGGCCAAATTTCCTTAAAAACATCCATTGATTATCACATGATAGCTGACACTGGTTGAATCTATGCTATGCTCTTAAATAACCACAGAGCAGCCAAGTCTCATTTTACTTCCTAGGAGCCAATGCTTGTTTTTGTAACCCCCCTCATCTCTTCTGAGTCTTGAAATTGTAGAGATGAGACCCAGATCACACACCAGGTAGCTTTGACATGTTTTTAGTCTCTGGCTCTTTGAACGAGAGCTGCAGCACCGTATCAAGGGTCTTGAAGCAATCCTTCAGGGAGTTCTGCTGGTAAAATTCAACCAATTCCTAGAGAGAGAAAAAGGAGAACTTTTTCACAGATATGTATGACATAATAAAGAATGTACAGTACATCCTATATGAAGGCTGCTCTTCTACATCTGACATATGTGTGGCTGAGCAAATGCATTTAACTCACTCATCTGAGAAATACTTGGAATCTAAGACAGCCCCTAAAATCACACTGGATCACTACAAAACAGGAACCAAGATAAATTCCTCTCATTATTGTTTGACTCTAAATTCCAATTCCCATTTCCAGATCCAGGGACTTTCAGAGTTCATTCATTCATAAGCAGGGAAAGAAATGACATGAGTGATTCATGAATCCATAAAAAGGCTGTAACATGCAAAATGGGACTTCTGCGTCATCCTTGGTGGAGCCCACGAGCATCAGATGTCCTATAGTGTTTCTCAGAGAGATTTCACAAGTGATCTACAATTTCCATTTGCCTATTACTTGTGCCACAGACTGGGATGAAAAGGCAAAGGCAATTTCTTGGATTCTGTATAATGTAGTGATTTTCAACCTTTTCATCAAATGGCACCTTAACAGGGCTTTAAAACTGTCAAGGCACACCATCAGTTTTTTTACCATTGCAAAGGCACACCATGCTGCTTAAAGCAGGCCTCCGTCAGTCTTGAAAGACTATGGTATCGTGCTTGGCGCTGCATACACTGCATGCGAAGCACGAAAGCCTGGGTTGGATTGTTATGGAGGATAGGCTGTTACCCATGCAGCAAATCTCCCCTCTCCACGCCACTGAATTAGTCCAATGGAAAGGCAGAGCCGATACGATTGGATCCAGCTGGTGTCGCAGAGCTGGGCTAAGGACAGGAGCTCACCCTATCTTGTGGGACCCAGGAATTGAACCCTGGCCTGCTGGTTGACAGGCACAGTGACTTTACCACTTGTGCCACCCAGGGATCTGAAAATTACTCTAACCAGGGGGTACACACCAATATGGAGTACTGGCAACTCTGCATGAGTACTGGCACTCTGTGGGTAGAGAAACACACACACACAAAGGTGAGTACTTGTGAGTACCAGCAGGTGAGTAACTATTTGCCAGAAAAATAGCACTGGCCCTAACTAATAAATTAACCTCCCCAAAGTCCCTGTGGACTATCCACAGCCAGTGTGTCATGAACAATCTTCCAATGATATGTTTTAGGATGTTGCTTGTTTTTTGTTTTACTGATAAGTAGCTGTAAGAGGCTGCCAGTTAAATCAAAGAAATCTTTTGCTTTTCTTTTCCTGCCATTGGTCCCCAAGATGCTTACTTCTCTTCAGGGGGACAAGAATCCCCACATTTTTCTATGTAGGTGGGAAAGAAGATGTGCTCTTGAGCACATCTTGAGCAAATGACAGGAAAGATAAGCCATATCACCTACTCCACCACTGCTGTCTTCACATCCAACAGCACTGGAGGCTACTTTTCAGTAAGGAATCAACTGTGAAGACTGTTCATAAGTCTAATTTTGCTCTCAGCCATTATCTACAATGCAACTGAACTTGTCAAAGATCTCACATCCCCTCCTCCCTCACAAAAAAGGAAATGAAACAAACCTATTGTAGCTTCCACTTTTTCACCTCCCTCTAACTTTCTCTCATTTTCCTCTTCATGTTTCCTTTCCCCAACCTATTTTCCCCCAGAATAGCAAATCCGTGCTTACTATGAGACCTTTGAATGCCTTCTTCTCCGTAATGCGATATAAACCCTCTGTTGTTTGGATTTTGATGTGCTTGATTTCGTTGTTGTACCTGAGTGGAGAACACATAAAAATCCACAATATGTTTGGACTGATGGTTCTCTGCCCCTCGTATCACAGCAGTTACAGCAGTGATTGTTGGCACTGACAGAACCAACATCCGCAATGGAAAACAATGAGAGCAGGACTAGCTTGCAAAGACAGGTAAAGCACCCACTTTAAGTGGGCCACTTCATTCAAAATGAAAACTTGGGGAGGCAATGTAAACATTTTCTTTGTTGACTGACATCAAAATTATACATGTGGAGCTTTCTGGCTCAAAAGAGCTGCCATTTCGGGGAGGATGCTCCATTACAGCAGATCTTCATCTGTGAAATGCCTTTTTCACTTAAACATCCATTTATAGCAGCATTGGCAGAGTTCAGCATCGCACAGACAAACATTCGCATCTTAAGCAAGTGCTACTAGTGACTTCTGGTAAAATACTTAAACTTAGCATTACAGTGTAAAGAACTGAATCTAACATAAACAGGTGCGTAGATATAAGTGGTGCAACTAATTTCTCAACGAAAATAGCTGGGCCAAGAGGGCTGTGATGAGAGTTCTGCAACATTGGTATAATCTTGTATCTTTTGGCAGTCACCAGTTCGAGGAACTTGGGATACCTGACAGGGATATGGCACAGCAATCTTATTCTAATGAAGGCTAAGGCTGCTATCCTAAACACACTTTCCTGGGAGTAAGACACATTGAACACAATGGGGCTTACTTTTGCGTAGACATGGTTAGGATTGTGCCCTAAGTCTCCTTTGCTTGAACTCACTCCTGCTGCAAGTGGGCTTGGCAACATTGAGAGGTAGTCTGCTTACCATGATGGCAGGGGAGTTTAGTCTCCCACTAGAGATGAGAGGCTAGAACACTACTCATAATATGAGGTTTGGATCAAGCCTGATGGGCTGAATTATAACATACAAATTTACTTTATACAGAGCAGCAGACTAGTGGTACTGCTTGCCCAGTAGTGCCTATTATGACTAGCAGAGACCCAAACAAATTCAGCAAAGATCTGAATCCTTTTTATTGGAGACTAGCAAAAGGCGTACCCGCGTTGCGGGAGTAAAATTCCCCCGTATGCCATCCCCCAATATGCATCAATCCCCCATGGATAACTTTCCCCCAGGCGTAACAACCCCCCCCATGCGCAACTTCCCCCACACACATCAACCCCCCATGCACAACTTCACCCATGCGCCACTTCCTCCCATGCACCACTTTCCCCATGCACAACTTCCTCCCATGCGCAATTTTCCCCATGCGCAACTTTCCCCTGTGCGCAACTTCGCCCGTGCACAACTTCGCCCGTGCGCAACTTTCGCCCGTGCGCAACTTTCCTCCATGCGCAACTTCCTCCCATGTGCAACTTTCCTCCATGTGCAACTTCCTCCCATGTGCAATTTTCCTACATGCGCAACTTTCCTACATGCGCAACTTCCCCTCATGCGCAATTTCCCCTCATGCGCAATTTCCCCTCATGCACAGCATCCTTGCCAGCGCAACCTCTTCCTCCGAACAATATCCCCCAGTGCACCAGGGTCTGAGCACCAAATTGGCTGGATGTTTGTCAGTCTCCCATGTTAAGTATAGGATAGAAACACGTTGCCCCCTTTTCAGCCCCTGAAGGGTTAAATTTCTCCAGATGGTTCTTGGTGGGTGTTCAGGTGACAGAAGGAACTCCCAGAATTCCATGCTTCAGGCCCAGCAGTTGGGGCAGAATGTTGCTGAGTCAACAATTCTCAATGCAAAGTATAGGGAGGAAAACATGTTGCGCCCCTTTTCACCCCCTTCCGGTTGGAATTTCGGAAAACTGGTTTTTAGTGCACCCCTCCATCACGGAAGGAACACCCACCCCAAATTTCATGCTTCTAGGCCCAGCGTTCTTGGCAGGGCGGTGATGAGTCTGTGAGTCAGTCAGTGAGTCAGTCAGTGAGTGACTTTTCTCTTTTATATATATAGATATGTGAGAATATCGAACCCTTCTACATGCAGAAGATCTTCTGCATGGAAATCATGTGCTCAGTCTCTGGCATCTAGAGCTGGATATACTATACTGAGTAGTATAATGCATTCATTTCCAAAGAAAGCCAAGTAAGATGGTGAGCATACTGCATGGGATAGTAGTTTTTTGGTTGCAGTTATGCAAACTTCAAGGATTTCTGTTTGTTTCATTCATTCATTCATTGTCAGTCAGTCAGTCAGTCAGTCAATCAGTCTGTCTGTCTGTCGCTTTTCACACAATTGCACACACAATTCACACTAACACACAATTTCTCCCTGAACTCCTCCTCCACACTGGCTTACTCATACGAAAGCAACTGTAAAAAGAATTAGGATTACTTAATGCTGATGGCAAATTCAGCAGCATCCTTGATTCTCTGCCGCACCAGGAAAGTCCCATCTGAACGACTGGTAAGGATCTGTTCTGCTTCCCCTCGCTCCATCGGTCCTGCATACCTGTAGACAAGGAACATGTGCAGTATGTTGTTCAGCCACAGGATGTCTCTGTACTCCACATGATTTATCACAACCATAAGACAGACAAAAGCAGGGCACCAAGTTTGGACAGAACTTATTTGCCTATTTTTATTCTTGTTGTTTCCTCATGTTGTCTTTGAATAAATGCCCATCCTACAGTAACAATGAAGCAAGGAGCAAGGGAGAGCTGCAGTGTGTAGCATCCTCTCTTCCACTATACTCTCACAATTTGGGGCTTCCATGTTAAACTTCTGGATTGGAAAGGTATGTTTTAAAAGCAGGCATCATGAGACTCTTTAGAGACTCTTTAGCAGGCATCATGAGACTCTTTTTTCCCACTGATGCTGGGAAAAAATTGAAGGCAAAAGGAAAAGGAGATAGCAGAGAATGAGGCGGTTGGATAATGTCACAGAATGACCATGAGTTTGGACAAACTTCAGAAATTAGCGGAAATCAGGGAGCCTGGCATGCTGTGGTCCATGGGAATCACAACAACAATACGAATCTCAGAGCAAATGCCACACAAACTGCATTTTGCCTGCAAGCTGGCAGTGAAAGCAAACAAGTGGGTGATGCCACCTGGCAATCCATACTAATGCAGGCTGCAGGTTCTGGATGAACTTTATATGTGTCCCAACCCAGCAGAATAATTTGAGAAAAATATTCACAGCCATGGGCTTCACAGCAGACAGCATGGAATAAAAAGCTTTGTGTTACTGGTTTTAATATTGTAGTGTTACTTACCAAAGATAGACTGATAGATCAGGAGGAGGAGTCTGGAGGGGAAGAGAATATATTTTCTGCTGATTTAAGAAGATTTTTTAAAAAGTAGAACAAATTGTTTGATTTTTTTGGAAGAAAAATATTGACTAATCGGGATTTCACCCAACTAATAATGGCACAGAACAAAGCTGCTTAACTCCTGTTGACTTCAGGAACATAAATATCTCATATTTCTATGGCATCAGAAACTTTGTCTGTGTTTCCCTCCTGTGCAGAGCTCCTAGAATCTTTCTTGGTGACCAAAGTAAGAAAATTGTATCTGTATTTTACCCTGAAACAATGATGAATTAGTAATTGAACAGTTTTGTTGTCTAGCAGCTTAGTTGGTCGCTTGTCTAATTTTCAGATACCTCAGTAGGGCACACCAAGCTGGTTTCAGCAATATCTGTTTTGATCAGTCAAATTACATGAAGAAATGAACCTTCCCTGACTATAAATACTAGACATGTTCTACTTACATAAACATAAGGCTTTACTTTCTTGCAAGGAAACCAACCAATCTCGTTGCTAGATGTGTTTCTACCCTGTAATTCAAGGGAGAAAACAAAGACTACATCAGATAAAGGACAAGTCTGTTTCTGATGTAATTTTATATCTTTTTATGTCTTGATGTAGGGCTGTGGTGGCTCAGTGATTAGAAACTGTGCTTATTAACCTGGAGGTCTGAGATCTGGGTTCCACATCACAGAATGCGCTCCCATTACTCACCCAGCTCCTGCCAACCTAGCAGTTCGAAATGCAAGTAGGTAAATAGTGGGAATACATTCAGTGGGAAGGTAACAGTATTCTGTGCATCTTAATCATGCCGGCCACACTACCATGGAGACATCTTCAGATAACACTGGTTCTTTGGCCTTGTAAGGGGAGAACTGCCCTTGAGTGAGTGAGTGAGTGAGTGGTTGAGTCAGTCAGTGAAGACTTTACCTTTATGTTTTGAGGTATGGTAGCTATGATGCAAGCCCAAAATTCATGGCTCATGACAGGAAGAAATTCAACAGAGGTCTTACCACAGAACCCCACCACAACATACCTGTTTCCCAGTACCCATATTGGTGTGGGAAGGGTGGGTGGCATGCTTAACTCTTTTCACTGTGGTGCAGAAGTTCTTTATGGCACTTTTGAGACACTTTTGGGCCAGCACAAAGGACTTGTATCAGCCCAAGGCACCTCCGGGTTGTGCCCTGATTTACTTAGGTTTGCTTAGGTTGCTAAACTACCCTTTTTAAATTTCAGAAACTGGGCTTTTACTTTGTGTGGAATGCTAGGCATCTTAGCTGAACAGCACTGTGTGAAGTACCCTATACCTACCAAAATCTACAGGTTCATCTTTAAGGTGAGCAAGACGAAGCAGAAGAGATTGTCAGCTCCCCCCTCTCCCATTCTGGGAAAGGCAGCTCCTTCTCAGATTCCAAGGAATCCATAAGAAGGATACATGCACACACACACCATTTATCAGTTTCCTTATTGTACCTTTATGGTCTGACACCACTACAAGACTAAAGAACTATGACTGGACACCTACCTGCCACCATAGCTGCTCTGCCTCAGCTTTGTTAAGCTCTACAATATCTCCCACATTGAGTCTCAGTGGAGGACCAAATGCCACAGGTGGTGGAGGTAAGCCATAATAGCTCTTGAAGGCCTCCAATTTGGGCAGCCCTGAAAAAAAACAAAGAGATGCTGATATGAATTCATTTTTATCCTTGCCCTGTGTACAGAATTAACAATTCAATTCTATCTAGCCCCCCCCCCCTCTTGCAAGCATATCAGAGGAACATGTTCTGTGTCATAGGACTGAATGGGGAAGAGCTGCTGAAGACCCTGTGGCTATCATGGTAACTGAGCAACAGTGCTCTCCCTAAGAAGTAGGATGTTTAACCTTGGATGCACATAATCAGATCTGATTTTTCATGACCTACCAAAAAATGGGTTGTGACCCAGTGGTGGGACACAGATCCACTGCATAGTGCCTAGGAGGGACTATGTAGAAAGGCTGACGTTTTGAGTTCTCTAAGTGTCCTGTTGCTGGTTTTGGAAAGCTACTACTAGCCTTGCTCCTTCAGTAATGGAAGCTGCTCTGTTGGAGGGCTATCACTATAGCTGAAGAAAGGAAGTGATGAGAATTTTCCTTCCTGAGAATCTTCCAGAGAAACTTGCCTCAGCCTTGAACTATATTATCTTCAATTTAATTTCATTATTTGAACTGCAACACCAATTGAAAGTTCTCCTTAAATTATTAAAGCATGAAAGAGATCACCACTGTAGTGAGGTCAGGAGGCAAATGCACACAAAACCCAAAACTCTCCTGAAATTAGTGGCAAGGAGAAAAGATAATCCATAAGAAACAGGCTGAATCTTACTGAAATAAATCTTAATGTGCATATTTGTTGCTATATTTGATACATGCAACATCCAGGATCTTTACCTGACTTCGAGCCAATCCTAACCATGTCTACTCAGACATGTGTGTTCAAAGGGTCTTACTTCCAGGAAAGTGTGTTTAGGATTGCAGCCTTTCTGTTCCAATCTTACTCATTTCACACATGATGTTTCGAGTCCTCTTGGTCTTGTCTATGATTAATGCCATTTGTCATTATCTTGACAACCCAGAAACATGATAATGGGCTACCAGCTACAACTCACCCACATCTGATTTTTTTCTCTCTTGTGTATGCCGATTGGTTTTATACTGTGGAGAGAACAAAAGGAAAATCATTCAGATAACAGGTGTGGGACAAGAGGCAATATGATGTAGAAAATTAGACAAAAGTAAAATTGCAGGTTTCAGGAAAGATACATTGTGTGTTTCATTAATTATATAATTATGTAATTTGAGTGAAAAATAGTTGCTGACTATGGCCTGTCATGGCCCACCACCTTTCAAAGATGAGTTGATGTGAGATCCTAGAATGGTCACAAGCATTGACAATTCTGAAGGGAAGTTCAGTTCATAGCACACTGATAAATTTCCATCACAGAAGCGGAAACTGCAGACCAAATGTGTCACTCATATTTGTGAGCCACATCAGTGATTGTCAACCCACATAAGATTTGCGCATTCACTCCAATTCAGAGATTTATCAGGGGGGAAAGCCACACTTGTCCCTCCTCCATCACTGTCAATTTCAGCTCTTGTCCTTTGTCTGCATGTAACCCAGTAATACTGGCCTGCCAAAAGGAAACCAAGTTTCTCCCTGAGGAACTGACCTTCTAACAAAACAAGGACACGCTCCAGCAAAAAGGGCCCTTTTTGGGAAAAAGTATAGGATGCCATTTCATCTTCTTTATGGACTCAAAAGCCACAGATATCTGACAACCATATAAGTTGACATGCATAGCATTGTGCTACAAACTACCGGTACCTTTGTTGCCACAGTTCTTTGCTACCACCAGATAGCTGTTCATTGTTCAATTCAAATCCAACAATAACATTTGTAAAATTTTTAACGTTTGCTGCATTTGTTAAAAAAGAAAATTCAGGTGCTTTTTTACCTTTTTCATAGTAGAACCAGATTCTATAGTAGAGAAAAGAAAACATTTCAATAAGCATAAGTGAAAACTGTGTATGTTGATATAATGAAGGACATAATTGCAATTCATCACCTGATGCAAGAACAGAGATCTGATACAGACAGTGAATTGTTTATATGTAGACTTTTGTATACTGTATATAAAATGAAACCCTGCATATTTTCATAGGTTTTTAAGTTGCTTATTAAAAAAACTTACGCAGCCATATGTCAAACTGTTTTGTAACATGGAGAAGGCAGTCATATATAATTAAGGCCTAATGTGTAATATGTATAACAGAATACATTATATACATTAAGTCCTAATATGTACTAGAAAATTAGTAACCTGTGAACTCTTTACGTGAAATGCTTATCATGTATAGGCAGGGAAGGAAGGGAGAATGGCAGATCCTGTGTATCACAATGACTGGAGGACTTCAATAAATTTTTCAACATTATTAGTGTGTAAATGCTTGACTGCCTGTTCATTCATTCATTCATTCATTCATTCATTCATTCATTCATTCATTCATTCATTGCCTGCTTTTAAAGCCATGATGATTAACCTTTATCTCAGCTCTGTCCTCCAAATCTCATTTTGTAGATGAAAGAAGTGGCACTGAAAGATTTCAGTTTGTCCGTGGTCATGAGAAGTCCATAACTGAGCTGGGATTTGCATCTTAAATGCTCTTCACAGTGGTTCACATTAACTAGCATTCCATCACTTCCATGAATGCTGGATCATTTATTCCTAGACTGTGGATTGCTTTAAAAAATCTGGCTAAATGTAGCTAAATGAAGTTAATGCTCTGATATCTTTCCCATCAGCACTTATGAGGCTAAAATGCCTACCTGAGCCACAGGGTGACAACCGTCCCAGACATTCTTTGTGAGCAGGTGACCGACATTTGCTACAGCGATAGCCTTGGTAGAAGGTGCCCCTGCAGGCAGATGGAAGATAAAGAGCACAATCCTAACCATGTCTACTCAAAAGTAAGCCCCATTGTGTTCAATTGGTCCTACTTCCAGGAAAGTGTCTTTAGGACTGCAGCCAAAAAGAAGGAAGGGATAATGTACTGAAGTATTCAGGAAAAATGGATGTACAGTGATGTTTGGTTGATGCAGAAAAGAATAACACTGGACAACATCTGAATTTTCATCTTCCAAATAAAGAAGGAAATACTGATGTAGAGCTTCCCAGTATTAGCTGGGAAAACGCCACCAGAATTTAACTCCACCCCTACAAGTAGGATCACGATAAACTGGTAGTTAAATAAACATGGTGATTATCCCCTCCCATAGTTTAGCAGAATGTAACATACATACCTCAGCAGCATCTGGCAGGCTTTGCAAGATGTGGTCTCCTCAAAGGAGAACATATGGAACTCATGTCCATTTGCTGTGGCATGTTCAGGATAGACATTGGAGCTACATGTGGGAGTGAGAGCAATTAGTTACCAAATGACAGAAACAGTGGCTGGATAACAGGGCATTTCCACCTATCCAGAAATTTGGCAGGTACAACCTATTATTTCCTTGACATCCAAAGTGGTAAAGGTGAAAAAGAAGAAAAGCTATTATTATAATCTCCACAATGAGTTAGCTGCCCCTTTTAAGATTGTGTTTTTATCTTTGGCAGCTCTGGGAGTGTGTATTTGTACACGCATATGCATTTTTAAACTGTACATACTGTGCTCTGAGAATATAGACTGAAAAGCAGACTAGGAAATGTTATAAATTAATACTAAATTCACATTTTTTGTTTCTCAGCATCTTTAAATAGAGGAACAACCCTTTCCACTCCTGTCACTCCATCCAAATTTTGTTTTCTATATTCTATTTTCATAAAAGTTTATTCATAGTAAAGATTCACATAAAAATGTTCAGATTTTCATTAATTCAGCAGGTAAACAGATACCCTGAAACATTTGCTTGCTTGTGAGCATTAAGCTTCCTCCTTACATTTTAAAATAAGGACCAAGAAGACAGGCAACTGAGGCAAAAAAGAGCTCATTAATAAGTCCTACTACACATGTTTGCTAGTTTAGTTTAATCTTGTAGTTGTTCAACTAGGCAAGGGCTTTTTTCTATTCTTATGCATCTGTTAGTTTTGCTCTCTTGATGTCACAGCCTTTTAAAAAAAATATTAAATATGCAAATTCATTCATTTCACTGAGAATATTTTGATCAAAATTTGAATGCTGAGCCATAGCAGCATTCTACTGCTAAGGAACTATTGCTGTGACAAGAATGGGTCTCTACTAGTTATTGATCTGTTCCTGACAAAGAGGAAGATTGGGTTTACAGGGGACAGCATTTAAAGAATCAGGAACAGAAGAGACCTACAGGGCCATTTCAAATTGTTCCATCCATTTCTTCTTCAGTTCCCTAGTCCTGAAGTACAACTCGTAGCCCGTGGAACCGTAAACCTCAATTAGAACAAACATATATGTCCACTGGAAAGAAAAAAGAGAGAATGGGTTAAAACAAAATATTAGTTGGATGATTCTCATTTGGCTGCCACTTACCCTCACAGTCTCCTTTCTGAGGAGAATGATACAAAATTAATTAGGAGACAGTTGGGTGAGGGCCATGGAGGTGGCCTGTTTAATTAAACCAGGACCTAGTTCTGAACCAGACCAAGGGGAACACATCAATGACTGCTGTTCCATTCTCAGCTTTTTCCCTTAAAAAGAGACATAGGGCACAATCCAGAGTAAGGGCAGTGAGGAGTGCCCTAGCTGGGCTACCCCAACTATTCTGTATCCAGAGCAGAGAGTTATGCTGGATCCAGAGAGTCAGGAAGACTGGGCTGCAAGAGGAGCTGCAAGAGGGCATTTCTGCCCTGGAAACAGGCTCTGGATACAGAGTAACTGCTTTGCCCTAGGCAATGCTGAACATGTCCTCAACATGCCTCCTGAACTGCCAAGGCTGCCCCAGCTAGGGTGGCCCAGGTCCACTTGTCATGGGGCGGGCAGCCTATGTTGCCTTAGGTTGCCCCAAGTGTTTTCCATAGTAACTAGGGTGGAGCATCTTGCAGTTGCTCCAGCCTGGTGATAGGGTAACCCAAGTGCACTTCTGGATTGTGCCCATAGGGTGCAATCCTGACTTTAGGCTAGAGAGAATGGTCCAGCTAAGTTTGCCTAAGTAGGCCATATCCTGAGCTGACAGTAAGGCCTAATCCACAGGGTTAGGAGGCCTCTGGCTGGTCTAACTGCTGCTGAAGAAGCAGCAGCAGAAGGGCAGCATGCTCACTGGGCTGGTGTAGTTGTGCCATATCCTAAAATGGGATGCTGTAGTTGTGCCATGGGCTGTGGGTGGTGCAAGCGGTTAAGATGCTGTGCTTGTTAACCAGCAGGTCAGGGTTCGAAACCCGGGTCGGCCCCACAAGACAGGGTGAGCTCCTGTCCTTAACCCAGCTCTGCGATGCCAGCTGGATCCAATGGTGTTGGCTCTGCCTTTCCATTGGACTAATTCAGTGGTGTGGAGAGGGGGGATTTGCTGCTTGGGTAACAGCCTCTCCTCCATAACAATCCAACCCAGGCGTTTGTGCTTCGCATGCAGCGTATGCAGTGCCAAGTTCGATACCATAGTCTTTCAAGACTGACGGAGGCCTGCTTTAGTTGTGCCATATCCTAAGGCTGAGAGGCAAGAGTAATGCTAGGATTTAGAAGAAGAACTTTTGATTTTGTTCCATTTTCACTCTGGCTTATCATGGACCCTATGATAACCATATGGGTCTACTCAGGTTTATTCCTGCTCCTTAGATGGTCTAAATCTAAGGACCTGTGAGGGCGCTTATCTGCTTTGGAAACAGGCTCTGGATATGGCTTAACTGCACTGTTCTGGGCAATGCTGAACATGGCCTCAACACAGCCCCATTGAACTCCCTAGGAGCAGATATATGCTAGCCCAAGGTTTCTCTGGTGAAGGTAGACTGGCCTATCTTGGAATTAGGCCAGCCCAGTGCTACATAGGCCAGCCTAGGTACATTTCAGGTTTGCAGCCATATTCAAATATTACCTTCTTCTTGTCCTTCTCCAAAGAAGCGTCATCTCTGACCTGGTAGCTGGGTAGATCAACAAATGTCTTCAATTCATATGAATCTCCTTTACGTTTACAGATTAGTAGAGCTTTATCCAAGAGGAAAGCATACCTGCAAAAGAGTTTTTACTTCAGAAATTCCAGTAACATTTCAGAAACTTTCATTGAGCTATATGAAGCATGCATTTTGTAATGATTATATCTGTAGAGTTTGCTGGCAGAGTTTGATATATATATATCCCACTTTTAGCCAGAGAAAGGTCTGAGTTGGATTTCATGGCTGGAATGAAGTTACAAATAGACATATTTTATTCACAGAGCGCTGTATTTTTTCACAGCTAAACTAGACACATCCACAACTCTGTGTCATCTTTCCCCTTAAACCCAAAAGAATCAAGATAAATGGGGAGGAGGAGGAGGTGTTGCATAATTTTTCCCCTCTGGCTTTTTTCCATTTAAAATTGTATTTCCACCCAGGTGCTTTCCATCTGGAGAAAAACTCCCAGTCATGCCTAGCTCAGGTTCCAATACCATCTCAATCCAAAATGTTACCTTCTTTTGTATCCACTCAGCTTTTCCTAACTAGGAGCTGGAAATCTCTTCCTGTCCACAGGTCTGGTTTTGGCCTAGTTCTCAGTTTTGTAAAACTGTTAAAAAAATTTGCTGGGCTTCAGAACAAAGTGAAATGATTCTGTGAAATGATTCTTTTATTGATGACACCTTTCTAAATCCTGTGTTGCCTAAGACCTAATCAGAAACATTTTTAATACCACTGACAACTTGCAAACCTGGTCATGTGCATCAGGATGGTTTTTTCTTTATTAATTTCTATTACTGTATGGGATTTATATAATGTCACCTGTCTATCTTGGAGCGCTTTTCTCCAGTGACAATCTTGAGCTCTCCATCTATCTTTGGCCTCCCAAAATGAGCCAGCGACTGAGTCTACAGAAAAAGAAAATTATTATTCCTTGCAAGAGATCAACTGACTGCATGTCAAACATCTTCTATCAGCTGGAACTCAGAATAGAAGGAAATGGCCAATTATTTCCTTCTCTTAATTAAAAAACCAAAATCATTTAGAGAGTCTCTGATTCAAGAGCCTCCTAACACAACCATTTAGGATTACCATTTCATTCATGAAAGAGACTGGATCTAACAATTGGCATTATCCATGATGATAGCGACATGGTATCTCAAGAGTCCAAAGCTCCAGTAAACTGAAGCTTCAGGTTTACTTCTGAACTGTGGATAACACAATTGCTGGGGGAATACAATGGGATAACAATATTTCCCTATTCATCTAACTGTGAGCTTCCCAAAAGCATTCAAATGGCCACTCTGGAGAGGAAATTGAGGCCTCAGGAAGGCTTGTGGGTTCCTAACGCCTCTCAGGAATATTCTGTGGGGAGGGGTGGCAAAATAGATAACTAACAATGGAATAATATTATATACTTAAATTAAGATTAAGGGTGCTTAATTGATATACTAAAATTAAGACTAGTTCCTAAGAAATTTAGGCCAGCCTAACTCACCTGGCTTATCTTTCCTTGATGGTGAGGGGAGGTCAGTGTATACCTGTGCATTGGCTTAACCCCCCCCCCCCCCAAGGAATGGGGCAGAAGTGTTTTATTGCACTTTTGTGACACCCCCAAATCAGCACAGGACCTATGCCAGGTCTTAGGCCTAAGTGAAGCTTAGGATTGCAGCCTAAATGAGAAAAAAGCTGCTTAATCAGCTCTCCACCCCTGAATTATTTTCTTAGGCCTAAGTGGAGCTTAGGATTGCAGCCTAAATGAGAAAAAGGCTGTTTAATCAGCTCTCCACCCCTGAATTATTTTCCTGATTAAAAAAAGCAATTCCACTGCACCTGCCTAAAGCTGCTATTAGCCTCAATGAGGTCAAAACAAACACACAAACCAGGCACAATTTGGACAAATAAAAAGAACACAAATCTACAAAATGATCAACCCTTGAATTGTATTATGAATGTTCCATCAACACTCACCAAGTTTTCTATGGAGAGCTGGAAATTAGTGATTTGTTTCAGTGTTTCATTGTCCCTTTTGACTTCATTTACACACTGAGCCAGATCCTAGCACAGGAAAGAATTAATATGATTCACCCTCAGTCAAAAGAGATCCATTCATTAATCCATCATGGACTAGTTGCCAAGATAAAAAGAGGTGGTTAAGAAAAGCTCTCTCTCTTTTTCTTGCTCTCTCTCTCTCTCTCTCTCTCTCTCTCTCACACACACACACACACACACACACACACACACACACACACACACACAAAGGGAGAGAGAGAGAGAAAGAGAGCGCAAGAGCGTAATACCTTTTGTTTAAAACATCTCCAAATTTTCCTTGAAAGAATTCAAAGAACATTTGCCAGCTGGTCATAGAAATGAGACCATGGAAGAGACCATAGCTGGGCCTGCAGAGCAAATGCTATGTTGTTGAGGATTTTGGGTTCAATCCAGGTCATCTCCAGTTAAAACAGATCTCAAGTTGTAGGGCTGTGTAAGATTCTCTATTGATCATCCTCCTATAAAAATTATGGCCATGGGAGTCCCAACTTCTTGCTTGACCAAACCTTGGTCTTAAGCCAATACTACATAACTGACAGGTAGAATCATAGAATCATAGAGTTGGAAGGGACCTAGTAGGTCATCTAGTCCAACCCCCTGCCTGCAGCAGGAATTCCCCCTAGAGCATCTCCAACAGGTGCTCATCGAGCCTCTGCTTGAAGATCCCCAGTGAGGGAGAGTCCACCACCTCCCTTGGCAATCTGTTCCACTGCCGAACCGCCCTCACAGTCAGGAATTTTTTCCGGATTTCCAGCCGGAATCTCCTCTCTTGCAGTTTGTACCAATTGGTTCTAGTTCTGCTTTCAGAAGCAGCTATGAACAAATTGGCCCCTTCCTCCCTATGACAGCCCTTCAGATATCTGAAGAGGGCAATCATGTCTCCCCTCAGCCTCCTCTTCTCCAGGCTGAACATCCCAAGTTCCCCCAACCTTTCCTCGTAGGGCTTCCCTTCCATCCCACTGATCATTCTTGTCGCTCTCCTCTGGACTTGCTCCAGTTTGGCTGCATCTTTCTTAAAGTGAGGTGCCCAGAACTGAACACAGTACTCAAGGCGAGGTCTCACCAATGCAGAATAAAGAGGAACTATAACTTCTCGTGACTTGGAAGCTACAGTCCTCTTAATGTAACCTAAAATGGAATTTGCCTTCTTTGCAGACACATCACACTGCTGACTCATGTTCAGCTTGTTATCCATGGCGACTCCAAGATCCCGCTCACATGTTGTGCTGCCAAGCCAAGTATCCCCCATTTTATACCTATGTTTTTGGTTTTTATTGCCTAAGTGCAGAACCTTGCACTTCTCCCTGTTGAAATTCATTCTGTTTGTTACAGCCCAGGATTCCAGTTTATCCAGATCCTCCTGGAGGTTTCTCCTATCTTCTGATGTGTTTGCTACTCCTCCCAGTTTGGTGTCATCTGCAAATTTGATCAGGCTCCCCCGTATCCCTTCCTCCAAGTCACTGATGAAAATGTTAAAGAGAACCGGTCCCAAGACAGAGCCTTGGGGTACCCCACTAGAAACGGACCTCCAGGTTGACACAGAACCATTTACTAAAACCCTTTGAGTGCGGCCATCGAGCCAGTTGCAGATCCACCTAACAATTGCCCTGTCTAGCCCATATTTTTCCAACTTCCTAATTAAAATGTCATGTGGGACTTTGTCAAATGCTTTGCTGAAGTCAAGATAAATGACATCCACAGCATTGCCACTGTCCAGTAAGCTCGTAACCCGATCAAAAAAGGAGATCAGATTTGTCTGGCAAGATTTATTCTTGGTAAATCCATGCTGGGTTGTTTTGATCACGGAGTACTTGTCTAGATGTGCACAAATTGTGTGTTTTATGATTTGCTCTAATATCTTGCCCGGGATTGAAGTCAAACTGAGTGGTCTATAATTTCCCGGGTCTTCTTTTTTCCCCTTCTTAAAAATTGGGACTACATTTGCCCTCTTCCAGTCCAGTGGCACTTCTCCACTCCTCAAGGATTTCTCAAAGATGATCGACAAAGGCTCTGCAAGGACATCTGCAAGTTCCTTAAGAACTCTAGGATGCAGCTCATCCGGTCCAAATGACTTGAATTCATTTAGGCCAGTTAAGTGGTTTCGAACCAGTTCTCTGTCAATCTTAATCTGCTGTTCTGCACCATCCATGTTTTCATTACCTCTTTGGGGATGTAAACACATCCCCGAATCAGTCAATGATCCCGCACCCCCATTTGCACAGCCCTCCTTCTGTGAATAGACGGATGCAAAGTAGGAGTTGAGCAGCTCCGCCTTCTGCTGGTTTCCAGACACCTGTTGTCCATCCTTGTCCAAGAGCAGCCCCACCCCCTCGTCTCTCCTCCTGTTCCTCTGGGCATATCTAAAGAAGCTCTTTTTGTTATCTTTGACTCCCCTGGCCAGCCTCAGCTCATACTGAGCTTTAGCATCCCTGACCCCCTCCCTACAGGACTGGGCTACCTGCCTGTACTCCTCTCTGGTGATCTTTCCAGTCTTCCACTCCCTATACTTCTCTTTCTTTAACTTCAGCTGATCCCCAAGTTGCCTGTGGAGCCAACCTGGTTTTTTCAGCATTTCCCCCCCTTTCTTTTTTATTGGAATTGTTTCTGACTGTGCTTGTAGAAGCTGCCTCTTAAGGAGCTCCCACCCATCTTGGGCCCCTTTCCCCATTAGATCATCAACCCATGGGATCCCACCTATGACTCCTCTAAGCCTGTTGAAATCAGCTTTCCTGAAATCCAACATATAAGTTTCACTCTGCACTCTTTTTATTTCCCACATTATTCTAAATTCCAGCAGCTCATGATCGCTTTCCCCTAAAGTTCCCACTATGTTGACCTGATCAACCAGTTCTTCACGATTTGTTAAGATCAGGTCAAGGATGGCCCCTCCCCTTGTCGTTTCCTCCACCTTCTGGACCATGAAGTTATCTTCCAGGCCCATCAGGAATCTACTGGAGCTTCCATGTTTGGCTGAGTTTGTCTCCCAGCAAATGTCTGGGTAGTTAAAGTCCCCCATTACTACTACCTCATATTTCCTTGCAATGCCTGCCAGTTGCTCCAAGAAGACATCGTCTACTCCTTCTCCTTGACCTGGCGGTCTATAGTAGACGCCCACCAGCACCAGCTATTCTTAGATAGCTAAGGCAGCTTTATAACTTTCATTTTGCACTGGGCTGCAGAAGCACAGCTGATCACTTAATTTCAGGACACAAGGGGGTGTGAAACAACATTAAACGAACTCCGCCTGACACAAGATGTGGGTTTTACCCGCATTGCATCCAGAGCCTGCCTCAGGTTCTCCTTTTCCGTCGGCTCCACTGTGTATCTGATGAGTTCCTGGGGAGGAAAGGAGAGCAAACTTCAGTGTTTTCAGGATTAAATAATCTAGGCATCTTCCACTGAATACTGATATTTATGTGTCAACATCACTGTTAGAAACTAAAACCCATGGTTTCTACCAGCAAGAACTGCTAGGTTCTATGTAGAGTTTTGTTTACAGCAGCACAAAAAGCTGAGGGCATGCTAGGAAGCTCAGTTAGAAGCCTACAGGAGGGAAGTTGGAACCCCGGGTGATGGGAGAGCTTTGACTCAGAAGACTGCAGAGCAAAACCTAGTATTCATAGCTCCCAGTTCCTTCTTTGTTCTCTCTAACTCAGTGTGACAGCATTTCTCAACATTTGTCCCCTGCCATACCACTTTGCATAGTCCGCCTATCAAAAGTAACAATAGAAATAACTGGTGATGAAGTCATCACCATTTACTTTTAGACTGGGAGTCCAGACGCAACACAAAAGCACTGGTAAGAGGCTCAGGGAGAATGGGAGGCTTTTATGAGAGTGGAAAAGCACATACTGGAGTTCTGCCTGCCAAGCTGAATCTCCTACCGCTGCTTGTTACTTTGCATATATCACCTCACGTTCTTCTGGATACATAAGAAACACTGTGCTATGCTAAATCTGCCTTCCTGATTTAGCCTTCCTGCCTTCCCTGAGAGAAATAATCTTGAGGTCTTGGCTCTTCTCTTAATTAATGTAAGCCACTGGAAACTTCTACACCACAAGTTCATTTGTAATGATTTGAGGCTTTCTCCTACCACCACCCCACAACTGGCATGTCATCAATCTAGTAGATGATTGTTACCTGCAAGAGCAAATGGTATTTCAGCACACGTTGCATGGGTACCATGAGGAGGTCACGCAGGCTGAAACGGCCATTATTGGCTCTTTGGGAACATTCCTGAAAAACAGAAATTACATGTGACAACTTGAGCTTCATGCCAAGAGAATGGCAGGATATAAATATAAAAGTAATTTATTTGTTAAAAAAGGGACAAGCTGTGCACAGTGTGAGAATACCTGCTTTGTATGTAGATGTTTCAGACTGAATCTCTGACAAGCTCTAGATAGGGATGGGAAACCCTGAAATGTTTGCCTGAAAGTCTGAATAGCTGCTACGAGGCAGTGTGGATAGACTGAGGTTGCAATCCTAACCAATTTAGGCTGGCATAACTCACCTGGCATATCTTTCCATGTTGGCGTGAGAAGGTTGGCATATGCCTGTACACTTGCCTAATCCTGTCAGAAGTGTGGAAGAAGTGCCTTACAGCACTTTTGTGACACCTCCAGTTCACCTTATGCCAGGGCTTATGCCAGAGGTTAGGATTGAACCTCAGCTACGTGAACCAATAGTCTGACTTGGTATAAGCAGCTTCTTATGTTCTTAAGGCTTTCTAAAATCTACATAAGAACAAGCTCACTGGGTTTTAAAAGAAGATTTGGTTTATGCTGAGATAATTTACTATGCTCCATTTTAATATAATGCCACTGTATCAGTATGAAGTATATATAACTTGAAGTAGAACACACAGAATAAATGTTTGGCTTTAAAAAAAGAGTGAGATTAATTATAGAACAGTAGTCCATAAACAAGGAAATATAACACCCAATTGCTTTGTGGTGGAAGTCCTAAAAGTGCACATAAAGGAAGAATGGCCCTTACCTCCAGTTTCATGCGCACATCCACAATGGTACTGGCCATTTGGTCTAGGTGTCTTGTGGCTGATTCCACTTGGCTGCAGTACCGACCATAGAGCAAGAACCTACAAGTGAAGAGAAGAAAGCTGATGTGAGTAAGAACCCAGCAGGTGATGGACACAAACCGCTGGGGTTGAAATGTGGTAGCTGAGGACATTGACCTGCATCCCACTTGTACTGATGGTAGTGGACAGTCACACCTATCTAGAGTAATAAGTGCAGGATTTAACTTTAGGCATTTCATACCAGAACCTAGTCCTTGTTCTTAATTTTCATCCCATTCAACCAATAAAGCTAAAAAACAACAAGGCTGAAAGAAGGAGAATGGAAGGGTTTGGGATCTGATGTAAGTACTCTGTCCTATTGTATCCTGATCAAAAGAGGCTATTTAGTGCAAGGTTTGGAGGAAGAAATGACTGATCTGAACTGCAATTCATGAATATGCTGAACACAGGACCACTTGGGAGCAGTGGTGGGATTAAATAAATTAACAACAGGTTCTATGTCCCATTAGTAACTGGAACCAGGCGCTCATTAGCAAAGGGTTCTATAGAATCTGTGAGAACCCCCTGAAGTCCACCACTGCTTGGGAGCCCTTGCTACTAGGCACCACAACATCACTGTATATATACAGCTCCAATGGACTTACCTCTCTTTGTATTTGAGGAATAAATGGTATAGGTTCTGAGAGTTGCTAAAAGACAAGGCATTTTTCAGATCCACCAGAAAGCTCCGATGAACCTTCAGAAGTTCCTAATGGAAAGAGAAAAAAAAGCAAGAAGAGAAAGGAAGTTAAATAAGAACAAATTGCATTGACAAGGCAGTAGTCTGGGTTTTCTGAGCTTTAAGAATCCCTTGTGACAAAACTGGAAGGCTCTATAGAAATAGTACGGCAGGAGGACTGAAGACAGGGATCAAGACGAATTTGTACCATCTACAAATCTTATGAGTTTCTGCTTTTCAGAATTTCTTTTTGGGCAGTTTAAGAAACATTTACTTCCTTTTGCATTTAAATGTCATGTAAACTTGGTTTCCTCCATCATAAGTTAAAGTTTGCCTTTTAATTACAGTGATGTGCCTTGTTTTTCCTCACTACCTACTTCATATCATTTCTCCAACATGAAGCTAATACAGGATGAGCCATAACTATCTCTGGGATTTTGATGAGCCATAACACCATAACAATAAGGGATACAAAAACTCAGCGTGATAGAAAGCAAAAAGTATTAATGTGCACTGGGGAATCAGTGCATCCTTCACTGCTATACTACCCATTAGTCAGGCATCAAGTGTAGAGGAAGCTTATATGAAAATCAAGTTCATTAAAACAATTCAGTGGCACTTTTGTGCTTGATTTTCTCTGGGGCTATGGGCAAAATCCAGAGCAGTTATGGGTCCATGCAGTTATGTCACCCTCTAGTGTTATGGAAAGTCACCTTATCTGCTCAGGAGCAAAGGGCTTAATTTGACTTTAGGATATGGGCCTTATTTAAACACAAGGTGTTTGGGCTAATCCTGAGATTTAATGGAATTGAAACAACACATTACCACTCAGCAGTGCTATATGAGTATGGGCCAAACTAAATTATAGGAAAGGTATTTGCCATGTTACAAAGGGTAGAGACATCCAGCATTTGTAAGGTCTGCACAAAACTTTAAACATTTCTCAAGCTGGCCTTAAGACTTCCTACAAAATAAGCTAAGATCAAGCTATATTTGTTATCTCTTGCATGAATGTGATTCTGTGGGGTAAGGAAAGCTGAAATCGGCAACAAATCCAGAGGCATGCATGGAACACCAGTGATGGACAGTGTTTCAGTGGCTCTTGCTGTCAGGTGTGAGCCCCAGGCAGCAAAATGTTCACCAGAACAAATGGCTCAGTCCCACAAGTGAATCATTTTGGCTGTGGAAAGAGAGGAAGGAGGCAATGACACATATATACACTCATGCACAAGAGGTTACAAAGGACACAGCAGAGGAAGGAAGTCTAGGCCACAATCTAAGCAAAGCACATAGCCAAAGAGAAAAGAGATTATTATAATCAAACCCACATTCTGCTCTAGAGAAGCAAATAGCCTATCCCCCTTTGCAGTTTTTGTATACTGGGAGGTTTAATACCAAGCTTACAGAATCATAACTTGGGTGGCAGAGGATGGGAAGTGGGAAGTGGATAAAGGGTGTGAAGACCTCAGCAATTAGGGTTGATTTGAATGATCTCTTATCCCTGAATCTGCAAATTCAGCATGGCTTGACTTGAGTCAAGTCCTGGGTCTCTGTCCTTTTAAACTTTACTCAAAAACAAGACCCAATGGGTAGGCTTTTGAGAATCTGAGAGCATTTTGGGACTCGAAATGACTCGAATCTCTTGTTTTATTCCAAAAAACATCAGCAATAACTCTGTGGGAAAAACAGAGCTGCTGCCAGTTTTGTGTATGAAATGAACTTTATATGTATAACCATTTGGTCATTACAAAACAATTCAACTGATTAAAATAATATACATAGACAAAATATACATAGACAAAATATGTGTATGAATGTGTGTGTGTGTGTGTGTGTGTGTGTGTGTGTGGGTATGGGTGGGTGTAGGTATTCTCTTCATTCATTCATTCATTCATTCATTCATTCATTCATTCATTCATTCATTTAACATATGGCAATTGCTGGGAAATCCTTTTATGAGGTCCAGCAATCAGTAAGTGTAGACTATTTATGCCCAGGGTGCAGGATAGTCTATGTTGTTCTATGGGCAGCTTGTAAAACTCTTTTCTTTCCAGGTGGAATCCTTCACATTGCGGTCATCATTATATCTGGTATCAGGGATGCCTTCAAGCATTCAGCAGTTTTCAGGTCAGCCAAGCTGAAAACGGCAACATCTTCTGGCTCAGTTGACTCATGACAGCTTGATCAGCTTGTGGTGTCCCATCCAGGAACTGTCCAGGTTTTTCCCTGTTTAGGTTTCTTCAGTAGCTCTGCACTACTTTTTCACATCTACTGCCTAAACACTCCCCTACTGCCCTGAAATAGAAAATGAAGACATACCTTCTCTCTAATGCAATTGTTCTCAAACTTTAAGGGACATTTACTCCCTGAATCTTTGTGAGAAGGGGCAAGGGGAGAGGAAAGGGGTGCTTTCACTAATGTTCACTTGCAGCAGGCTCGAGGAGGAGCAGTGGAGTTTTGCATAGCCCTTCTGTAGGCTCCCTGAGTTTTGAAACATTTGCAATATGGATTTGCATTTGCATTTGAATTCCAAAGCATGCCAAGGAAAGTGAAAACTGCTAAATGAAAGGCAGCTGAAAGTATAAAAGAATCATACCTCAATATTAATAAAAATATTCTCCATATCCTGAGGTTGCAAGAACATCTGCAGAGGTCTCATAAAGTGCTGTAAAGAGAACAATCTGATTGAAAATTCTGACTAACAAGCACCATTCAAGGGTAGGGTGTGCATTGGACTGGCAAGTGTTAAATGTCAGTGACAGGGAAACATCTAATGCTAGGGAAGAACCTGGAAAGACCCAAGAAGAGGAAAATATGCTCATGCATGCCACCAGACATGCAGGCATCCTCTCCCTGGCCACCTGCAAAGGCAGCAACATCAGCCATATCTTAAAAGAAGCTGAGAAAATGGCTCAACTGAAAACAAAATTATGATACATGTGGGAACCTAAATAAGAGGCTGTAGAAATAGTGAGAGCACATTCTGGCCTTGGGATCTGCTGTTTTTAGATGAGAAAAAATATCAGAGAAATATTGTATTTTTGTATTTTATTTTTTCATTTGCAAGATTTGTATTGGGCTGTTCTCCCACACTGAAGAGGATTCAAGGTGACTTATGTATTGTGTATTCTAAGCGATAAGCAAATACTGCTTATGGAAGCTTTTGCCACACAAAAACATTTGAGGACATTTGTCTATGGGCATTTTTACAAGTTTACAATATTGTGCCTGATCCCCAATAGTGATAAAGCATCTGCACACAGCCCATGTAGCTTTCCCATTTGTCCTCAAAGAAGAGGTGGGGATTCCCAAGTGATACATCGTAGCACATATGGTCCTCTCACCAGGTCCTGTTCATAGAATCATAAAATCATAGAGCTGGAAGGGACCTAGTAGGTCATCTAGTCCACCCCCCTGCCTGCAGCAGGAAATTCCCCTAGAGCATCCCGACAAGTGCTCGTCGAGCCTCTGCTTGAAGATCCCCAGTGAGGGAGAGTCCACCACCTCCCTCAGCAATCTGTTGCTCTGCCGAACCGCCCTCACTGTCAGAAATTTTTTCCGGATATCCAGCCGGAATCTCCTTTCTTGCAGTTTGTACCCATTGGTTCTAGTTCTGCTTTCAGAAGCAGCTATGAACAAATGAGCCCCTTCCTCCATATGACAGCCCTTCGGGTATCTGAAGAGGGCAATCATGTCTCCTCTCAGCCTTCTCTTCTCCAGGCTGAACATCCCAAGTTCCCCCAACCTTTCCTCGTAGGGCTTCCCTTCCTTCCAACCCACTGATCATTCTTGTTGCTCTCCTCTGGATTTGCTCCAGTTTGGCTGCATCTTTCTTAAAGTGAGGTGCCCAAGAACTGAACACAGTACTCAAGGTGAGGTCTAACCAATGCAGAAGAGGAACTGTAACTTCTCGTGACTTGGAAGCTACAGTCCTCTTAATGCAGCCTAAAATGGCATTTGCCTTCTTTGCAGACACATTACCAAGTTCCTCTCACCAAGTCCTGTTTTCTGCATTTAGAACCTCAGTGTTAAAATGGGTATAGAGAATATCTTTAGCCTGTATTACTTGGGGACAAATGTTTACTACAAATGATGAATGATATGACACCTATAGCAAATATGAGGTTGCCACTGCAAATATGTTTACCACAGTTCTATACCTCGCTTGTTCATTTCCCGCATGTTTATACTGCTCTTCCTCCAAGAAACTTAGAGTGGTATACAAGGTTCCTCCCTTCTTTTTATCCTCACAAAAACCCAGCTAGGTAAGTTAGGCTGAAACTTACTGTGAAACTGAAACTTAGGCTGAAACTAAAAAAGTGACTGGCCCAATCTGCTCCCAATTTGCACCCCAGTCCTTGACTGGATACTGCACAAGTGATTCAGGGTTTTTTATTTTTTATTTTAGCTATACCACTGAATGGGAATTTGAACCTGAATCTTCCAGATCTTATCACCTAAATCATACTATCCTGGCTCTCAGTTTTTCCCAAATCCTCCATCATCCTGAGTACAACTCATTGCATAATGAGATATCATGCTGTGAATATCCCTGTCCTTCATTCAAATTTTTGGCTGTTGTTGCCAGAGTGTGATGGCATAAATTATGTCATATCATGCAGTGAGTTGCAATTGATGTGACAGAGAGGAGGGAGAGAGAAAGCAAGATAAGCAATACTGCTGTATCTTCCATAACATCCAGTTTTACCCAATAAGTCTACTCTTTCAGAATTTGGGGCCGAGTGATTCATCTCATCAAACCTGAACTGCAAGAGAAGACCCATCAGATATACACACCTGATAAATGGATTCTAAGGTGCTTGTGTATTTCTCTTCTGTCTGCTGGATCTCCTGTAGGCAGCATTTTCTCTTATCCAATTCAGTCATTTTTTGCTGAAGAAAATGCAACATAGTGGAGAACAACGTTATCAAAGTAGCTGATGGGTCACTCCAGTGAATGAAGACCCAAATTCAAACTCATGCTGAAATATCAATGTAGTGCAGTGATTTTCAACCAGTGTGCCATGGCACACTGCTGTGCCATGGCACACTGCTGTGCCATGGATAGGCCTCAAATGTGCCACAGGAATTTGGGGATTGACATTCATTAAAAGGAAAATTTCAATAGAGCACTTCCTCTTACCGGCATGATGCTTGGTTCTGACCTCATCAGGTCCTGGTAGATTTCATCCCCTTCCACCTCTTCATTCTCCACACAGTCATAGAGATCATCATCCTCTTCCATTGTATCACTAGTAGAAAGGAGAAGGAAAAACACCCTTAGCCTTGGCACATGGGAAGCCAAGCTCTTACTTGAAGATTGGTAAGGGGAAAAAAATCAAATTTCAAAGAGGGCTGGTCCAGATTGCCATTCAAAGGAGCACATGGTTGGTACCTCTAAAAAGCAAACTGTGCAATATGGGAGTGAGAAGTGCCCCCAGCTGGAGATGAGGTACCTGAAAGATCAAGAAAAATTGATCCCAAGATTGTGTCTATCCTAAAGAATGAGATTACACAAATAAAAATCATTCTGCTCACTATGTAAATGGGCATAGAAACTGAGGCCCAGAGTTGCTTGACCTAGATTTCGACTTCTACTGCTTCATAGGGATACATTCATCTCATGCAGTCCTTCTTTTTATTAAGGCTGCACTTCTATAGACACTTTCCTGGGAGTAAGTACCACTGAACGTTATGGGACTTACTTTTAAATGGCTATGTTTGAGTTGTAGGGGTCTTAACCTGTCTATGCTGAATGGCTACTTAAAACCAAATTATCATATGTTAGCTGCTCCAAATGACTAAGCTTGTAAAGTGATATGCACCATGCGACAAACACAGTTGTATGAACCTTTTCTTAGACAAATCTAAGCATCTGTGTCAGGGCAAGGATGGAGCTTGTATTTGCAAAATTATTTCATTTGTAATGAACAGGAAATAGAGAACCCAAGACATTTTGCTACTTCAAGAGCTTACTTGCAATTAGTTATCTGAAAGGTCCACCCCAGGCTCCCTTGCAAGGTGGGAAGGGGGCGTTCCAGAGCGGGCCTGGGGGCAGGAAGACAGGGAACAGGAGATAGGGCATAGATCTTACAGTTATGCAAAATTCAAACCTTGTCTCTTCTGTAGTTAGGGGCAGACTCTGGCTGCTCCCATCTGTTCATATGTAGGCCACCGCTGGAGACTGAGTAGACCTACCCCGCTGCTGCAGCCCTACCATGGGGAAGAGGACAAGTATCCCCTTCCCACTCGTAATACAGCAGCAGTCCCAATACTTGAACTGGATGCATTTTAGGAAAGCCAGGGTGCCTAATCCAGCGCAAGTTAGGATTGAGCTGTCTGTGATTTCTCAAGTGTTTATTTTTGCCATTTTCATCCCTTCTTGTTTTGATGTTTTTATTTTCAGTGTGTTCTACCTTAACTGTTTTAACTGCTTTGTCTCAATCTTCCCACTATCAGACGTTTAAGGGGATCACCAGGGATTTTGCAGTTCGCCATTGTTCTGAGATGACAGTTTTCTCAAGTCTGTCTCCTTTTTATGGCATTGCATCAGTGATGGGCTTCAAAAAATTTAAGAACCGGTTCTCTGCCCATCTGGCAGCCACTTTTAAATGGCTATTTTTAAACTTTATATGTCCTATCTCTTGTTAAGAACCGGTTCTATAGAGTAGGTGCGAACCTGCTAGAGCCCACAACTGCATTGCATGGTAGCAGCAGAAACCCCCATCCTAGTTTCAAAGAAGGAAAAACCAGACTGGGATGGGTGCCAGTTGAGCCCTTCTCTCTCTCTCTCTCTCTCTCTCTCTCTCTCTCTCTCTCTCTCTCTCTCACTCACTCACTCACTCACTCACTCACACACACACACACACACACACACACACACACACACACAGATACACCCACCGACTCATCCTCCTACCTATTTGAATTTTTAAACTGTTATAGAACACTCATATCCTTTATTCTTGCAGTTTATTGTAATCAATATTTTCCTTTAGGAAGTTGTCATGAAATATTATCACATCAGGAACCTCCATACAATCTAGAAATATTTTCTTCTAATGTATCTTCTTAGGTAAGTCTACAAGTACCTGACAGTAGCTGGACCAACTTTTGATTACAAATTTCATAAATACTTTAATCTCTGTTTATCTTCCTTTTGCATATAGTGGGTTATACAAAGCTCCACAGTATACCTTTCAAGCACATAAAGGGCTGACCATTTTTTTCTGGGACCATTTTTTTTCTTTTTCTTGGAAGCAACTGAATGAATAGCAAAACTTCTTAGTCTACAGTGATAAGAATAGTTTAAAGGCACAGGTCCTTTTCCATTTTTCCATTAAAAAATTTAAAAATTCTCCCTGTCTCAGAATGAGTTTACTCCTTACTCAATTTGATCCGATAAGCCACTGTATATGTCATCATCAGCAATGCTGTCTTCTGTAGGAAATGGCCTGTAAAATAACAAAGTTGTTTTAAGATTATAACAATCCAACCCAGGCTTTCGTGCTTCGCGTGCAGCGTATGCAGCGCAGAGCACGATACCATAGTCTTTCAAGACTGATGGAGGCCTGCTGCTTTTTTAAGATCAAGTGATAACTTTCACTAGCAAAGCAAGCAGACCATTGTTAGTACCTGCTGCTGCAAGTGTGCAGTGGTATTTATAATGGAAAAGAAAGTTAACATCTCTCAAAGGTTACCACTCTTGATGTGACCTCTCAGATGCAGTCTTAAGGATGAAGGCAGTAAGGTGGCCAATTTTTCAAACAGATCCTATAAATATGTTTTAAAACTGTGGCTTCACTTGCAGCAATCATACAGGGAGTAACACCTAGAGTTCATCTTAGTACAGATTACTCAAGAGAATTTCAAGAATAGCTGAGGAAGGAGTGGTCACCTGCCAAACTAGGAGGGTTTCATCTGGTACTGTATAAAGTGCAAAAGCATATAAAGTGCAAAAGTAGCTGCATGCTCTGAGATTCCACTGCAATTTATGGCATGCAAATCCTTGTTGGGTACCCTGGACTACCACCACCATTCCTCACTGAAGCGTTTACTGTATATACAGGGAGAATAAAGCCAGAAATAGTGATACTACATCTGCTTGATTGAGGAACTACATGCCAACTCCATTGGAAAAGGTTGTCTTTTTATTTTAAAAAAGGTATAAATATGCAAGTATTCCATTGCAGACCATCATAGAAGAAAGCCACATGCACTTACATGAATCCTTTGTTCTGGGCAATTTGTGTCCATGACAGTATTGATAAGGAGTCAATCACCTGCATGGAGGGAGAGAAAAGAGACCTAGTCGTGTGCATTGTAAATGTAACCACTGTCAGAATTTAATTTGTTTGCTGGTTTGCTTGTTTACTTAAATTATTTATAACCCACCATTTGTTATAGAATCAGAGCAGCTTCTGGTGATTAATGTGTATAAAAAGCAAAACATTATACATACTACTACATGGATATTTTCTCCTTCTGGAAGTAGCATGCAGGGAGGGGAGCAATCTCAATCAAAATTACAGTGGGGGAATATTAAACCCCTCCATTCCCACTCAGTTTTGCAAGTCACTGCACACTACATAGGCTGCAATCCTAAGCTCCAGTTAGGCCAGCCTAAGCCACAGCATATGTCTTGTGCTAACCTGGGGGTGTCACAAAAGTGCCATAAGACATTTCTGCCCCACTTGTGGGAGGGTTAGGCTGGGGCATAGATATACACCAACATCCCCACACCACTATGGGAAGATATGCCAGATGATTTAGGCTGGCCTAAATTTCTTAGGATTGCATTCTAAACAAAACGTTCTTTTTAAAGAACTGGACAAACCATGTATATCTTAAAATTTGTAGTGTAGGCTTAAGATAACATATGTAAAGGATACAATCTAACCAAAATGAAGCACTTTTAAACTCCATTAATTTCAGTATGATAAAAAATACTCTCTTAAATGTCATAAACTGTGATCAAAAGGATTGAAAATTGCTTATTTTGATGGGCTTATGCTCCACCTATTATTGTTCTTGCTGTTGTAAGTTTGGTAACTTTAGGAATTTATAATGGTGTAGTGCAGGGATCTTGCCTCTTTTGGCAAGAGGGCCACACAATCTCTTTGATTTTGTGTTGGGGGGAAACTAATTTACATTTCAAATTTGAATAAATTAATATAAATTAATTAACATAAATAAATTTGTATTGGAGTGGATTACAAGGCTTGCCCAAAACCAGAAAGAGGGATCTTGCTGGGGGCCGCACTGAGGCTTGCTGAGGGTTGTAAGCTACTTTGGGCATTTGTGTTGGCATGGGAAAGGAGGGATATACCGGTAAATAAAATAATACAGACTCCCCATTTCAGAACGTATAGTTCCAAAACGATGCTTCAAAGTTGCAGCAGTCTAGAAGCTGGTTGCTTTGGATATCTTGGGGCTTTGTGAATTTATAATGCAGACCTCCAATATCAGAACATGAACTTTGCTTCAGACATTTTTATTCAGTTCCAACTCCAGTACTAAAATTTGGGATGGAGAAAAGAATCCAGCTTTCCTCACTAGCATATCCTTTGCAAAAAAATATTCTTGACGGTGAGGGCGGTTCGGCAGTAGAACAGATTGCCAAGGGAGATGGTGGACTCTCCCTCACTGGGGATCTTCAAGCAGAGGCTCGACAAGCAGAGGCTGTCGGAGATGCTCTAGGAGGATTTCCTGCTACAGGCAGGGGGTTGAACTAGATGACCTACTGGGTCCCTTCCAACTCTAGGATTCTATGATTCTATGTTAATAAAAAAGGCTTCCAGCCAAACTTTACACATTATTAGGAACATCAATAAACAGATGTGACTTTCCTTAAATAGTTTGCCCTCAGGTATAAAATAACCTATTTTAGGGAAATTGAAAAGTTTAACTGATTAGATCGGGCACATTCAGGATAGTATGGCCGTAGGTTTTTCTTAGAAGCCAGTCAACATAACCAATGAGCACGGGCAATCCTCCTAACTATTTCTCACTTACTTATACAGCTTGCAACTTCTGCTCTCACTGAAACCTTGTGTAGCAAGGCAGCACATTACAGGCTTTCTCCTAGGATACACCCACTGCCTCAGGCCGTGTGGTTCTGCTTCTTTTTCACATCCTGTTGTGGGCAAATGTTTGCTAGCTTTCTGGCCTACTGAGATGAGAGCAAGAGGTCTGCAAACTCAGTTCCCATGAAGCTGGACTGCCCTCAATCTTTGATGTTATGCAATACCTCCGTTTATATGTAGGCAGTGCTAAATACAGAGTAATTTTACACAGAGACTAACCCATGACATTTGCACATGAGCCCAGCCCTCATAATTGCACCACATTATGTGAGAGAGACATCCCAGCAACCCCTGCAACTGTATGTTCAGGAGCAAGCATCCTTCAAATGGTCTGCAATGCAGCTGCTTGGTAGAAAAAGGCAGTCATTGGATATAGCAAATGACAACATTCACCTGCTTTGACATTCTGATCAAACACAGTAAAGAAAGGATAGAAGATGCTGGTTGATGGCACAGGGTTGCTCTGATAAAAAGTTTAAAGAGTACACCTCTACCAAGGGAGACCATCTGTCCTCCTTTTCCAGGACACATCCTCTTTTTGTCTGGCAAGATTTATTCTTGGTAAGTCCATGCTGGGTTCTTCTGATCACTGAGTACTTGTTTAAATGTGCACAAATTGTGTGTTTTATGATTTGTTCTAATATCTTGACCGGGATTGAAGTCAAACTGATGCACACAAGATAGCACATAAATGAGTTTTGAGTGTTTTGCATAGCATGGATTTCTGTGCAATTTTCTTGACACTATATTATGGCTACTGTTTTCTGGCCTGTCTCTTTATACTTGATTTATTCCTAAATTCCCCTCTTTCATTCTCCCAGAACTTGCTATTAAAATAAAATAAACATTTTAACTGTATTTTGGGAGACAGAATCAGCACAAGGAAAGAGATGTGGGCTACTCAAAGTTCCCTTCTAACAGTCCCTGCATGGAAAAAGAGAAACCTGAGCTTCACAGAGTACCTTTCCAATGGCTTTAAGGACTTGTTTACACTAACACAAATATTCAGGAGTAAGAAGTGCTCGGATGTCCATCTGAACCTTGCACCATTGCCTGTGTGGTTTTGTGATAAAGATGGATTAAGCAGACAGACCTTCCCAAAATCCTTCACGTCGAATAAGTCAAAAACCTCAAAGAGCTCACTCTTCCGCAGACCAAACTTCTCGCAGCAGGTGGAAAGGAAGGTACGGATGTTCTTGAGGCACAGGAACTGAAAGAGAAGTATAAGGAAAGGATTTAAAGCTGTGACACCCATACAAGACTGAGTCATGACACCACCATGCTCAACATGCTTCATTCGTCACACTGTTAGCTTCTGGCTCTCCTTGAATGATAGTTCTCATTAGTTTTCATTGATTGAAAAGTTCAACCACCTAGGCCTATATCCTAAAGTGAAATTAAGCCCCTTGCTCCAGAGCAGTTAAGATGATTTTCCATAAGATAACACTAGAGGGTGACGTAACTGTGTGGACCCATAACTGCTATGGATTTTGCCCCTAGACTCTGAGCCAAATTGAAAAGCATAAGAATGGCCAATAGCCATCACAGGGTCAATTGGCCCTAAACCCCCACTGCAGGCCTGTGGCTGTGGCAGGGACCAAGTTGTTTGCATACTACGCTCAGGTTTGACTCATTAGCTGAGCTAGCTGTAGGAATTTTTTTTTGGGGGGGGACATTAGCAGAGGCAGCATCATATCAATGTAAAATGAGTATCGGAAGCTGAAGGTGCAAAACTTTGGGCTTGCAAGTGCAGATGAATTGCCTGCAAATTGTTCTCTGTCATGGAGACAGCCTAGCTTTTATTTATTTTATTTATTCGATTTATACCCAGCCTTTCTACCTATAAAGGACACTCAAGGTAGCTGTCCTAAGTGAAGAGGTCAGAGTTTGCCCCTAAGGTTTATTCAGTGGCCTGCCTTCTGCAGCCTCACATTTCTCTGACAGGTGTCTTTTTGACACTGTGTTGGCATCATAGCAATGTCAATTCCTGTTTGATGTCACTTTTGGCCATGACATCACTTTCAGGTTGATGATATCACTTCCAGTAGGTCCTGGGCAGATTGTAATTCACTACTGATCTGCATAAAAGCCTTAGCCGTGCGAAAGGTATCGAAACATTCTATGTCAATCAAGCAGGCTGAGGGTTTGATATCCATGTGTCTCTGGAGCAGAGAACTGTCAACATTCCATTTTAACTGTCATTTACAGGTATAACTGTCTCTGGGACAGATAACAAGTCAGGCTGAGATCAGGCTAGGGGGCAGCTGAGAAGAGCCATGAGGAGAGAGGGGCCAAAAGGGCAACTGAGATGCTGGAAAAAGGGGTTGTTTTTTGACTGATAAATGTTGTTATATTGTACCTTCACAAGCAACAATTGTGGGCTGCTGCTAGTATATACACTGTGTAGATAGAACTCAGTCCCAAGGTAAGGAAACAAATGTTCCATTACCTTGAGGAGACCTCCATGACTGCCTCCCTACTGCCTCCCATGGCTGCATCATCACTGGAAAGCTGGATAGGATTGGATCCAAAGATAAGCTAGACTTTCTTTATTCTAATGAGAGTCTGCTATGCTTTTCGTCCTTTCGTTCTTTCTCTAAGTATTTTTGTAAAACCAGTGGTGGGCTTCAGGGGGTTCTCACAGGTTCTATTGAACCCTTTGCTAATGAGCACCTGGTTCTAAGAATTGGTTACTAATGGGACATAGAACCTGTTGTTAATTTACTTGAATCCCACCACTGTGTAAAGCCAAATCTCTTGACTGGAATCCTGATTGGCTTTATGTATATGAATCAATATAAATTGCACTAGTGTAGACTGGCACTGCCACACAAGTCAGCTGCAAAGCAAAAAGCAGAATTTTTTTTAAAAATGTGGGTGCACATGTGAACTCAGTAAGTAAAACAGCAACCCCATCACATGACTTCCCCATCTGATGTGGATGGGGACATACAAATGTTGCTCCAGCACGTTTACTTCCTGCAAAAAAGTGCTGAGCAGCATTACAGTCAGAAGTGCTTTTGGTGGCATTCATAAATTGTCCTTTAGAACATATCCTATAAGGCAGGCATGTAAAACCACATAAGAATTATGAACTGCTTACCACATGTAATAACATAAGAAAAGTATCCACTGGATCAGGCCAGCTTCCTGTATAACACAGCGGCCCACCAGAGGCCTCAAGCACATAAGACACCTGCATCCAAGTGCCCTCCCATGCATCTGGCATTTTGAGGTTGTCCACATGTACATCTGTCTTTGCACACATACACACACAGCCCTCATGGCTTGTAAACCTGTGATGGTCCTTTCCTCAAGGAATTTGTCCAATCCATTCTTAAAGGCATTGAGACATTCCACTGGCACTACTGATCATGGTGATCAGAAGCATTTCCCTTAAGAGGAAAATAGTTGTCTTTTGGTTCTCTGATGGATCACAACTCACTGGTTTCAGAACCACTGATTTATCATAATCAACTTATTTTAGCAGTTTCTGAAAATTAAACGGATGTTTGGTCATAATAAACTGTTCATTTCATCTGAATGATTCCAAAGAATATAGGAAGCTACAGACACCATAAGAAACTCGGAATGAAAATGGCAAATTTCAGGAATCCCCAATAACATATCAAAAAAGGTAAGAATTCTATTTTCAAGTGAAAGAGGAAACTAAATTTAAATGAACAGGTTAAATTTTCCAAAGCTAATAGCTTATGAAAACATATAGATATAAAATGGACTGACAGATACACCACCTACAAGCATTTATTAATCATTTATTAGTTTAATAGTCTAAAACAGTCATACTGTCTAAAATAGTCATACTGGAGGGCCAAGACCCCCTAGACCATGTAAAGTTCCCTTTAAGAAGCAGAGGAAGGGGGACAGCAGCCATACAATCCCCCAGGATAGCATCCCCACTGACCACTTGCTTGTTGAAAATACACAAAGCCAGAAACACATGGAGACATAAGTTGTAGTTTTATTTGCCTGTCTTAATGTTTTGATGTGTATTATAAAGAAGCTCAGTAAAATTAATCTTCTGTATACAGTATATAAAATTGAAAAGTCACTGACTGATTCACTCACTGACTCACCAACGCCCAGGCAAAACCACCAGGTCTAGAAGCATGAAATTTGGGAGGGTGTTCCTTCCGTGATGGAGGCACTCACTAAGAACCGGTTTTTGGAAATTCCAACCAGAAGGGGGTGAAAAGGGGTGCAACGTGTTTTCCTCCCTATACTTTCCATTGAAGAATCCCTGACTGATCCAAGTCCTGCCCCAACCCCTGGACTAAGAAGCATGAAATTCGGGGAGGCTGTTGCTTCTGTGAAATCAACACCAACCAAGAACTGATGCTGAAAAATTTAACCTTTAAGGGGCTGATAAGGTGTGCAATGTGTGCAATGTGTTTTTGTCCTATTCTTAATATGGAATACTGACAAAAATCCAGCCAATTTTTTTGCTTGGTGCCTGGTGCACTGGGGGGGGGGGGGAATGGAACGCAGGGGCAAGGGGTGTTGTGCAAGGGGGGGTGATGCACATGAAGGGATGATGAGCATGGGGGAATGATGTGCATAGGGTGATGCACATGGGAGGGTGATGCACATGGGAGATAATGAGCATGGGGGGATGATGCGCATGGGGGGTGTTGCGCATGGGGGGTGTTGTGCATGGGAGGGGTGTTGCGAATGGGAGGGGTGTTGCGCATGGTGGGGTTGATGCCCATGGGGGATGGTGTATGGATTTATCTATCTACAGTATTTATATACCACTTTTCACCTGAAAAGTTCACAAAGCAGTTTACAAAAAAATGAAAAAATTAATAGCTAATTTAAGAGCTAATTAATAGCTAATCGGTCCCTGTCCGAAAAAGGCTCAGAATCTAAAATGCAAAAAGAACACCAGCAGAAGCCACTTGAACAGACATTGCTGGGGTGTGGAGGGCCAGTTACTTTCCCCCTGCTAAATTAAAGAAGAACACCCACTTGAAAGAGTGTCTCTTGCCCAGTTAGCAGAAGTATGTTTTATTTTACTTGGGTACATTTCACTAGTTAATTCATATAAGTTGTGTCTCCAATGTAAATTACAGTACGTAAATTTATTCACATTTTAAATATTAATTAGTTCCTTTTTGCCTGGCCCATTCCATTGCCAGAGAGATGGTGTGGCCCTCTTGCCAAAATGTTTGGTTGCACTTGTTCAAAAGGACATAAACCAAATGCCACCTAAATACACTCTTCCATCCTGCCTTGATGTTCTTGAAATGTTCTTGAGATGTTCTTAAATGGGCATTGTGCAGCCTTGGGTTTCCACAGTGATTTTTTTCATTGTTCTGCCAGTGTCAGCACACTTCCTGACATATACATAGCTTCCTCATTTTCAGACAGAAGGTTTGAGGTTTTATTTAGCTTTTTCTTAAAATAGCCATTCATATACACAATTGCAGCATAATGCAACACATTCAATGTAATAGGAATAACTTGTGTTAGGGTTGCCGTATGTTCCGAAAAATAGGGACAACCCTGATTTTGGGGGACTGTGTTCACATACTGGCAAATGGGACAGACGGTCCTGTCCTGATTATGTAAAAGAGGATTATGGCAATCCTACCCTATGTGTATGTAATGTTACATGATGCTTGTCTACCCTGTCTACAGCCAAGCATTATGACATCTGTAACCAGCATGTTCATGAGAAAGACTACTTTCTATTCCAGCACCAACTAGGTCAATAGGAACAACGCACCAAGAGAAACACACTGGAACCTGTTCATTGGCCAAATCCATCTACATGACTGTAATAGAGGGGAGGTGCCAGAGGATTTAGTTTAATTTTTAAAATGTCTTTAAGAAAAGGACTGAAAATGGGGGACAGTCATCCATCATTTTGAGGACATGTATGGATAGGATCATTTTTATATATATTTTCATATACAGTGGTGCATCACGCAAAGAACGCCTCATGTAAAGTTTGTTTCACATAACAAACAAAAATTTCTCTAGGATTCTGCTTCACGTAAAGAAAGTGCTTCATGTAAAGAACACATTTGTTGGCAGTTGGGGCAGACACGCTGGCCGGCAGCCATTTTAAAAAGCATCAGGGCTGCCTAGCGCACCTGCCCATAGAGAAAGTAACACTTCCACGCTGTTCCTCCTGTGGCCGGGTGTCCGTTGGGCAGAGGGAGAGAAGAGCAGTGGAGAAGAGGGAAGCAGCTCAGGGCTGGCCAGAAGGGAGCAGGGAGAAAGAGGCTCAGGATGGAAAGAAGGAGAAAGTGGGGAGAAACTTTGAAGGTGTCTTGGATTGCAGCCTCCTAACCATGTCTACCCAGAAGTAAGCCCCATTGTGTTAAACACTAGAGGGTGACGTAACTGCGTGGACCTGTAACTGCTATGGATTTTGCCCATAATCTTTATCAGTCAGCTAGCATGTTCTGAGTCTCTCTTTATGGTTGAATTTTTTTTGTCCAAATTTAACTGGCTTCTGTGTGAAAATGCTAGAGAACATTGTTTTTTTGTAGGTACTGATTAAGAAACCATTGGCAACATACTGAATTCTGAAATTTAGGAAAATCCCCTTTGTGGAGTAATCAGAGTAAAAGTCTGATTCATGCCTACTCTGCAGTCCAAAGATAGCAAAGATGGAACTAACTGTAAAGATTACAGACTATAAAAGGGGGTATCATTTCATGCAGTGTGCTGAACAGAATTTATGGTGTCTACTAAGGGCTGGAAGTGGCATCATTAAGCAGGTTATGACCAGAAATAAGCATTTCATTTTCACGTAGGAACTCCAAAATATAAAAGGAACTGAAGTTTGTGCTGCAGTGCTGTTGAGCATGTTACCTCGACTACAGTGGTGGGCGGTTCTTACAGGTTCTATAGATTCCTTTGCTAATGAGCACCTGGTTCTGAGAACCGGTTACTAATGGGACGTAGAACCTGTGGTTAATTTATTTGAATCCCATCACTGCCTCTACACCATACCATTCATCCTCTATCAGATTGGAAAGGTCCATAAAACATTAAAGCAAGCTTTGAAATCAATGTCAAGAATTAAAAATGAATCACTGCAACAAAAATCAGCACACAACTTATTGACATAGATCAATGCTTCACACATGGCTAATCAATCTGTCTGTAAAGTTCTCTATGGATAAGAGCTTAATGTCTAAACTTAACAGCAGATATGGGTATGCATGTCGGCAATCAACAACTGAGCTAAGTTTCTGCAAGAGGACGCGATATGCCTTGTCTACCAAGACAGAGAGCAGAATCCTAATCATGTCTACTCAAAAGTAAGCCCCATTGTCTTCAATGGGTCCTACTCCCAGGAAAGTGTCTTTAGGATTGCAGCCAGAGAGAGAGAGAGAGAGAGAGAGAGAGAGAGAGAGAGAGAGAGAGAGAGAGAGAGAGGGAATTATCAGCAAATATCTCCTAACAAGGATTTGATGCCTGACTTCTGACGAGGGATTTCTGACAAGCTGAGTCTCAAAATTTCTGACATTTGTAAGCACAAAATATGATGTAATGTACAATGAAGAGCTCGTGGTCATGATGAAGTGAATGTCAGATGACCTTTTTGCTTTTGCTGAGTGCTGCAGCATGCTCATTTCCAAGTAGCCTGCTGTGCACGAATGGGAGTATCATTCTTAGTAAAGGAGACACATCATTTTAGTTACTTGCTTGCCATTTCCTTTGCAGTGTGACCTAGATCAGATAATCAGAATACAGTTATTTGCCAGAATGACTTGTACCTACCAAACCTATCTCTCAACTGAAGTGATAAAGCCTACTGCTTCGTATGAGCCATCCTGCGTCATGCCTTATGAAGCATCCCAGTCCAGGAGGGGCAAGCTACTCCTTACAGATCTATTAGCCTGGCTGAAGGGGAATCCAAACAGCTACTGCTAAAGAAAGTTCTGCCTTCCTGACCTTTTAGCACTTGCTGAGAATGTTCAACTAGCATTTAGGCAGGAGTGATCCATAGATAATATGTTCCTGTAGCTTAGATCAACATTTTCAAAAATGTTTTGGCAAAGATATCTCAGTAAAAGTAGTACTCATCAAGGCAACTCCTTCAACGCTTGTTCTGTGTGGTGTTGGTATCCACATTCTGGATCAGAGTCAACTGAATCATATTTTGATGTGACATTGAGGAAACCAGCTGGCTTGTCACAAAAGTCTGATGTTACCTTCCCACTGAAGTACAGTATAGCACTCATCCTCATATGGATTAGTAACAGGCCGAAACGCAGGAAGCTGAAGAGTATGCAGTGTAGATAATAAGTAGTGTAGGAGAGTTTGCAGAGCTTGCAGTGTAGAAGTCCAAGGATCAGTGCAGGGATCACTGTTCAAAAATGATCTGGTGCCAAAAGCAAGCAGTGAGGTTTGCACACAATTATTCAAGACTGTGCAATCCTAAAAAAAACTATTAAGAATTATAAAAGTATCTATCCGTGGGACATGGGTACGTTTCTTCCTATTCCTTATCAGAGCCACAACCAAGGAAACACCCATATATCAAATCTCTTCTAGGGAAATTCATGCTTCCCGGCATCCTGTTTCAATCTCTTCCTTGATAATGCAAAGGAAGAATGGAGATATCCAAAAAGTAAACAGTATGGGTTACAACAACATAATTACTAATTTGTATTTATTGATACAAAATATTAATATTTTCATATTTTATACTACCCTTTCTTTCAGGAGATTAGGGTGGTGTGCATGTTTCCTCCCCTTTTTCATCCTCACAACAACCTTGTGGGAGATAAAATATATATATAATACCTGCTTTAATAATAATAGCCAGAAAATGAATGCAGTGAAAATTTCCCACAAGCAATGGATTAAAGTCTGTGCCCTCTTTTGCTCTTGCTCTCCTGCACATAGCATGGATAATATAGAGTGCAAGCCTAACCTCCTGTTGGGCTGGCCTAAGCCTGGGCATAATTCCTGTGCTGACATAAGACACTTCTGTGCCACTCCTGGAGGAGGTCTTAACCCAGTGCACAGACATGTGCATGCCTCCCCACATCAGCATGGGAAGATCAGTGAGTTGTGCTGACCTGGGTTAGGATTACACATCAGTAACAAAATGACTCTTATTTGAAGGTTCTATCCAGTCATCATAGTTAATAACCACTGATAGACCACAGTCCACCTTGAATGTTTAGAATCCAGACTGTATCTGCCTGGGAGCCAAGGTCCACCTGCCTGAAAGAGGTGGCTCCGGAGGCCAGTCCTGGATTGGGAGCCCAAGTCTAGACTGGAAGATATTTCTGGGCTTCAGTCTAGATGGGAGCCCAGGACAACCTGCCTGGAAAATACGGCTCTAGAGAGCAGTTCGGAGGGCACTATTGAAATGGGAGCCCATTTCTACATGGAAAATAGATCTGGGCTTCAAGTCCAAGCAGGAGCCTGAGTCTACCCATCTGGTTGATGTGGGCTCTAAAGTTAAGGTAATGGTCACAGCCTCCTCTCAGCACAAGCATTGGATCTACCCTTGTGTCACAACATTGTTCTATGCTGTGTCATAATATTTCATTGCCTCTTCAAATAATCAGTCTCACTGCTCTGAGTTTTAAGGAAATTACTTTTTATTACATAGACAGTCGGCCTAATATTTTGGGATATTTTTGGCAAAAGGAATGGAAATATTTCACTCCACTTTTTCCTTGCACTCTTTTCCTTTTTTCCTTGCAAGTATATGGCAATGTTATTGTTATTCCAAACAATTGCAGTTTTTGCAATTTTGATTAAAACTACATTTGACTTTTCTATAACAATTCTGAGGATGCAACATACCTGCCAAATTTGTCCCAAAACTAACAAAAACTATCAAAATTTGATCCTTAGGTTATTGATATAACCTGATCCTTAGGCTGTCAGGCTTCAAGGACTGCAGTACATTGGTGACTTGTGAGTCTACAATATGCCCACAATATGCTCTCAACTTCTTAAAAATTTATATTTTGCATATTTTAGTCCATAAATTCTATTATAAATTCTATCTACAATAAATTTTTAGTCCAAAAATTCATATTTTTTAGTCCATACTTTGTTTATACACCAATTTTCAGATATTCTTTGTCGCTTTCACCCAGATAGCACTGTTTTCTTGGAACACCTCACAAAACTTAGGCCACAATCCTAAAAAATCCTAACTCACCTGGCCTATCTTTCTGTGAAGGTGTGGCAAAGTCAGCGTATGCCTGTGCGTTGGCCTAACCCCTTCAGGTGTAGGGCAGAAGAGTCTTAATGGCACTTTTATGACACCCTCAGGTTAGCATAGGACTTGGGGTGGGGCTTAGGGTGGCCTAAGTGGAGGTTAGGATTGCAGCTTTAATCCATTGTTCTTTGTCAGATCATTGGAGTTGATGCAGTACAGTACTGGTTTGATATACTGGTACAATATAACAGTTTGTTATACTGGTACAACCACATGCAAGCCCAGAGGCACTCCTGATATTATTATATTCCACCTCAATCAACTTGGGCACTATCCATTCTTCTGCATAAGACTTCAGCAAAAAGGTTGTTTCCCCCATTTTGATGTCTGCAAAAATACTGTACATTCCTTTGGAATAACAGCCACTGTAGCTCTTGTTACAATTTGAATATTTTTCCAACCATGCTTGGTATCAGTCAAAATCCTCATTTGTCATTCTTCCTGCTATCAGATTCTTCCTGCTGTAGCTTTGCATAAAGAAGCTTGAAATATTGTATTTACATGGAGTGTCACCTGCATGAATAACCCCACACCTCAGCCTCTGGCTTCCCACTCCACTGGGGACTCCGATCCTTTTTCAACTTGCTTAGAGCAAGATGGAAGAGGATTGTCGCAGTCACAGCTCAAAGAAGCTGGTGCATCAATGGAAGAAACCCCCAAATATAGTACAGTGGCGCCTCACGTAACAAATTTAATATGTTCCGGAGGCATATTCTTTACGTGAAACATTCTTATGTGAAACAGATTTTCCCATAGGAAATAATGGAAACTCAGACAATTGGTTCCACAACCCCAAAAATATTCATATGGAAATATTAACTGGATGTAAAAATGATGACAGAACACTGGGATTGAATTCAAAACATGCATTCAGTGTGCATGAACTTATGAAGTCCACTTAGGCTGCAATCCTAAAGACACTTTCCTGGGAGTAAGACCCATTTAACACAATGGGCTTACGTCTGGGTAGACATGGTTAGGAGGCTGCAATCCAAGACACCTTCAAAGTGTCTCCCCACTTTCTCCTTCTCTCCATCCAGGGCCTCCCTCTCTCTCCCCTGCTCCCTTCTGGCTAGCCCTGAGCAGCCTCCCTCTTCTCCACTGCTATTCTCTCCCTCTGCCCAGCGGACACCCGGCCACAGGAGGAACAGCATGGAAGTGTTGCTTTCACTATGGGCAGGTGCTCTAGGCAGCCCTGACGCTTTTTAAACAGGCTTCCTGGCCAGTGCGTCTGCCCCAACTGCCAACAAATGTGTTCTTTATGTGAAGCACTTTCTTTACGTGAAGAAGAATCCTAGATAAATTTTTGTTTGTTACGTGAAACATACTTTATGTGAGGCGTTCTTTACGTGAGGCACCACTATATAGATAAGTGAACCTCTCACCTTGTTCTTTTCTATGCTAGACTAACTTAACCTAGTCAAGAGCATGGCCAGAGGCAGCCTATTCATGCAGCCCATTCATCAAGTAGTGAATTGGGGGGGGGGGGGCAGAAAACTGAAAGAGCATGTACTGTAAACCTGAATACAGTTGCCACCCTGTTACACAGGGAGGAGCCCTACCTTGCACACCTCCATTTCCTCTTGATGACGCACAGAGGCGTACCTAGGCAAAATTTTGCCCACGGCAAAAATTTCGCTCCATCCAAACAGTTAGAAGGTATCCCAGGAGGTCATCTAGTCCAACCCCCTGCTTGTAGCAGGAGAGATGGGACCCTGTCGCCTGTGGCAGATCGCATCCCTCGCTATACCCTCAATACACCTCTGGTGACGCATAGTCCTTAAGAGCAGAGGGATTTGAATTACTCTTGTCTTCCTTCTCTCCATAAGACAACGTCACAGAGCCTCCACTCCTTAGACCAGTTTGGAGGACATGCTGGGCTACTTTAGGGGTCCTGTACCTTGAAAATTCCTTCTTAATTTTTAAAGGTCCAGGAATGCTAAAGTGTCTCAGCTTGTCCATGCCTGCTAGCTTAGATCAAGAATTCTGATTCTGAAAGTACGTGTCACAACATCCAGAAGGGCCCTAAACAGCTTGGAAGAGGGTTTATATAATTATACCTTATACAACACTTATTTTCAGGGCTTGCAGTAATATAATATAGGAGAACTCTTGCCTTAGGTATATCTTAGACACTTAGACCTCTTTCCTCATCAACACATTACATCTTAGCCCACTCTCAGATGTGCCATTTCCCTGCCATTTGTGTCTCCTAGTTGCTCCAGTGACCAGGAGAGGGAAGTAACAGGAATCCTTGCTCCTCACAAGAAAGCCAGGTTCATCAAATGGTTGAGTGTGTCAAGGCCACACAGTATCCCTTTGGCCATTTGGAGTGTGATCCCAGTGTCTCTTATCTGGACATTTACACCCAGTTGCTTTCCCATCCTTTTTTGCACACTTTCAGCTCACCACTACTGTAATCATTTTCCTGATTCCACTCTCTTGAGGGAATCAAGAGCCCCCTCTTGAACCCTTGGGGAAACACCTGCTGCCATTCCTTCACTGGTATTTCTTATAAAACGGCTGTGCGGGAGATGGAACTTTCCATCATCTAGATTGATCGGGGATCTCCAGGAATCAGCGTCAGTCTCCAGGAGCCTATTGAAAGCAATCCTGCAGATTTTCCAGCACAATCCTATGCATGACTACTTGGAAGTAAGTCCCATTACAGACAATTGAGCTTACTACCAGGAAAGGATGTAGTCCTAACCCAGGCCAACACAACTCATCAGTCTTCCCGTTCCTGTGATGATGTACGGAGGCAAGCACATGTCTGTACACTGGTCTAACCCTCCCCCAGCAGTGGTGCAGAAGTGTCTTGCAGTACTTTTGTGACACACCCAGGCAGGTATAGGGCCTATGCCTGGGTTTAGGCCGGCCTAACTGGCCAGGTTGCAGCCTAAAAGCCCAATCCTATACATGTCTACTTGGAAGTAAATCCCATTCTATCCAATGGACTTTAATACCAGGAAAGTGTGGCTAGGCCTGAGTGTGATAGCTCTACAGCTTTTAACAGGGCCTCCAGAAATGTCCAATATAACATCATGCTGATGGGGGATCTCCAGGAATAACTTTAGTCAGACTCAGTGCTGGGAGCAGAGAAGTTCTACTTCTAGAATCCTCTCAGCTGGCCAATTTAGAAGTAATAGTAGAGGCAATAGTAAGAGGGACGACAAATATGTCCTGGTATGCAGGTGTTGGCTGTTGTGTGGGAATATCAAATCTGTACTCAAGAGTACAACTAATGGTAGAAATAGCATACCAGAATGGGGCAGGTAGGTCTTGTGGAGGTTCCAGGGACCCCAATATCCTGGCACCAGTGCTGGTTGCAGGAAAATGCTCCTTCCTAAAGTCTGTCCCATTGAGAGCTGTGGCCTGCCATAACAGCCCCCATAATGCTCTGTATGCAAATAAAAACTTTACATACACAGAAGGCTTTGCATATACCCAAAGTAGTTTTCCTCCTCTGATTGCTATGTGAACATTATTTTATGGATTGCTTATATGTTGGAAACTCTATCGTTGATATGTGGGAAATTGATGATGAAAAGAAGTTCATATTTGTCATAAAGACAGATGTTTTAATAGTAAATAACATATTTGTTGATACATATAATTAGAATATATTAACAATATCTTTGGGTCGGTGCTTTGTAAGTGAACATCATTAAATTTAGAGGTGAGCTTTGGTATAAGTGATTTGAAATTATGAAATTATGTATTTGTATTTTGTGTTTGTGTCGTGGGTGAATAAATAGGATTCCTTCGTGCTAATAGGGAAGCTCCTGTGAGTATGAATATATCATGGAGGTGGCTTGCCTTAGAGCACAATCCTAACCAAGTCTACTCAAAAGTAAGCCCCATTGTGTTCAATGCATCTCACTCCCAGGAAAGTGTCTTTAAGATTGCAACTTTAGGCCTAAATCCTAAAGTGAAATTAAGCCCCTTGCTCTGGAGCAGTTAAGATGACTTTCCATAAGATAACACTAGAGGGTGACATAACTGCGAGGACCCGTAACTGCTCTGGATTTTGCCCTTAGTCTGCTAGTACACTCTGTCATCATAACAAACCTAGTTACCTGCACATCTATACTAAATACTTATCCTGGGTTGTAGGTGGACAGCAGCACTTTGGCTGACTCCTAACTGTTAGAACAATGAGCCAGGAGAAGACTCCGGTTTTGCTCACACTTGTCCATTGGACAAGTCCATTCACTTGACCATGGCTAAGGGAAAGTCCAAGAGGATGAGCTAACCTGTCACTATTGGCATAGCCAATGGGAAAGCCAGAACCTTGATTCTGTCTAAAGCCCTAATTCTAGAGCAGGGGTGGATTGATAAGTCATGTGTTTTCTTACAACAGTTTCAAAGGTATTCCCCTCCAGGACCTTTAAGCAAGCAAGAGAACTCCGACTAAAAAGTATGTCTAAGCTAGGCACCCATTTAGGCAGCTTACATTAGGACTTTATTTCATTTGCCTTGTTGCAAAACAGTACTTAATCTTCAAATATATTCAGATATCTGCTTTTGAATATTTAAACCTTGCATCATATTTTCTTTTTAGCATTTAATTGGCTCTGATATTTGGACTCTTAATCTGAGCACAGCTCAGTATATCTTTTCTTATGCCACAGTTTTCACAGAATGCGTGTTCTGCAGAGTACACTGGGCTGGTTTTATCCTTAGCTGTTCATGTGGCTACCTCTGGTTTTTGCTCTCTCAACTTGAGCAATATCCTTACCAATCCATAAATATATATGGCTACCAGTACACATTCAGACCTATTCACTGTCTTTCAATAGAGTCTCACCCAGGCAATACTGACAATGAAGTATCAGGCACCCCAATCACACAGTCAAAATGAAATCTACTATTCCTATTCATCACAGTGCGCCTTCTAAACCCTTCCCATCTCCACTTCACACACCTGTTATGAGCTAGAGACCAATACTCTCCACCCACACACATATGTGATCACTCAATAACAACTTCCTCAGATGTCTGGTGGTAACATTTTTGCTGCTAGATTCAACCTCATACATACAGATCAAGTGAATTTTATGCTCCCACTGAAGCTTGGTATCTTGTATCATTTCCTATCCCACCATTACTAATCAACAGATATTGACCCTATAAAACAATACCACAATGGATTCTTATCATACTGGGATGTCCTTCCTCTTCCTAAGTGCCTGATTTCCTCTTCTCTTTTACCATTTCTGTGATTATGTTCACTAACAACTTAGCAAAACCATAGGTTATTACCCCACTAATCTCCCCCACAGAGAAAGCTGAAGCTAGCATTCCTTCATGTACTTCATTCCTCATACTCTCCCCACAGAAGCTTTTAAAGAAAAAGAACTAGGTGTGCTACCCTCTCATATATTGTTAGTCAATCCCCTACACCATTCATCAGTGGGTTCACTCACCTGAGACATCTGAGGGCGCAAATTGATCTCCCGCAGATTGACAGCATGAGGCATGAGGTTGTTGAGAAGTTGACAGAGGAGGACACCATCTCTCAAGGCTTGGGCTAAGTCACAGACCTGGGCGCTCTCCCATGTCACTCTGTGATTGGGGGGCAGCACCCGGCACTGGATAAGCCAGTGGGCACATTGCTTCCACAGTTCCATGGCCCCCTTTGGACCCACGCAGCTTCTGCTGCTGCTGCTGTAATAGCTGCTTTCCTCTGCCACCAGTAGGATCCTTCTCTGTGGCTGTGAAACACAGCGGCAAGCAAGAGCTTCCTCTTTTGCAACTGACATCAAACCACAAAAAAGAAGCAGTGTGGGGGCTGGGGAGCTTCCTCATCCCACCCCCAGGGAGGGGCAGCCAAAGGAAAATAACCCAGCTCTCACACTTTGAGAGCCATTGTCTCAGATCTCTGCTGGGGAGGAAGGTAGGAAGTAGTAACATTTACTTCATCAATTTACTTACCCATTTACTGTCACAGAATCAACCCTCCTATCAGGCAAGGTGAGGAGGTTGTCTCACTTTGCCATTCTGTGCTTACACTCATGAGGTCAAGTGATGAGGATATCGTGTTCTACTTAGGCTGCAATCCTAAAGACACATTCCCTGGGAGTAAGACCCATTGAACAGAATGGGGCTTACTTTTGTGTAGACATGGTTAGGATTGGGCTCTTATTTAAAATATCCTGGTTTTTAGTCAAAAAGACCCTCAAAGCAGATAGGAATAAAAGTATTTTTAAAATTACAAAATAATTTTAACTTCTTTCTAGCCACAATTGTATGAACTATCATAGTATCACAAATAGAGATGCTAACATGCAAATATGAAATAGAGAAAACTTTACTATAAAAAAGTCACTTTTTAACAGAAACATTCCCTTTTCCCCAACACATTTGCTTATATGCGAGGCAGAATTGCCACCCTCCTCTTATTAACTGCAGCTCTGTTCTTGTGATCCACTAATACTTACTATGCCAGTGCCACATCAAATAGGCATAGGTATTCGGCCACCTAGAATTATCAGACACATTTGTGTCCACTTCCAGACATGGCTCACCATCTTGGGAGCCATCTCAGTGGCTCTAGCTGAACCTTCTTGATCCTGAGGAGGATGAGAGGCCAATGATGAGAGGTCTCTAGAAAACCTTCTAATGGCTATTGTGGGGCTGAGACAAGACAAGAGACATAGCTAAAAGATAGGTGAAGGAAGAGGACATGGGACAAAACCCCTTCCCCACTGCTGAACTCTGAGACCTCGCTGTGGCCCAGCAACCATCAATAAATTGAGGAATAGAAGAAGCTGCTAACACCACATCCTTCAACACATTGAGGAATATCTAGCACAGAGAAGGAAGCATCAGATGTTGAAGATTTTGATGAGCCTGCCCCATCAGCCTGCCCCATATCTTTTAGCCTGCCCCATTTACTTTAAGTTAACATTCAGGTTCATAAAGATCATAAAGCATGTGATGAAGGGGGTCCTCTGGATCCTAACACATTTTCCCCATAGGTTCAATGATTTGGTATCTGCTAATTTGGTATCCACTAGGTTTTCCAGGAGCCTGACCCTAGCAGAAAATGAGAACATATTCTATATACGCATATCCTATAAGGTACATACCAGTGGATTATGGTTGTTTATTGCTCATTGGCATGTGTTCACTTCATGTGTAAGAATACATACTTCACATGTCTACTGTGTGAAATTCCAGAGGAATAGTTCAACCACACAGCCACATTAAGCGGCTCTTCAGATGTTGGAGGAAAGGGTAGACAGTATGTCTGCAACACTGTCCCTCTGTTGCAATTCTTAGCCTGGTGCTTCCTCCTTCTCCTTCTCATTCAGCATTTTGGGTGCTGACAGCACAAATACTATACATACTTCCTCCTCTCATAAATACACTAGTAGGGCAAACTGAGGAGTTACAGGTTTTTAATGAAACACAATGTGCTCACAGAGAGTGGTGTCAATATTAGGAAACATTCCTAAGCATGTCTACTCAGAAGTAAATCCCATTTGTGTTCCATGGGACTTACTCTCAGGAAAGTGTATTTAGGATTGCAGCCTAAGGTCCTGTTACCTCCAGTTAGGCTGGCCTGAACGCTGGCATGAGTCCGGTGCTGACCTGGGGTGTCACAAAAGTGCTGTAAGACACTTCTGTGCCAGTCCTAGAGGAGGGTACTTAAGCCAGTACACATATATACCATCACCGTGGGATGGCCATCACCGTGCCATCTCCCTTTATCACCATGGGAACTGGAAGACTGATTAATTATGCCAGCCTCGTACAGGGAGTACAGGAAGTCTGCTCTCACCAAGCCCTCTCCTATGGTGGCAGACAGTGGTGGAACCTAATGCACCATCAGAAGATGAGTGGGTTGCCATGGTGGACTGGCACTGGTGCTATGGATTAGGACACCAAGATGTCAAGAATCAGGGTTTCTGGATTGTGTTTCTGCTTCTAAACTGAAATGAACACCAGGAACCTCTTACAAAGTTGCATACACAATTTTGGACAACTTAAAGATGCATCACAAAAAAGGGAATTTCCAAGGTACCTTAGTATCACTGAAGATAAAAACAGGATTTAATGAAGGAAAAGATGCAGTAACTAACATTTCATAGAATCCTAGAATCCTAGAGTTGAAAGGGACCCAGTACGTCATCTAGTCCAAACCCCTGCCTGTAGCAGGAAATCCTCCTAGAGCATCTCTGACAGGTGCTCATCAAGCCTCTGCTTGAAGATTCCCAGTGAGGGAGAGTCCACCACCTCCCTTGGCAAGAGAGTGAATTCACTGCATTATTATTTTCTTGAGATTATCATCCCCACAGCAACTTGCATAACTCATACATGCACATCCACTGTTAATACTTCCTGTTCCTCCTTATATCTTTGTAAGTTCTACATTGACCTGGGGAAGAAGGAAAAGAAGCCAACTTACTTTTGCAAAGGAAGCTGCCGTGTAGTGGATCAGGCCACTGTTCCATTTAGCTCAAAACTGGTGATGCTGGCTGGTGGTTATTCTTCAGGGTTTGAGATGGGAATTTTCTCTCCCCTATCTAGTTAAGATGGAAATGAAACTTCAGTGCGCTTCTGCTGAGTTGAGACTATATTTGACTAGTACCAGAGAGGGTAAGGATTCCTATCTAGAGTAGCAGAACAGAGATACAATCAGGAGTGTAATCACTGAAACCATTTGTGAAAGTAAGAAGGTTGAAGAGTGTAGTTCTAAGACTAATCCTATAGTCACAGCACTGATACTGTATCAATTGGAGTCCTCCATAAAAGAGATTCAATCAAGAAGCAGCATCATTTTCAGCTAACTCAAAAATTTACCTAAGGGCATGGCATAAATCAATGCCTCAGGGCTCAATCCAAAGTAACTACTGCAGTTCTTGTCAATGTACGTAAAATTTACTGTGGATTGCTCTATGAATTTCCCAAAGGTTTCCACTTGACGGCGCCGTAACTGCGTCAACATAAATGTAACTTGCGTAGCTGCTCTAGATTGTAGGTAAGGATGCGATCACTTTTCCAGCAGCTGCTCTGGATTGTAGATAAGGATGCTATGGATTGTAGGTAAGGATGCAATTGTTTTTCCAGCACTAAAGCAATACAGTTCCATAATAAAGAACAAATATTCCCTTACCTTGAGGAGGCTTCCATGACTGCAATCCAACTGCAGGGTACAGCACATGGCCAATTGGTACAGCTGTGTCAGTACAGGAAAATTGGTTAGGATTTGGGCTTGAGTCCACGTCTTTCCCTACACTTATTCATTTATTTCTGAACAATTGCATCCTATTCCACAAGTGTGGGATGAAATGAGTGACCTCTTTCACAAGAAAAACCAGTATAAATAAAAACCAGGAGAAGTTAGCATTCTAATGAAAAAATTAAAGGACTGTGTTAAGCATGGCTATGAAAAGCAGTTTCAAATCTACCACAATACCCTCCAGCACAATCCAACCAGAACAAGATGCTTATAGGCTTCAAAGAGAGAACTGAGCTCTAGTGTCATTGGTTCACTTTGCCATCTGGTGGTGAGTGAAGAACTGATGGGGATGTCTCTAACACTGCATGAACTAGGTGGCAAAGAGTATTCTTAATTTTAACATTGGTTCTGGAACTCTCTCCTTTCTCCCGAGGTCCAAATGACCCAGATGTGGCCTGTATAATCAGGCAATGAAAACATTGTGTTTGAGTCTTAAGTTATATATTATTCAGAGTGAACCTTTCCATCCACGTTGTTTGGATCCAGTGGATTTCAGTGGATACTCATTTTTGGATTATACAAAAGCAATTGTTTACCATGGTAAAAAGGCAGGCAGTTTAAAGAGCCAACTTCATCCCTGTTGAGACAAAATTGCTGATAAATAAAACACTGATATGCTTGAAGTTATACCTGAAGTTGTTTTTGCCAGCTATGTTAGACTTATTTTTATTTATTTATTTGCTTATTGGATACATTACTGAGATTGTAAGCTATCTTGGTGACCCCTTACTTAGGGTCAGAAAGGCAGCCAATAAATATTTGAATAAATTATACAGTATTTATAAAATATATCAAAATAAATGTACAATATTTTAAGAAAGAAATACATGTTCTTAAAAAGATAATCTGTGCATGAAGTGGGTAGATGGCAGGCAAGAGGCAGGAGAGCAAGAGGTGGAGCCAGGAACCAGGAATGTCAGATTCTAACTCTTCTTCCTTGATGGACCTTCACACAGCAGCACCTCTTAGGACTAGAGGTGGTGTGCCAAATGCTGCCCTCTATTATCTGGTGATGTACCATTTTCTGCTTATCACTGGGTCTGAGAGCAGGCTGGTTTTTGGGATATGAGGGGCAAGGCACAGCCTTTCAGGAGCCTTCCCTTTCTGCAAGAAGATTAAATGCTAGGACGTTCTCATATATAGGTGAGCAGAAACCCTGGCCACCCAGTTTTCTTGGTTGACTGCAGTTTATTTGGGACCATTAGGAGACAGTGGTGCTGTGCAGGAGCAAGTGTCGGCTAGCCAATCCTGGTCTCTGTGTGGCCCTGGTGTCCAAATTCCAGCTCTGGGGCTAGATATGGCCCTCAGCCAACTTACATGCGGCCCTTTGCAAAATCCCTCTATTAGCCCTCAGGCCAGCCCTGAAATCCTCCGGAGGTGAGGGAAGCTCTGCTCCCTGAACCTCCAAAGGGTATTCTGAGAGTTGGGGAGGCTAAATGCATCTCCTCTTTTTGTATATGAAAATGTTTATGAACTGGTTTGGATTCATTCATTCATACTTTCATCTCTAAGATATTACAATTTCATTTATGTAAATTTACTCAAATTTGAAATGTAAATCAATTTTTTTCCTCCTTCCAATATAGTGTCAGAAAGATGATGTGGCTCTTCTGTGAAAATGTTTGGGCACCCCTGTTCGAGAATACAACACCCCTCTCTCTGCAAATGTCAGGGTTCCTAGAGGTTCATGAACTACACAGGGAAAATCTGTCTGTCTGTTGTATTTATATACCGCTTTTCAACTAAAAAGTTCACAAAGCGGTTTACAAAGAAAATAAAAAATTCATAGCAAATTAAAATCTAATGGGTCCCTGTCCGAAAAAGGGCTCACAATCTAAAAATGCAAAAAGAACACCAGCAAAAACCACTAGAACGGACATTGCTGGGGTGTGAAGGGCCAATTCTCCAACCCTCCCTTTCTTGGCCTTCATCCTTTTGTTTTCCTGTTTTTCCAGGGATGAAACCAGGGAGCTGTTCCAAGTGCTGAACAAACTGTCAGGCCATTGTTACCTTTATCAATATTCTTGACTATCAATCCCCATTCCAGTTCTGATGCCTACACAGTCTTCTCTAAAGCCATCTGGCTTCAGAAGAGTACTGTGCAGGTGCCAACTTTGGTGCCTGCGCAGTCCCGAGAGAAGTGCGCACATTCTGCGGGTGGCATGCTCCCTCCTGCAGTTGATGAAGCGCATCATCAAGTTGCCCCTGTACACAACCATGACATAACTATAAGGAAATTATAGGTGTCCTTCTGGGTTGATTGGCCGGGTTAGGGATTGGAGGCACTGTTTTGCAGTGGTTCCACTCCTTCCTGGCTGACCGGTCCCAGAAGGTGGTGCTGGGGGATGCTTGCTCGGCACCCTGGCCTCTTCAGTGTGGGGTACCACAAGGTTCCATTCTATCCCCCATGCTATTTAACATCTACATGAAGCCGCTTGAAGAGGTCATCCGGAGGTTTGGAGTGAGGTGTCATCAGTATGCTGATGACACCCAGCTCTATCTCTCCTTTCCTCCTGAGTCCAAGGAGGCGGTTGAAGTCCTGAATCGTTGTCTGGAGGCCTGGGGGACTGGATGAGGGTGAACAAGCTGAGATTAAATCCTGATAAGACAGAGGTTCTCCTGGTCCGGAAGTCCTCAACTCGGGTATTGGAATATCATCCTGTTCTGGATGGGGTTGCACTCCCTCTAAAGGAGCAGGTTCGCAGCTTGGGGGTTCTCCTGGATTCGCAGCTGCTCCTGGAGTCCCAGGAGCCTTTGCTCAGCTTCGGCTGATCCGCCAGCTGCAACCATACCTGAGTCGCTCGGATCTGGCCATGGTGACCCATGCCCTAGTGACATCGAGACTAGATTATTGTAACGTGCTCTACGTGGGGCTGCCTCTGAAAACGGTCTGGAAACTGCAATTAGTCCAGATTGTGGCAGCCCATGTGGTTGCTGGGGCTTGTCGGTTCGACTCTGTCGGACCACTGCTTCAGTGACTACACTGGCTGCCCATTCGTTTCTGGGCTGAATTCAAAGTGCTGGTCCTGACCTTTAAAGCCCTAAATGGCTTGGGTCCAGGGTATCTGAGGGACTGCCTTCTTCTGAACAATCCGACCCGTCACCTAAGGTCATCTGAGGGGGCCCTACTGACTGTGCCACCACTTAGAGATGTGAGAGGTGTGGCGGCCAGAGTTAGGGCCTTCTTGGTGGTGGCACCCCGGCTTTGGAACTCCCTCCCTATAGAACTGAGAAAAGCTCCCTCAATACAGAGCTTCAGGCAGAGCCTTAAAACCTTCTATTTTAAAAAAGCATTTTAAATGGGGTAGAGGTGGGGGGACAGTTGTTTTTATTGTTTTTACTGTTTTTAACAAATATTTTTAGTCTGCATGTTTTTATTCAATTTAATTGTATTTTAATTATATTTTAATGGTGTTTTAATCTTTATTTATGATCTATTTTAATGATGTTTTATTCCCTGATGTCAGCCGCCTTGAGCTCCCACTTGCAGGGGAGGAAAGGCAGGATATAAATTAATTAAATAAATAAATTAAATAAAAAAGTATGGACAGGAATATGGAACACCCCATTCATTATTGGCAAAATCTAAGGAAGTGGTATTGAAGAATAGTTCATTTATCCCTGACAAAACTTCTTAAATAAAGGAAATATCAGATATGTTTTGGTGAAACTGTGGCGTAAAAGGATGGTTTGAACACAAAAGTGGAATTAGTATAAGAAAGAATTAAATGGTTAAACACATTAACACATCAAAAAATAATTTGGAATGCCAAGCCATGTTTGCTTACTCAAAAGTAAATATGGATGTGCAGTTTCACTTTTAATAGGGTTCAATGCATGCGAACCCTTGGAGGAAGGACTTCCTTCCAGGGTGACTGGTAGGGTTGCATACATTGGATCAGGACCAGATTCCTCTCAGCCTGCCCTTTCCAATGATACAGATCAGTGATTTTCAGCCAGTGTGCTGTGGCACACTGGTGTGCTATGGATAGTCCTCAGGTGTGCCATGGGAATTTGGAGATTAGCATTCATTAATAGGAAAATTGCAGGATTTGAACAGTCTGGTGTGCCTTGTCAATGGTAAAAATAATTGATGGTGTGCCTTGACAATTTCAATGCAATTATCAGGGACTTCCTTGTGTCCCTGATACACAAGGAATCAGGGGTGATTTTGGTGGCTCCATTCACTGGATTTGGACCATTCTGGTGTCCTTCGATTCCTCTCAGCCTAGCCTTTCCAGAAGACTATGGCACATTCAACTACTCATGAGTAAAGACATGATACTGGGCACTTTCTCTTTCCCATAGGGCTCAATACATTATTTTTGATTTTTTGTTGTTTCACCATAACATTTGATAGAAAGGAGATATTTTGAAATGGATCTTTTGCATTGGATTCTGGTCTTCAATATAAATCCAATGACTTATGACATGATGGGGTACTGCGCACCATCACGAAGTTCAAATTTTGAGGTACCACAGCCCCCAGTGTGCATCACACACATACCCAGTACATCACACATCACACCCAGCACATCAATCTCTGTGCTGAGAGCACAGTACACTGCTGGGTCCATGCTCAACTACACCACTTACTCAACTTCTTGTTCCTGGTTGGCTGCTTTGTAAAGCATCAGAGATCTGCTCAGACTTTTCTAGGCTTGACTGGTCAGGCTATTGGGTGGACAAGAACAGAACATCAGGAAAAGTTACAGTATCCTGCAGGATTGAGCTCTGAAGTTTGTTAGGAAACAATACTTGGTTCTCCATGTTAATGTCGTTCCCAACTATTCCCTTTTCCCATTGTTTGTTCAACAGTATCTGTGTTACGTAGTTCTGGCCCAGTTGATCTGTGATCACTACCTTCTCTACTGCAAGGTTTCTCTGATGGCTGGCAGGGGCCGCACTAGGATTCAAGTTCAGCCAGATTGGCAAAGGGGTAAAATTAACCACAAGAGGTGGAAGGTCCCCTTCTTCTGTGATGGCAGTGCTCATCTTGAGATCCACTTTGTCAAGGCTGCAGTGGCTACCAAATGAACCCTGGACAACAGAAATAAGAACCTGTAAGTAAGAACTATGAGCTATGTGTAGTTTAACTCATCAGGGCCTATGTAAATAGACTGTAGACCTTTATTGGCATTATTTGAATAATACAACTTTAATCAAATGCAGATGTACAAACGCAGATTATTAAACCTCCAGCTCTGATATATAACAATCAATAATCAATCTGACTTATCATGCTGTACAATATCTCTACGCCTCTGTAAAATTAAATGAATTTATTTTGCACTGTTACATATATGCCATGTTCTTCCCCAATAAAAGATGACGCATCAATGTAGTTTTTGATTCACAAAAAGAGGGGAGCAGTGGGTTAAGCAGCTGTTTGTGTAGGTCATCATACTGCTAGTATCTTAGAATCATAGGGGGAAGGGATTCTACTGTATGTCTGATGTTACTCCCACACACCCTTGTCTGTACATCCAGGCCCCACATGAAAGTGGATGGAAAAAACTTCATGCCATGGAGAAAACTCTCCATTCCTTTGGGTTAACCAAAGTATTATACTGTAGTATTGCACAGCTGAGAGGACAACCCTCTCTTCAAGAACTAGCCGGGGACTGAAGAAGACTGCTTGTCACACTTGCTGGAATCTCAAATATAATTTGTTCCACACAGGATTTATATAGCCCTGTTTAACCTATAATAATTCCATATTGTCTGTCCCCATCAATCTCTTGCTCACCTCACCCTCTCCCAACCAGTGCAGTGGTGCTTTGCTAATTCATACTGAAGAGAGGATGGTTTCAGTTCCATACAATACAGAAAAGTTGTCATAAATAAAAGCTGGATAAGATATCACTAATCATTGGTATGGAGTGTGTTGGCAACAATTTCATCTAAACTTCCTAAACTTCCCAAAGTGGAGATTGGGACCCTCTTGGGGAGTTGTGACTTCATTTCAGGAGGGTTGCAATAGGTTGGGTACTGCCATCTTAAAAAGGGGCACTCAGGCTGCAATCCTTACTTTCCATAATTGAACATAATGGGACTTACTTCTGAGTAGACATAGAGAAACTAAGGCACCACGGTGAAGTTGTTTCCTGTTTGTACGTCATTCTCAGAAGGGGGTCCCAGGCTGAAATATTTGGGAATCACTGCTGTAGGAACCTGATTTATTAAAGTTACCTAATCCATATTAAACTGGGTGTGATTAAACATCCTTTTGTAACCTTTTTTCCTTACCAGATGAATCCACCAGAGGTCCTTCTTTCCCCAGCATTGCAATCTTGGCAGCCAGATTCAAGACGGGTTTTCTCCAGTCCCTGCTGGGTGCAAATTCACAACCTAATGCTTGGTGTTGAAGGCCCAGCTTTGCAGGTTAAGAAGGTCCAGCACAACTGGAGTATCAGAGTCGTTAGGGTCATCCATGAACAGTATGAGTACCCTGAACGGTGTCTTGGCTCACTCCTCTTGGATTGCATGCTTTGGGAACAGCTTGGAAAAGAAAAACAGAAAAGATGAGGTTATGCTGCATCCTTGCAAAAAGAATGGAAGCAAATACTTACCTTGCTGTCAGTACTTAGTGCAACAATTTTCAACTTGTGTACTGTACCACACTGGTGTGCTGAAAATTTTAGCACCTTGTCAGTTTGCCATGAGATGGAAAAGACTGAAAATCATTGGCTTAGAGCACAATCCTATTCATGTCTATTCGGGAGTAAGCCCCATTGTGTTCAATGGGTCTTACTCTCAAGAAAGTCTGTTTAGGATTTCAGCCATAAGGTACAATCCTAACGTAGGCTGGCACAACTCATTGGTCTTCACAAGGTGATATAGGGAGACAAGTGCATGTCTGTGCACTGGCCTAACCCTCTCCCAGGAGTGGTGCAGAACTGCCTTACAGCACTTTTGTGACATCCCCGGGTCAACACATAACTTATGCCAGGGCTTAGGGCTTAGTTAGAATTGCAGTCTTAAGGCATGATCTTAGGCACCACCAATCTTTTCCTGGGAATCTGCAAATAGTGAGGTTCTGTTATCAGACAGGTTACATCATGAATGAAGTCCTCTGAGAAATCATGCTGTTTACTATTTAGTCAACATCTCACCCAATCTATCATTTTAGTCCACACTTCTCATTTCATCCACAACTGCATTAATCAAACCCAAAAGAACCTATTTTCAGAAAATTGTTGTTTCGCTTGCCTGCTGTTACCATTTTCTACAGTACATAGCACATGAAATAAGTGTGTTTTGCATGCAAATATCCCAGGTTCAGTTCCTTATGCCTTCACTGCTATTTTAGGTAGTAGGGTTGGGAAAAATGTCTGACTTACCCTACAATCCAGAGTAACTATGGGAGCACGTAAGAGACATTACGTGCATCCGTAGATACTGCATCACCTAGTGAAAACCTATGGGAAATTCATATTGCAATCCAGAGCAAATTGTTCTTACACTGGAGCAAAGACTGCCTATAGTTACTCTAGATTGCGCTCTTAGATGCTAGAGAACAACTGTTAGCAATGGTTATTATGAGTTAGGTAAAACTGTGCAATTCTATGCAACTCTTCAAAAAGTCGCCTATTATGTTCAGTGGTGCTTACTCCCAGGAACGTGTAGTCTAATTGACTAACATAAGACAGCTTCATATGGAAGACAGCTTCATATGGAAATGTGGACATTTCCGTATTTCCTGTGAATGCTCATCAAACACCAAGAAATGACTCAGATCTGGCAGGCAATGGCTCATTGTTTCCTGGGTGATATCAAAACAGCACATTCCTTTTAAAGGGTTCCTTCTAAAGTGGTGACACACATAATGGAAATCCTCCGCTCTCTAAATATACTGGTATGAAATGGCAGAAATGTATATCAACATTGTTTAAAAACCTCGTAGTTATCCAGACTAGGACATTTTCCAGGACTGAATCACCACTTTAAGAATTTAAGACACGAGAGGATGCAACAGGCTGAAGGGGTGGGTGTATGGTGAGGAAACAAACTGGAAATCAGCATTTGCAAGAATAGTGTCTTCTATGTAAGGATAAGGATCTCAGTTAAAACTGTAGTGTCTCTTGACCTAATGTTAGGCAGGCAGTGAGTGGAATTTGGCTATGAATGCACACACATGCATAGCACATGCAGACACATAGCACGAGCACACACACAGATACACATACACACACTGAGGGTGCAATTCTAACCAATTTAGGCCAGCACAACTCCCCAACTCCCTACATGGTGGCATGGGGAGGACAGTGCATATCTGTGCATTGGCCTAACCCCCCCGCCCCCAGGAGTGGCGCAGAAGTGCCTAATGGCACTTTTGTGACACCTCCAGCCTAACATGGGACTTGTGCCAGGGCTTGTGTCAGCCCTGGATTAAGATTGCACTGTCAGGACTAATCCTGTGCTGGTCTAGGGGTATCACAAAAGTGCCATTTCTGAGGGAGTAGGGCAGTGCACAAATATGTGCTGACTTCTCCGTGTCACCGTGCAAACCAGGAGCGGGCAAACTGTGTTGGCCTAAATTGGTTAGGATTGCGTGTGCACACACACAGTATTTTGTTTTCCACAGTATACCATTGTGGAGGAAGAACCAATCTACATGTTCCAAAGAGTTAGGTGCTAAACTGCAGTGAGAAAGAATGAAGTGACTCTCACACCAGCAATCTAAAGTGGAACAACTGTGTTGTTAACTTACACATCTACTGTCTTAACTTACACATCTACTGTCTTACTCTGATGTGTAATGTGTAGATAGAGTCTAACTACTGAAACCAGTGGGAGTTATTTCTGAGTAACTTAGAATCAAATATGCTGCATGTTTCTTTTTCAGTGAATCTGATACATTGTGGAGAATGCTGAGCATGCATGTTTGAGTGACTGCCAAAAACCTGAAAATATTTGCTTGTTCTCTGTAAATCTTACCGATTAACTGGAGGAAAAGTTTTAATCTGAGCTAAAAGCTTTAGCAAGGAGTCACATATTGGGCGCAATGCAGAGTAACTACAGGGAGTCCTTGCTCCGGAGTAAGAAGTTACCCTGGATTACAATATGAATTTCCCATAGGTTTTCACTAGGTGGTGCAGTAACTACAAGTGCACACAAAGCACAATCCTAACTATGTCTACTAGTTCAATGGGTCTTACTCCCAGGAAGGTGTCCTTAGGATTGCAGCCTTAATGTCTCTTACGTGCTCCCGTAGTTACTCTGAATTGTAGCCATTATGAAATAAACACAGGGTTCTCAACTTCATGCTTGCTTTGAGGGTGAATGAAAAAACAAAATGGGCAGGTTCTTCCTTGCCACCTTTCCTCCTGGGGTTTTTCTTATGGTTTCTTCCCTAGTCAGCTTCAAAATAGGAAATAATGTTGACTTGGAGTAAAAAGTTTGAGGAAAGGGTTAAAGGGGAGAAAATGTTTTAATACACCATCCTTCCACGTCTGCAAATTCTTCTTTCCAAATGGTCTTGTATAATTGTCAACTAGGAAACAGATCTGACAAGGTAATATTTCCTTCTTCCCATAGGATAACACTGGATGTCATAACCACATTTGTAATTCACATGTTTGCTCATTCACGTACAATGTGGGGGCATGATTAGTACATTAAAAACAGGGTGCTGAAGAAGGGGGAACCCCTTATCTACCTCATCACTTTGTTCTCCATTGTTCGGGTAGATTTTCCTCATGAATTGGCACATGAAGATATTTTCTTGCCCTTGTATGCCCTATTGGTACCAGTCTTGGAGGAAAGTGTTCTAGGTGATGCAACGTACAGAAGCAAAGCTATAAATGAGGAGGGTTCCACTCCCCTCACCCATGGTTCAATACCCTTTATTTAATTTTTGTGAAAATGAGACCCATCCAGTACTTTTCATGGAAACTGGTCAAGCATATGAACAACAAGGCTGTCAAGTCTAATCTGGCCATTACCCAACTGAAACACATGATCACTGATCACAATCTGTTGTGTACTGAGGCACAGCAACATCCAACAGACATACCCCCAAATCCAGAGTAATTACAGGAGCACGTAAGAGACTTTATGTGCGCCAGTAGTTACTGCACCACCTAGTGAAAACCTATGGGAAATTCATATTGGAGTCCAGAGTAAGTTGTTCTTACACTGGAGCAAGGACTCCCCGTAGTTACTCTGGATTTTACCCATAGGGTGCAATTGCTAGCTTCTATAACTCATACCCACACTCTTGACTCATACCCTCAAAATTCAGAAGAGTTACTCAAGAGTTACTCAATCAGAATGACACTCAAATGATGTTTCATGAACTCAATCACACCCCCAAAGCATACAGACTTCCACCCATATGTACAAACACAGTCTCAAAAAAAGGACTGTGCAGGAGGCAGTTCTGGTAATATTTGCATGGTGCAGCCATATGGGTGGCAGAAGTGATAGGGTGCCTTTACATGTGGGACCACAATATTCACAAGAGAGTCATGCTGTCTGTCCCTACCCATGTGGAACTGAAATAGAGCTGGTACTAATGTGATATTCTGATTTTCCATTTATCTGATTCATCAGTGCCCAGCCAACACCTCTGGACTTACAAGCATGAAATTTGGGGAGGGTGTTCCTTCCATGATGGAGGAACCCACTAAGAACCAATTTTGGGAAATTCCAACTTTGGGAAGGGGGTAAAAAGGAATGTAACACATTTTGGTCACTATACATTGACGTATCACTGACTGATCAATACCCTGCCCCAACCTCTGGACCCAGAAGCATGAAATTTGGAGAGGATATTCCTTCTGTGATGTAGGGACCCACTAAGAACCAGTTTGGTGCCCAGTGGTGCACGAGAGGGGATGGTGTATGTGGGGGAATGGTACACGGGGGGGGGGGGGGAGAAGGTGCACTCCTGCAACGGCTGGTAAATTTTGCTAGTTTTTACTATGTCTAATGTATACTGTGAGACATACAAATGAGCCCAGCAACTAATCCTAGAACTAGAAAAGTCATCTTACGAATTTTTTCACATTTTCATTGTGCCCTCCCTCCAAGGAGCTTATGGAGGTATAGTTCCTTCTCTACTTTTGTCTTCACAACAACCCTGTGTAGTAGGTGAATCTGACAGATACTGACTGGCTTAAGGGGACCCACCAATGGGAAAATGAACCTTGATCTTTCAAGTTTAAGTTTAAGTCCTAAACCACTACACAAGAATAATCTTGTGATTATCCTAGTCATGGATAAAAATGCTGCAATCGTTTGCATGTGTCATCACTTCCGATGTTACACTGCATTACACATACAAGATCGCTTGTGTGTGAGTAGTTAACTGTGAGTGTTAGTTGCATCATGCACAAAGGCATGGTGATACCATCACCAAGTTCATGCATTTAGGTTTTTTTAAAAAAAAATATTGGGTAGAAGCCTTCCACTTTGAATTCCCATTGATTTCAATGGAAAAATTTTAAGCAAGTGTTTAACAATCCTATCCTGAGCTTCCTGACATTGTCTGGAGCTTCTCACTGGCCCAGTTTAGAATTGGGTCCTTATTCTTCTATTGGAATCACAGCAATTTAAAAAAATATTTCTGTTTGCTGGATCATGCAGCAATCGTACTAAAATAATTTTATACATTAAACCAGTGGTGGGATTCAAAAAAATTAACAACAGGTTCTATGTCCCGTTAGTAACCAGTTCTCAGAACCAGGCGCTCATTAGCAAAGGGTTCTACTGAACCTGTGAGAACCCCATGAAGCCCACCACTGCATTAAACCTGTTTTAAGGGTTTTGCTGTTTGTATTGCATTCTCTCTTACAAGAGAATTAGAGCCACCATTACATTTTTGTAACACACAATGCTGACGGAAAGGATCACTGTCTGGGCATGTATGCCGCATCCTGTGGTGGGAGGGTAGTTACAGAAGCCTCTACAAGGTAAGGAAACATTTGTTGCCTTACCAAGGGGCTGCATTTCAGCTGCACTGGTGCTGTAAAGTCCAATCCAACTTTCCAGAATGATTGAGCTGTGCCAACAGGGCAGGTGGTGTATCCTGCAGAGGAGGGAGCAGTCATTGTATCCTCTTCAAGGTAAAGAGACATTTGTTCCTTTTCCTCAGGGTAGCATTGTGGCTATGTCAACTCTGGAAAGTTGGATAGGATTGGGCCCTAAGGCTTTCCTGGGAGTAAGAATAAACTATCATGGAGCTTACTCCTGAGCAGACAGGCATAGGACTGGGTTGTGAGGCTCCAATCCCAAACCCTTAAAGCTCCAATCCAATAAGGACGAGAAAAGCTGCACTTGCTGAGAATCCCTCTTTTGCCCAATTCTTAAAGGTTCATGAGCTTTATCAGGTAAGGTCCTCTTTATTAGGTGTTGATCGTAGAGTAGAATGCAGTGGAGTACTTAAGAGCCAGTGGAACTGGAGTGGGGCTCCCACCACTGCCCTTGACCACTCTAAGCAATGAATAGATCTAGGACCCAATCCAATCCAGTTTTCTAGTAGCCATGTCAATGGAATGCAGGCTGCATCCTTTGGTGGGGGAGAAGTCACAGAGGCCTCCTCAAGGTAAGGGAGCAAATGTTAACTCAGGGCTGCACTGTAGCTGCACTGGTGCTGGAAGTTGGATAGAATAAGGCCCCTAGTCTCTTTCTTGAGATCCCCCCTCCCCCATTAGATCCACCTGGAATCCAAAGTAGCAGGTAGACTATTACTCCACTGCAGAATCCCCCAGAGAGAGGCCATTTCTGAAAGGACAGACACACTGGCATCACTTTAGGGCATGACTCCCCCTCCACCCCTGGAATGCTACTGGTTGAACAGTCACCTCTTTAATGAAGCAGAGAGAGAAAGGACACACTCCAAACCAACTTTCCAGCACTGGCATAACTGTACCCATGGGTCATGTGCTGCATCCTGCAGTTGGAGGGCAGCCATGGTCAAGCACTGTTTGAATGGTCAAGCATTGCAATGGTCAAGCAATGGTCAAGCACTGTTCAAAGTCAAGCAATGTTTGTTCCCTTACCTCAGAATTGTATAACCCTTACCTCATTTTGGAAAGTTGGTCAAGACTGCACCTAAATACAATTCAAAGTAGTTCACATTTTAGAGGTTGTTTTCCTGCATTATGCAATCCTCATCTGCACTACACTGGGAGTAAACACAATTGACTATAATGGGACCTATATCTGAGTAGACACGGATTGGAGGGCTGTAAGTTGAGATCTAGGGTTCCAACAGCAGGATATCCACCTTCCCCTTCATACGCTGGCTCTTGCCTAAAGCCCAATCCTCTGCATGTCTACTAGAAATCCCATTAGAATCAATGGGGCTTCCTCGCAGGAAAGGGTGGAGAGGGTGGCAGGCAAGTCTCCTCAGAAGTCAGTCCCCTCAGAGTCAATGCTTCCTCCCAGAAAAGGGTGGAGAGGGAGGCAGCCTCACAGCCCCCTCCCAGGCAGGTCTCCTCAGGAGTCAGTCCCCTCAGAGTCAATGGGGCTTCCTCCCAGGAAAGGGTGGAGAGGGAGGCAGCCTCACAGCCCCCTCCCAGGCAGGTCTCCTCAGGAGTCAGTCCCACCAGAGTCAATGGGGCTTCCTCCCAGGAAAGGGTGGAGAGGGGGGCAACCTCACAGCCCCCTCCCAGGCAGGTCTCCTCAGGAGTCAGTCCCTCAGAGTCAGTGGGGCTTCCTCCCAGGAAAGGGTGGAGAGGGAGGCAGCCTCACAGCCCCCTCCCAGGCAGGTCTCCTCAGGAGTCATCCCCTCAGAGTCAATGGGGCTTCCTCCCAGGAAAGGGTGGAGAGGGAGGCAGCCTCACAGCCCCCTCCCAGGCAGGTCTCCTCAGGAGTCAGTCCCCTTAGAGTCAATGGGGCTTCCTCCCAGGAAAGGGCGGAGAGGGGGGCAGCCTCACAGCCCCCTCCCAGGCAGGTCTCCTCAGGAGTCAGTCCCTCAGAGTCAGTGGGGCTTCCTCCCAGGAGAGGGTGGAGAGGATTGCGCCTCAGTGTGGCTCTACCTTGGCTGTGCTGGGGGCTCTGTGGCAGGCGCACCTCAGAGCTGGGGTGTGGCGGGCAAAGGGGGAGGCTGAGGAATGTGCAGAATGGGGCGGGGAGGGCGCTGGATCTGCTCCAAGGGGATCTGCAGGTGGGAGGAGAAGAGGTGCGTCCATCCCAGTCAGTCCCAGGTGGCTGAGGAGGGAAGGAAGGCGGGGAGAGTCTCCCTGAGGGCCGCGCGGGGCATGGCGTGCTCTGCCTTCTAAGGGCGCAGGCGAGGCTGAGCGCGGATCGGGACCTGGGATCGCTGCTTTGGGGCCACCTCCAAACTCTTGCCCGGCTCCTTCAGCTCCACCTTGGGGATCACCTTCCGCACAGCCTCCCAACCCTGGCACATGAAGCAAGGTATGCTCCTCAGTGCCTATCCACACTTTCCTGGGAGTAAGCCCCATTGACTCTAATGGACTTACTCCTGAGTAGATATACAGAGGATTAGGCTCTGAGGCTACAAACCTATCCATACTTTCCTGGGTGTAAGTCTCTTTTACTCTAATGGGCTTACTCCTGAGTAGACATGCAAAGGATTAGGCTCTGAGGCTTCAATCCTATCCACACTTTCCTGGGAGTAAGACTCATTGACTTTAAAGGGACTTACTTCTGAGTAGACTAGGAGAGGATTGGGCTCTAAGGCTACAATTCTATCCATGCTTTCCTGGGAGTAAGAGTATACCAATTGACTCTAATGGACTTACTCCTGAGTAGACGTGCAGAGAATTATGCTCTTAGGCTACAATCCTATCCACACTTTCCTGTGTGTCAAGACTCATTGACTGTAAAGGGACTTACTTCTGAGTAGACTAGCAGAGGATTGGGTTCTTGAACTGCTACTACCTTTATCAGTGTGTTGTTTGTTGTAACTGCAGAGGCTCCCCCTTTTTTGAGACAAGCAAAGTTTGAAACTTTGCTGATCTTCCAAAACTACGGCCTACCTTTGAACTGGATCTTTCTAGGTTTCCCCACTATGGACAAGACACGTTTAATATTTTCTGTATTTGTTATTCTTATGTGGTCTGGGCAATGTGAAGCTACTATAATTCTGAAGATTAAAGTGGGGAGGGGAGTTCAATGAGAACATTAAAAAGAAGTTTATCCATGGGGTAGTTTGGATAAACTGCCTCCTTCCCTTAAAAACCCCATATGTTCCTTTTAGGGTGGCATATGACTGTAGTCAAGAGCTCTATATGCCCATTTCTTGCTACAGGTCCAACTTTTGTTATACACAGATTTTTTTTTAATCCACAGATTTGACTCAACACAAATGGCCATTATAAACTTCAGTTTTAAAAAAACTGCTTTTATACTGTTGTAGAGAGGCAGTCATACCAGCAGTCATTCCATTCTTCAGTCCCAGAATCAAACCCCTGCAGATACTGAGGCAGTGGTGGGATTCAAATAAATTAACAACAGGTTCTATGTCCTAGTAACCTAAATTAACAAGTTCTTTGTCCCATTAGTAACGGTTCTCAGAACCAGGTGCTCATTAGCAAAGGGTTCTATAGAACCTGTGAGAACCCCCTGAAGCCCACCACTGTAAGAGGCATTATCTTATGCCATTAAGTGAAATGGAAAAGCAAGAAACCTGGAAGTGGATCTTAACTTTTCCATTTTTTTAATCTACAGGGGGTTCTGGAACAAAATTCTAGTGGATAATGAAGAAACCTGTACACATGGTGTTGCCTGAGGATGCAATCCTAACCAACTTTCCAGCACTGAGGTAAGGGAAGAAATACTGGCATACCTTGAGAAGGCCTCTGTGACTGCCCCCCCCCCCCCCAAAAAAACCCACAAAAGTGCCCCCTTGGCACATCTGTGTCAGTGCTGGAAAGTTGGATAGGGTTTGCGGCAGAGTCTCTTGGCCTGATCATGATTTGTCATGGGTAAGCCTTTCTGAATACAGTGGAAATTTATTCCTGCATAAGTGTGTGTGTGTGTGTGTGTGTGTGTGTGTGTGTAGGATTAACAATAGGAGTATGAGAGAATGTAAGAAATTAGTTTCAGCCCATAACAGAATACATAGTATCACACTCAGGGTGTGATCCTAACTAATTTAGGCTGGCATAAATTTTATGTCTCCTCATTCCTGTGTGGGGAGGCCGGTGCATATCTGTCCACTGGGCTAATCCTGCTTCCCAAGAATGGTGCAGAGGAGCCTTATGGCCAGCACAGATCTTGTGCTGGGTCTTATGCTGGCCTTATGCCAGAACTTACAGGGTTAGTTATCATTGCAGCCTCAGTAAGAGAAAAACATCTGTTGCTAATTGCAAATAATTAATGGGGAATTGAATCCTTCAACTCTAAACTATTGTTCCTCAATCACCTGTTAATGCTTTGTAAGCCAGATAATTCCCTTGTAGGGTAAAAAATGTGGGTAGGGAGAACTGAGGTCCCCCAATCCACTTCATTTTAAACTAACCCCCCCATTTTGTATGCATTACCCCCAAATCTAGAGTAACTACAGGAGCACATAAGAGACATGTGCACCCCATAGTTACTGCACCTCTTAGTGAAAACCTATGGGAAATTCATATTGGAATCCAGAGTAAATTGTTCTTACACCAGAGCAAGGACTCCCCATAGTTCCCATAATCCATACTCTGGATTTTGCCCTTTGACAGAATCTTCATTCCAAAGTTTTCTGTCATGTTTATTTTGACTCTTAGCCACAGAGGAAGACAGAAGAAGGGAGCTGGAAAGGCAAGGATAAATGAGATATTAAAGTATGTGCAGCTCATAAACAAAATGGGTTGTTAGCAATGTGTTCTCCCAGATGCTGAGGACGTGAATCATAAGTCTGGAATGCTTAGTACCATCCCCTTTGCCTGTGTACCATCTGCTGTACCTATGTAGATCACAGGTCAGTCTGGCCCAAGCCCATGGGTCATTCCATGTCAATTGGTCTAGTTTTGGAAAAGTGCTTTACACTCAGTTTCTACACTAATGAAAAGAGCTAGGAGGTTGAAATTATACATTCAGAAAACAATGTTATATTGAGATATTATGTGCTAAATTTCACATTTATTCACTATTATGGGAGCTACACGACTTACTTTTTTAATGATTTTTGGGGTCGACTTTGCTGCAGTTTACCCACTCTGTATGAATGAAGCCAAAATTATTATTAGTTCCATTGAACGGAATAGAAAATGTACAAGCTAGCTCAGGGCGCAATCCAGAGTAACTACAGGGAGTCCTTGCTCCGGTGTAAGAACAATTTACTCTGGATTGCAATATGAATTTCCCATAGATTTTCACTAGGTGGTGCAGTAACTACGGATGCACGTAAAGTCTCTCACGTGCTCCCGTAGTTACTCTGGATTGCAGGGTCAGTTTCATTTGTTTAGAAAAAACAGCAGAGGAAATATTGTATCCCAAAGTTGCCAAAATCTTAATTGTACTGTACATCAACACAGTATGGGGTCAAACAAACTGCTATATCTCAATAACTATTCCACATGTGAAGCTATAACTTTACAAAAGTTCATTTGAGACATGTCTCATTCATTAAAATCTGTGATGGTTGTGTGGGGAACCTAGCCCACTTGACATGCCCCCATATAGTCACGAGTTTCCTTTCTTCCAGAGCATGATCAAACTTCAAACATACAGGGAAGTAGTATAGAATCTACTCAGGGACAATACAGCTCCTGATCAACGGATGCTTGACACCCAACCTGTGTGTCATGAAAGTTATTGGTCAGGATCTCAGTCTTGGGATTGTTGGAGCATAATGGTCGACCTTTTTAAAATGCCAGTGACTTAAGTCACAGCATTCATACTGTGCATCCGAGCATGTATAAGGACATACAGTGTGTATAAGAACTTCTGTCCTGCGGTCATGTTTGGGAACGGTGACTTTGCCAAATCTAAGGGTGTGACCTCCAGTCTTGTGACTGGAGGGTGTGACCACAACAGTCTCCTCCCTGTTGTGTTTGTGACTATGCTCTTTGTTGATCCAGACCAGTATTTAAAATGTTCTAGGACTAGGTTAATTGTAGGCTAAGAGTCCATTCTGACTTGTTCAGAGACGAAGCCAAAAGAAACTTGGCATTAAACCCTGCCTTTTGTTAAGCCCTTTCTGCCTTTCTGCCCTTTCAAGAATTAAGCCTTACTTGTGCTCTGAATGATTAGCAAAGCGGTAGTAGTCAGTAGTTCACTAGTAGTCATTCAAAAATCTGCCTCTTCCCCCAGCATCTTACTACCCATTTGCTCTGCAGCCTTCCTCTGTAGGTGTAGCTAAGCCATCTGATGGGGGAGGTGGGGGGGGGGGGAGAGGTCCAGGAAGATTTTGTAGCCACCTCCTCCAAATATAAATCAGATTTAATTAAGTAAATAAATAAAAAGTGCACCCTATTTTGGTTATAGACCCTTTGATAGGATGAAGAGTGGCAGTTATCCTTCTGCTGAATATACTGTAATACTGTATAAATATCCTGTTTATATATATATAAATTATATTTGCATTATATATTTCTGCATTATAGATTAGTCTGCATTATAGATTTCATGTGTATTATATAATGTAAAGATGATGTGGCCCTCCTGCTAAAATATTTGCATACCCCTGCAAGAAGGCATCAGTTCCTTTGCATTGTGTCAGGTCATTGAAATCAAATCATCAGATGGTGAAAGAATAGCTGCTGGAACTGTAAAGTTTGATTGTCCACACACTATACTGTCTGAAGTTGTGGGGCTTCAGGCAATATTCAATATTTGTGGATCAGAAGCACTCTTTTAAAGGAGCATGTATGTGTTTGGGGAAGATTTGCAGCAATGTTCCATAACTTTTAATATATATTCAATGAAGAAAAAAAACATACCAATGTATTTTAAGAGCAATATGTAAGCATTTCTTAACACATGCAATAACCAGAGATTGTAGGTGCTTATGAGAAAAGTGTGTGGATGTGTGCTTGTGCACCAGTGCTGCTCCTGAAATGGTGTTGCTGCTATGGATTCAAATCACTTTCCAGCACCTGCCTTTCCAAAAACTGTTGTTCCTATGTTAGGAACAACTGTTAGCAAAGTTTGGGAGAGGATGAGGGTGAAGCAGAGAACATTTCCTGTCTATTGTGTGTCTCATCCTGTCTCTCTGTGTTGATTCTGGCTGGCGGCGCTACCAGAGTGAATATTAATAGCCTCATAGAATTAATGTCCCCATCCTATCCAGTTTTTCAGTGCAGGTACAGCCATACCAATGGGCATGCCTCCACCACATTCTGTGGTGTGTGGTAGGCAGTCACAACCTATGGTGGCAAGGCAGTCACAAAAGGTAAAGAAACATTTGTTCCCTTGGCTCAGGGCTACATTGTGGTTACCCTTGAGTCCTGGATAAAAAGATCTTCACTGACCTCCTTTTTCTGACAGCATGTAATCTTTTTGTAATTGGTAATTTATAATTTTACATTTAATAATAATAATCTAGTATTTAAATTAACTACAGTTAATTTAACTACTAAATACTAGTAATTTAAATCTAGTATTTAAATTAACTATAAATAAGTAATACTATAGGTAGAAAGCAATATATGTGTTTTTTAGCTTTTATTTTTGTCATGTCCTACATTTTTCATAGTTATCCTACATTTTTGGGGTCTTGTCCTCTTTTGCTGTTATGACTTATGGTCACTCTGTTTCAGGATGGTCTCTCAGACCTGGAATAGCTGTGGAAGATCTCCTTATTGAATTGGGAGTGATTGAGTGATCATGTAACCACTTTCCCCTTTTTCTCCTTGTTTGTTCTTACTTTGTAAGTTGAGATTTTTCCTGGAATGTCTCTTGATGTCAATTTAAGCCACTTTGCTAATATTTCCTTCTTGGGGTCTGAGAGTTTAGGAAGGACTTCTGTTTTTAAGTAACATGTTTTGTGACCTCTGTTTCCTCCCACACCAACTGTTTTTACTCTGAATTTTGTCATCACCTTTCCTGTCCCTTTAAAAGGAAATGTTTTGGGCTGGCTGATGGGCAGAGAGTAATGCTGGAGGGCAACTTGGAGGATGGTAAATGGGGAAGTTACAAGTGATCCTGGAGAGTCACACATTTGCAGTAGGGGAGTTTCTTCATACCAGGAGATGACAGTATGTTGTATGGTCTGCATTCTTGTTATAATTGTGACATTTACTATTGTATTTTTTTTCCTTCAAGAAAACCCCAGAGAAAATCTCAAGCAAAGAAGGTGATTGGAACATAGCCTGTGACAGGAGCTCAGTCTCCTTTCTTCAGATGTCTGGCACAGCTTCTGCATCTACCTTTCAACTTTGAATCACAAGGGAGAAGCATCTTTGGAAGTGGGCTTGCCATATCTTCGTCCGTGGATCTTTAGTTTTCTCTGCAAGATCAAGTTGAAGGGAAACCAGATTGTTTCTTGACATGGTTATGCTAACTAATAATGGGCTGTCAACATCATGAACCTAACCTGGAGTAATTTTTTTGAACTTTAAGAAAAATTGCTTTCTATAAAACAAACCAAATGATGATCATTGAGGAAAAAGAGAAACATTTTTTTTAAATCAAAACTGAAAAAGAAATCTGTGTTTGGTGCAAGTTCAGGTATGTGTGCTTCATTGGTGTGCAAAGGTGTGAGGTGAGGGGGGGGGGGAGGACTGGCACAGCTGGCCCATGCTTGTAATGGATGATGTGGGGTGTGGAAGCAGACTTAATTTGGGTCTGATGCTGTTTCTCTCCAAATTGAGAATTGCCTTTTCCTCCTTAAATCTGCATTAGAGAATGCAGTATAGCCATAACATAGAATAAACTTTAAAAAATAAACAACCTGGTGGGGAAAAAAAACTTAATTTGTAGAAACTGCCAGAGAGGGGTAAAAAATTGTAGAGAATTTGTTAGGATTATTTTGTGTGAATACAGCTTCACCTTTATTCACCTTTATTCATTAATTTTTTTAATGCGTGACAAGTTTTGGGGAGTATTCATAGATAGTAGGAGGCAATAAACCTTGGAACCCAGTGATTTTTCAACCTTTTTCATTACACTGCACACTAACAAGGCACTGAAATTATCAAGGCAATTTGTCAAATTGTCAAGGCAAAGCAATCATCCTTGTTTTTACCATTGACAAGGCACACCAGGCTGTTCAAATCCCCCAGTTTTCCTATTAATGAGCCTCCCCAAATTCCCATGGCACACTTGAGGGCTATCCGTGGCACACTAGCGTGCCATGGCCATGCTGGATGAAAATACTGCATAACCAAATAGCCCATATTTAGATACTGTCTTAATTGTTGGCTGGTGCTGCAATCCTAACCTGCAATCAGGCTGGCCTAAGTCCCAGCGTAAGTCCTGTGCTGATCTGCGGGTGTCACAAAAGTGCTGTAAGGCACTTCTGCCCCACTCATTGGGGGGATGTTAGGCCAGTGGACAGACAAATGCCAGCCTCCCCACAGCAGATGACTTGTGCTGACCTGATGACTTGTGCTGACCTATCTGAATAAAATTGCACCCTGAGGTGCTACATTTTGTTCATTCTCTTGTGGTTGCCAAATGATCATATCTAGTAGTATAAGCCCTGTTGTTTACTATTTGTTTCCATTAGTCTCAGTGGTAGGACTAGAACCTGGAGAGCAATGTAAATATCCTTTTGTATTAGGGACTGCCACTTTCACTGCAGGTGATAAAGGCAATTGTTCTTAGAATAATTTGGGGTTGGATACTTCTGTTTCCCCCAGAACCCCTTAAACATTACAGTATTTCTGTGGAAATGCTTTTTTTAGACTTGTTTGTAGTTATCCAGATGGTAATGAAACTATTACCTTTCCAGATAAAATGTTGTATTAAGTGTCTTCCTGAGAACCTTATTTATTTATTTTATTAATTATTATTTTTATTTTTTTATTTCATTTGTGTCTTCCTGAGAACCTTTTTTATTTGCAAATTATGATATCTGTTGTTGCTCTTATCTGGGAGAATATCTCACCCAGTTTATTGCCATGTCTTTGGGCCAAACCAAAAGTTTCAGGAATTTTCAGACAGATTCCAGTGAATCTGATTTTAGTGAAAAATTCATATCGTCCGATAAATTTGGCTAATCAGGATTACAAAATATTTGCAAAAGTGTTAGCAAACAGATTGGAAAAGATACTTCTGAGATTAATAGGAGAAGATCAATATGATTTAAGACTACCTGTTGATGTTTAGTTCACTAGATCTAGCAGCTAGTACTTCGGGCGCTTGGTCTTGAGATTCACTGTAATGATTACTTGTGAAAATGGTCAGTTTTGTTGGATTTTGCTGGCAATCAGAGGCAGTATGAGCTGTACGCAGCCATCTTGGTTGATGATTTCCAAGTTAATTGTTTTTCTTGTATTTGTAGGGAAAAGTGGAAATGAATAAACTGTTGAGTATTATCAGGGCTGTGTACTCATCTCCTCTCCATCTTGGCATTTTTCGGTTACCTTCTTTTTCAGTGGAAGGAGAATAAGGAGTAGTAGAGTCGAGTAGATGAGCAGAGATGATCCCCCTCCACCTTTCTGCTTGCATTGGTTGATCAAAAGCATTGGCCAGTCCTGTATACAAGAATATATTTATGGTTTTGTATGGTGGTATACCACAGTGTATGAACTAGTGACCAGGTCAAGAGTACATTAAAGTAGTGCGTGATTACTATGTAGTCCAAAAACTCTCTGCAGGCTCAAACTTTCCTGCTGTCCAGTGTGGGAAAGAGCTATCAGTGTCTGAAAATTACTACCGTTGTCTCCCATTAGTTGCCTCACCTCCCTGTTTCTTCAAATATGACAGTGCAGCCAATTTAACTGCTTAGTAGAACAGGTCTTGAGTTCACGGTTGCTGTGGCTCTTGGCAGAGAAAAGCTTTCTGATAATGTAAAAATGTGTGGGTTTTATCAGCATTTATCTGGAATGTCGCTGGATTTGATCATGTTTTAAAAAATCACATTTGCAGTGCAATCCTAAGCATGTCTACTCAGAAATATGTTCCACTGTGTTCAATAGTACTTACTCTAGGGTGACCCAGATTTGTCCAGATTTTTGTCTGGACTCCTGTCTGGCCTAGCCTACATTTTAGCTTCATTTTGAAACTCAGCAATGGTGTGCTGTAGCCCATTTTGTCATGTGAAATTGGATTCATATTGAAGAGAAGACTCCAATGCAAAAATCAGTTTTGAGATATCTCCTTGCCTATCAATCGTTATGGCCAAAAAAACAAAAATATGTGTTGAGCTCTATGGGAAAGAAAAGTTCCCCATATTGCAGTTTTACTCACGAGTAGGCAAACATGTCAAAGTCTTCCAGAAAGGCCAGGCTGAGAGGAATCTAGGGACATCATAATGGTCCTGATCCAATGAACGGAGCTTCCAAAAACCACCCCAATAAGAGGCTCCTGATAATTGCATTAATCTCTATGGGAACTGAAAGGGAGCCATATTGCGCCTTTACTCTCAAATAGGCATACTTGCCTTAGATATTTTGGGCAGGATGAGAGAAATCTGGTCCTGATCCAGTACCCTTTTCTCCAAGCACCACTGCATTAAACCCTTTTGAAAGTGAGACTGCACAGCTGCTTTTACTCATGAGTAAGCAAGTATGCCTGGGCTGGTGTGGAAGGTCAATTCAGAGAGTGCAAGGCTTCTAGAATGGTCCTGATCCTGTACACTTGGAGCTCAGCAAATGCTCCACAAGGAAGCAGTTGAATGTTTTCAGTATATGAGTATTTTCAGATTTTATTTTGTCATGCCCTACATTTTGCTTGGATGTTCTACATTTTGGGGGGACTTGTCCTCTTTTTTTGGTTATGGCATATGGTCATCCTGGGTGAGGATCATGTCTGCTTTGAGCCATTTACATGTGCATTGCCGGTGAAAACAGGATAGAGGTTTTCAATTTAAAAAGAAGTAATATAGTGTTGAAATTAAGTACAGGAAAGCAATACGAGTGTTTTTAGCCTTCATTTTAATATGTCCAGTGATGGGATTCATAGAAATTAATGACCGGTTCTCTGCCCATCTGGCAGCCACTTTTAAATGGCTATTTTTAAACTTATATGTCCTATCTCTCATTAACAACCGGTTCTATAGAGTAGGTGTGAACCTGCTGGAGCCCACCACTGAATATGTCCTACATTTTATTGGGTGTCCTACTTTTTTTAAACGTGTCAGGAATTTTGCTTGGATGTCAGGAATTTTTGTGGTTTGGGCATCTCGTCACTCTGACTTACACCCTAGAAAGTGTGGTTCGGATTGCAGCCTAAATTACTTGGACAGTGTGGGCCCAGCTGAACTACTGTATTAAATGCCTGTGAACAACAGTAGTACTCATAGTAGTAATACAGCTTTAAGTTGGGACCTTGTTTATTTGAGAAATGTTGACCTGCTCTTTGGGTACAGAAGATCATAGCATACCATTTGGCTTGTGTTTCTTTAAAAACAAAAAAGGCTGGAGGCAGAATGCTAGGGTAGATTATAAAGCTTTTTTTCTTTTCTTCTTGTTAATGGTTAACTCCATCATAGGACAACAATTTTAAGAGGGAGTGAGTGCTGAGAAGCTGCAGGGCCTACCTAAGATATTTACCAGGCTGAGTAGCTGCACTGTACTCTTGGAGAGGAGTGGCTCTCTTGATCTGCAGCTTTGCAAAACATGTTTCTGACTGTAGTTTGGACATAGTTGTCACTGAGCCATGAAGGAGTTGTAACCCAGGGCCCTTTTATGGGACTACATACTGCTTTATTGGTGACCCTACAAACAGTGCCATTACACAAGGCTACATGGCTAGATTGGATAGATACCATAAGTCCTATGGCCTTGTGTTTTGTGGCTTGATGGAATTGGATAGAAAGCAGAATCTGTTGTTTTTTGGTGCCAGAGCTCCAGCAATATTATAAAGACCATACTGGATGTGTTGAGGTGTGCACATTTAGCTGTACTTTGTACTGTTCCTGTGTAAAACAAGAAAGACCCTTTGTATAAGGGAGGTTCAGGATTTGGGACTGGGTATTGATCAGGCTTCAATGTATAGGCCAAAAATATGTTTCACCCTTTTTCAGCCCCTTAGGGGTTAAAATTCTCAACACAGGCTCTTGGTGGGTGTTGGTGTCACAGAAGGAACATCCTCTTCTTAACAGAAGGAACACCCACATGCTTCTAGTTCCAGGGGTTGGGCAGAGCGTCCCCCAGTTATGGATTCTTCAATGCAAAGTATAGGGAGGAAAATGCGTTGTGCCCCTTTTCACCCCATTCTGATTGGAGTTTCCGAAAACCGGTTCTTCGTGGGTGCCTCTGTCACAGAAGGAATACCCTCCCCAAATTTCACACTTCTAGGCCCAGCGGTTTTGGCTTGACGTTGGTGAGTGAGTAAGTCAGTCAGTGACTTTTCAGTTTTATATATAGAGATGTTAGTACAGTGGTATCTCACATAACAAGTTTAATTCGTCCCAGAAGCATGCTTGTTATGGGATACACTCTTTATGTGAAGCAGATTTTCCCATAGGAAATAATGGAAACTCAGACTATTGGTCCCACAACCTCAAAAAATAGTCATATAAAAATATTAACTGTATGTAAAAATGATGACAAAACATTGGAATTGAATTCAAAACATGCATTCAATGTGTATGATCCTATGAAGTCTACTTAGGCTGCAATCCTAAAGACACTTTCCTGGGAGTAAGCCCCAATGAACACAATGGGGCTTACTTCTGGGTAGACATGGTTAGGAGACTGCAATCCAAGACACTTTCTTCTGCAATCCAAGACACTTTCCAAGTGTCCCCCACTTTCTCCTCTTCATCCTAAGCCTCTCTCCCCTGCTCCCTTCAGGCTAGCCCTGAGCTGCTTCCCTCTTCTCCACTGCTTTTCTCTCCCTCTGCCCAGTGGACATCCGGCCACAGGAGGAACAGCGCAGAAGTGTTGCTTTCGCTGTTGGCAGGTGTGCTAGGCAGCCCTGACACTTTTCAAAAGAGCTGTTGCCCAGCATGTCTGCCCCAACTGCTAACGAATGTGCTTTTTAAGTGAAGCAACACTTGTTATATGAGGCAGAATCCTAGAGAAATTATGTGGCTCACTTGTTAAGTGAGGAACTTGTTAAGCAAGGTACCACTGTATTTCTAGGGGATATTTTTTGAATTCTGGTTCCCTTAACCTGCCTAGTAAACACCAAATTTTTAAAAATGCATTTTCAAAGTAAAATTGGGCTTCCTAGTGATTTACCATTATCTTTAGGGGCATTTCTGTTCTGCTGCACCTGCTAAAATCATAGATAATGGGAGTAACCACTGTTGCAGAACTGATGGTGACTTCTAATTTTGATAACTCTTGATTTTTTTCCAGATGCATTCTAAAAGGAATATGGATGTGACCAGCAAGAAACTGAAAAAAGAACTGGAGGAGGAACTGAAACTGGGGACTGAGCAACTGTGCAGCCATGCCTGGTATCATGGTTGTCTGCCACGTCAGGTAACTGTCAACAACTAGTATGTGCTAGGATGAGGGCAACCATCTTATAATTATTTCTTTAATACTGTTTCCTCTCTAAGGTGTAGGCTTTGGTTGGAAGCATCTAGATCTCCTTCTTATAGGTTGATCTCTGTTGGACAGAGTGCAGCCTCGTCCGAGAATGGGTTGTGGCTCATAATGATTTCCATCCTTGACATCAACCTGTCCTTCATTGATGGACATTTCTTTCACAAATTTGTCCAATCACTTTTAAAAGCCTCTAGGCTAGGTCTCGTCACCACATACTGTGACAAGCAGTTCCACAGATAACTTCCACAGGTATGAAATATCAGACAGCAACTTATTTCTCCAAAATGTTGCCTTCTTCCATCCATGGATTGCTGCTTTTCCTTTCTCATGGATGTATGAAAGATAAAGTTTTGATGTTTAGCATTTCATCACTTTCTGTTGTAGTGGTGGGGCAAGTTGCACCTGATGATTCTCCTTTCTGTATCTTTGATAGCTGCAGTACAAAAAATTTTTGAAGATACTGGATCAGACACTGCTAATGATCTCTTGGTACCACCCTGCTGACTCCTGGGACACTATTTGCCTGCAAATAAACTCTTTATCTTTTGCATTGTGAGTGTTGATGAAGATATCTGACAAATATCTCCTACTTGGTTTCCCCACCTCCCTGGCTTTAGGAGGCAGAATCCCTACTGCAGGAGGATGGAGAGTTCCTGATCCGTGACTCCAGGTCCAGCCAGGGTGACTACATACTAACCTGCCTCTGGGGTGGTCATCCTCTACACTTCAAGATTATCCGAGTGGTGCTGCGCCCTCGGAGGGGCTACTCACGCACCCTCTTCCAGTTTGAGGAAGAACAGTTTGACAATGTGCCTGCTCTGGTGCGCTTCTATGTGGGCAATCGGAAGGTCATCTCAGACACCTCAGGTGCTGTGGTGTCTCAGCCTGTCAACAGGAGTGTACCTCTTCGCTGGCTGAAGGAGCGCTACAGTGACCTTGGCCAGGCCCCTGACCCAGTTAAGCAGAATGGATCTCCTGCACGACGATTCAGTTTCCGTGGAGCCACGGCTGGAGAAGTAATGGCAGAGGGGAACTTGCACCGGTAAGGGAACAGTTGCTGTACAGCTGCTAGAATGTTGTGACCGAGGGTGGTGGATGGGGGGACACTTGGGAATGGTGTTGGTGCACATGACATGGCTCCCCTAGGTTTTGAATCTGTCTGGAGGCCAGTACTTCTGAGATATAAACCATAGTAGTTTGGACAATTGTCTCTCAACCTCATGTTCCCCTCAGGGATACAGCTGCAATCCTTTAACATCTGGCAATAATCCCTATCACCCAATAAGTGGTTTCCAAATTTACCAGGAGAACCATGCTTGCAGTGTCTCTTCTACCTGTCTCAGTGCCGCACTGTCATCTTGGATTTTGCAAAATATCACAAGATCTAAGATGTCAGTGCCTAAATTCATGAATTTTTAGTACTGCCATCTTGGATTTCATGAGATCCATGATTTTGGCACCCCAAGAGATCTGTTAGGAGAAGTGACTAGAACATCCTGCAGTGCCCTGCAATTTGGGAACCACTGTAGTGATCAGTGGGTTTACATCTAAGTAGACACATATTGTACTGTAAGATTTTTTTAATAGGTTAAACAACCTAATGACTGCTTCTTTGTCATCTCCTTGCCACCCCAGGGCAAAAGATCGAAGTGGAAGTCACCCTAGTGGCTTAGAGCAGTTGGGTTGTCGACCTTCCCTTCACAGTGCCCAATCAGACAGCAATTTACTGACAGGTAAGTGATGGGAGAGGATAGACTGAAATGGACAGGCAGGAGAATGACACCTTATGCTTGAAACAGTAAGAAGGCTTCTTTGGATTTGCATTACAGGCCTCACTAGATCCAAGATCCAGATGTTTTGTGTAAACTTGATGTACTATGTTTCCCCTGTAATTAGACCTACCCAGAAAATAAGACCCACCCAGACTTTTGCCCTGAGGTCTAAATTAAAACCTCCCCTGAAAAGAAGCCCTACTAAAATCCCACTTCTGCATAGCAGCCTCAAAGCCCAACCCTATGCGGGTCTACTCAGAAGTAAGCCCCATTATAGTCAGTGGGACTTACTCTTAGGTCCCACTAAGATGGGATGGGATAGCAGCCTCAGAGCCTGATCCTTGCATTGCTACGCAGAAGTAAGCCCCATTATAATCAGTGGGACTTACTCCCAGGCAAATATGGATGGGATAGCAGCCTCAGAGCCTGATCCTTGCATTGCTACTCAGAAGTAAGCCCCATTATAGTCAGTGGGACTTACCCCCGGGCAAGTGTGGATGGAATAGCAGCCTCAAAGCCCAACCCTTCAGTGCAGACACACACAGAATAGGGATCTTTCAACCAGACTTTCCTGGGAGTAAGCCCTTTGAGTGTGGTGGGGATGGATGGGATTTCTGTGCCCAGGGTGACCATATGACCAGATTTGTCTCGATTTTTAGCCTCCTGTCTGGGTGTCCTACATTTTTGCTTCATTGTCCTACATTTTGCTGTCAGTGTTAATTAAAATAAGGCCTACCCTGAAAATAAGACCTATAGTGTTTTGTTTTTTTACAAAAAATAAGACAGTGTCTTATTATTGTGGAAACACGGTAGGAAAAGGGTCCACAGTGAACTTCTCAAAGGGAACTTGTTCTGTTGCTTCTGGTATCCACTATAAATTAAGGAGACAGTGGACTGTGAGCTATGACCTGTGTTGTAGAGGCTGTTGGGACCAGAATAGCTCCATGTGAGGACAGGACAGATCAAACAAGAGATTCCTAATTAGTGACCTGCTGCCTCAAACTCTTGAAAATGGTTTGCTATCATTTCAAGAAAATGTATTTCTAGTTGTCATTGTTGACAACAAAAATCTGAATAGCTTGAGCCATTCTGACTTCACGCTTTTCTCAAGGCACCTCTTGAGCACTCGCAGTTGATATACGATGCCTCAGACTGCCCCTTTTTCTCCTCCCTCTCCACTCCCATTTGTTAGTAGTAGGATTAAAAAGCTAACGCACAGGAAATACCTTTAGCAACTGGGTCAAGAAAGCCAGCCTCCATAAACAGATAAGGATAATTGGTTTAACTTAGCGAGACACAATATGTTGTATTCTTTGGAGAAGGCTATCTTGGCCACGTGGCAATAGATCAGAATGACTACTGGACTAAAGCTTGAAATTGCAAATTGAGAAACTTTAATCAGTGGAGCTGACAACAACCCATGTTGGGAATGTTAGTTGTATTGGCTTAATCTTCCTTGGCATAAAAAGCCTTAATTGCAGTATGGAAGAGCAGGAAAGTAGATAAGGCTCAATGTCCTCTTATTAACTGTTTTACTGCCCACCCACCCTTTTCCCCCTGAAAAATTCTCACTATTTTAGATTTATTCAGATTTTTATCCAGTTTCTTTTAAGCTACAATGGTTAATTGGAAAGTTTAACCAATACTAGGAGTTCTTATATTGTAGGGTGATTTCTAAATTTATGAAATAAAAAACTGACAGTATTACAAAAATTGTAATTTCACATTTGTATCCACCATTCAAAAAACTGTCTGCTCTAGCCGGTAGTGGTTCCAGTTGGACACCTTTGCATCCTAAAAAGGCATTACAATGTATAGTATCAACGTCATCTGCTAGAGTTATATCAATCATCTGTACGTATAGTATCAACATTTCCTGGTATATCAGTTTTTGGTAACCTAAGAGAATGGAGTTTAATTTGGGATCTACCATTTGGAGTCCAACTTTGGAGTCCAACTCCAAGTAACCCTCCTTCCACCTTTTTAAATTCTGTCCTTAGGCAGCCCAGAAACATCTCCAGGACCCCAGGAGAAGAGTCGGCTCCCTCCCCTGTCTCCTGCCTTCCGCACAGGCAGTGATCCTATCCTGCGACGGAGTGGTCCACTCTCTCATTCACCACTGAGTGGCTCTGAGGGCCGACTTCATTCCAAGGCCCCACCAAAGCCCCTCAGAGCCCCATCCATCCTAGTAAGTGACTACTGTGAGCTGGTTCCCAAGGCTCCTGAAGGCCTGCGGAGCCATGTGGAACGTCTGCAGACTGAAGAAAGATGCCGTGGCTGGGCCCACTTAACAGAGACTGCCTTTGGGTTCCTGGATTTGGAAGGAAAACCATTTCCCCCACCTCCCATGGTGGAGGCTGAGGATGAATCTACATTTGAACGGCCCCTGATGGAGACAACCTCCTCTTTCCAGCCTCGCCTCTTCCACTCACTGCTCTTACCTCCTGACAACAAGCCCCTAGAACCCAGCACCCTGAAGTGCCTCAAAGACCTCTTTGTCCAAAATGATTGCCGGACGACAGCCCTTCATATTTTGTACATGGACTGCCAGGTGAGGGTTGCCATATGTGTAGCGACTCTGTGCTCAGTCTTCCTCAGAATATTTCTTTAACTTTTAAAGTTTAACTTTTTCTTATTTCACAGATGGTAGAAATTAAGTTGTATGGTACTTGGATTTGTCCAAATCTGTGCAAAGAGTTTGCATGTACTTTGTTGGACCAAATGGAATAGCTGGGTGATGGGAGTCTCGGGGTGCAATCCTAACCAATTTAGGCATAACTTCCAATGGTGGTAAGGAGAGGCCAGCTCATGCTCTGCCTAAACCTGGAGGGTTTAGGCCAGTTCACTGGCATGCGCTGGCCTCCCCACACCACCACTGAAAGTTATGCCAGGTGAGATATGCTAGCTTAAATTGGTTAGGATTGCACCCTCAGTTTTTAGCCTAGTAATTCCTACCAGAATTTCAGTACACAAAATTGTGTCAGACACAGCCCTAGAGATTACGACTGTCCACTTTTTTATTTTGAATTATTGGGTCTGACATATTCAGCTCGGTCTGCTTTTGCACAAACACACCGCAGAGAGGAATCACTCTTCCACCTATGTATGGAACTTATATACCTTTTTGATACATATTATAAGATGCCTCAGAAACTATGCTGAAGAATAGCACTCTGGTGACGTGTGGGTGACAATCTTCATGAGCTAGATTATTGTGTATGTGATCAAGCAGCCTGTGTAGGTCCACAAAATGATCATGGTTTTTATTAGAAGTTATGATTATGATGTTGCAAGCATTGTTACTCATAATCTTTTTATTCTATTTTTTTGCTAGTGTGTGTGAGCCCTTCTGCTTTCCCTCCAGTGTGCTCAGCAATGACATCCTCATTGCTGAGCTCTGGAGCACCAGTGGGGAGAGCAAGGTGACAATTTGGCTGGGGTTGTGGGGACTCAAATCCCATATGGTTCAGCTCTGCCAAGTGGCTTCTGGCCATGGAGTTGTCATGCTGCCCTCTTATGGTGCATAGCAGTCATGCAAGGCTTTTATTAAATGCCAAGCAACTGGCCCCATGACTTGTTTGTGCTGCAGCAGATCATCCTACTCTTCTGGTATCAACTCATTTTTCTGTATGTGGGTTATTCAGGACAATGATGGCTTGAGACATTTTGGTGTTGGAAGGACCCACACACACACTCTATTTGTATTTTATTATATATCATCTCCTCTGCTCACACACACACAACAAGTGGAAATGATTGATAATTTTTTTAATCCAAAAAGCCAGAATGCACCAAAGGCAGCTAACTGCAGCAAGGTAACAGTTTATAAGAATCCAAACTCTATTAAGACTTATTACAGGGCTTTTTTGCCGAGAATAACATAAAACAGTGGATCTCAAACTAAGCCATTGCGATACCCATTGGAGAGCCCTGGCAGCAGCATCCCCAATCCCTAGTTTTAGAACCACCAGTTTATTTTACAGTACCATTAAGGAGAAGGGTAAAGGCAAGATTGCTGTTGAGAGTAGCGTGGGATTTGCTGGACTCACCAGGGCCTTCAGCAGCCTCCTAGGGTCATGATGAGCCTAACCACAGCCTCCACAGGGCTCCTCAAGGGAGCTAAAATGGAGTAAAAATATTGATAATATAAAAAAGGGAGGAAATGATCATGATCCACTTCTGGTTTGCAGTTGCTGGTTTGTAATCTTCTAGTTGGCAATCTGGTTTGAATGAAGACAGCCTGCAGAAGCAGGCACCACACTACCTGTATCCCTGGGAGGCTGCCGTAATGATGCTTACTTGATGCTGTGGCACTCTGTGAGGCTGTAAGGACTAATAAGGTCCACAGGCTCTGGATCCAGCGGAGCTGTGCTCCACTAGTCCTACCCTACTCCCTCCCTGACATACTGCCTCCTCTCCCTCACCATGGAATGCCTTTCCCCACTTTGTCCCCTGCCTTCACTAACCTCTCCATTACCCAGTAGTAAGAACGACTGCTGAACAGTGGAGTACTGGTGTTCCACCGGCATTTAGCCCACCATTAGCTGCTGCTGAGCTATCTCTAATGCTGGCTTGGTGCTGAATGTCTGCTGAATGCCTGAAGATAGCACATTTACAGCACTCAGACCCAGTGGAGGGCTAGTGGTAAGACCTCAGTGGTAAGAGCTCAGGAATGGGCTCGGAATAAATAAATTTAAAAAAATTTTAAAAATACAAACGATATATAGCAGTAAAGTGAAAAAGCTCTTAAAATACAGTTAAAATCCATGGGATATTAAAAGGTTGGCAGAATAAGAACATCTTGGCCTGACAGCAGAAGGGGTGAGATTTAACCTCCTTTGGGATGGAATTTCACAGTAAGTCAATCTGATAATGGTCCAAGGATCAAGGTGCAGAAAGTGCATGTTTGCAGCTCATTTTTTTAGTTTTCAAATGGAGGGATTAATGTTTCTGCTATCTTGTCTACCTTAGTGACTCAAGGCAAGATCTAGTGTGTTGGGAGCCAACTTTTTGTGAGACCATCTAAGCAGGTTTGCTTTGAAGCAACTGTGACTAATATGATACGTATATGGCTTGATCCAGGAGTGTGGCAGAGGGGAGAAGGTAGAGTTCTGTGGATAAGTTGTTTGCAATTATTTGATATTTTCCCAAATATCATCTCTGTTCCTCAGGCTGCCAGAATGATTGGGGTTTCCAGGAAGCAGCAGCAAGCCATGGGGGTGAGCTCCGGCCTGGAGCTTATAACTCTGCCTCAAGGGCAACAACTGCGGAAAGACTTGCTGGAAAGGTATTAACTTTTAATCACACTTGTGTTGTGGCAGGCAATTCAAAAGGGGAAGGTGGCATTAATAGGTTGGCTTCAGCTATTCTTAAGTCTAGTTTTTCTTGTCATTTTGAAGACACCACCTCATTGCCCTGGGCATTGCTGTGGACATCCTTGGTTGTACAGGAATGGTGGCTGAGCGGGCAGCTACTCTCCATAAGATCATCCAGCTGGCTGTGGAACTCTGGAGGTCAGCGGGGGACCTCTTTGCTCTGTCTGCTGTGATGAAAGGCTTGCAGCTGCCACAGGTGAGCAATGGTGGGCAGAGGGACGACTGAGTAAAAGTTGCTATCAAATGAACCATCAGGTATTTGCCAAGATGAAAATGGGCGTTGAGAAGGGTGAAATCTTTCAGCCCTATCTGCTGAGTAAGCACCACGGATTTTACATATTTACAGCCTGCCTTTCTTTCCATAAAAGTTGGTTGCCTAAGGCATTCTTCTTGCAGTTTAGCAGGCCATTGGGGCTTGGTATGGAATTTAATTGATTATCGGGTTATTAATTGATTATTATTTTGAGTGGGGGGAGGTCCCCGTTGTGTACAGAGTATCCTTCCTGTGAGAGAGGAGGGGCTCTCTGGGACTCATGGTGCTGGTTTTCCTTTTCCCCCCCCTTTTTTTCTTTCTTTTTCCTTCTCTTTTGAGTGGGGGGAGGTCTCTGGTATGCCTCAATGTTTGCAGCCTTTGTTTGGAATTGGAGCAGTGCACTGGTCTTACCCTGCTGGTTGCTTGTACGGGAGGGGAGATGTGCATTGCCTCTGGTAGTGGAGCATGAGACTGAGTGTGATGTGAGGATCAATCATGCGACTGTGTAAATCATGAGAGTGAGTCCTTATCAAACCTACCTAGGAGAAGGAAAACTCCCACTAAACCTCCGCTGCCTTGTGGCTATACCCATTCATGGGAAAGGCTTCAGGAGAAAACCTCAAGGAAAAATCCGGAGCCGGAGTCCCGAAAGCAGTTCGTGACTGTGTTACAGTCATGTTCTGGTAACTCCTGCGACGCAGCTGGAACCAATCGTATTGGCTCTGCCTTTCCATTGGACTATTTCAGTGGCGTGGAGAGGGGGGATTCTCTGCTTGGGTAACAGCCTATCCCCCATAAAAACCTACCCAGGCCTTCGTGCTCTGGAGAGGAACTCCAGCCTCGCATACAGCGTGGAAACAACACGGGAAGTGGCAGTTACCGGTTATAAGTCGCTGCTCGATTGGCGAAGAGCTTGACACCAGGGGGTACTTCCGATGGTGGGAGAGGTCATTGTGCCTCATTGGGCAGCTATCGCCCGCCTTAAGCTGGGCAGCCCCCAGCCAGTAGGATGCTGCCTCGCCACGGTCTGTTAACCTCACTGAGTGCGTGGGGTTTAGGGTGAAAACCGACAAGCAGATCGACAACTCAGCACCATGCAACAAACATAAGAAAACTTCAGCCCTTAAGTTGGGCACCTGGAACGTTTGGACAATGACCCCCGGCTTTTCTGATGACTTGCGAGAATTGGATGATGTACGTAAGACGGCTGTCATTGATATGGAGCTGAGCAGACTGCAGATGGACATAGTTGCCCTTCAAGAGACAAGGCTGCCAGACTCAGGATCTATTAAGGAGAGAAATTTCTCATTCTTCTGGCAGGGAAAGCCATCAAGTGAGACTAGGGAATATGGAGTTGGCTTTGCAGTTAGAAACACCCTACTTGGATCCATTATCCCACCTACTGGAGGAAGTGAAAGAATTCTGTCTCTGCAGCTACAGACATCAGTAGGGCTGGTCACTCTTATTAGTGCATATGCACCAACACTATCATCTTCAGCAGAATCCAAAGACAAATTCTATGATGATCTGGCTGCCACTATCAAGAAAGTCCCTGAGAAAGAACCATTGTTTATCCTTGGTGATTTTAATGCAAGAGTTGGATCTGACCATAGTTCTTGGCCCGCTTGTCTAGGTCGTTTTGGCATCGGGAAGATGAATGAAAACGGCCAACGCCTGCTAGAGTTTTGCTGCTATCATGATTTTTGCATTAGCAACACATTCTTTAACACAAAGCCTCAACACAGAGTGTCTTGGCAACACCCTAGATCGAAGCATTGGCATCAGCTTGATTTGATCCTCACCAGGCGCTCCAGCCTTCCCAACATTAAGATCACACGTAGCTATCAGAGTGCTGATTGCGATACTGACCACTCCTTGGTGTGCAGCAGAGTAAAACTGCAAGCAAAGAGGCTGCATCACTCCAAGAAGGAAGGAAGACCACAAATTAACATCAGCAAGACCCGCAGTCTGGAAAAAGTGTTGGAATTTGACCATGCACTCGAGGAAATTCTCCCAGGCCCGGCTGAAGCAAACGCTTCTGAACGGTGGGAACATTTCAAGAATGTTGTTTATACTACCACCTTGTCAGTTTTTGGTAAGCAGGTTAGAAAGACAGCAGATTGGTTTGAAGCCCACTCGGAGGAGCTGACACCAGCCCTTGAGGAAAAGAGGAGAGCTCTAACTGCATATAAAGCCTGTTCTAGTGAGCGCAACCTTCAAGCCCTGCGAGTCGCCCGTAGCAAAGTCCAACAGATTGCCAGGAGATGTGCTAACAATTATTGGCTGCGGCTTTGCTCTCAGATCCAGGTAGCAGCTGACACAGGCAACATCAAGGGGATGTATGATGGCATCAAGCAGGCCTTAGGTCCAACAGTGAAGAAATCTGCCCCGCTTAAGTCCGCTACAGGTGAGGTCATCCAGGACCGAGCACAACAGATGGCACGCTGGGTGCAGCACTACTCTGAGCTATACTCCAGAGAAAATGTAGTAACTGAAGAAGCATTAAACAACATTGAGTGCCTGCCTGTCTTGGAGGAGCTCGACAGTGAACCAACTTTAGAAGAACTAAACGAAGCCCTGGATTCCCTTGCTTTTGGCAAGGCACCCGGGAAAGATAACATCCCTGCTGAAGTTCTGAGGTGCTGTAGAGGGACCATTTCCACTGAACTGTACAAGATATTCTGCCTCTGTTGGAGGGAAGGTGGAGTACCACAGGACATGAAGGATGCTAATATTGTCACACTGTACAAGAACAAAGGCGACAGGGGTGACTGCAACAACTACCGTGGCATCTCTCTTCTTAGTGTTGTAGGGAAGCTGCTTGCCCGTGTCATACTGAAGAGGCTTCAGGTGCTTGCAGAGAGAATCTATCCTGAATCACAGTGTGGATTTCGAGCCAACAGGTCCACCACTGATATGGTATTTTCCCTTCGACAGTTGCAAGAGAAATGTAGGGAACAAAGACAGCCACTCTTTGTAGCCTTCATAGACCTTACAAAGGCTTTTGATTTGGTTAGTAGGGATGGCCTTTTTAAAATCCTCCCCAAGATTGGATGCCCACCTAAGCTCCTCAACATCATCAGGTCCTTTCACGAGGACATGAAGGGCACTGTAGTTTTTGATGGCCTAACATCAGATTCCTTTCACATCCGAAGTGGAGTGAAGCAGGGCTGCGTCCTCGCACCAACTTTATTTGGGATCTTTTTTGCAGTCATGCTGAAGCATGCTTTTGGAAACGCAACAGAGGGAATCTATCTCCGGACCAGATCAGACGGAAAACTCTACAATCCTTCCAGACTAAGAGCAAAGTCCAAAGTCCAGCTGAAATGCTTGCGTGAGTTCCTCTTCGCCGATGACGCTGCTGTTACTGCTCACTCTGCCGAAGACCTTCAACGACTTATGGACCGTTTTAGCAAAGCCTGCCAAGACTTTGGACTAACAATCAGCCTGAAGAAAACACAAGTCATGGGTCAGGGTGTGGATTCACCTCCCTGTATCACAATCTCTGAACATGAACTGGAGGTTGTCCATGACTTTGTGTATCTTGGCTCAACTATCTCTGACACTCTCTCCTTAGACTCTGAGCTGAATAAACGCATTGGTAAAGCGGCTACTACATTCTCCAGGCTTACAAAGAGAGTATGGCTTAATAAGAAGCTGATGGAACATACAAAGATCCAGGTCTATAGAGCTTGCGTCCTGAGCACACTCTTGTACTGCAGTGAGTCTTGGACCCTTTATGCATGGCAGGAGAAGAAGCTGAACACCTTCCATATGCGCTGTCTCCGACGTATTCTTGGAATCACCTGGCATGACAAAGTCTCAAATGACACAGTATTGGAACGTGCTGGAATCTCTAGCATGTTCACACTTCTGAAACAGCGGCGTCTACACTGGCTTGGGCATGTCGTGAGAATGGCTGATGGTCGGATTCCAAAAGATCTCTTATATGGAGAATTAGTGCAGGGAAAGCGCCCAAGAAGGAGACCACAGCTGCGATACAAGGACATCTGCAAGAGGGATCTAAAGGCCTTGGGAATGGACATCAACAGCTGGGAAACCTTAACCTCTGACCGTTCAGCGAGGAGGCAAAAGACCCAGCATGGCCTTCTCCAACTGGAAGAGACACTTGTTCGGCAGGCTGAAGCAAAGAGACAGACCCGAAAGCAGCGAAACCTGGGACCTGGGCAGGGGACGGAATTTATTTGTCCTCAGTGTGGAAGGGATTCCCACTCTCAAATTGGCCTCTTTAGTCACACTAGATGTTGTTTCAGGACCTCCAGTCAGAGCACGATACCATAGTCTTTCGAGACTGAAGGATGCCAATAAAATCGGGTAAAAACCTGATCTTACTTTTATCTGAAAAAAGAACATTATTTACTTGTGTCATATTTTTACCCATGTAAACCCACTCATTTATCCCAGCTCCTCTGTGACAACTCACCAAGTATTTCCAAGCTTTGCAAACATCCAGAAGTACATCAGGTGCCTTGCTGGATCAGGCGGAGGTATAATCTAGAAGGGGGTTATGTACGATTAATTCCATGTTTTGTTTCTACTGCTCTAATAGTCTTGTAGCTAATTAGTATTTTGGGATATTTTTAAACACTTGGCATGTTTTATTCAACTGTTAATGGCTTGTTTGGCCTGTTACCTTAAGGAAAATAATAGAAACTGGAGATAGGAATGACATCTCCCAATTCAGAGGCAGTCTCACTGGGGAGTCATTATTGTTACTCATTTATTGTGACTAATAGCTAGACTCGGTGAATTTGTAAATTTAAAAAAAAATCTATGCCAGTGGCTGCTACAACATCTTTTGTTATTAACTGCTGATTGTACACTGAGTGGAGACCAATTCTTTCTGTTGATCCTGGGGCAAACTATTCCTTTATTTGCTTGTGTTTTGCCTCATAATAAAGCCAAGCATATGTATTTAAGCAGGTTGATTTGCCCTGATTTTTCGCAAACATACAATTGGAAGTTTTCTGGGCATTGTCCCAAAGGAATTGTTTGCTCCAGGCCAAGCACTGTACAGGATCCATGGTTGAAGTCTTTGTATCGCATCAGGTGAAGTTTGTTTCTCTCTTCTGACTTCCCTTCCTCACTCCGCAGATTGCACGGTTGGAACAAACCTGGAGGCAGCTGCGCCAGAGTCACACTCAAAGTGCCATCATGTTTGAGAAGGAACTCAAGCCCCTTGTAGGTCGTCTGAACCGAATGGAAGGTGAGGGGGGCGATCACCTCCTTCTTCCTGTATCAACCTAATTGCATAGATCAGATTAGACTGTAGCCACTGGGTGGTGTGCAGTGCCTTCAGATGGCAGATGTAATGCTTGAACTGGTCTGTAAGCCATAATTGGTATAAGTGGGTTTTATAGGATTATTTATTGTTTTTTAAAATTTTTGGGACCAGTTTTTATCAATTCAAAATGGCTTGCAAGCAGAAGTGGCTGGAAGCAATTTTCCCAGTCTTTACTGGCCTCTTATGGCACCACATTTATGTCATGTGCCTGTTTTGAGGAGTGTTAGATTACCTCTTCAGATCAAGTCTATGTTCTGTGGTCAAAATTTTACACTAAGGAAAATCAAATACTGTTTTATCATTGAAAGGTGGATTCTGCAGTTTGAATGTTATACTATTCTGATTCTGTCTATAATTGTAGGAAGAGAGGTCTATATAAGTAGTGCAGTCCTGTTCCCTGACTAATAGGAAAAAAATAAGGGACTTCTCTGTGAAAGAGCTAGTGGCAGAGTTGAAATTTCTTTTAGGCCCTTTTCTAGGCCTGGTATTTGAGATCATTCTGAATTGGGGATCTTGCAAAACATTTTAAAACTTTGTCTAGACAGTATCCTGTCTTTGGCCTTCGGTGGGGATGGGGGAATCAAAAGCATGTCCTTTACCTCTGAAAGATGGTAGAGTCTTTCTCTCTGAATTTCTTCATTTGTTGCACAGTATTCTGACAAATTTGTCTCTGCTCCATAGGGAATTCTGTCCCCTCCCCAAAGGATGTTGCAATCCCTCACATCCTACCCCTGCTCAGTCTCATGGAAGGAGAAGAACTGTGGGGTGATGATGAGGAAGCATGCGATGTCCTTCTGAGAACACTAGAAGCTGCACGGTCCATGGTCAGCAACGCCGAAGCCTTTAGAGCCAGTGCTGAGGCTAAGCTCCAAGGTAGCATTATGGTTAATGATGATAAGAGCACCATCCAGTCCCAGAAATGAGCCTGTTCCATCAAACTCCTCCTAGACTTTAAGCTTTTGGCATTATTCATTTATACCTATTTTACACTGTTCCCTGTGAATTGCATCACTGCACTGATCACTGGATATCTTTAAGCAGAGGCTCAACGAGCACCTGTCAGAGATGCTCTAGGAGGATTTCCTGCTACAGGCTGGGGGTTGGACTAGATGACCTACTAGGTCCCTTCCAACTCTTAGGATTCTATGATTCTAAAAGGCCTATAGGTATTCCCAAAATTTTCATTGCGACATGTGTCTGGGAGGCAGAGCAAGCTCCATGCTGGCTGGGCTGCTTGGCGGTATTTCATGTTCCATAAATTAATTTATTAATTTTTCCATAATTTACTGGCTCTGTTGAAGGTGCTGGTTTGTCTTTGCTGAAGTCCTACATGGCTTGAGGGCTGGGAACCCAAAAGCTAGTCTCTTCCCTCAGAAGCCTCCCTGCACTCATCTGAGGCCTTTCTGTAAGCACTGTCACCAAGTGGAGTAAATACAGACAGGCCTACTCAGTGGAGGCCTTCCAAGTTACAGAATTCCTTCTTCAGGGATGTGTCTGCTTGTTTAGAGTGACTAAGCTGGCTCATTTTAGCCTCATAATCTTGAGCTGAGAAACAGCTAGTCAGCCTAAGACTAATGAAAGGTCTTCAGGCAGTATCAACAATGCTCTGAAATGTGCATAAACCTTTGATCTTGGGTCATAAAATTCTGATCTTGTCTCAGGCTTAAAATATTTTTCCTTCCCTGCAGGATTGCAACCCATCCCGGAGCTGTTGGAAGCATTCAAGACTGAATTCTCTCTACGGCTATTCTGGGGCAGCAAAGGAGCAGAAGCAAATGTGACCGAGAGGCATAGGAAATTTGAACAGATCCTGACTGTTCTTTCCCAGAAGATAGAATGAACAAGCCAGAGGTGGAAGAGTGTTACAGAGCGGCTGGAATGTGAACCGTGAATGGATAAGAGAAACTGTGGGGCTCTGACACCACGTAGGATGCAGTACTTAGAGCCAAAACATGGTGTTGCATTCTAAACATGCATGAGCTGCTGCTAGAAACTAGCTGGATAGAGAATTCAGTAATGGATGTGTGTACCTCACTGGAGTTAGATGGGCCATAGGACCAGGGTCCTTTGTGGCCTCAGTGTCTTTTTTAACGGTGACAGTCTGTTTAGTTTGTGTGTAATATGAAAAAACAGACTCTTTCCAGTATCTCGTTTTTGCTCTTAACTACAGCAAGCTCAGACTTTTCATACTAGAAAACACAAGATTATAGACATAGATCAAATGTAATGTTGGATAATACACTGGAGTAAATACCCCACCCACCACAGTGCAAGGCATGCTGGGGTGTTACCCAAGGAGAAAATGGCCCACGCGGGGATAGATGCTGAGTGTCCCAGAATGTACAAAGAGATCTCTAATCTATTTTCTTGCACCTATCAGGCTTACGCAGATGCTCAGGGAACACACAAGATACTTGTATCTCACTTTGACTTTCCTATTTTCCTTCTCTCTCTTCCACCCCATGAAGACACCGCCCCCCCGCATTCAATTTTTAATGCATGAAACATACTGATCATACTTTCCCTCCCCAGTCTGGACATAGGTGGGATAAACTACCTTCTAACCCAACTTAGATGACAATAAATATTCCTGCATGCCTCGCACAGTGAGCAACCAGCTAATCTCAGACTACAAAGTGGTGAATAAAATGTACAGTATTATCTACAACCATCCTGGCCTGGTTAGTATCTTTCAAATGTACTTGTCTGTGAAATAATTCAGGAGAAAAGGACATTGCTTCTACTTTGTGTGCACAGAAACAGTCTGGGGGAATATTAGTTAGAACAAACCCCTCCCCCCCGGCGTTTGTTACCTTACAGATAGTTAAGGGGAAAGCTGTTGCATCCTAGCAGCTGAGAAGACACAAAGGGTTAAGACTAGGAATGGGGATTTTCCTCCTTTTAAAAGTGGTCTAAGTCCATGTAGCAGCATTTTGCAGCGGATAGGGCCCCCTCTAATCTCCTACAGAGTCTAAACTAAGGCTGCAATCCTAGAGACACTTTCCAGGGATTCGAACCCATTGAACAGAATGGGGCTTACTTTTGAGTGGACATGATTCTATACAGAGGACGCCAGACAGCTGACTTTACACTGTACTAGGTGGCCATGACTTTTCAATACTGGTTTCAACTCGAGTTTGTGTAGCTTTCAAACATTAGGGACAGGCTGAGTTTCATTTTTAGGTGCGAAAAATAAGCAACAGCATGGAGTATCTCTTGCGCCAAAAGACACACACACACACTGCAGGATAGCATTTTTATAAACTTCTTTAAAAACCCACACATGGAGGCACCCCCAAGCTAATTTTGTCTATTTACATAAAGTGTAAAAAGGCACCAAGATGATCCAGAAATACATTCTACATCTTGAGAGAGACACTGGCTCAAGCCCCTCCCCTGACCAAACTGATGCTCTCCCAGTAGTGGAGAGCAGTTAAAGGGGGAAACATGGACAGATTGTGAGTAACAAGCTTAAACTGAGTGGTAAAATAAATTGGTCACTGTATAAAAAGCTAATACTTTAGAGTATTTTTTTCCTAGGGGGAAACCATCACGGAAATACACACTGGGAAGGGGAGACAGGGAGCCAGGACCCTGACTTTCACAACAGCAGAGACCCTGAAGAAAAACACTTTTTTCACAGAGTAGGCACTTCTGAATAGGCCAGGCTAATCCAATCCAGGAAAAATAAAGTGCATTTCAAGGGAAGAATATTTGGATGTTGATTTGGTGCCAGTTATCTGAGCAAATAGCCTCTAGGTGGTGCACTCACCTAAGTAACATCAACGACAATCTACTAGCCGACCAAGCAACCACTGTTCGTTCTCTCACTCTCATTCACTCATGTACGCACATCGAAAAGGAGAGCCAGAGGCAGGTATAGCAGCAGTCATGAAAGGGTGCAATGCTACAAGCCCCCTTCTCAATTGAACTGAGCACCTAAGGGGTCCATTAGCACACACTGCTTTCACACTATGTGCGCAGTCTACTCAATGCAGCATAAAGCGGCCACCTGTATCAATAAGAAAGATAGCTCTGCTCTAACTAGCCCGCTAAGGCAAAGGGAAAACAGTGTTGCGGCCACACCAGAGGCTTTCTGCTAGTGCAGCTAAAAGAGGATGCTGTGGGCACCACACAAATCCTGTAGGCTCGAGGGAATTCATTCAACCTACAGCCAGCCATGAAACGAGATCCACTCACCCCTTTAGGCAAATCTAAATAATGCCAACATTAAAAGGGGGTGGTGATCTTTAACCAGAGAACATTTCACAAAGACAAGTGTAGCTATGCTTGCCTTGAAGGCATGTAGTTGGGTCGATGTTGCGGGGTGGGGGGAGAATAACTGGTTGGGTGTATGAGTACAGAGAAATCAGTTTCCCTCTTGTGCTTTTGGCCAAGGTTTTATCAGGAGTGAGCAATGGCCTCCACTTCTCTCTTCAGCAAGAAATCTGTCCCACAGCTCTGCAGAAGGGATGTGTGTGGAATTCCTATGTTGACAGGTCCTGCATGCAGACTGGTGTGGGCTGTTCTTCCTTGTGAACCAGAACACTGCTCCTCTTCCACTCATGGCCTGATGTTGGTTTGTCATCTCCAGCTCTTGGGATGTTGCCACCACATCCCTGCTCAGTTTAGACTGACACGCAGATAGGAGGTTGGAACGTAGCCTTCTCCCCCTTTGCTTCGCCGAACACGTGTCCACCCGTCACCTTTGTCCTCCTCCATCAAACTTAGCTCTTCACCCTCTAACATGGAGATGGTGCCTTCACTGGAACCTGGGTTAGAAAAGCAGGTAGATGAGTTGAAACAAAAGATGTCCAAGAACTGCACACAACCAAATGATAGCAGGAGATCTTTAAGTTGCAGCCATTCATATCCAGACTTTGGAAGAGGGGGGAAAGAGTATCAGGATGATCATTCTGGTTCAACATTTAGGCATCTGGCCATATGTCACTGAATTTATACATATGTCTTGTCCACACCTCATGCTGTTGATGCTGCAACCACTATCTTCATACTACCACAATCCAGAAATATAGCTGGGATATACTCTTGATGCCCTATCCCCAATAAAAGAGACTATATAGAACTACCTCTGCAACTTCTAAACCTGAAAAGAACAGACACTGACTGAGGTCACTTTGGACAAATCAGGGATACAAACAATTCTTCAGGGATACAGACTATTTAGAGAAATTTCCAAGTCTCTCTGCATTTATTCTGATTTCTCCAAAACCAAGTCCCTAATTCTTAGGCTGCTTAAGAAGGTGTAGCCAAGAGCCCAGTGAATAGTCTGAAAGTGCTTGACACTGCAGCATTGCTAAGTAAAACAAATGTGGACCAACCAGTCCTTGAACTGGAGGCCCAACAGTTGAGGAAACAATATTTATTTAATCAAGTGTAGGCAAAACAGATGAAATGCAGGAAGGAAGAGCTGCCAAATATATGTCAAGAAGTCAAAGGCCAAGGCCAAAAAAAACTACAAACAAAATGCAAAATTATGGGAAACACCAAGCCAAAGTGATTTGGATTTAATTTATACAGCTTGCCAAACTCAGAGTTTCTTGTGGTTAGAATCTGAACATTTATTACAGCACCAAGGACACAAAGCCCTATAAATAGAATACCACCTTTTCCTGAGGAAATTGTGCTAGTGGGAGTGGGAAGATCAGCAGAAGTAGAAGCAAAAGCCCTCAGGTAAAAAAAACCACAACTCCTCAAATCTCTTCCTCCCACCCATCCCTACCCACAAATATGAGGCAAGTCAGGGCAGTGTTGACTGACTGTAACTTGCACCACCTACCCCTGTTTCACAGCTATTTCACCCAGAAGCTCTAGCACCCCAACTTAGCAGAGTTCCCTACAAACTATGACTCTTATAAGTGCTGTGTGCTGTGCACTGTGATCTCTGCTGGGGGGACTACCTTCAAACTGATACAGGGCCACGCAGGTGCCAATGGGAGAGACCAAATCCTCTTCAAAGTCTTCATCAAACTCTGTGTATATGGGCTGGTTGAGGGTGTCCTGGCTCTCATCCGAGTGAGTGGTATCAGGGCTGGAAGACAAAGAGAGATAATCGTGGTTTAGGTCTGCCTTTTTACATCTTAATGAATTCAGCAGTGACAGATAAGTAGGTCAAGAAAGTAGGAGAAACTCCTCTGCCCTTCTATGACTTGGCATTGACCCAACTGAGGGTAAAGCAGTACTTGAAAGTGGCTTAGGGTGCAATCCAGAGTAACTACAGGGAGTCCTTGCTCGGGAGTAAGAACAAGTTACTCTGGATTGCAATATGAATTTCCCATAGGTTTTCACTAGGTGGAGCAGTAACTACGGGTGCACATAATGTATCTTACGTACTCCTGTGGTTACTCTGGATTGAAGCCTTACTCTATTTGGCTTGAACCACTAGCTATGACTATTATTTTTGTGGAAAACCCAAAAGGGAACAAAGGTGCACATGCATGTCAGATAGTACAACTCAACTGTCCGAAGACAGAACTAAAGGGAAAAAAGAAACCAAGTCAGAGGGTGGTTTTTTAAAGTTCACCCAAGCAAAGCCTTCCACATCCCACAACAAGCACTTGACAAGCTCTCCACTTCAGCCTCATGCTGAACCTACGAGGGCGCATGTAAAAAAGTCCAAGTAACTCACATAAGTGAATCAAGCCATGACTTCTTACCAATCTGACGTCACAAAAAATTCCTTCACCGATTCCACCAACTCACCCAATCACTGCCAGGTCTAGAAGTGTGAAATTTGGGGAGGGTGTTCCTTTTATGGTGGAGGTACCCACTAAGAACCAGTTTTCGGAAATTCCAACTGGAAGGGGCTGAAAAGGGGTGCAAAGTGATTTCCTCCCTATACTTTACATTGAGAATCCCTTACTGATTGTGGCCCTGCCCCAACCCCCAGACCAAGAAGAATGAAATTTGGGGAGGGTATTCCTTCTGTGACATGAACACCCACTAAGAACCGATGTTGAGAAATTTAACCCTTAAGGGACTGAAAAGGAGTTCAATGTGTTCATGTCCTATACTTAACATGGAAGACTGACTGATCCACATCCAGTCAGTTTGGTGCATGGTGCCCGAAGCACTGGGAGGGAGGGTGCCCTGGGGGGAGGGTGTTTGATGCGCACGGGTGGGAATGTTGCACGATGGGGGGACAGCATAAGGAGAGTATTTTACTCCTACAACATGGGTACATTTTGCTAGTATGGCATAATAAAATCATTGTACTTTTTCTGGATTTTTTGTGATTACACTCCATATTTCTGTCCTATTTTTGCATTCTGCTTTTTGTTCTTCTATACTGTACTTCACCTCCATTTAATTGAAAGGAAAGGTATAAATATATAAATCACTTAAATACATAAGTATGTGAGGAAAAAAAATGCAAGACTGTCTCCAGTAACCACTGCAGTTCTCGAAAATATTTAGGCTCTACACAGAAATGCAACAGACTGTCACACCTTGTATGTAGACCAAGACCTTTGGGGATACACTGTTCCCCACTTTTGATCTTCTTCTGTGCATGTATAAATAGCAGCTGAAGATTATTTTCTCTTGGTTCTCAATCCAGCCAGGATTCAGAGAAGCCAGAAGTCTATCACATGCACTTAAATTATATTGTTTTTAGGAAAGACGCAGTCTAGTTATCTGAGTACAATAAGACTCCTACTTACAAAGGGGTTAGATTCTATACATAGTTTGAAACAGGTCAAAACCACCAGTTCTTGCCACCCCAATGCTATTACACCTGTACAGAAGCACTAGCAAAGGATGTACTGCACTTGTGCAAAAACACTGGTGGAGTCACTCATATGCTGAGAAGTAAAGGGTTAACAGAGTGAAAGGGTTAAGTAAGAGTGGTTCCCAGTTTTTTTGACTGGCGACTCCCTGGACCAAATAGGGGACAAGCCACAGCTCCTCTGCCCTTCTTACAGGGCAGAAGGTTTTTGGCAAGGATTTCTCAGCTCCCCTGACTGCTTTCCATGGCTCCCTGGGAAGCCACTGCTCACAGTTTAGAACATGTGTGCACAGTCTGATGCTTGAAGGAGGCGCCAGTTCTGTTTCTTTCCAGAATTTCTCAAACTGTGGGCCAGGATTCACCAGGAGGATTGTGAGCCAATTTCAAACATTCAGCAACTGCCTAGGAAAGTTAGGCGCACTCTTTTTTTTAAATATGGTTTTTAACTTATTCTCATTGTAAACTTTGATTTTGTTATTCTGGGGTGTTTCATTTTTATGCCTAATGCTATCACTTCTGGCCATGGCATCATTTCCAAGTTAATAACATCATTTGTGGTGGGTCCCAACAACTTCGCATACTAAAAAGTGTGCCCCAGTGCTAAACAGTTTGAGAACCATTGTTTTATGCCAATACATAATCAACTTGTTGACAAGGTGTGTTCCTCTTCCTCCATCTACTACTGTCCATACATGCAGACCTTCTGGGGCTGCTGTGGGGTACCTTTGCATGTTGCTTCCTAAACCCAGCTCTCACCTGTCTTTCTCATGTGAGCAGTTGTTGTTGTTCAAGGCACTGGCATGATCTAGGTGGCGATTGTAGCGTGTGACCGTATCAGGGCGGTTACTCAGCATCCGACTCTCTGCATCTGCCAGCCAAGCCTGCATGGAGCCAGCCAGATGGACAAAGGTTAGGATTCCCCTGCCCAGTATTCACTCAACAATGGGGTTGTTTTCTTAAAGACAGCACCCCAACCTGCTTGCAACAAACTCTCCCTGTAGTTGTAGCTTACTGAAGGCTGAAAATAAGTTTAGGATTTGGCTAGTCTGCTACTGCCAGAAGTAGATCTCGTGGATTAAAAAAAGTGGAAATTTAAACATCCACTTCCACGTTTCTTGCTCCTCCATTACTCCTACAGGAATAAGATTGTGTCTCAATATACAGGTATTTGCAGGGGACTGATTCTCAGACTCTGCTGATAGCAAAAATGTGTTAATTAAAAGCAATTTAAAAAACACAGTACTTTACATTTGTTTAAAAACAGTTTCTCTTACTGTTGTGGAGAGGCAGTCATCAATTAGAAATGGAAAAGACCCCCTGCCTTTGACTGGATCCGCTAAAGAATGGAATGATTGCTTTCATGACTGCATCTCTACTACTGTAGAAAATCAGTTTTTAAAACTGTGATTTTTAGTGGCCATTTGTGTTGAGTCAAATCCTTGTATAAAAAATTTGTGTATAACAAGGATAGACATGTACATCTTTAGGGCTGGAAACTGCTCCAATGGCATGTGGCTCTGGGAGCCCTTCCCAAAGCTCACAACTCAGTACAGGTGTAACTGCAGCAGTTGGTTGGATCCAGCCCACAGGCCAGAGTCTTGAGAGCCCTGAAACAAGACAAGCGTCTCACAAAGATTCTGTGATCCCCATATGTAAAATAACTTTTGCAGCTATCTCTGGGACCTGATCCTGGGTGAACGCCTGGGTGACCTGGTCTGACCAGTGGCATAGCTCTGAAATACTTAAGGAATGATATCTAACAGTACCTGCGGCACTAAGAATGCCGGGGAAGTGTATTCGCGTCTAAATTTCATCATCATCATCTCCATCGTTAAGTTTTCCATTAGAAATGGAATTGTCCTCTGAACTGCCTAACTTTGAATGAGGTCTTGTTAGCCACACCAGGGGATGTGGGTGTAGCAATTCAAGAGCTGTAGGAAAAGATGCACTGCTGCCCCATATTCTGCCCCTTTCTAAAGCTGCTTACTTCATATTTCTGGATTTCTAAGCGCAATTTCTCAATATTGCCCAGCGTCTCTGACATCTTTGGCTCAAGACTATTGGGGTCTCCCATCTGGGGTGTCTTCTGGTAAACATCCTTCATTTTATTTAAGGCATCCCTGAAAGAAGGAAAGGGGTCATTGTTGGTTACCAGTATAACAAGAAGAAAGCAAGCCCTTCCTCAAAAGGAGGGCATCTGAAATAAGAACACACACTAATGAGATCAAATCTATCATAAATGAATTAGTTGGCTTGTTGATTTATACTGGCCATTATCCCTTTGTAGCTCAGAATGGACAAATATTCCCAGCTGTTGTGAAACATGCATTATTGTTTGCTTTGGAAACTCAGCCATTGAGAAGCCTTGGCTCAACTCATCACTTACACACAAAGGCACTACCATTTATTGAAAACTGCATGAAAAGCACATGTTCTGCTCTATACCAAGTAACAATTAACAAAGTATTTTGGGCACGTTATTTAACCCAGCAGTCCAAGTTCTCAAGCAGGAAAGGCTGAAGGGAGTTTTCTTCTCCACCTGTCAACAAAGACAGGCGATTGTGGCTTTTTAGTATTTAAGGATTACTACTAAGACAGGCAGCAGAGCTGCTTGGCTTAAGTACATTTCTTGAAACATCAAAGCCTGGGTAGTTCCGATTGTATGTGTGTTTTTGTTTTCTGTGCTGCTGACAGGAAAAATGCATGCCTTTTACAATCAAGTTTTAATTATAGATTTCAAAAGGCCCAAGTTTTGTAATCACAAGATACAATCTTGGCTAAGTTTTAATTTTTTGCATGTGCAGACATTCATTTTTAAATCTTCAGCCCAAACAAATTTTGAAGCCTAATCAGATAGTTGATTTTCCATATTCTGACCTCTGATCCAGCTCCTTCTGCAGCTCCCGATTTCTTTCCTCTATCTTCTGCTGCAGCTTTTTCCTCCTTTGCTCTGGAGGTAAGTGGCTAAAATCTTCTGTGATCACAGTCTGGTAGCAGGAAAAAATATACACATCAATCTCCTCTGTGCCCATCCAGTGACTTCCCTTCCTTTCCTGGCCTGCCCAAACTCTCACCTCTTCCCCGCAGGCTGATTTCCAGAATCCATTTTCAAGCTATCCAGAAAATAGTATATCATTGCAAAACTACTTGCTCAGAGGAGCTGTCAGGTTTGTTGTACAACTGGGAGGAACTTAGCACAATGCTAACGGGTCTGACACATGCCCACCATCACCGTTATTTGTCTTTGGAGAAGCATCAAGTGGGTCTCTGTCTCAACTTTAGGTGAAGCAAGCTGCTTCACCTACTGGGGGTCTTAGCTGTCACAGACTAAACCTGGCAGTTGTAAATCTGGCAATGATATTACAGCTGAGGATGATCCAGGCTGTCAGAATTAGGAATTTGAAGAGCTCTAGCCCAGGTGCCAAAAGGAGGCTTCTTAGAGGAATCCTAAATCATAAAATATCCTAAATATCATAAAATAGGTGGTACTGTACGCCCTGCAAGTTTTTAGATATTTAGGATAGGAATCCTAAATATCATAAAATAGGTGGTACTGTACGCCCTGCAAGTTCTCAGCTTGGATGTAAAAAGTTTCATTCAGCCACCCACAGGGATATCCCAGACATCCTGGTTTGTAAAACTCATGTCCCATTTTCCATTGCTCTAATGCTTAGAGTAATAAGTCAACATGCCATTCTAATCTGCCCATCCTATAAGAGGATGTGGCTAAGTTATATCACTTTCCATAGCCTAAGGCAGAGAGGGACAACTGTAGGCAGCAATTCCATCAGGCCTTGAACCAAACACTGCATGACATCTTGGTTGCCCAACTTGGTTTCTGATACAAGAGCCAACACACAAATCAACAATTAAATAGTGCTTTAGGTTTAGAGAGTTCTTAGAATTTTGCATACATTATTTCATTTGTCTGTAAAGTAGATAATTATATCTTTCACTACAAAGGGTAAAAATAATCCTGGGTTGAGGAATTGATAGGATAAATTAAATACCCCTCCCTCCATCTCAACTCCAGAAACGGGCAAAGTTAAGGGAATACATTCATGACACTGAGCAGTATAACTGCAGTATAACTGCAGGATGAATGTTGCTTGCCTTAGGCTGCAATCCTAAAGACACATTCCTGGGAGTAAGACCCACTGAAAGACATGAGTAGACATGGTTAGGATTGTGCTCTTAGGCCCCTTAGCGATGGCCAAGGTTGGATGTGAAACAGATTTACTAGCATAAAGAGAGAGTTGAGTGCCCCCTCTTCTCTCATGTCATTCTCTAGTCTAGTCATTCTCATACTGTATAAGAGAGCTTGGATTAGAGAAGAAACTATGAAGATGAAATTTCCACCCTACTTGTCACTGCGGCATAGCCATGTTTGATCATGGAAAAATAAACATCATTATAGTAAAATATTGTAAACCTGGCAATGATATTACAGCTGGGGATGATCCAAGCTATCAGACTTAGGAATTTGAATTGCTCTAGTCTAGGTGCCAAAGGGGCAATTCTGACCATTGATAAAGCGAACGGCTTTAAAAAAATCTCTCTTCTCCCCATTCAGCATAATGCATAACAATTCCTTTCAATCAAAGAATAAAGGACTGGAGGTGAAGATTTTTTTAAAAATCTAAAAAGTCATAGCTAGCATCTTACTTGGTAGGTGACTTTGGAGGAAGCAGACACTTGATGCTGATTTAGTGAAGAAAATAAGCCACTTACCCCCCTTTTGAGGCTGCGGAAAGACGTGATGCGGGGTTTGACTGTCTTATTGATCTCGTTCAAACAGTAAGACAGGGGGTCACGAGTGAATTTGGGGGATGGAGGTCCATTGATGGCAGATGAGGAGGGAGAGGACGAGGAGGGACAATTTAAGGGGGAGAGGGGAGGGGGTGGGAGCTAGCGACAGACAAGGGCATGAACAGGAAACGAACACACAAAGAACAGAGAAAACTCTGTAAGAAAATAAAAAGGCACGTGCACGCACACACACACACACAAAAACCAACAACCCCAAACCACAACAGGGAACATTACAGTACATTCCATTTACACATTATATGCCCACAATTGAGAACTAAAGGTTGGCCAAAATATTTTGTAATAGTTTACCCCGCATATCAATGGGCAAAATGTATTGTTTGTGTTGGCATCTTCTTTCAGATGGCAACAACATTAGCCTTGTGTGTTCAATAGAAAAGGAATGTACTGTAATTAAAAAAAACCAAAAATACATGGGAAAAAGGGCAGGAGGAACATCGCAAAATGGACAGGAACACCTCACTATTACGGAGCATACAAGAAAGAGGGAGAAAGAGAGAGAGCCATGCCAAGATGCAAACCTGTCTTTCCAAGGGGGGGATGGGACAAGAGGAACCAATGCGACTTGGACAGTGGTGGGCTTCAGGGCGTTCTCACAGGTTCTATAGAACCCTTTGCTAATGAGTGCCTGGTTCTGAGAAACGGTTACCAATGGGACATAGAACCCGTTGTTAATTTAGGTTATTAGGAAATAGAACCTGTTGTTAATTTATTTGAATCCCACCACTGGACCTGTATACCTTGTTTCAACAGTTTTCATCCCCTTCCTCCGCAGGCTGAAATTCCTGCTCTTGGATCCCATAAACTGGGAGCTTAAACTAGCCCCAAACCTCAATATGCCTTGAAAGATGCGCAATGTTAGGAACAAGAAAGAAGCCATTGTGAGAAAGCATTAGAAAGGCAGGCTGGACAGCTCAAGAATTACAAAGCAGTCGTTTGAGTGAAAGCTATCATCTTCTCATTTCTGTCTCAATTAGGAGTGCATTTTGACACCTCCCATTGCCATCATTTTCATCCTATTTCTAGGTGCAATCTGTCTCACAGCCCTTGCTTCGAGTGAGGTAACTCACATAGCAGGTCCAGCTCTAGAGCCAGCTCCAAGTTCCTCGCAGCCCTAGGGCCACGCTGTCAATGAAGCTATACTCTGCTCCTGAAAAACACGCACACACCCAACAACTTATTGTGGAGCTGCACAAATTGGCAGCTTATTTGCAACAGCTGGAGAGCAACTCCCAAAGAGTTTACTGTAGTCTGTTCCAGCATGGCTGCTCCTCCAAAGACTCCAGCTCCGTGGTCACAGGGGACTCGTAAGCAGAAGGTTGCATGAGCCCTGCAATTGCAATGAGGAGAATTCAACCACATGTAAAAATACTATCTTGCCTGTGTGCTCTGCTCTGGCCTGAAGTTCTGTTTTAACTCCCATTTCTATGCCAAAGGAGGCATCCTACTCTGTCTGAAAGACATTCCCTCTTCTGAGTCAGTGTGGGACAGACAACTATGTGCTGGATTTGGACATGGAGACAATCTTGGCTCAGAAGCCGGCTCAGCTAAAAAACTGTCTCGGCTCTAGACTACCTCACAGGATCACTGCGCCTGGATTTTTTTCAGCTGAAAAAGGCATCTAAGGGATGAATATGATTGAGACATAAAAATTATTCAAGGGATGGAAGAATTTTCTTTTTCCTCTCACTCAACACTAGAACGGGTGACATCCACTAAAAATGAGTGTGGTGGGCAAGTCAGGACAGAAGAAAATATTACTTTATCCAGTATATCATTAGTCTGTGGAACTCCCTTCTACAGGATGTGGTTATGGCATAGATTCCGATAAGATTTCTGGAGAAAAAAATCTATCACACCTTACATGCTGTGATGAGTACGTGCAGCTTTCTGGTTTTACAAGTAGGTGACCTCAGGATGTCAGGTATTTTGTTGTTATGTGTGCTCCCTGAGACATCTGGCCACTTGAGATACAGGAAGCCGGACTAGATGGGCCCTTTGCAAACTTTATTGGTTAATTTTAGCTGCAATATATGTATTTACTGTAGAAATTGTAATTTTCAGTGCAAGGAGGAATAGGTAAAGTGCAATCTGAAAGCATATGGAAAGGGAGGCTTTATAAAAGTTACAAACAGCTTCCCTCCCCTCCAAGGCTGCAGAATGCACATAAATAGGAACCCTGCTAGATATTCGTGATTGAAGAGCTACAAGGAGCTTAGCAAGCGCCTGCAAAGATCTCTAAAATGTCATTCAGTACCCTTATTTTTTTCACCACAGGAATGTTTATAGATACACAAGGAGAAACAGCAAAAGAGGCAGCAAGCATACAGATGTCAAGATGAAGAAAGAAAACACAGCTGATATGGAAGAAATTATCTAGTATTAAAAGCAATGTAGCAAAGGGAGGCCAGCAACAGAATTGAGCCAAGACAGCTGAGTCTGGCACTGCTGCGACATCTGAACTGCAAGGTTTACAGGACAGATGTGGCTGAAGAGGGAGTTCATAGCCCTGATCTAGCTCCAGATGAGCTGGAAGGGAAAACAAAGCTTGAAGTTCAGATGCGAGGCAGGAGGAAAGAACCATCAGGATGCCTGTGGCAAGTGCTCAGGTGGGTGAAAAGGAAGGAGGAAAGGAAGGAGATTATTGCTATCAGGCCTTCCACTAAAATAAACCTGTCCGAGCACAAGTCATAGAAGATCCCCTGGGGGGGACTCACCAAAGTGGATTTTGGACCTCAGCCATTACCTCCACAACACAAAGGTCAATCCAGGACTCCAGGAAAAAGGAACACCCACCAGCCAAGAATGACAGGGGCAGCTGGGAATTGCTTTCTGGAATAGTCTGCAGAGGGAGTGATCCAAGGCCTCCAGAACAGAAGGGGTCTGGACACCATGATGCACAGGAGGGGCCGACATAACCAGTGGATGAGGAGAGGAGGAGTATTTTGGTGAAGGGGCCTTCAATGGTAAACAGAATTCCCTTTGGCAGTCATGACACAAACACTCCCGGGAAGAATTTGTTTAGAACAGAAAGCGGGAGGAGAAAGGGCTTTCATGAGGACTAGTATAAGCAGCCAGAAAGGAAATAAAAGGCAGCCAGAAATTGGGAAAGGAGTCACAGTTACATGCAGGTAACTGGCATGAGGTGCTACCCTTTAACTGAGGAAAGGCATATAATTGTATTGGAGGCGACAGAAGCTGGCAGAAAGAAGTGAGTGGGTTTTGTGGCAAGACACTATCTGTGCCACATGGTGCAAGGCAACTTACTAGGAACAGAAATGAACTCAACATGGAATGATAAGTACTGTGGCCACACAAATCTCAGTGCCCCCAATCTCACTGAATCTTCATAGCCAGTACTGAAAACTTAATCCATTAGCTCTGTGAACCTTGCATTTGGAGGGAGGGGCTGAGAAAGATACTTTGCACTACTTCTCCATTATGAGCCCTACCTTATTTTTCCTGCTAAAGGGCCAGCGCTTTCCTTTATTCTTGCCCAGAAGACGGGGATCAAGCCGACCATCAAGAGTGCCACGGGGGTTGCCCAGGCTGCTGTCCGATGAGGTGCGGTTGATGGGCTGGCTGAAGTCCTCAAAATCTATATCGCCTGGTTTCTCAAAGCCCGACTTGTACAGCTCAATCAGCACTTGTGAGTCCTACCCGCAGAAGAAAAGCATCAATCTCAATGGTACAAAAGAAATAGGACTATGTACAAACTTGAATTCAATTCCATCTCAAGACCAACAGCATATGAGCCCCACCTTCCCCCCTAATTTTACTGTCTTTTTAATCTAGTATCAGCTCCAATGAAGTCCAGAACAGTAAATACACAGAATCACTCCCACTGTCCTAGCATGTGAAAACAGTGAAAGGCTCCTGTAAAGAGCAAGGAGTTAAGCCCTATAAAGGACTTAAGCCCCGTAAAGAGCAAGGACTTCAGGCCCAAGCCGGAAGTCTGTAGTGCCAATTACAAAATGAAAAACATTATAAAAGCAAAATACATTTAATAAAATAAATGAAGTAAAAATAGATACAATGAACTTATCAATAATGTCCTGGAAAGTAGAAGCAGGCATAATCCATGCAAGTCAAATGCTAAATTGGCAGGGCCATTGTTCAATGATGATTCGCCTACAGAAAACCCCAGATCCAATTCCTAGAAACTCCAAGTAAGAAAGATCTAACAGGAAGCAGATCTCACTGGGAAAGTCAACCTTTTTGTTTTGCTGAAGCTCCAAAACGCACACGCACAGAACAAAAACCCACAACCTGGACACTTCCGTCAGTAAAACCTCCAACAGGATGAAGTGGAGGAAATGCCCCTTTATAGCACTCATTAGTTTCTGTACAGTATGGGGGATGTCCACAGGTTTCTAGGTAATTCAGCCTCTTCTCATTATTTTGATACACCACCCATTTTTCTACCCCTTCTACAAAGCAGACACTATGATTCATCTGGCAGGCAAACACCCACATTTTTCTCATCCACCAAATCTGCTGCTGCCTTCATGCCCTCCAGGCATTTGCCAATGATAGGCACAACCTGCTGCTCTGTTTCTGAGAAGATGCTGTAGCCTTCCTTGAGCTGCCTTGTCCGCCGCTCATCCATCTCTTGTAGCTTCTGGGGGTGGGGAACAAAAGGGAAAAGGCATAAAAAACTACAATGGAATTATCTGGACTTGAGCATTAAAAAAAGATGTCCTACCTTCAAGCATGCGTCCTTCAGCACATACCTAGTTCATCCCACATCACCTTACAAAAGGAGGTCTGTCTTGTTGTCACTCCTTTTATTCTTCCAACCAATACAGCATACATAACTAATAAGACTGGTTCCATATCTAAAAGAGTATTGTACCCTGAAAGAGTCCCTACCCTACTATTGCAGTGGCTTCCTTTGATGGCCCTTGCCTTGAGTGAAGTTTCAATAATATGTTAACTGAAGATCCATGGAATGAATATAAGGATAGGGCCATTGGCAGCAACAATGGAAGCTTGTAACTCATAAAACAGTAACTTCTGGTCACACTGAGGACCAGATTTTCTGTGGAATTCTGTCATGGGATCCTGAGAGAGAAGAAATGTCACATTGCTTTTTCATCTGGCATCTTTCTTCAGATGTTGGATGCTTTCTCACAAACCAATGACTAACAAGGTTGCAGGAGGGCAAGGTGAACTTACTGCTGAAAATATGTGTTACAGTAATGAACATTCCTCTGCTGGAAGGAGGTTGAAAGGCTAGCAAACAGCCAGAGGTATGGGGTTGGGGGAAAGGAAAGTCTATATAAAGAACATCCTGACATTGGTATTAAGGTCACTATGTCAGGAAAAGTGCTTTCCAAGGTCTATCCTTATTGAGATCCATAAGGAAATTCTGCTGTAGTTTATTGGTAACTGGTACAACTCCCATCTTTTCTTCCAGCATTTTTGTAATGTTCAAGGTTACAGATTTCATTCTTCCTGCTATTTTATTAGCATTTAGTCTTTTAGATTTTTAATATTAAGATTTTAAGATAGTATTGTGTAAGGTTTATTTAAAAATTTCACAACAGTTGTTACTGTGCTTTTTGAGGGATTTGCTAGGTTTAGAAAGAAAAAAAATAAAACTTAAAAGAGAAGCAGCGCAGAAAACTTACGCTGAAGATTTGCGGCATCTCCAGAAAGTAGAACTGGTTCTGATTGTGGTTGAACTTTTGCAAATAGGAAGCATATTCATTCTTGCTTTCCTCAGCCATATGACTACGCAGATTTGCCTGCTGCTTTGCCTGCAGAAGGTTGGAAAGGCTGTATTAGCAGAAAGGCCACATCACAGTCAGTTCTGCAATTGCTTCTCAGTTCTTGGAATAAAGACAGGGGGGAAAAAGTACAGGAGAAATGACCAGAGAGATCATGCTCAGCCATGAGGCTAATCTCTTCAGAATGCTGGGCCTACGCCTGATATGCTCCATTTCAAGTGGAAGATCAAGTGACCAAACACTCCTCCATACAAAAGTTTTCCAGCATATAGATAACTAGATTCAAAGAAAAGGCTTACCGTTTAATCTTTTCCTTAACATGGAAAACTAGTATATTCTGCAAACTATTTTCTGTATAAAGCAAATAATGCATGCACCATTTGTGGTCTACAGTTGTATCATCCAGACAAATTTGCCCCTCATGAAGAGATACAGGAGCACAAGAAGCCTCCTCATCCTTCTGTCTATCCTCATCCACCTAGCTTGGTATCATCCATATTGGCTACAATCCAGAGTAACTACAGGACCTTTTACACTGACGTAATTATGGTGCCGCCTATGGGAACCTATGGGAAATGCATAGAACAATCCAGAGTAAGTGCCTCTTACGTCTTCCCATAGTTACTCTGGATTGTAGGGATTGACTGGTAGCATCTCAGGGTTTAGGCTGCTGTCTTTCCCAGCTATATCTAAAGAGACCAGTTTATACCAAAAATCCCTGATTTCCTTCTATTTTTCACCCAATCCTCCAAGATTCTTTTGCGATGTCTCCACCAGTTAAAAATGCTACCAAGAACAGAATAAAAAAACCCCATTTAACTGGGTAGAACTGTTCTGGTTTTATGAGGTCCCACACAGCAGTGCTTGTTGGTGTTGTTCTGACCTTCACAGGAGAATGAGCCATGTGCCAGGCTGCATTGTGGGTGCACAGACACCCCTTGAAAAGTATCAGGTAACTAAAACAGGGACAGCGTTCAGTTAGCTAGCTGCCAAAGTGGCTTCCCAAAGAGACACCTCAGCCTTTGGAAGCTACTTGGGGAAAGAAGCTTTGATTTGCTTAGAAACGTTACACAAACAAAACAAACAGAAGATTACCAAGGCTCAGTTACTGGACTGATTTAGGGTATCAGTCATTACTTCTATTATAGAAATACCCTTCAGTTCTCCCAAGATGCAGTGGCACAGTCTCATCCAAACTCTGACCTTCTCCACATCTGCCTTGGTGGCATTGATATCCTGGTCCAGTTTCTCAGCTGTCAGCACGGCTTTCTCCGCTTCCCTGCAGTCCCGCTCAAACTTGCGCTTGCTCTGTGAAGAGAGGCCAAGTGAGCAAGGCCCACATCAGCATACCTACAAAGGGTGCATACAGGATCACACTCTTTTACTCTAGATGATATTTGTGCTCTTGTAGACCCACTTTGCTATATTGAAATTTCTTGGTTACTGTAAGAAACCAACATAGGCAACCAATTTCTTGGTTAACATAGGCAAAAATCACGAGTCCACACGTAAATATTTGTCCTGTTAGTCATTCTAGGATTTCAAACAAGAGGGAAAAGAATTAAAAGTTTAGATTTTTAAAGTGATTTCAAGACTACTGCTACTTGATTGCTACTCCATCACTGCATTTACATTCCCTAAAGCAATATCAGATTCTATCCTGTACATATAGGATATTTTTCCTGTCCATACATAGTGTTAAACAAGACCTGCTCAGAAAATTTTGGAGGATGGTGGATCTTAAACTGGGTTTTCCCGTAGCAGAAAACCTAAGAAACAATGGCTGCCATTTGGTAATGTGTTAAAAAGTAAAGCAGTGTGTTTGTGCCTTGTAGAATGCAAGAAAGTGAAATGCTACAAAAGCATTGCGTGACCAAAATACAGAAGCCAGGAAACTGGCTTGTGCATGAGCATGCGTGTGCATGCATGCCAGTATATTTTATGCACATGTGAAATTTGAGCACATATGTGGGAATCAATGCAGAAAGTGTGTACATATTGGTATTTTATGGAAGCTTTTGCTGCTTTTGAGCAAGCTGTCTATACCAAAGTGAACACATCTCTCAGGATTCTTGAAAATCATTTGAGGATAGGCAGTGATCTTTGCAATCTGCCTAAAGCTCATTTATAAATGTCTGTAAGCAATCCTACTTTAAACATGTCATTTGACAAAAGAATCATAGATCATAGAGTTGGGAGGGACCCAGTGGATCATCTAGTCCAACCCCCTGCCTGTAGCAGGAAATCCTTGTCTTGTGCAGTCCCGGGTCTCGAACCCTGACCTGCTGGTTAACAGGCACAGTGTCTTAACCACTTGCGCCTCCAGAGACCATCAAGATGACAGACAATCCTGGAGATGGGGGGTGAACTTGTGTGTCTACTCCACACAGACAATGTGTGGCAAAGGCAGGACTCATTTGAACAAAATTTCGGAGGCTGTCAGATTCTCAAAGTTCACAGAGAAGAGGTTACATATGGCTGATGACCTGAAGCTGGGGATATAGCACATGCTCTCTCCATTCACTTCACATGTGCTCTAACTGGACTTTGCCAACTTCTCCCCTTTCCACTATCCAAGTCCATAAGAACAGATAGAGAAAACACTTTCTGAACAAGCAGCTCTCCTCAGTCTCCTCAAGATATTTCCATCCTGCAAGTGTTTGGATAATTCCAAGGGAAACTGACTTTCGCAGCTGTGTTTTGCCCTGAATCAAGGAGGAAGCCAAAGCTACTACTCTGAAGCATTATGATCCTCACATTCCACACACACAGAATGTTAAATTAGGGTGATCAAGAATAAAGAACTCACATTTTCAAGTTGTTTGAAAGAATTCTCTAGTTGCTGCTGAGCCCTTCGGCCCTCTTGCAAGTACTAGGGACAGAAGAAGAAATTAAAAAGTTCTTATTCAAAAGTTTCTTAATTACCATTCAGGTCTCCAGAACTCCCATTCAGCTCTCCAAGCATTATTATGTTGGGAGATATCAAGGACTCCTGCAGTTTTTAAAATGATCAATTCAGTTATGTTGGTCTCCCAGTTCATATCAGGTCTGCAGTGGAGGAGGGAGAATGATGAGTTTTATTTTTAAACTCTTCCACCTCAAAATACAGTTTCTCAATTCTTAATATGTTTTGCACACACCAGAGCCACTTGTCCTGTGAGGAATAACTTACAGGTCAGAAACAGAAGCTGCTGCCAGGACTGATAATATCTTTTGTACAGGAGTCCCTGATGTGTTCCACATAAATATTTTTCAAAGAATATTATTTACAGTTCATTGGCAAGTCTCTAAAAAATATTGAAACAAGTGTTTTCAAGCCCAAGCCAGTATGCTCAGGGACTTCTGATGGAGAGCTCAGCGGAAATGCTTTTCCCATTTGGGGTAGTGGGAACTCCTAAGAGGACATCCTCAAAACTAAGGGCAAAAGAATCAGAAGCTCTTATAGCTTTTACTAGCTTGACTACTTTAGTGGATGCATTTACACATTGTCCTCTGACACAGGTACTTTACCGATTTTCTTTCCTGTTTTAGTTCCTGCGAGTACTTGGCAAGCTCTACGCAGATTCGTGTCAGAAGGTTCTCTGCTACTACTTCACGCTGACCTGCGAAGTCGTTCAACTCCTTCACCACTTGGAGAAAGGCCTGGTATTGGCAAAACCTGCAAAGAAGAGTAAAGGAAATGAAGCTGAACAGTCCATGAATGAAGCCCAGGCCACCTCCTCTGTCTTCTCAATTCACTCGGTTGGTTATTTAGGTTGCAGGCTGATGTTATCAAAATGCATTCCTTTTTACAGACTTGTCTTCTCCTGGTAAATTCCAGATCAATACATCATTATCTATAACTGAGAATTACATAGTTTTGACCTGTTATCTTTTGGTATTCAGTTTGGCTTTGTACTATCATGCATCTTCCACAAATACCTGCATTACTCAACTTTTGACCTTACGTTGTAAGGTATTTCCTTCTCACATATTTATATTCTATTCACTTAAGTGACCACTAGCAAAATAGGCTCTAGTCTACATACGCCACCAGCATTCTTGTTACTTCCCTATCTGCAAAACTGGAATAATGATGCCCTTCTTTGCAGAGTGGGTAGCAAAATAAAGATATGAATGGAGGTACCATGATACAACAAGCAGAAAGTTTACCCTATGGAAACATTGTTCTTTCAAACAATTATACAAGCAGGAAAAGAACTATCTGAGGACAACACCTAAGGCCAACTGCCTAAAAAGTTAAATCACAACAGGAAGGAGTCACCAGCAATAGTACAGCCCCTGCTTTAAAAATAAAGTGTGGATTCTAAAGTAATGGATGTTCTAAAAGTAATTCATGTGTTTAAGATTTTGTGCAGGCAAGAGAAGACATGATGGAGAATTGTTTATACACAGAAAGTCCGCATTTGTTATAGTTTTAGAATGAAATTCTAAGACAATGCAGACTTGATGCATTGTTTATATGAGCTAAAGAAGACTAAGATTTGATATGCAGTTTTAGGTTTATATGGATAGCTTTGTATCATTCTGTTTTGTAGCATGGAAAGTATTTAACTATTTACTCTGGCTATTTCTGTTTCAATGTTTTCCCCCTTTTAGCAAGTCATCAAAACAAATAGCAGCAACATCCATCAGTGTGGATGAGACAAATCCTTGTCCAGAGATGAAAAGGCATAGCAAGGTCCATGTAAAATGCATCTTTAAAAAGGGACTGTTAGTTTACATCAGGGGTCTCCAAACCCCTGCCCAGGAACCAGATGCAGCCCTCTGCAAGCCTCAATGTGGCCCCCGGCAAGACCCCTTTATTTGGCCCTTGGACAAGCCTTGTAATCCACTCAAACACATTTTTATATGTAAATTTATTCAAAATTTGAAATTTAAATTAGTTTTCTGGCCCCTGAAATCATGTCAGAGAGATGATATGGCCCTCCTGCCAAAAGGTTTAGAGACCCCTGGTCTACATAATAATCTAGCCATATCTATAATTTGTTGATAATCCTTGCTGATGTCTGGGACACCATCCCAAAGGTGGCCAAAGGGGTGAGTCCCAGAATTGCATTATCATAAAAAGATGCAACTCTCAGGTCATGTGTGCCAATTCATGAATATTGCCTTTCTGAATGATTGCTTGGCTGGCCAGCACTGCTAAATGCCAAGGTCTTGCCAGTGGCTTGCTAGACCTAGTAAGGACTATATTATGATGATCATCATAATATATTATGAAGGATAAAACTAAAAAGTTCACAAATACAGAGAAAAACAAACAGCATTTGAAAAGAGCTGACAAGTTTTAGCAATAAAAGGCTCTGTTACCTTAAAAACACACGAGATTGGAAAGGAATAACTTGTACTTCATGGTAGTCAAGTACACAATGAGTAAAGCTTACTTGGACTCTGGATCTTCTCGTGTAGTCCTTTTGGGGAGATGCTTTTTCACAAGATTCCTGTGAATGAGATAGGAATGAGCATATAGAAGCTAGCTCAAACACTGGATAGCTTTTTTATTAGATCTTGGTATACTGCCTTTCAGCTGATGAGTTTTGAGATGGACAATATCTAGACATAGACCAACGTCTTCTTACAAACTACAATTGTTTAAGAAACTGATAGTGACTGTATTCGGATGGAATGCTAAACAATGCTTCCTCTACCCTTCCCTCCAGGCAACTGAAAACTTCTGTTCTTGGTTTAGCGGCAAGTATGGCATTCCATTCAAAGTTAGCGCGCCAGAATAAAACATTTTGTTTCAAACCGTGTACTACAGTGATTTTCAACCTTTTTCATCTCACAGAACTTAACAAGGCAATGAAATTGTCAAGGCACACCATCGGTTGTTTTTACCATTGACAAGGCACACCAGACTGTTCAAATCCCCCAAGTTTTCCTATTAATAAATGTCCCTCCACAAATTCCTGTGGCACACCTGAGGACTATCCACGGCACACTGGTTGAAAATCATTGCTTAGGTATGTGGACAACTCTATAGATTTGTAAATTGGTAAAGGTATCTCCCACTTTCTGATGGTTTGTTTATTGATTATCCTCTTTCAACATCTTTCAATTATACCCCAAAATCATTCATTCAACATGTTTTCTCTTTCAACCTCTCTGCTGTTATAAAACCTAAAATTGCCCTCTCCCATGTTGATTTGCTTATGACATGGTGGTTCAGACTGCTTTGGTATGTGCCTGCGCGTGAGAGAGAACCAGCACACATGGCCACTTCGGCACTCATTCCCAAAGGATTATGAGCACAATCCTAACCATGTCTACTCAGAAGTAAGCTCCATTGTGTTCAGTGGGTCTTACACCCTGGAAAATGTGTTCAGATTGCCGGCAAAGAGAACCATGTGCAGAAATCTTTGTATGACAGCAGGATTTTGCAAGATAAAAAGGATGCTGACAATTTGCTAGCTAAAAGAGCATCAGAAGCAACATCTGTAAACAAAAAAAGACCGGGGTCTGCTTTTCAACCTTTTTTACTTTTCACCACAACTCCAGACCCTAAGCTAATCAGATGAGCATGTGAAACCTATATTTTTACCTTGTTGCAGTATTTTCTAGATGACCAACTTGCAGCTGGGGGGGAGGGCTCTTTCCTCCCCCCCCAGCAAGGAATTCAAAGAAACAAGGAATTCAAAATATTGACCATTACATACTTCAAGCCTTGATATAGCAAGTCATGCTGAGAAAGGAGTCACAGAAAAGATAGTTTACAAGAAGTGTGAGAACAAGAATGGGCGGAGGGGCAGGAGACACTTTGCATGAAGATTAGACAAACCTGCTTGAGAACTATACCCATTCTGCTAACAAGTTCTGCTTTAGTGAATCAAAGAAAAAGTGAAAAACAACATGCACAGGAGCAGTGGTTCCAAACATTTTCAACTGGTAGCTTCCATTGCCCTGCTGGGCCACTGGCCACTGTTCCCCAATAGGGGAATATTGTATACATTGTATAGGGCAGTGGGTTTTTCACAAGGATTCAAAGCTACTTTTGCTGGTTTCCACACCTCCCTGATTGGGAACAAATACACATAGAGAAGAAGGCAACTTTCTGCAGAGCACAGACAAAACAGATACGGGGGAAAAAAATCTGGAAGCCCTGAGGGTATTAAGAACATGCTTTGTTGGAGCTGCTCAAAAGGACAAACTAGGAGCAGGGTCTTCTTGGCGGTTGCACCCCATTTCTGAAATTCCCTTCCCTTTGACTTAAGAACTGCTCCCTCTTTGTACAGTTTTCAGTGGACAAAAACGTTTCTGTGGACAAAAGCTTTTTAATTGTATTAGAGGTTGGGGGGGGAGAGGTGCTGTTTTTGTATTCTTTTTGGCTGGTTTTATCGTAAATTTTCAGGAGGGATGCTTTAACATTTTTGTATAATCTGTATTTTAACTGAATTTTAATTGTGTTTTAATCTGTATTTATTATTATTGACTTTTAATGGTGTTTTATTGTTGTTTTTAATTGTTGTTAGCCACCTTGGGTTCCCTTTTATTAGGGAAGAAAGGCGGGATATAAATAAAATAAATAATAATCTAGTACAACATTGTTTCACATTCTGTCTCTGAGTTCTTAGGAGCTGGCATGAAGGCAACGGTCCTTCCCAGTTTGTCCTTCACTTTCTGGTATTCAGAAGGAAACCATCTCTGAAGTAGGAAGCTGCAGGAAGCCTAAGTAAAGAAGTAGGTGTTCCTTCTTTAGATGGCTCATGTGGCTGCTCAACCTGCCTTACAGGAAGACAACACATGCTGTTAAATGTGTAGTTTGGTCCAGCCCATGTACACTTTTTAATTTAAAATAGCAACTGAACTAAGCAGCTATAATCAGCACAGAGAAGTGTTGCTTCCCTCCTGGAGTAACTACAAGATTTGGGAGAGGGTTCACTTTAATTGGGACAGAAACCAAATATGACCTGGAGACCTGGATAGCACACCAAGAAAAGTCTCTCTGATTTTGCAGTATCGAATTGCAGTATCGAATTGCAATATTTTGCACAATTTTCTTCAACGGTCAGGTAATATGACAGGAGGTGATGGGGTAAAAAAAGTCCAAGTGAGTAATATGAGAAAGGGAAAAAAAATTATTTCCAATCACTTTCTCTACATCTGTCAAGAATCTTTACACCGAAAACAGAGATAGCAATACAGAAGAAAGTCCTTAATCCTTGTAGAGCCTAACCAAAGACAACAGCAATAAACTTAGCTTTTTGCCATTTCTACCTACCTTCCTTTTCAGACCCAAGAACTTAACCCAAAGCTATATCATTGCTGACCTGGCCCCATATCACCTGCATATCACCTGCCTACCTCAGCTGCTTTGCATACGTCTGTTCGATTTCTGTCCTCTCCTTCACAAACTTGACATATTTGTCCATCAGATCCAGACCCCACTGTGTGTGCCGTTCAACCGTGTCAAATTGATCCTGAAGGAAGAAGAAAGAAAAAACATTAATAGACATACAGTGCCTGTCATTTTCAGCTCTGACCCAAGCAGATCAAGTCACAGAGATGTACAGTAGTTTGGGTGTTTGAAGAATTATTGTTCACACCGTTTTAAAAATTAAATCAAAATGTACAAATCACAGATGGTAAACTTTTACCTAGGCTAGAGAGCACTGATTTTCAGCCACTGTGACATGGCACACTGATGTGTGTGGATAGTCTGCAGGTATGCTGTGGGACTTTGGGAAGGGACATTTATTAGAGAGCAATTTGGAGATTTAAGCAGTAGGGTGTGCCTTGGCAATGGTAAAAAAACTGATAGCATGCCTTAACAATTTTAGCACCTTGTCAGTGTACCATGAGATGAAAAAGATTGAAAAACACTGCGACTAGAGGTAGGAACTTGCATACCAGGTTTCTATTCTCATCTTCTCCCTAATATGCTGGTTTTTTTTATGTAAGGGAAACTTTTTGCATGGAGCAGATTTCAGCCCTCTAAGCCACAAGCTTGCGACACAAGAACATAAGAGCCTCCCAATGGCTCATCTAGTACAATTTCCCATATCTCAAAGTGGCCCACCAGATGCCTCAGGGAGCATACAAGACACTTGAAGCGCACAAGACACCTGAGAAAGTTGGGATAAAAATGTTATAACTATAGTACAGTTTAGACACAGATTTCTCATTTAAGTGGAAGGCTAAAGTGGCTGCCACAGAAGCTGTGAAGTATGAAACGGACAGCTCTGAACACTAAAATACAGAATGGCTAGTAAAATATCTGGTATACTTTCATCTGTCCACCTGATCCAGTATCCCAGTTTCTTTAGGCAGGTATAAGTTTGACCAGATCCATAGGAGGTCAGTCTTATATTTCTATTCAAAAGCCTATGTGACAGACACACATCTTTCCTTGTTTGATGAAGTTCCAATGATAAAACTAATGAACAAGGTGCTGGAACAATAACAGAAACTTCTGTACCAAACAAGATGTGAAAAGTTTTCGTTATTAAGAGCAAATTGCAAAGTCTGCAAAGTCAGATGACATGTATTTTATTGTTACACAATGAAGAGTGGGACTTTGTACTTTTGAAATCTGGGGGTAGAACTGAAATGCACGGTAACAAGTCTTTATTCTCATCCCAGATATTACTGACAATTTAATTCCAATTTTCATACAGTTCCCCTTATATTTTTTCTATCACCCAAGACTTGAAAAACAAGGCAAATCACAAGTTTTGTGATTACAAACCAGAAATGGTTTCCGATTGTTTATTTTTACTATTTGTTTATTTTTACTATTATTGTTTATTTTTACTATTTAAGACTTGTAGTGCCCTATGGAGGGCTCTATGGTAATACCTGCACCCCTCCCTCCCCGGTAAGAAATTCCATCCTTGGGCCCTAGCACCTATACAATCCAGGGGATAGTGTCATTACCCTTCCTCTCCCCTCCCAAGACTTACGCCAGGAGCTTTACTCTTGAGATGTTTGATACACCATATTGCAATAATACATTTGCAAACAAACATGTGGAATATCAGAAGCTGCCTCCTATAGAGTCCGACACTGATCAATCTAACTCAGTGTTATCAATACTAAATGATACGGGCTCATCAATGTTCCAGGCAGGAATTTTTCTTTGCTTTTCCTGGAGATGCTAGGGATTGGACCCAGGACTTTCCCTCTAAAGTATAGGGTGCTCAAAGCTGTCCCTAGAGCAGATGATATAAACAAGATGAAATCACAGATGCCTCTAAATCAGCTCAGATGCTTTGTAAAATGCAATACAAGCAAGGCAAGTTGTAACATATTAGTTTTTTCAAATCTTTAGCAGGACACAAAGTGGAAAACATTATTTCCAATTCACAATCAGTATTACTGGAGCTACCCTTGAAGAATATGGAAGGAGACACAAGAGTGACCAGGTTTTTTTCCCATCCTGAACATCCAGCAAAATCAATTGGCAGTTTTTCATTTCCTCAACCTGGCAATTTTAGGTGCCTACCTGCAGATAGGACATGTTCGGGGAACCTTTCTAGCAGACCCCAGGCAGCTTTTGTTTTCATGCAAACACACTGGCGGCAGGAGGAAAAGTTTTACTTATACCATTTTAAAGCCTATCTATAGGAAATATAAATATCTGGTGTGCCACTATTATTAAACATACATACAAATGGTTCATAAAGTAGTTTACATAGGGCATAATCCAGAGTAACTACAGGGAGTCCTTGCTCCGGTGTAAGAACAATTTACTCTGGATTGCAATATGAATTTCCCACAGGTTTTCAGTAGGTGGTGCAGTAACTACGGGTGCATGTAATGTCTCTTACATGTTCCTGTAGTTATTCTGGATTGTAGGGATAGAAAATACTCAATGTCTCCCTATCCCCAAAAGGTGCATAAACTAAAAAGGGAGCAGAAGAGACACCAGCAACATCAATTATTAGAAAAGACTCCACACTGGCATGAAAATGGACAGTTGCTCTCCCCCTGCTAAATAAAGAGAATACCACTCAAAACAGTGCCACTTTGCCCATTTAGCTCCACTACTGAAATTTCATTGTATCTGATTGTATGCATGATGATGTATTAGCTTGCTTAAAAACCACAGCAAGTCACAAACTCAGGGGCAACAGCCTAGATTCCAAGTTCACTTCAGTCCACAAGTCCACCTTTTATTCCCTCAAAACATGTTGATGAACTTTGCAATCCCTTAAAGGTTCTTTTAATTCTGTTCTTATTCCTAGGCTTTCTAAGGATAAAAATATATGTTTTACAATTTGCATAGCATGGAACTACTGCCAAAGTAGCAACCCTGTATTAATTTTTCTCCCTGTACATAGTGTTGTGTCACTGTAGTATATTGCTACCCTATGTCATTGGGTGTTTGTCATGGGGAAACACATAATGCATAATGGTATTACAGACACAAGGATGTGATCTTTCATGATGTGGAGTGGCAACTCTCTGGAAGAGGATGTCATTTTCTGTGACAAGCATAACGAAATGTTCCACCCAAACAAATTGTGTTGAATGTTCCACAAACCCCTGCCCCCTTCAAAATACTAACTCTTAATTCAAGAGGAGAGACTAACATTTTGGCCAACAGGAAGGAAAAGACAATCCTAGCAAAGCCCAGAATGAATCATTTTAATGATTTACATGCCATTTCCCTGAGTAATTTCATCACATCTTCTCAGACTTTGGCTCTGCCTACGCTACACAGACACACAAAAGAAGCTCCAAATAAGAGGCACATTTTAATAATGAACTCCGTCTCAGAAAAGACTGTTAAAATACCACTCAAAAGGAAAAAAAAACCACTTTTTATTCTTCTTAGGGACAGAAGAGTGTTGATTATCTTTACCTGCCATTTCTTATTACACATCTGCCAATGGCAGGGTCCTAGACCACAATACCGTGACTCATCTTCTTTTGGCCGAGATACACCATGCTCAATTTAAGTCCCATAAAATGGCAGGGGGTTTGCAAATGGGCAATTTCTGAACGGTAATTGCCCTACATTTTAGTACTTTGGCATAACACAGCAAACTCCCAAAAAATGCAGTCAGAGTTACACCCAGGCCACGATGACCAACAAAGGTGAACCATATCCTCAGCCACACCTGATTTAGCAAGGCAGGGGACTGAAAAGGTGCTTGCTTGCTCATGGTAACCGCCTTTGACTTTTCATCTCAACTGGGAAAAGGCTTAAGCAACACCACTTCCCACCCATTTTTAAGATGACAGGAAAATGGGAAGCAGGAAAGCAGCAATCATGTTGAACTCTGCAGCCAACAGAAGCAACTTCATGGCAAGTCCTCCCCTGCCTGCTTTGTTAGAAATATTAAGAGGAATTTGGCTAAAGTCTCTGGTTGATCTCCATACATATCACAAGCAGATCTGAAAGATAGAAATCATGTCCTGCTGAATCCCTGCCAACATCTCAAACCTCCATGAAACAAAAGACTTAAATATCCATCTTTCCAAGAAGTCCAAGGGTCAAGCAACATGCAACTTCATCATGTCATTGAAGCTTCCCCTTTCTTTAAGAAAAAAAGAAAAAGAAGAAATACCCACAAGAAATAGCTGTGAGCTCCCCAATCTAGACTCTGACTATGGTGGGGGCAAAAAACAACCACCTCCCAATTTGCAGTCCTGAACCAGATCACCCCTTCCCCACACTGATGTTTTAATGTACATACAGTATATAGGTGTCCCTTGTTATCCACTAGGATCACACTCCTGCCGCTGCTGTCTCGTAGTTTTTTTATTCACCAGCCTCCAGAGACCCCAGGGAGCCCTTTGCAGAGCTCCCCCAACACATTAAAAATAGAAAAGGGGTACTTCCAAAACCAGAATTGCCCCTTTTTATTTTTAAAATGTTTGGAGGTGCTTTGAGCAACTGTGGTGGGCTCCCTAGTTTCCCCTGAAGCTATGAGGATTCCAGCACTGGAGGACAGCAAGTAAAAACTGCTCCCATCCCCAGCAGCAATGTGATCCTGCAAATCATATTGGTGCTATAGACCTTTCCCCCCACTACATACAGGTAAAGTATTCCCAACTCCCATGTAGGAGTTTGAGAATCACTACTCTAGGCACAGACTTAATTTTTTTTTTAAATGAAAGGGGACTGAAATATTTCTAAGGGCTTTCTTGAAGCTAACTTTAGTTCTATCAAACTGTGATAATTTCTTTTTTTCTGCTTCCACATCAACATCTTAAAATGGAGCTCAGAATCAGATTAATACTCTGAATCCTGTCTTCATTTAGCACAAGAATGAAGATGAAGTGAAATTGTCCACAAAAAAAGCAAAGTTGCTTTGTAGACATTGCGGTTGAAGTGTCAAGATAGTGAAAGCGCAACCTGATGTGGCTTTTAAAACCACAACTCAGCTTTAGTGGCAGTTAAAAAATGGCTGAATATAAGGCTGAAAGAACAGGGTCAATATTTGGCTTTTGAGTATCTTCCGTTTGAAGAAGGTCAAAATGCTTTGCAAGCTCTGCAGCTCACGTAGGCTCCAGAAAAGTGTTGGAATACTAAGAGTGAGGATGTGGTCTTGCCCAAGGTTAAAGAGTGGAGTAACAAAAAGAAGAAATCTGGATTTTTCCAGTTTTTCAGAGTGTTCACAGCTTTCTTTCTGCATTACATGGAATGCAGAACAGAGTGCTCCATCTTTATTTGAAGATATTTCTCGTCCTCCTCTGCAGAGGAAAATTTGAAGAGAGCATGGGGATATATAGCAAAAGTTGGTTCAGCTCCCCTTCATCCTTGAATTCCTTTGAAGTTAAATGTATACCACAATCCCACCCCAAAATACAAGAATGGGGCAGACATGTGAGAAATAAGCGTGTTTACCTGTGTCACAGCACATTTGGCCCTCAGATCCATGTGTCAAACAACTGGAGCTATTTTGTAGTTGCTGAACCTGAACCTTTCAGTGTCTGACCCCCCCCCCCCCCCCGCCAAAAGGAAAAAAAAGATAAGCTACAAGATACTTCAAGAGTTGCAAACCTGGGAGAGGGAAAGCAGAGTAAAGTGGGGATTGGGAGGGGTAGGTAAAATTGATTAACAAAGTTCAAACAGTTAGCAAGGAACTCTTTAAAATGTTCATGCCCTTCCCATTTTTGAACTGGTTTCAAGATCACCGCCTTTGTGTGAAAGAGTTTATGAATTAGTTTGAGAATCACCTCCTCTCTCTGAGTCAAATGGTTTATGAACTGGTTTGAATTCATTCATTCACATAAGTTCTATCTCTAATACAGTATATTCATTTACAGTATGTAAATTCATTCAAATCTTCTATCTATATATAAAAAAAAGAAAAGTCACTGACTGACTCACTGATCAACACCCTGCCAAAACCACAGGGCCTAGAAGCATGAAAGGTGGAAGGTGGGTGTTCCTTCCATGACTAAGAGAGTCACTAAGAACCCGTTTTCGGAAATTCCAACCAGAAGGGGGTGAAAAGGGACGCAACCTGTTTTCCTCCTTATACTTTGCATTGAAGAATTGGTGACTGATGGATGCTCTGCCCAAACCCCTGGACCTAGAAGCCTGACATTCGGGGAGGGTGTTCCTTCTGTCACATGAACACACACCAAGAACTGATGTGGATAAATTTAACCCTTAAGGGGCTGAAAAGGGGTGCAACGTGTTTTTGTCCTATACTTAACATGAAAGACTGACCAACCTCCAGCCAATTTGGTGCTTGGTGCCTGGAGCAGTGGGGGGGGGGGATGTTGTTCAGTGGTCAGATGCTGTACTGGGGAGGATGCTGCTCAAGGAGGGCATTGAACATGGGGGAATGATGTGCATGTGAGGTGATGCACATGTGAGCAGATGTTGCACATGAGGGACTGATCCCACAATGCGGGTACGTTTTGCCTGCTGCCTGTTGCTCTGCCTTTGAAACAAGTCCGAATGGCCAGGCAGAGACACGGAATGTGCATGTCCAGGCTTCTGGACATGTGTGGTCCATTCCGCTGCTCCTCCTTAGAGCGGAGGAAGTCTCCTCTGAAGCCAGTCAGCTTCAGAGGAGACTGTGCAGGCGTCAGAGTTGGTGCCTGAACAGTACTCTTCTGAAGCAGTCGTGTCACCCCTGCATGGAAGCAGTTTCTATACCACCAAAAATTTCCATGACACAAAAACTGCCATTGCAACATCCTGAGGCACAGGGGACTGCTGTTTCTCAACAACATGAGTCAGCATCTTCAGTCAAAGTTGTTCTCCCAATGCTCTTACTCTCACAAATGCGTCACACTTGGAACCTTCACAAAGCAAGAGCTCTCTTCTGATGTCCATGCAGCATTGAGATACATCTGCCTTCACCTTCCAGTATTGAAAGCTGTCTTCCTAGGGCTAGGTAGGCAAAGTTTCAGACTTATGTCCCATGTGGATGTTCTTCGCCCCAGCCATTACCAAAGAGAACCAGATGGAAGTTTGTCAAATAACAGGGTAGTACACCTGGGATCTCTCACTGGCTACATTTCTAAACCCAGAGTAAGAGCACTTCTCCAGCTCAACTCTGGTCTCTGCCAAACTCAATAGACAGCCTCAGCTTAAGGTACGATTCCCCTCTTAGCCTTAGCTGCAACTTTCTTTACAGGACTGCTGTAAAACTCAAATCAATAGGCCCATAACACTGTTTAAATCAAAGGTGTCACACCGAAGGCCCATGGGCTGAATCTAGCCTGTCTTGTCATTTTATGTGGCCAGCGAGAGCTTCAGTGGGATAAGGAGGGATCTTCTGTGCGTTCAGGAAAAGCAGCATCACCTTATCAACTTCACTCAAAACATTATCAATACAGTTGTGAACTGAGACAACCCTTGAGACAACTTTAGCAACCCTTGTGAACTGAGACAACCCTGATTAAGTTTGATAACCCTGGTCTAAGCCATTCAACACGCGTCACAATTTTTTTATTTCACAAGAAGCTGGCCGTTCCCAGTTCAGACAGCTCCATGGCAGATATTCACAGTTATTCTGCAAATCAGAACAGAAAGAAGATGTTGGGAATGTTGAAATTAATTGCCTTAAAAAAGGCATTGATCTGAATCTCAAAGAGGCCTAGTGGTTTGCTAGCTTGTATTAAAAGGACAAAACAGCCATCGCTGGTTAGCGAAAAAGGATGCTTTGGAGCACCTAAAAAAATAAGACTCTCAAAGACAAATCACTGAGAACAAGCTGTTGCTTCCAGGGAATTGGACATCTGGCAGGAAGAAGAGTTGGTTGGCTAGTAAGCGAGAAGTTGGCTGAATGCAAGTTTTAGACTGGGATCCTCCCAGAGCATAGATCCTATGGGGGGATTACGAGAGGAAATGCCGATCCTCCCACTCACAGCAACATTAAGAGAAAAAAACAATTTAGGATTTCTTCTGAGTAAACAACCCTCATCACAGAAGCCTGGTAAAGAGAAGGCAGCCAGCAAGAGGTCTTAATTTTGTGGACACACACACACGAAGGCGCACACACACACACACACGAAGGCAAATTATATAGATCAAGAGAAATCCAACACAGTAAGCACTGCTGCCCAGACATCAAAGCACATTGCACTCAACAGCTTGGTGACTCCAGAGTTAAGAAATGAATCAATACTGTATGAAGCTGGTCTTATTTTATTTCAGTCTATTGAGGTTTCTAACTCAATGTGGCCTACACTGATTGGCACTGGCTTTCCAAGAACCTATGTCTAAAATCCTTTAACTGGAGACAGTGGGAGTGAATCTGGGATCTCATACACAACGGGACTTCCATAAAGTGGTGGGCACTCTCAAGATTAAAAGCATGTAAATCATTTCGGGTTCAATCTCAACCTTGAATTCACCAAGGCTGCAATAACAATAATAATAATCAACAACTTTATACCCCATCTTTCTCCCAGAGGGACTCAAAGCGGCTTACAAAAACAATCCATACAACATCAACAATAAAATCCAATTCATTAAAACAGGCATCTTAAAAGCAATAAAAAATAAAACATCTACATTAAAACAATGATTAAAACCATAATAAAAGAGTTGTGCAGTAGAAGTAGCCAGACTTAAAAAAAAACAGCAGATTAAAAAGTTCAGAAGGTTGTTCTAAAAAGAAATGTTTTTAGGCCATGCCAAAAAGTTGAGGGAGGGAGCTGTTTTTAGTTTTAGAGGGAGGAAATTCTAGATTGGTGCCACTACTGAGAAGGCGCTATTTCTTTCCGCTGCCCCATGTACCTCCCTAGGCAGTGGTACTTGAAGCTGGACATTCTCTGATGACCTTAGGGAAAGGGCCAGATTGTATGGTTTTTAAGATAATCTGGGCCCAAGCTGTTTAGGGATTCATAAGTCAAGACTAGCACCTTGAATTGGGCCTGGAAAATGAATGGGCAGTCAGTGTAGTCACTGGAGGAGCGGCCAAACAGAGTCGAATCATCTGGCTCCAGCAGCATTTTGAACTGTGCCATTTCTGAACCGTTTTCAAGGGCATCCCCACATAGAGCGCATTACAGTAATCCAGTCTTGATGTCATGATCCAGGTATGGCCGCAACTGGCACACCAAGCGAAGATGGGCAAAGGAACCTCTACCTGGGAATCCAGGAACAGCTGCAAGTCCAGAAGAACCTCTAAGCTGCAAATCTGCTCCTTCAGGGGGAGTGCAACCCCGTTCAGAGTAAGTTGATAGTCCAGCACATGCATCGTGGATTTCTTAACCAAGAGAACCTCTGTCTTGTCCAGATTCAATCTCAGCTAGTTTACCCTCATATACATATAGCTTCCTGCAAGTAAAACCCTCTGAATACAAGGGGACGTTTGACCAGACAGTCTTAGACTTGCGTGATAGGTGGCCTTAGACAGCTCATAGTCTCCCATTCTTCTGTTTCTGTCTGCAATCCAAAGGTATTTACTGGTCTTCTTTACAGGGCTACTGTAGGAATTACTAATACAGTAAGTCCATGACCTACGAACAAGTTCCGTTCCAGAACCTCATTCATAAGTTGAAATGTTTACAAGCCCAATACCATTGATGTCAATTCAGGGAATGTTCTTATCTATGAAAGTTCACATCTTGAAAGGTCATAAGTTGAGGACTTGCTGTAATGCACAAAAGACCTTAAGTTCTCCCAAATGTGCCATAGACCAGAAGAACAGAGACACAGAGGTGGTCAAGAGGAGGATCTCACAACATGGAGCCTGACAAAGAAAGATCCATACAGTGATTCTCACTTGCCGCTCTGCCCATAATCCCATGCACTTACACCACCCTGTGCCATTTGACAATTCCGCCCATATCATCCAAGGCCACGGTGTGGCTCCAAAGCCATATTACATTTCAGTTTCAGTTCTAACTTTTACATTCACTTTCCGCAATCCAGAAACTGCAACATACCATACAAGTTTCCCTGTGAGCAGTCATGTGCTTTTTTCAGTTCGCTTTGATAAATAAGGTCACTCAACTGTAACAGAGCTTGAATTCCCAAAAGGCACAACTAATTGTGGCAGTGGGAGATCCACACATAGATCTTCCATACTTCTTTAAAATGAGAAAACAGATACAAGCTAGAAGTGATGCAGCAAATTGGGCTGAGACTTTTCAAGAAATTACTTTGAGAGGAAGCAGCAGGGATGTTTGATTAAAATCAGAAAAAGGACTTTGTCCAAATAATCTAAATACAGTGCGACCTTGTTACCTGTGACATATCCGTTCCCAAATCCCACGTGGATACTGTATTTCCACAGATAATCAAATCCGCTGGGAAGGTCTGGACTTCCCACCCATGACCCTACATGTCTTCTGGTACCATCTGGAAATTCCTTGAAGCACTAACGTCACTCACAATAAAGACTCAGTGGGCCACATAGGCTTCGAACTCATGGCCAATCACTCAAGCCACACCGTGAAGCACAAGACCTACATCACCAACATGGTTGACTTATTGGCTACTGCCTGTTCTATTATGTCCTGGGTGATGAATAAGCAACATAAACCCTGAGAGTTGCATCTGGACCAAGGTTTTTCTCTCCAACAGACGTTCCGCCCGTCTCCACATATTGGCAGACTTCTGGAGGAGGCATTAGTCACAGCATGGAGAAGGGGAGGGAACATGGAGAAAAAAGCCCAGAGGGAACTCACAAGTCTTATGGTCACTGATCTGCCCTGCCCAGTCTTAGAGGTCCAACATTCCTCTTCCAACAGCAGCCAGCCAGATGTGACAAGCACAGCCTTAAGGGGATTAACTGGGCCCCCAGCAACTATTATTAATAGGTCCTCTGGTTCTGAATGTGAAGGATCCCTATCATAAACTATCCTGGTTTTGCATTAGCCCACGGTCAAGTCCCATGATTTTCTATTTAATCTGTTTGTTTTGTTCTTTATATAAGTAGTAAGATGGATGGGCGGGAAATATTAGCCTTTACATGGATGCAATAAAGGAGGAAGCAATCAGAGATACGATCCAAGGTAATGCAAGAGATCTTGGACGAGTATATTTCAGATCATAAAGTGTCTGGCAAAGGAAGTGTCTTAGGTTGGACCTGTTAACATTAGGCTCTGCTCTGGGAATACTGGATTGCCAAAGCAGCACTAGAAGGGCACTATTTGCCACACAAAATCCCAGGGGAACTGGGAAGACAGTCAAACAAGGGTAACTCTGATCAGATCTGCAATTTGATCAGCATCTCAGCTGCAGACTTACTATACGACTCGGTGTTCAGTCGAAAGAGTTCCACGATTTAGCTGCCTTCATTGAAGGTATTCTGCAAGGTATTCTAACACAAATGGGCCAAATGACAGTTCTTCAAATTATGGGCTCCAAGAATTCCCTCCCTCCCCATTTCATCCATTTAAAATGGACAGCCAAACCTAACCATCCCCCATCTTTTTATTTGCTGAGGAAAAACAGAGCAGAACAGAAAGGCCTCCTTTCATCACTGTGGTCACAAGAAGTTCCTGTGGCAGATTTTTGAAGAGCACAGATTTTTCTGGCTTCGATCCAGATCAGATAATTAAGTCTCTGCTCTCCACCCCCCACCACCAACCGCTCTCCACCCCCCCCACCACCCACCCTACATTGTCCTCTGTTGCAGCAACATTAGTAAATGAAGCAAAAGAGCTCCAGACAACACTTTAGGAGGGTCAATATAGCCCTGCAAGCCAACGTTGTCCTCTGCTCAGAGATATGGTGCTGTCCAGGCAGTTTGCCAGAGACCACAAAACTTACACAGCCAGAGCTTGGTGTCCTACAGGCTGCACCTCTTTCACATGCTATGCTAAACCATTAGCAGTCATGTTTGCATGTTCTCACAGCTTTAATCTTCTCCTTGCATTAACCCACAAACCTCTGTTACATCCAGCCACACACAGAGACCTAAATCCAATGGAGGGAAGAGAAAGCACAGACATGATGCAGATCTATCTACAGGATTTATATACTGCTTTTCAACTGAAAAGTTCACAAAGCGGTTTACAAGAAAATGAAAAAAAATTAATAGCTAATGGGTGCCTGTCCCAAAAGGGTTCACAATCTAAAATGCAAAAAGAACACCAGCAGAAGCCACTTGAACAGACACTGCTGGGGTGTGTAGGGCCAGTTACTCTCCCCCTGCTAAATAAAAGAGGAACACCCACTTGAAAGAGTGTCTCTTGCCCAGATACGTTGTGACAGTTTGGAGAGTCCCCAGTATAAGCCTCATCTAGGTTCTGAATTAATTTAGGTGCCTTTAGAAACAACCCCCATCTTCCCCTCCCCATGGAATAAAGAAAGGATACCAGCCACCTTTACAAGGCTGTTGTGCAATCATATGATTAAAATGCTATGTAGGAAAATCACTATGGAATTGCTCAATATTTTTTCATGCACTTGGGGCAAAATCCATAGCAGTTACGGGTCCATGCAGTTACATCACCCTCCAGTGTTATCTTATGGAAAGTAATCTTAACTGCTCCAGAGCAAGGGGCTTAATTTCACTTTAGGGTATAGGCCTTAAGCACTGTGTCCCAAGAAAAAAACAAAAAGACGGTCAAGTACTTGCCTGCCTCTCATACTGTTCATCACATTTGCTTCGAGTACTGAGAGTTTTGAAAGAGAACATATACAAAAACAACCAGCAAACCATATGGTCTGTTCCAACATTCTGTTTCAGGCTTCTGGAATTAAAGATTTGCAGATACATTAAAGCAGGAAGTAGTATCCATTTCTCTTCTGGGATCAACGCTGCACTGATTCACAACACAAGACTGAACGTTACTGATCTGTCACCTGCCAATTGTGTGAAAAGGTAACTTCCTTTGTTGTAAACTCTTCCGATTATCACAACCTTCTTACAAGTAGAAAATCAGAAATATGAGAAGTGATCAATAAGTATCAAGACTGGTGCCATAGTAAAGGAGCTAAAATACTCAGAGTGAAGCCACTTGGCACAGATTGACCTTGACCCCAACCATGCATGCACACTAAGTTTTAATGTCTGAGCTCACGTCCTCTTTTTACAGCAGTGATTGGAAGGAATGTGTGTAGTGCGTAGTCGTTGCATTGGCTATGACAGAGAAAGTTGAGCAGATAATCTGCATCAAATTTTGCCAAAAGCTTGGTGATACCTGCGCAGAGACCTACACAAAGTTGCAGAAAGTGTAGGGAAAGGAGTGTATGAGTCGCACACAAGTGTACGAGTGGTTCAAATGTTTCCAAGATGGCCAAAAAAATGTCAACAGTGACGAACATTCTAGGGGACCCACAACCAGCAGATTTGAGAAAAATATTGCAGATGTGCATGCAGCTGTGGGGGGAAATAGTTAAATCACCATCCGTGAGTTATCGGAGGATGTGCAGATTAGTTACGGTTCAGTTCAATCCATTCTCACTGAAGATTTGGGTATAAGACAGGTGTCTGCCAAGTTTGTGCCAAAACTGCTTTCAGCCGACCAAGGAGAAAGTCAGGTTTCAGCGGCACAAGATCTCCTTGACTGTGTTGAGAACAATGAAAACTTTTTGAAAACTGTCATAATGGGTGATGAATTGTGTGTCTATGGCTATGACCCCAAACCCTCAGTCTTCGCAGTGGAAGACCCCAACCTCTCTGAGACCGAAAAAGCACAAATGAGTCAAAACAATGTGAAGACAATATTGACCATTTTCTTTGACCACAAGGGGATTGTTCATCATGTGTATGCTCCACGTGGTCAGACAGTAAACAAAGAGTACTACAGTGACATGTTGCAGCATTTGCAGGAAGCTATTTGGCATTTGCGGGATGCTATTTGTCGGAAAAGGCCAGACTTGCATGCATTCGGTGAGTGGCAATTGCACCATGACAATGCACCTGCCCATTCAGCGCAGATTGTGCAGCAGTTTTTGGCCAAGCACAACATCCCCCAGGTCCGACAGCCACTGTAGTCCCCAGATCTCACTCCTTGCAACTTTTTCCTCTTTCCAAAAATCAAATCCCACTTGAAAGGATGAAGATTTCAGGATGTTGAGAAAATCCGAGTGAATTCAACGGTGTAGCTGCTGATGATCTCAGAAAACCAGTTCCAGGAATACTTCCATCGATGGAAATGGCGCAGGATTAAGTGTGTGGCTTCTGAAGGGGACTACTTTGAAGGAAAATAAATGCCAAATTGTTATGTTTTGTAGTTTTCTTTTTATAGCTCCAGTCCCAATACTTATTGATCACTTCTTATACTTATTGACCAATACTTATTGATCACCTCATACTTCTGATCTGCAATATATAGAAGGGCCCCAATGCTCTGATGAGGAAAGTCTTGTGTTTAATGAGCTCTCCATGGTGGAATCAAGATGCAGTATTGCCAGAAACAATTTCACTTGGACTGATAAAAAGACCAAGGTGTGGCCTTTGCCCATCTATCTATATGTCAAGTGAAAGACATACTGTATAGCAGTCAAATAAGGGATGAATCTTGTTTCTTGTCTTTCCTCCTGCAAGAAACCTCTAAGTAGGCTTACCCAGTAAATTTGATTTGGTGGCAGTATTTGCTGGGTCAAACATCTCCCCCCCCCCCCAATTCTTTGCAGCGTAGGATGCAGAGAATGTAGCCTACCTAGTTTTCCTGCTTAAGAGAAGAAAAGAACAATTTGGCAACTCCCACAAGAAGGATGGCAGATATACGCCTGGCTGCATAAAGGGAATGAACCAAGGGAATCAACACTCTCATCTTTTTAAAGCAACTTGAAAGACACACCGAGAAGACTAGAGTTGTCAGTTGTTATTGCTGGGTACACCACATAAAGAATGCAGAGTGGGAGGTGGTAAATCTGTATCTGGGCTGTGTTACTCCAGTCTGTAGGTGGCTACTTACATGATAAATGCTTCTCCATAAACAAAAAAGTTCCCCTTACAGAGTAACAGAGCTGTAAACAGTTATTTTTAATATTACTGCTGATATATTGGTTATTTATTGTTTTAATTTTATGTTATGAGTAGTGGTATTTGAAAATGGTGTTTTCTTAAAATTTGTTGAATTAAAATGCAAAATGTAGTGCTTTGTGTTTTTATTTGGTTATCAACAAATACTTCTAGGTCTAAGTCACCTTGAATGCAATATCTTTTAACTGATAAAAAACTGAAATTGAAATGTCAGGGTATTTTCTTCAGCATGCAGCCTGAAGTACATCCCAAACAGGTTTAGCACTCATTAGACGTAAGGCTATGAATTCAATTAAGACACTTGAGGCAAACATACAGTACACCTCATTATTAAAAATAGCCATACAATAAAACCCCAAATTTTATACCCTCTGTTGATGGTACCTGATTCACAATAGAAAAAGGAGTTGGAGGCTTGGAGCAGACTAACAAAATGAACCTTTTCCGTTATTTGATTTATTAAAAGTTTCATACACTGCCATTTTAAAAGTTGATCCAAGCAGCAAAACAAAAAGTTTGCTACCTACCTAGACTTGCTGTAACACAGTGGCTAAGAGTTTGAGCTGTATAACTGAGATTCAAGCCTCTCATCTCAACTATGACCACATGAAATGCCTTTTAAGCAGCCAATTATGTTCCCAATCTCACCCTGAGGCCTGACCTTCCTATTAAGCAGTAGAGTTTGATGAAACAGCATTTTAAAACACCAGCTTTTTTTAAAAAAAATGGTGAACTGAAGAAGTAGGTAAAGTCCATTTTATTTAGTTGAAAAACTTCTTCCTTTCACTTGCCAAGCAAATGCCCAAATTTGGATTTGCTACCTCATGTGCCAAAGCACCTTGAATAATCTCTGGTTAGGTCCACCATCAACAATATGAGTTGTTGTAAGGATAAGTGATAAGTAATCCGTTACTTATTTCAATTTTGTTTATATCTTTTTCTCTCAGGCAAACTATATTATGGCAGCTTACAAACTTGAAAATGAACAATTAAACCATAAAAAATCTCCAAAAGATATCATACAGCAATAATTAATGTAAAATGATGTGAAGAGCTGTTGGCTAAGTGTGATGACCATAGTGGACCTCACAATGATCCAGGGATTTCAGCCTCCCGCTACTGGATTTCCCCCCCGCCCCCAAATAATGGAGTCCCACACAGTCTTAACCCTTCACCTAGGGGAACCTACATTTGCTTTTAGAGCTTAAAAATGTTATATTTTTGAAGTTTGTTCAGAAAACTGGAAGAGAACCATGTACGACACCTGATAATTTTATTTAAACCAAGAGAAACACTTTCCTCTCCAGTGTACAACCCATTTACTAACCTGAACTGCTTGAATGTCCAACCAACTGCAATTAAGTCAAGTAATAAGAAGCCTCTATTCTAGGATATGTGAACAAGGTCAGACATTTATAACCACACAAGGAAATGCATTAGGACCCGAGAGTGGCAACAGAGAGTGGCAACAGTGCATCCGTGCACTACTAGAGCTTTACAATCCTTGCCTATGTGGTGTCAAATTGCTAATGATTAAACTACATGACATCACTGAAATAAAGCCCCTTGTTTGCCTCTTGACAATAGTACCTATTGCCAAGCCATCCCTTCCACCCCAACATCTATTGTTTGAATAATCAAAATACAACCCTGCCACCTGAATTGCTTATCTAGTCAAAGTTCTCTCTTTGAGAACCAGAATTGCCCGAAGCAGGATGATCTATGGAGACCCATCCAGCTAATGTAGAAGGAAAGTTGTAATCTCCCTGATAATTACAAATATCTACTGAAGATAATCACTACCAAATCTAAGAGAGAAAGAAAGCAGGAAACAGCCCAATCTACTTATCTAGCATGAAACTAAACTCCATCCCTATCACAGTTCATTGCAAATAGGAAGAAATCTCTCACTTCTTGCTTTTCTTCAACTAACATATTGAGGAGCAACCTGCTAATCAGTTTTGTGGACTCCTGGAGGAAGGGGCACAAGGTTTCCAAAGTTAATGACCTGAAGTCCCTGTTTTAGCAAACAATGGGGGGGGGGTATAGGATGTACCTCTTTAAAGTGAGAAGCATCCAAGAGGAGCACAAACTTCCTACAATTGTGGCTCCTGTTTTTACCCCCTATACCTCAAAACATTTGCATGAACATATTATAAACTTCAAGTTCTGTAGCACATAATATCCAGAGAGCAAGAGCCATTAATGTAGAGAATAAAGGCTCAAAAATAAAAGAAAACCACACACAGAATGCAGAAAAATTCCACCTCCTTGGAACTTCCCTGCTGATACTACCAAACCTTTCAACTGAAAGCAAAAAATCTAGATACATTCCAGACTCCAACTCCCTTTGAGAGTTGAAAAGAGAACCCAAATGTGCTCTTTATTTGACCTTATTTTTATGTCATGTTTTTATCTAGATTAGCAGGCAACTAATCCTAGCTTGCAGGCCAGATCTGGTGCCTGCAAACAACCTTCCCCAATGTGTTTGAATGGAACTTAACCTTCCATATTGCGCTATCACGCCAAACTTCTTACAACGTTATGCTGGACAGCCACTTCTGCTACCCATCACCCTGGCTGGCCCTGCACTCTCATTTCTGGGTGAAAGCAGTTGCTTGGAATGACTGGAAAAGTTGCTTTGGAAAAGACTGGATTGAAAGATAAGGTCGCACAGTGCTAAACAGTAATGTAAGCTCAGCGTAGAAGGCAACTCTTGTGCAACAGAAACCTTCTGCCTTTTGGAAACCGCAAATCTAGATAGCATGTGCAGTTTCAGATGCACAGCCCCAACACGGATGGAATCCCCAAGCCTATATGCTAGGCTTTCAACTGAGCATATAAGGCAGGATAGCAAGTTCCCAGTTTTCATTAGGATGTATAGGCCAGGACAGCAGAACTCATTGTGTTGTCCAGAATAGGGTGGGAGTTTCAAGAATGAGCAGTTCAAAGAAGCCTGCATTCCACCCCACACAGTTAATTCTGGAAAGGAGAGCAACTCCTGGCCATAGGCACCTGCTTAAACATAAAGCAAGGAATTGAGCATTCAGGTCACAGGAAAATGCTTGACTGTAACCCTGTTTTACAGATGGAAACCCAGAATCATTGAAGATGTACTTGTAGGTTCTCAGACCCACATCTGAAAACAAACGCATCAAAAGAGTTTTCCAAGGATGGTCAGATGCACAAGATGAGCAGACAACAGTCTTGTCCTTGTAACCAGATCACTTTAGCAATGGGATGACAGTAGCTCACTAGGTTTCCAAAATGACCCAAGATGCTAAGGACTGAGCTTCAAGGTGTGTGTTTCCACCAAGCTATAACCAAAACTTCAAACTTTTTTTAAAAAAATGTGATTCCAGATATCAGGCTCACCAAAGAGTGTTCAAGTTTTCAAAGTACAATACATATGTCATAATGTTTGCTTATTTTCATGATGTAGTCTACTTTTCTAAAGCAACTTTACTCAAAATATAACGAACCCAAGTATACATCTTAGAAAAATTAAATTAATTAAAAATTAAATAAAAGCATAACTGGCAAATAGAGTCAGAAAAAACAGAATCTACAAAGGCAAAAATGGTGACAGAGGCAGATGAACTACTTTCAGCCAGCCATTCCACTGGTTTGGTGCCACAACAGAGAAGGCCCTGTTTCTTGTTCTCATTCCTATATGGAGGGACTTAGCAAGGCCTCTATAGAAACTCTCAAGGGTAAAGAAGAGTCATAAGGCTGGAGGCAATTATTACCTGGTCCTAACTATTTAGAGCTTTAAACTACATCTGAGCAGAGGAAAGGAAAGTTTAACAACCAACAGAAGTAAAAGTATTTGGCTTATGTGTTCCACATTGCTAGGAAGATTAAGAGACTGGCTTGCTTGCAGGCTAGTGAGTTCATGGCAGAGAAAACAGGAATTCTCCAATTTATAGATCTGAGTCATGGCATAATCCTAACCATTTAGGCCAGCACAACTCATTGATCTCCCCATTCCCACAATGGTATGGGGAGGTCGGCACATGTCTGAGCACTGGCCTAACCCCCACCCTCACAATGGGAGTGGCGCAGAAGAGCCTTATAGCATTTTTGTGACACCCCTAGGCCAGAAAGGGACTTGTGCCAGCCTAACCAGGGATTAGAATTGTATGTACTATTGGACTGTTACCCTTGCGCATAATCTCTCATAAAAGAGTTCAAGGTGCCCTTCCAAAGGGTGACTCCTCAAGATCTCCATGACAAGCAACAAATTACATGCCAAGAAACAACCCTGGCAAAGCTGCAGGCCAGCGAGTTTTTGTGGCTTGGGGGGTAGAGTTGGCAGAAGGGGAGTATTTTGGGGATGAACCTGCAAGCGCTATGATGGAGGGCCCAGACTCTTCTTACTGCAGCAGCAGGCCTGGAATGCACTTTACCAGGCTGGATAAACAGAGCAGGAATTCTAATGAGGCCAACCCAACTGAGTCATGAGACTGTATTGTTCTGGCAACCCCAGACTAATCAGCTCTCCCTCATCCCCCTCACCCAGAAGACTTAATGCTTACCTTTCAAACAACTTTACACCCTCCTAAAAATCTACTCAAGAGAGTTGAAAAGTTCCAAAGAGTTTTTTTGTGTAAAGCTATTTAGGCATGAAAAGTCCGGGCAAAGGAAAATTTTTCAATTCAGGTTCAGTCTTGGCACAACAAGTGGCACATCCCCCAAAATCCAGGCTGGCATGCAAAAAAAGCCTGAAGTAACAAACAGACCCTGAAACTTGCATCCATGATTATCTCAGCACAAGCCTTTAATAAACAGTGACAACGCATAGCCATACTTCCAAAGAAAAGTAAATCTTCACCAGTTTCTGTATGAGAATCTGCAGTCATTTAAGGAAGCCCCTCTGGTCTGACCTTTTAAAACATATACAACATACTGCATTGTCAAGTATCTGGCTGACACATCACTACCCTCAACCACACTGGAGGCCTCCACAGGACCGATAACAGAACCTCACAAGACTCAGGGGACAATCCCAACTAATTTAGGCCAGCATAACTCACCTCGCATAACTTCCCATGGTGGTGGGGGGAGGTCAATGCATGCCTGTGCACTGGCCCAACCCCGCAGGTGTGGGGCAGAAGTGCCTTATGGCTCTTTGGTGACACCCCCATGCCAGCACAGGACTTATGCTGAGACTTGTGCTGGCCTGTTAGGCTTACGGCCTTAGTGAAGAAATCTTAAAAGAACAACATCCAGCTCAGAAGGTCTGGCTTCAGATATCACATTGCAGCATATTTTGCATCTTTACTCCCCCACTTGAAACAGATCTCAGGATTGTGCTTAAGCTCTGACTTCAAATAGAATGAGGTTATAAACATGCAGTCAAGCACATACATAACTGATAATTCAATGAACTAAGATACTGCATTGTAGCATATTTTTAAAATCCTTCCTGACCCCCTCCACCCTCCGGGGTTAAAGCTGGTGTTCCACAGAACCTGAAAACATAAAACTGTATCCTGAGTGGGTGTACCATATTTCATTCAAACACCTTAATGTGCAAGGGATTTTATTACAAGTAAACAAACTTGCATAACAAGAGAATGCTGAACCATCAAGTTAAACCAGCAGCTTTGTCAAAAATAGAGCCATAGTAATAGTGGAGATTATTACAAAAATTAAAATTACTACAAAGAAGTAAGGCAAGGATTCCTCAAACATACTAACTTACCTAAGCTTGTGAGAGATTTACTGGGGATGGGGTCTATATGGGAGAAGCTACATTCCAATGCATGCCAGGCTTGGGCCCCTTAGGTCTTTAGAAATTAATAATGACCTGGCATTTTGGGACCCAAAGCTGTTCAGAGCTTTTTGGGGGGAGAAAGCTATTCAGAGCTTTGCGGGGGGGGGGGGGGGAGAGAGAGAAAGAAGCTATCAACACTATTAAAGTTATATTGCAACAATCACTGGCACTTGTCAATACCCATGTTCTCTGTATCCATCTATATCATGGAAGTTAACAGAGGGATAGTAGAAATAGACTCTCTGTGCCCTTAACAGTAGCTAAAAGACTGATAATTGAAAAAGTGGAAGGATAGGTACTCCCCTACTATCTGTGGATGGATGGACTGAAGATATTTTGACTATTATCATCTTTACAAGTGAGTGAATGACTTACAGACAACTATGAAAGGATATATTTGTGGATATTTGGAAGCCTTCCCCTTGATAGGCTAGGAAATATGAAATATTATAGATGGCTTAAATCTAGTATCTTTATAAGGGGCAACAGATCTTAGTTTCTCCTTAGTATTGTCTTGAAAACATATCAGCTTGCTGTTGTAATTGTTTTGCTTGCATTAGAATTGTGTTTTAAGTGGATTTTTTCCCCCTTGAACAAGATTGAAAAACCATTAAACACACAAAACCTTTGAGTCCGATAGCTAGCCAGGCAGTCAGTGCAACTGTATGTACCAACTGAGTTCACTATTTTTAGTACCAGTTGAAGGAACGTGGCTCAGCAGCAGACGATGTGCTTTGCATGCACAATGTCCAAAGGCTGCATTTCCTGCTTGGCATCTATTTAAAAGAGGTACCAGGACTGTAACAGGCTTTGATTGGAGAGCCATTACCAGATATGCTAGGCAAGCTTGGCTAAGGTGAACTATCACTCCAATCCAATATAAAGCAGGTTCATATGCTACAACAGCCAAGTGCTATATTTGGAAAGCTCATGCAGTTGATGTGTATGAGGTTTTGGCTTCCATGTTAGAGAAAAACAGCACAAGGAACTAAAATTTTCAAGACACACTATCCATTACTGACAAGGAAAACTGCGCTGCCAGTGAAGAGCTCACATCCTCCAAGGGTCCTAGGAAAAAATTCTTCCTGTGGCACTTCTGCAGGCCATTTGCAGCACACCAGTGTGCCATGACTCACTTGCAGAAAAATTGAAGAGTATGATAGAAATCAAGGTGTCTACCTGAAGGGTGGATCAACCAATAAAAGTCTCCTAGAGGGAAAGCAAAATCAGAAATACTGCAATTAAGAGAAAATTCAAAGAACAAAGCGGGTTGTGAAACAGAGTTATAACCCTTGAGATGAAGTTCTCCTAAGTCATGACAAACTATAACTAGAAAGGAGAACTCTAGAACCCAGTTTCCTACTCACAGACCTGAGTCATGAAGCCACAATTATCTAACACCCAATTTCAAGTCTACAAAGACAAATACACTGGCATTGCATTAATGTGATGCCAACACCTAACAATATTTTCTTCTAGTCTCGATAGCAAACTCCCAGTTTTATCTGCAGAATCTTGACATTCCTGGGTAGCTCGGAATAAAGGTTGCAGGATGGAGGCAAAATACTGTCTCAGACACAGAGCTGCTTGCTTTGGTATGTTTGTGCATTTGTAAAGCTTTTTTTTTAAAGAGGGTTTTTTTTTGATCCAGGCCTTGTCATGTGGGAGGGGATTACAAAAACAGAGAAGGGACAATAAGAGGCACACATCTTCACATTATACATAGCTTGCTTTGTATAGCCCAGCAGAATCTTGTCTTCTATGAACGCCACTTGGCAAGTTGGCCACCAAGCAATCCCCTGCACTTCTTTGTCCCAGGCTTTTCTCTTTGAAGCTACTGCTCATTTGCAAGGGGCATCCAAACAGAAGGGCATTGAGAATCGCCCTTGGAAGCTGGCGTTTGCTGCACAGTGCCCTTGCCAAGCCACTGCTTCCACCATGTATTATTTTTAGGATACAAGTAGGTTGAGTGGCATAGAAAGGCGAGAAGTTCAGGCATAAATCCAAGACAAGGCAGCTGTTGCAGGAGTGGAGAATTAAAGGGGAAAGAATAGATCTGCTAAACCTTTCAATTCACGTTGCAAGTCTCTATTTCAATCTGTCCTCATCTTGCATTCAAAGAACCATGCCAGTCTGCAGGCCATCCACTGGATCCACTGACAGCAAAAGTTTCTGCACGAACATGCATACCAAAATAGTAAATTTTTTCAGATCCAGGCACCATCAAGAAGTTCTGGATGTTAAGGAGGAAAGAGCAACACAAGGACACAGCACAGCTCAGCTACATGTATGAAAAACAAAGCAACTATCACCACCTCTATGATATAGCCTTCAACACACCAGAAGCTCAATACTGAGGACTTGGAAACAGCAGCACCACCAGTGAAGGAGGAAACTATGGTAGCAGATATAAAATATAAAAATGCTGAAGACTGAAACACTAGAATCTAGAACACTAGAACTAGAATCCTATGTTCTACTCGCACCTGAATCAACTTACCAGGGAGGGCAGGACTTTTGTAGCAATGAATGCAGAAGTAAATAGTCATTGCCAATTACTTCTGTATAGGCACAACAGGGGGTCACGCATCCTCCTGCTACCCAAAGTTGGACCACTTTCCTTTCTGTCTTGAATCTACTGTCCATTAATTTCACTGGGCAGACTGGCCCATGCTTAATCTTTCAAAAGTTCTCAATTCACCATCTTTCTAAGCTAAAAGACTAAAAAATTTGAAGGTGCTCCAGGTCTTTGTAGTTGTCCTTTTCCACATTTCCCCAGCTCTAGGAAAACTCCTCTGAGATCCAATGACCAAAACTGTACACAATATTCCAGATCTGGACACATCACTAGAATTGTTATATAAATACAGAAGTGAGCTCCTGGTCAGCTGATGATGCCATTCCATCCTGACTCTCAGCTCTTGATAATTGCTAGAATCAATTTATACGACTGGCTTAAATTTAAATTAAGGGACTCGCTTTCCCCCACCAAATCTGCTTTTTTGTGAGCATGTCTGAGAGCATCAGTAAAGCCTGAACAATTCCTGGGCACTTGCAGCCATTCCACAGGGATTCTTGGCATACTGTTTTTATTCCTCCATCCCAAAACAAAGCTTTAAGAAACTTTTATTCTTTGCACTGAAGTCATGCCAATGCTTTTATCACCAAGATAAACTTCTATTGCATTGTCAACAGAGTTGCTCAATAGAACAATAAATGCCACAGGAGACACTAAATCCTATCAACAAGAGCTACAGAGAATGACCAGATTACAGAAAAACACCGAGATTACACACCAGTGGGTCAGTGATGGAGATGGTAGCCGAGTGTGAGAAGAAATATTGGGGAGGACAAATTACATATGGATCAAATCTTCCCAAAGGGAAAAAAAATAGAACTTTGTGACTGAAGTTCATTTGCTATTCTCTCAAAGTAGAAAGCATCCAAGCACAAGAAAAATTTCATATTTTCACAGATTACCAAAGGAGGCAGCTTCCCATTCCTTCCCAAACCCACATTTTTTATGAAATATTTGCCACAAGCTGCTTTGTCTTTATCCAGCACTGAAACCAAGGTTCAAACTGGACTCTTAAAACACAAAGCAATCACAGCATGCACTGACAATGTGGCACTGGCAATGTGGTACTGGCAATGTGGTGTTTAACCCTTCCCTCCTACAACATTTAACCACAATCAATATACCACTTCCCATAACAAGCTGCTACTTCCAGGGAGGAAAAACATGCAGGCAGGCTTGGCCTTAGGAGCTGCAGGGCCCAATTGAAAACATTTTGGTGGGGCCCCAGATTCTCAGCCAAAGGGCTATAGAAATGTTAAATATACAAATAAAATTGGTATAAAAGCTCTATGTTATAATGTAGGGGTCTCCAAAATTTTTGGCCAAAGGGCCACATGAAATATCTGGCACAGTGTCAAGGACCAGATAAAATATTTTAAATATTAAATTTAAATACATTAGAGATAAATGAATAAATGTTTCTGAAAGCACCAACACATAGTACAGAAATAAAAGATACCCTTAATAGGACTCCCACTCCCGTACCACATAACGACAGCTCCAATAGTATTTGTTCAACTGGTTCAAAGGCTCTTAGAGGACCAGATGCATGGGCCAGTTATAGGTTTGGTGCTGGCAGCATCTGACCCCGGGGCCAGGGTCTGCAGATCCCAGCTATAATGGAAAGCAGTCAAAATATGCTTTCCCATTTTTTCCCAGGTAAATAAGTACACGTGAGTTAACAGACGGAAGGAAGAAAAGGAGAAGATGCATAGTTTTTCTTAACTGTGGAATACAGTTAACGAACCACAGCATGACTAAGAACCCTATACTATGCATATTTATTCAGATGTACAATTGTCAATGGGGCTTACTCCAAGGTAAGTATGGATAGGATTGCAATCCAAGATGATGGGGGAAACTGCACAGCTGGCATTGGCAGAGTCCTAGCCCTCTTCCACAGCTGTCACGATCAAACCCAAACAAATTTCAGAATAAATGTCACTTCCACTTGCAACACCAAAAGACCCCTTAGCTGAAGGGCTACAAAAAGAGGCTCCCTGTGAAAAGCAGAGCAAGCCAAGATGGTGAAGCAGTTAGGGAGGGGGACTGAGACCAGGAAGATCCAAGTTTAAATTGTTCATCAGTCACGGAGCTTCATGGGTGACATTGGGTCAGCCACACAGTCTCACCTACTTCATAGGGTTACTATGAGCAGGGTTACCAAATGTACTGTTTTTTCTATGGCAGGTTCTTTTTTTTAGCCCTGTATCAGAGTCTGGGAAAGCAGAAGCCCAGTGGAGGTGGCCAGGCAGACCCAGGGAAGCATATCACTCGCACCTTCAGGACTCACCAACACAATGCTTGTGGCATCCGTATTTGGCCACAATCCTATCCACTAGTAAGCCCCATTGACTATTAGTGGGACCTAATTCTGGGTAGACTTGCATAGGATTCATCAATTTGTGTACTGGCTTCAAAGGGGCACCCAGGTCTGGCTGGAGGACATTCATGGAGAAGCAAAAGCAAAAACTGACGGGTGCCCCAGAGGTTGAGCCTGCAGCCTCTGGCCCCTAATCATCTAGCCACAGGATCTTGATAGGAAAGAGCCACGGAGAAAGATTATTCCATTTTGAAAGCCAGCCATGACAAAGATGGCTGATTCCTGCCTCCGTCCATTCTGCACTTCACCTTCTTCTCCTTATCTGGGCTAACCAAGCTCTCCCCCTCCAGTCATCTGGGACCCAGCAGGACCTGAACCTCAGTGATCCTTAGGGCCGTGGGTGGCCTTGCTAGCAGCATGAAGACACCTCCATACCTCCCTGACCATTTTCAGGCTGGATGATTTTCAGGCATTTTCTTCCTGCTGGATGCTTGTGCCAAGCAGTAGAACAAGTACTGCTGAGCAGAGCAATGATGGGCAGGATCTCCCTCCCACAGTGAGCAAGACAGCCCAGACCCCACTGAGTGTCATCAGTATGCTGATGATACTCAGCTCTCACTCTCCTTTCCTCTGGACACTAGGGTGGCTGTCTATGTCCTAGAATACTATGTGGAAACAGTTGAAATTTGGATTAGGGCAAACAAGCTTAAATCCCAACAAGACAGAGATCCTCCTGGTTCAGAAATCCACAATGTAGGTTCTGGAGTATAGCCCTACACTGAACAGGGTTGTACTCCCCCTGAAAGAGCAGGCTCACAGCTTTGGAGGGGGGTCATCATGTATTCACAGCTGCTCTTGAATGCCCTTGGTGTCAGCTGTGGCTAGGAGTGCTTTTGCCCAGCTTCACCTGATGTGCCAGCTGCAGTACTCTTTTGGTTACTCTTTAAGTACTCTGCGTGATTCTAAAGTACTTTGCAGTACTCTGCTTGTATCTGCCATATAAAGAAGAAGAATTTCATTTAGAAAACAAAACATCCAAAGATAACGCTTAAGAACGGAATGATCCTTAGTACAGTTTGTAAAAGTTGCTGGAGAGCAACCCATTAGACATGGACACTTTCTGGATCAAAATCATGCCATGAAAAGCCATGTTCAGAAAATTCACTTGGGCTGGTTCCAAACAGTTTCTCCTTGGCTACTGCTTCGTTATAGTAGTAATACAAGATACTACAGCAGATAATGATCCCCCAGTCATAGAGCGTTTAGCACTAGGAAGAAATTTTCATGGACTGACTGCACACTCCTGGACAATTCTGGCTAGTCAAGAATTGGATATTTGAGTCCAAAACCACAAGATATATTTACCAAATGACAAGGACCAGAGTGCAGTATTATCCTCCCAAACGCCATGCCTCTGTGCCAAATAACGTCACCTAAAGCTGGTCAATATAACCTAGTCAATCTGGGGTTATAGTAAAATTTGCACTTGCCATTATCTAGATACAACCATTGAGAGCAAATGCATGCATATCTGTGGCAGAATGGACTGCAATAAGCCCTAATCCCAAACCCAATGCTGACTCATTTCAATTCTAGAGTGCTCCAATGCATGATTTATCCCCGAAGACTATAATAGGAAACCGAGGTTTGTAAAGTGTCCTCAGCTTGATTCTAAAGCAACTCAAATTGCTTTGCTCTGCATTATGGAAAGTGATGGCATGACAGGATTTGACAGGGGGGGAGAAGCCCCTTTAGGGTTTTTAAAATATTCTAAACATGGTGATTTCAGGAAACATTAAGTGGGGGAAAGAATGATACTTCCTACATCCACTATTGCTCTCTATTTATTGTTTAAAATTTTGAGTGACAAGTTGAAAACTTACAGCAGTTTCCCTCCACTCTGTGTCACTTCCATCTTTTAACCTGAGATAACGAGGGCCATGGTTGTCAAAATGTCATGACTTCTTTCCATTCAGCAATCCCACTGAGGTCACAATCTATACTTTTTAGAACATCACAAAATTCCACAGTTGTGACACCCTAAAAGCTATCCTCCACTCAGTTACAATAAATTAATATACCAGAACATATAGACTATAGTACAACAGTTCCTGAATGACATTTGCATTATGTTTCAAAACAAAAGCATAGGAGCATTTAGCTTTTTGCTGTCATAAGGCATATATTCTCTTATCCATCAGTAATCTGCAAAGAGGAATGACAAGAGTTATTGAAAATGATCATTAGCAGAATAGTAGAGTCCAGAGAAGTGAGTCACTGACTAAGCATCTGGGAAGGACTTCTATACAACTTGTCACCTTAAACCAACGTTGGCCGAGTTACACATAGTCTATAACAAACCTGGAATGGGGCAGCTTAAGCATTCTCTGCCAAAGGTTTCTCACCAGGGAGAAATTCTACCAAGGCCAAATTCTACCATTGGTCACCAGCTGCATTGGTCACACAGGAAAACTTTTTACTAACTCAAGCACACCTCTGCCCGGCCATTTGGCCATGGGTTGCTGCTCCACCTTTGGAGCAAGGCCCAATGGATGTGCAGAGACACACTGCACATGTCCAAAGGCTTGGACATGTGCAGTGCATCTCTGTGCAATGCACCTCAGCCAGCCATTTGGGCCAACTCTGAGGCGGAGCGGACAATGTCTGGCTGCCACTCCGCCTCAGAGCAGCCCCAAATGGGTGCACTTATTCTCAGGGATGGCCAGAGGAGTGTCACACTCCTTCGAGCGTCACCCCCATGCAGCCCACACCAGCTGCACCAGTCTGGTGATGTGGCTGATACATGCTCACCCACCCTACAGTGGAGTCTTCTTGGGGGCTTCTTGGAGTGGCCTGCTGTATCCTGAGGTGAGTGGGCTGCCGTAGTTGTGCCATATCCTGAGGAAGAGAGGCAGGGGTTCAGGTACGCTGGCCAAAAACTCAGATTTTTGGTCAACACTGCCATTCTTACTCTGCCATATCATGGACCCCTATGCGTCTACTCATTTCTATAACTGCTCCTGAGGTGGTATAACAGAGGAGCTGGAAGAGGAAATTTCTGCCTGGGAAACAGGCTATGGATCTAGCATAACTGCTCTACACCTAGGCCAGTGGTCCTCAACCTTTTTGGCCAGGGACTGGCTCTGCAGAAAAAAAGTTTCCAGGCACGAGCCCAGGGGTGGGGGGAGAGTCCTGCCTCTGGCAACCTGGAAGGAGGGCTTCCCCACCTAGAGCACAGCACAGCTGCCTCCAGCAGTAAATCCCATTATAACAAATTAATAGAGCTATTGATAGGTTACTGTGGATAGGATTGAAGGTGAGAACCCAGTGTCTCAATGCATGTCTACTTAAAGCAGGGATTTTCAACCTTTTTTAGTTCAGGATGCACTGAATATGCACAAAACCATCCTAGTCACTCTTACTGGAGAGTAAAGCTCATTGACTATAATGGGACTTATTTCTGAGTAACAGTCATTGGATTGGACTCTGAGGCTGCAATTTTTCCATGCTTTCCTGGGAGTAAGTTCCACTGACTACAATGGGACTTACTACTGAGTAGACAGGCATAGGATTGGTCACTGAGGCTGCAATCCTCCAAAAGAGACCTCCTGCTGTGAGGAGGATTAGATACACTTAGAGGAGTCCACTTGCGGACTGGTCAGGCAGCTTCCAAGGACCTCCAGTGGTCCCTGGACTGGGGGTTGAGAAACCCTGCCCTAGGCAATGCTGAACATGCTCTCAGCATGCTTCTTCTGAGCTGCTGAGGCTGGCCCAGTTAGGGCAGCCCATGTCCATCAGTGTAGGTCCATAGCTTGGCTGCCCCATCTTGGACTTGGTGATAGATAGGGCAGCCCAAGTGCATTTCTGGACTGCAGCCTTAAGCAATAAAATAAGTTTAGGTTTTATATCAAAATATTGTTTTCATTATTGTTTTCATTCATTTCTACTGTTGAACATTATAAATTACGTATTTTGATACGGTTGTGACAACTCAAAAATAAACCCTCAAAGATATTTTACATCTCTGAAATAGAGACAGTTCCAGAGGCAGGCCACTGACCATAATTTTTCTTGTTTCAGACACCATATTGCATCTAGTTGGCACAGGTCACAATATGCAAACCCAGTACACATCATGGTTGATTACTCTAAATTGCTTGGAGGTAGCACACAATGTTTTGACCCTTCAGAAATCATGTGCAATCACAGAGAAGCTTCCTCAACCATGATTTAGTGGGGTACCTGAACTGACCCCAAATAACCAGGCAAACTAATTTTTTTTCAGCCCTGTTTCAAAAGGAAGGCAGGACTTTGAGCCTTGGAAAATGCAGGCAAGAATCCCTGGAAATGGAAAGAAACTTGCTGAGCCAAAGCCCAAAGAGTCATCACATTTCATCTGCTCCAAATAGGCATGTTCTCACTGGGCCCTAAGTTACCAGTTGGCATGGGTAAGCAACCTGAACTATTCTTGTAGTGCTCTTTTAATGAGTCCCAAATTCAGCAACAGAGGTACAAAATCAGTACACATGTCAACTCTGCCCATGTATCATACGATACACCACAGATCTCATAAATTTTGTTCCAACATAAGATAACAAGTGTCCCTTCCATAGTTTATTCTTGCACTAGCCAACATACAGGACCTTCTCCATAGCAGCATCAGGTCCCTCCCAACTGAACTGAAAATTATGCCCTCCCCGGTGGTCTTCAAGAGGGGTTACAAAATATTTTGGGTTGACTTTCCCATCTTAATTTTAGTTTTCTTTTTTGGGCATATTACTTGGTTTTCTGGCTATTGGTTGCTAATTTATTTGGAGCAGCAGAAGCTGCAAAAGCAGCAATGTCATTCTTGCTTTTAACTATCTGCTTTTAACTATCTTGCTTTTAACTATCTGCTGGCTTCTGCTTTTTATCCAATACAAAAAGCCACTCTGAGGGTCCCATTATTAGAGGGAAGGGGAGAATATATATGTATTAAATAAACATACATTTTCCACATTCAGAAACCCTTTGCTCACTGTCTCACACTGAATACTTAACAGAGGCTATCTGTGAACTTTGCCTTCCTATTTAACAAGTGAGAAGTCAGGAAGATGTCACAACTCTTCCACAGCACCAGGCCAAAACCTCTTCCCACTACACCATACTTGGAGTAGTAGCATGTTCCTAATGAACTCGATAGGTACAAGGGCCAAAAGCTGTATTATATACATACAAATCATTTCCACCTCCTACATAAAGCAAGTGCAGAAACAGCCCTGCTTCCCACAACGTCATGTTTTTGCATTGTACATGTTCATTTCAATGAGGATTCCCCACTGGACTGTGCCCCAGCGTTTTTTAGGTGGAGACAGGTTTGGGGTCTCACTCAAAATGTCTGCCTTTGATGCCAACATCACTTGAGCTTACCCCAAGCATAATGAATTTTGATTCTGATACGGCAGGGGAGGCACCCCAAAACACAAGGAAGCATTCTGGAAATTATGGCACTCTTCTCACTTGCTCTCAGTTACTCAACCTTTTGCACACACCCCAAATTAACTTCCCCCATTTCATACTCAAAATATATAAATGTCTTTTCCTCCATGTCTCTCATGGATGGATGGAGAGTGCATGTCAATCTCCATGGCAATTTCAGCCAGGGCTCATCCTCAACAGACTAGGCCACTTTTTAGGTAGTGCAAGAGGTTAAGACAGAGTGCCTGTTAACCAGCAGGCCAGGGTTCGAGACCTGGGTCGGTCCCCACAAGACAGGGTGAGCTCCTGTCCTTAGCCCAGCTCTGCGATGCAGCTGAAACCAATCATATCAGCTCTGCCGTTCCATTTGACTAATTCAGTGGCATGGACAGGGGGGATTTGCTGCCTGAGTAACAGCCTATCCTCAATATTAATCTACTCAGGCCTTCGTGCTTCGCAGCGTCGAGCATGCTATCATAGTCTTTCAAGACTGACGGATGCCCAAGTTTTTTTATTTGGGGAAGAGAAAGAAGAGAAAAGCAATAATGTTAGATGAACACGTTTTCAACAACGAAGACATATGGCCATGGGGAAAGATTAACCAAATACAGGCGTGTGTCACTTAACAACTGTCCAGTTAATAACAGACCGCATGTAGGACAGTGGTCAGAGTACAACAATGAGGTACTTAATGAGGCAGTCAGGACTCCCATAGTCTGCGGCAAAGAGTCTGTTGATACAACAAATGCATTCACACTTTACCAGGAATAACATTTACAATTATAACACAGCAATAGACTCATAAACAATGTGAATATGCCTCTCTCAATTCCCTTCCTTGGCTACGGCAGAAGCTGTGGTCTCCCATAGAAACTCACCAAGGAACAGCTATTCATTACTCTGTTCTTTGAACCAGTTGCTTCCCAACAAAACAAATGGAACTCCCTTCCCCAAGCCTGGCAAAAATCCCACACAAGGGGAAAGGTGTCAGTTTCAGAAAAAGCACCATTCCCAGGAGACAGTGTCACTCCAGTTAATTACAGCTCAGAAATCAAGTCGGAAAAGTGAATGAACGCATCCAGTCTGTTTATATGAGACCTTGCTCTAAACAAGCTTATGTTAGATAGCTGGTTTCAGTTCTGCTCTTTATAATCCCATTGCTGCCCTGGTAAAAAGTCAAAATAAAGCCACCAAAGGGACTCCTCACAGTTTTAAGTTTAATGTACACATGGTCTGTGCATCAGTAGGAACGTTTGAAATTAAAACACATACATACCCCATACTGTCTCCAAGTCAACACAAACAAAAAAGGAACAGTGTCTCCTGCCAGGAAACTGCTTTTATAAGAAATGCTAGCGTAATGAAAGAAGTGCCGGAGGCTTTCATGGTCAGAGATGCGATGTGGTTTTCATTTTTATGCAGAGTCAGGCCAAATACACGGAGGCTACAATCCTAATCACACTTATCTGGAAGTGAGTGTATCCTCTTGTGAAGGGGAGTTTCTTCCCCTTTTCCCAAGTAAGCCCCACAATGGGGCTATTCTGCAGCAACTCTCAGGCTGGTGCAAAATCAAGCATGTCCATCTAGTGCTGGAAGCACCACAATGGTGTTCAGGATCCAGAAGAGATAAGCTCTGGAGAGGAGGTTTACAGACGCAACACCCACCACCACTGACATGTCTGTGGTAAAAGGAGGAACATAATTTTACTACCAACTTATAAAGAACAAAGGTGATTCAAGTGTTTATGTGTAACAATAATACAAGGCGGCCAATATTGCCCCAAATAGATTCTTAAGATACACAGAACTACATTTACAACAGGCAATGGGCGCAGTCTAGAGTAACTACAGGGAGTCCTTGCTCTGGTGTAAGAACAATTTACTCTGGACTACAAAATGAATTTCCCATAGGTTTTCACTAGGTGGTGCTGTAATTACGGGTGCATGTAATGTCTCTTACATGCTCCTGTAGTTACTCTGGATTGTAGGGATCATTAGTTTTGTAATTATACAGAGCTTCCAAAGACTGTACACCTCTATGCCCTTCTGTTGGTCCTGATGAAATGCAGCCTGTGAAAATTTGCTCCAGAAGAGAAGCCAAAGATATGAGTGAAACTCAGTTCACAGATGACTGTTGATTACTGAAAACATGTTTTTTTCTGTGAATGAGAATCTAAAATAGGCTACTAGACTAGCTTCCCAACATCAGTGCAATTCCATGAAATCTTCAAGATATTTTTTTGCAAGATCAGTCTTTTTGCATTGTTTTTGCAATGTATCTGAATGACTAAGTCGTCATTTTGGGTCACTCTGATAAACTCTTAAAGCAAGGAAGGAAAGGAAGAGACAGTAGTCAAAGAAACCTGAAGAATTGCTAGTCAGTGTATATCAGTGGGACTCAGGCATTTTAGCCTGGGACCCTTTCAAAGTTAAAAATCAAACTTACCGGGATGTGACATCACTATGATGCCAAAGCTCCTCTGTGTCTACTCAGAGGTAAGTCCCATTATGCTCAATGAGACTTACTCCCAATAAAGCCTAATGCCAGATTCCAAGATGGTGGATCCCACCGTCTCACAACCCCCTCTGATCCAAAGACATGACCCCCAAGGATATCAAGATCCCCACTTTTGAGTACCACTGGAGTAGATAATACTGAGTTAGAGAGACAAAAAGGTCCAATTTAGTATGAAGTAGTTTCTTTAACATTGGCACATAGACGCAAGATGCCTCATATCATCAAAGAGGTTTGGGCTGTGGCAGGTGTGGGAGTGTAGTAAGGAAAACATATCAAATGGAACAGACAACACACTACCTCATCAGATCCGGCCAGATTGTAAGCGTTTGAATGTTTGATCCCACACAATCCATCAATACAAACACAGTCCCTTTAAAGCTTCATGCATTAAGAGAACTGCAACCAAAGGCATGCAAACACTTATCAAAAGGGAGGAAAAAATACCTGCTGCCACACCCAGACAATGAGTAGAAAAGCTTAAACAAATGACTACAAGATGAACAGACCTGCTCAGGAAGCAGCAAGTTTCTTCACACAGAAAGGGCTGCCACATGTCCTGAAAAACAAGGACAGTCCTGATTTTGGGGGGACTGTGTTCACATACTGGCAATTGGGACAGAAAGTCCTATCCCGATCTTGTGGAAGAGAATCATAGCAACCCTATGCACATACGAAATGCACCCGTGTTGCATTAGTACAATACCCCACATACACCATTCCCCACTGCACAACACCTTCCCATGCACACCAAACCCCCACCTCCCCAATGCGCAACCTCCCTCTCAATGCATCAGCCGGTTGTTGCACAGTCAGTCTTCAATGTTAAATTTAGGTCAAAAACATGTTGCACCCTTTTTCAGCCCCTTAAGGATTAAATTTCTCAACTTCAGTTCTTCATGGGTGTTGATGTTGATAAGGAACACCCTCCCCAAATTTCACACTTCTCAGTCCGAGAGTTGGGACAGAGCGTCCCTCAGTCACCGATTCTTCAATGGAAAGTATTGGGAAGAAAACATGTTGCCCCCCTTTTTACCCCCTTCTGGCTGGAATTTCTGAAAACCAGTTCTTAGTGGGTGCCTCCCTAAATTCATGCTTCTAGACCCAGCGGTTTTGGCTGGGCGTTGATGAGTCAGTCAGTCAGTGGGTCAGTATACTGTATATACTCTATATATGCTAGAGGTAGCGCTGCAAGTTACACTGGCAAACATCTAACAAATCTACTCGAATCTAATATGCCAACGAATCTAATATGCACCCTATACTTATAATCAAAATACTGCATTTACTCAAATAACCATCGACTCTAATGTGCTCCCTGAATCTAATGTGTACCCTGATCATTACTCAAATAACTATCGAATCTAATGTGCACCCTGATTTTGGAGACTTAATTCTGCTGGAAGAGGTGAGTGTTAGATTCGAGTAAATACAGTATTTTCTTAAAAACTGTCTGCCAATTCATTTTAATCAAGGCAGCAGCATTTGCAAGACAGAATCATCAGGCAGGAGAGGTGTTCAACTCTTCTCATGTCTGTCAATTCACCCCTGCAAGTCCTCCTGCCTGTAGTGGTTTTTCCTCCACTGGGATTTCATCTGAACTTAGAGCCCAGCTGGAGGAAAACAAATATGAGAATGTAGTAGGGTGGGGGCCTCCATAAGGGAGATTTTTCTGTGGATGAGAGAGGTTAAAAGCCTTTTACGACCCCCTGGAACATTATGAAGGAAATACTAGATTGGGAATACATGCTTCTCTTGTTAACACACTTTCCGTTGTTCAGAAACATACTCAGCATTCCCATTCAAACCAGAACAATCCCATTCCTCTGCCACCACACATTATAGAGATAAGGTGCAGACTTACGTCCAGCCAAAGTGTTCAGATCAAAATTGTGGTAGGCTCAGGGTGACTAGATGCCTGAACCTAAAAAGGAGGACAAGGTTTTGGATTCCTCTCTGTCTGGCCTTTCTGGTGGATAATGGCACGTTTGCCTACTCATGAGTAAAACTGATATTGGGCACTTACTTTTTCATAAAGCTCAATGCATTTTTTATTTTTTGGGCATAACTTTTGGTATGAAGGAGATATTTCAAAACTGATTTTTGCATTGGATTCTGCTCTTCTATACAAATCCAATGACATACAACATGATGGTGTACTGCACACCATTGCAAAGTTCCAAAATGAAGCCAAAATGAAGGACAATGAAGGCTTTTTGGAGGATACCCAGACAGAAGGCTAAAAAAGATCCAGAAAAATCCAGTCATATGGTCACCTTGGGCAGGCTGTATGTTTTATTTCACACACTCTCACACACAGAGTGATGGAATTAATATACTCAGTCTCCCCATCAGACTTTGGGACACTGAAGGCATGAAAAATTTTGTAGATATGTAATACTTATCATTTTATCCTGCATGGAAGAGTTTGAAAAATACATATAAATTACAGCTCATAATCAAAGAGATACATTTTGCTAATACGTACAAGATGTGTGTACCATGGGAAGACATGGCTAATTGCAACTTTCCACACATCAATGCACAGCAAAACTTGTTTGATAACCTGCTCTACAGTGTCTCTAGAACACTGATTTTTATAAGCTTTTTCCTACATATAAGCATACTAGCAAAAATGTACCCGCATTGCAGGAGTAAAATTTTCCCGTATGCCATCCCCCCACTGAGTATCAACCCCCAAGCACATCAACCCCCCACGCACATCAACCCACCATGCTCATAAACCCCCCCATGTGCAACAATGTCCCATGCACAACATCCCTGATGCGCAACATTCCCCATATTCATCCACCCCCATGCGCATCATCCAGCCATGAGCATCATCCGGCCATGTGCATCCGTCCCCCATGCACATCACACCCCCATGAGCAACATTCCCCCATGCACATCAAACCCCCATGCACATGAACCCACATGCGCAACATCTCCACATGTGCATCAACCACCCATGCACAAGATCCCTTCATTCGCAAAAATCCTCCATGCACATCATCCCTCCATACGCATCATCCCCCATGCACATCACCTCCCCAATGCGCATCACCCCTCATGCACAACATCCCCTCATGTGCATCCACCCCCCCATGGCTGATGCACATCAACCCACCATGCTTACAAACCCCCATGGTCAACATCTATGCATGTGAATCAATCCCCCATGCGCATCAATCCCCCATGCGCAACATCCCTCCATAAGTATCATCCCCCATGCGCATCACCTCTCATGCGCAACATCCCCTTATGTGCATCCACCCCCATGCACATCATCTGCCCATGTGCAGCTTCCGTGCCTGCACATCACCTCTCCATGAGCATCACCTCCACATGCACAACAGCCCCCCATGCACAACATCCTCCCCAGTGCAACCCCTCCCTCCGAACAACATCCCCCCAGTGCACCAGGCACTAAGCATCAAATCAGATGGATGTTGGATAGTCTTCTATGTTAAGTGTAGGACAAAAATACGTGACATCCCTTTTCAGCCCCTTACTAGTTAAATTTCTCCATATCCCTTCTTGGTGGGTGTTGATGTGACATAAGGAACACCCTCCCCAAATTTCACACTTCTAGGTCCAGGGGTTGGGGCAGAGCATCCATCGGTGACTGAGTGTTCCATGCAAAGTATAGGGAAGAAAACATGTTGCACCCCATTTCACCCACTTCTGGTTCGAATTTCCCAAAATTGGTTCTTAGTGACTCTCTCCATCATAGAAGGAACACCCTCCCCAAATTTCACGCTTCTAGGCCTGGTGGTTTTGACAGGGTGTTGATGAGTCAGTAACGACGATGAAGATTAGTTTTATAAAACACATTGCGCCCCTTTTCACCCCCTTCTGGTTGGAATTTCCGAAAACTGGTTCTTAGTAGATCCCTCCATCATGGAAGGAACACCCTCATCAAATTTCACGCATATAGGCCCAGCAGTTTTGGCTGGGTGTTGATGAGTCAGTGATGATGATGCCTTTTATATATAGAAGAAGATGTGTGAGTAATTCATTAAACAGAATCAGAGCTTAGATAGAGAACCCAGCCCAATTCAATCAAGCGGTTCCTAATGAATTCAGCTCAATTCAATCAAGCAGTTCCCAATACAATCAAGTAGGACAATGAATTTAGATACATTTCAGAACTAAGGGGCCTAGCTGAATGCTCCAAAATAATGCTCAGCAAGCACATGAATCCACAGGTACCAGCTTTCAGCTTCAATAATGATCTCTCCAAATATGGAACTAGAACCAGGACCCAGCAGACCCAGAAATGACTCTTGTTATGAATACATGGAATAAAATAGTGATTGTTAGCTGGTGTATCTTTTAAAGCATTGACGTATTCCTTTTTGAGGGCATTCAAACAGTTGCATCAGCTCTTTTGCCCCTGCAAAGATGAGGGCCAGAAATAGCCTGCCTACTCAAGCAACCAGGCTAGAGTTAATCTCTGATCTAACTAGATTAGATGCAGCAGCTTTGCTTCGGGAGTGAGAAAGACACCTTTAGGATCCTGTATCACCCACGTGCCTATAGCAAAGTACAAACATGAAGCAAGAGAAAGTGCTGAACCTTACATCAATCAAGAAACTGCTTTAGGGTGCTTGAAATATGGGTGGGGGTAGGAAAAGTATCCAAAATTAAAGATAATTCCCTGCTCTTTACCTCAAACAACAACACAGCATCTTCCAAATAACCAACCACAAAAAAACTTTCAACCAACCGAAAGATCTAGAGTTAACTTTAATAAGGCATTGCAGAGACAACAGAAAACTTACAGAATATTAATATATATATATTTAAATACAAAGACTGACATCATACAGGAAAGGGCTGCTTTTAGAATTGGGAATTTTTACTTTCTACCTGTTAAAAGGTAAGCTGAAAAGAGTTCTTGTCTTTTTTTTTAAATCTGCTTTCCTGCACAGGTTTTACAAATCAAAACAGAAACACCCATAGAACATCAAGTGCTCCCCATAAGCTTATTCTGCCAAGGGTAAGATATACATATCCCAATAGTTTATGTTGGCTGGAAGACATATGTTATGGTACCTTAACAGATGTTAAAACAGATGTAATAGTGCCCTCACCTTCCTACTGAAGCTTCCCCCTCCCTCTCTTGTCTTCATCCTTATAGGGTACACAATAACCTCATCAAGAGGTTAACCTCATCAACAGGTTTGTCCAAGAAAATTAAATCTGGTAGATGCAGAATCAGAACAGAATCTAGGACTCTACAAAATTTGCTCCACAAAATATGGTAAATTTGCTTCTTTAGCAAAATTTCTTTGCTAAATTAATCTCCAGTGAAGATTTCATTAGGTGTAGCATGTTCAAAATCATGTGTGGGGAAAAAAGGAGATGGCAATCCATTGGTGGACTACTGACCGTCTTGGTTCCAGTGGACCTGCTTGCATTTGCTGACATTCGTTAAAAAAAAAAAACACAACCCCAAAAAATGATGCTATATTGATGTTGGTTCGATTAATTATTGCACATCTTAATTTGTTAGAAAAATGCTCAGAATCACTTAACACAGATGCATCTTAAATGTTAAAAGATCTTTGATTTGATACAATTAACACATGCAAGTGGATCACAGGGATTGTCCCGTTTTAGATTAACTTGAGGTACATAAAGGACAATTCTGAGTAACCCACACCCTTTGAGTAACCAATATCTTGAATATTTCTCCTGCATTTGTAAACATTAACATGGGTTCCCAGATGACCTATAAATTACATTCTTTCACTACTCTCCACCTACTCAGACCTTAAGAACAGCAGGACCATTAAAGGAGGGTAACGCATAATCAAACTGAAGTGTTCTTGAAGGCATGGTGAGCACAGAGTATCACAAGCAGCTGCTTGTGACAGCAATCTTTCTCCGGGCAACAACAAGAAAGCACATCAATGCAAGCCACAGGTTTTTGGATAAGACTGCAGAGGAAACTGACACATAACCTTTCTGTCCCAACACAGCAGTGCACGATCTGCGAGCAGCAAAAGTAACGCAGTCAAAATGCCTTCTAGTAGCCTGGCTGGAGAAAGCAGGAATGGGATACGTGCTACAGTTGTCAAGCACTGCAGCTTTCGCACTACTCCAGATCAAATAATGGACAAAATGTTTCTGTGCATCTTAACAACTTGCAAGAGGGCTGGATCTAGCGATAAAATGTTAAGAGAAGTACATAACCAGCTTAAGGAGAAGTAATGCAGAAGCACTGGGCAGGCTTGCAGTGGGCAGATCTGAAATCTGTCCAAAAATTTTTTTAAAAAAACTTGGAATTTTTCCCAGGTTACCTTACAAAACTATTTAAGGGTGCAATCCTAACCAATTTTCTAGCTCTGGGGTACAGACAATTCAACTCCGAGGTAAGGGAACAAACCATGCCTGACCTTGGGACTGACCCCCACCCACACCCCAACTGCAGAGTGCAACACATGCCCCACTGCTACAGCTCTGCCAGTGCTAGAAAGTTGGTTTGCACCCTAAGGCTCCAAACCTATCCACACTTTTCTGGGAGTAAGCCCCATTGACTATAATGGGACTTACTTTGGAGTAGTCATGCATGAAATAGGGGTTAAAATTACTAGGTATCAAAAGGTTCAAGTTAGGACTGCAACCTAAGTTACTAGGCTGAGCTTTTCTATAGGTTCAGGTTAGTTCTGCACCCTTACTAGGTTGAGCTTTTCTGTACGGTAGGTTCACTTTAGGGCTGCAATCCTAGAGACTTTCCTGGGAGTAAGACCCATTGAACATAAAGGGGCTTACTTTTGAGAACACATGGTTAGGATTGTGCTCTAAGACTGCACATTAAGTTACTAGGTTGAGATTTCCTATAGGTTCAGGTTAGGACTGCACTCTAAGTTACTAGGCTTAGCTAGGTTACTAGGTTTAAAGTATTATGGTGACGAAGCTTGGAAGATTTAGGTCTTTGAAATGGGGGGGATCTCACCCCTTTTTCTCCCATAGATAGGGCAAAGAGAGGGCAAAGGGAGGGAGGGGAGCAACAGATCCACCAAAGGAGGAAAGGGTGAGGAAGATAAGAGGAAAAGGAGGAGGAGGGCAACTAGAGGGACACAGCATCAGCAGCCATGAGGAAAAGAGGAGGAGGAGGAAGGAAGGAGGGAGGGAGAAATTGGGGAGGAGGGAACTGAAGAGAGACCAAGCTTTGGAAGGAAGAGAAGTGGAGAGAGCAGGAGGGGATCAAGCTTTAAAGGGGGCATCACTGAAGGAGCCAAGCCCTGAGGGGAAAGCGGTGGCGTAGCTAGAGGGGGGCTGAGCAGTCAGTCCTGGAGGGAGGTGTGCCAGGGATCCCTCCTAAGCAGCCACTCCAGGTGGGGGGGCAGCAAATGGCTCAGAAGGAGGAGCTCCCCTTGAGTCTGAGTGCTCAGCCCCCCTCTAGCTACGCCACTGGTGGGGAGAGGGCTTGAGAGGGGAGCCAAGAAAACAAGGGATGGGGAGAGGGCAGACTGTGGGGCAGAAGAAGGGATCAAGGACCAGGGGAGGGAAAGGGGGGGGGGTCCAAGGCTGGCTCACCCAGAGCTCCGTGCCCCAGTCCATGCTGGCAGAGCAGGGTCCCGTGCTGTGGCTTCCTCCCCACAGGGCCTCCAGAGCCCGGTCCGCCTCCACCGCCTCCTTCCCTGGGAGTCCCAGCACTGCTCAGTCACACACACAACCTCCAGCCTTGCCCAGCCCCAGACACTCCCCGCTCCGCCCCCAGACCCCAGCCTTAAAGGCGCAGAGGGGAGAGGAGGCCCTGCAGGATCCTCTGGGGGCCCCCTCTCCTTCCTCCACACACTGGAGGTGCAAGACCCACTGAATCAGGACCCACTGAGTTCCCCCAGGCACCCCCTGAATCTCCCCCCAGCACCCACTGGTAGGTGCAAGACCCACTGAATCAGGACCCACTGATTTCCCCCCAGGCACCCACTGGAGGTGACCCACTGAATCAGGACCCACTGATTTCCCCCCAGGCACCCACTGGAGGTGCAAGAACCACTGAATCAGGACCCACTGATTTTCCCCCAGCACCTACTGGTAGGTGCAAGACCCACTGAATCAGAGCCCACTGAGTTACCCCAGGCACTCCCTGGTAGGTGAAAGACCCACTGAATCAAGACCCACTGATTTCCCCCCAGCACCCACTGGTAGGTGCAATACCCACTGAATCAGGACCCACTGATTTCCCCCCAGGCACCCACTGGAGGTGAAAGACCCACTGAATCAGGACCCACTTATTTCCCCCCAGGCACCCATTGGAGGTGAAAGACCCACTGAATCAGGACCCACTGATTTCCCCTCAGGCACCCACTGGTAGGTGCAAGACCCACTGAATCAGGACCCACTGATTTTCCCCCAGCACCTACTGGTAGGTGCAAGACCCACTGAATCAGAGTCCACTGAGTTACCCCAGGCACCCCCCTGGTAGGTGCAAGACCCACTGAATCAGGATCCACTGATTTCCCCCAGCACCCACTGGTAGGTGCAAGACCCACTGAATCAGGACCCACTGAGTTACCCCAGGTACCCGCTGGATGTGAAAGACCCACTGAATCAGGACTCACTGATTTCTTCTAGGCACCCACCGGCAAGTGCAAGACACACTGCAGATACAAGACCCACTGGTATCTACCAGTCTTTCTGGCACCCCCAGGCCAGCCGAGGACATGTGCCAGGACTTGTGTAGACTAACTGGGGGCTAGAATTGCCATGAAAGTCATCTGCATTTCTTAAGCAAACATTGTAATTGTTTTCCATACTCCCACAGAGATAAAGTACAGGTCCAACCTTGTTATACGTGGACTTTTTATACACAGATTTGACTCTACATGAATGGCCATTGAAAATCATAATTTTTAAAACTGTTTCAATTGTAGCAGAGAAGCAGGCACGCAAGCAATCATTCCATACTTCAGACCCAGAATCAAACCACTGCAGACACTAACTTATTACATTAGGTGCAATGGAGGATCCAGAAACCTAGAAGTGGGTCTGTAAACCTATTTTTTCCATTTTTTAATCCATGGATTTTTTTTAATCCAGGGGTGTTTCTGGAACGGAACCCAAGTGGACAATTCAGGGACACCTGTACATATGCTGCAGCATTATGCTTCTGTCCACTAAAGGTGATGGTGTCCCGTGCAGGTTGCCCTGCTAATCATGACTGACTCTAGGGAGCGGTACTCAAAACAGGGAGCCTGTTTCTAGAGCCTAAGGCCTATTTCCTAAAGAGAAATTAAGCCCCTTGTTCCAGAGCAGTTAAGACGACTTTCCATAAAATAACACTAGAGAGTGACGTAACTGCGTGGACCTGTAACTGCTCTGGATTTTGCCCATAGAGCCAGTGTTGTCTGTAGACACCTCTGTGAACATGTGGCCCACATGCACACGGTACACTGTTACCTTCCTGCCGAGATGGTACTTATTTATCTGCTTGCCTTTGCATGCTTTTGAATTGCTAGGTTGGCAGGAGCTGAGCAATTGATGGGAACTCACTCCGTCATGGAGTTCTTAGATCTCAAACTGCTTACCTGCCAATCTTCAGATTGACAGGCACAGCACCTTTAACCATTAATTCACTGCAGTCCCTTTCTGTCCATTACCCGCTGTCTTTTTACTTTATGTACCGTATTAGTTTTTCATCTACCACTTTTTGGGGGTTTCCCTTTTTTGTTCACAGCCTTCCTTAATTTTCTCACTTCTAAGCACCTTGTCCCTTCAATTAAAGTACATTCTGGGCACCTCAAAGCAGGATGAATGGCATTATCCTAACCAATTTAGGCCAGCCTAACCCACCTGGCTGATATCTTCATATCTCATATATTTCAGTGATGGTGAGGAGAGGTTGGTTTATGCCTGTATACTGGCCTAACCCTCCCAAGGTGTGGGGCAGAAGTGCCTTATGGCACTTTTGTGACACACCGGGTCAACACAGGACTTGTGCTGGCACTTATGCTGGCCTAAATGCAAGTTAAGATTGCAGCCAAAGTGAATTACTTCACATAGCAAGTTGGGTAGCAAAGCAGGCCATATAGCACCCTTTCAATGGATGGCATGCTGAAGGAGGGCCTGCTATTTTGCCTCATTATTGTTAGTAATAGAGAAATGTTTGAAAGATGGAACTAGTGGTGTGATTTTAATAGGGGAAAAGGAGTTGGGTGCTCTACATAGGATGGTGCTAATTGCAGGACCTCATTCTTGTCCTCAGCCTGTCCCTGTTGAAGGTTTTAATCCCAGCCAGACTGATGACCTTTCCCTTTCCTCACTAAATCTGAACTATAAACTATTTAGTCCCCTGGCAAATGGAATGTTCTAAGCCATCACACCACTGAAACTATTCGTGTTAGGCACTTCATCACCACAGGTATTATGTATTCATGGGAAGTGGAGCTGTGGCGTAGGCAATATACCTACAGGTCAAACCTTGTTATACAAGGATTTTTTATACATGGATTTGATGCAACACAAATAGCCACTGGAAGTCACAGTTTAAAAAACTACTTTTCTACTGTTGTAGAGAGGCAGTCATGCAAGCAATCATTTAATTTTTCAGTATCAGAATCAAACCCCTGCAGATATTGAAGCACTACCTTATTCCATTAGGCGCAATCAGTGGTGTAGATAATGATCAAGTAGCCCAGTGCAAAGCTCAAAATGTTGTCCCGGAAATGATGTCATTACCAGAAGTGATGTCATCCTGGAGTATTAAAAATATTTGAAATTTTTAAAATGAAATTGCTGGGGCGAAGAGGAATGGTTATTCTTTCCATGCTAAATATAAGAGGAGCACCACTTAGAAGTGCCTGTACACCCAGTTAGCATGAGTTAACTTTATTATGATATACGTACATGGAAATGAGAGCTGATTCATATTAACACCTTATTTGTTCTATACAGTATCAGAACAGCATTTCTTTGGCTCTCAGAACAATCAGTATCATGTTGAGTTAAAAAATCCACCTTTTGTTGCATAGGCTTTTGTTTTCATTTTCTGGTTAATAACATGGTGGTATTCTCATTCATATATAGCCCATTTTTGTACATGAGTGATGTGCATGGGGGATTGGTGCACATGTGGGGATTGATGCACATGGGAGGGTGGTGTGAATGGGGGGTTGGTGTGCATGATGCACGTGGGAGTTGATGCACGACAGGGTTGTTGTGCATGCAGTGTTGATGTGCATGGAAGGGTGATGCGCATGTGGGGTTGATGCGCAAGGGGGTAGGTGCTCATGGGAGGGTGATACACATGGGCGGTTGGTGTGCTTTGGAGATTGGTGCACATGTGGGGGTTGGTGTGTATGGGAAGGTGATGGTCATGGGGGAATTGGTGCGCATGGGGGTTGGTGCACATGGGGAGGGTGATGCACATGGGAGGGTGATGCGCATGAGGGGTTGGTGAGCATAGAAGGGTAATGTGCATGGGGTGTTGATGCACATGGAAGGTTGATGCACATGGGGGACGTTGTGCATGGGTGGTTGATGCGCATAGGGGTTGATGCGCATGGGAAGCTGTTATGCAGTGGGGTATGTTGCGCAATGGGGTATGTGTGGGTATTTTACTCCCGCAACGCAGGTATATTTCGCTAGTTTTATCATAAACTTTCATTAACTATACTTAATTTTGTTGGGTGATTTTCAACAAATTCATCTTCTTTGGAAGTTTTTCTGGATGGAATCCCCTTTCACCTTAAAGAAGTTTCACATTTCATGGTACACATTTCATTTGCGGCTATGCCTAGGAATGCTTTCTTTCTGTCAGTTTTAGCTGGTATGTCACCTATGCCATCTTCTGGTTGACCAGAACATAGCTACTACTTTACAAAACAACTCCCTGGCTTGAGTATTATAACAAGCTCTTTGTGTGGCTGCCTACTAAGAGGATACTAATAGTTAATAGTATTTTAGCTATTGCGAAGGAATATAACTATTCTCTAACTGGTACGTGTCTAGACTCATTTCCATAGTACAACCCATCCAATTTAATTGTATGTATGTTCACACTGTGTTTGTTGTAATTTATTCCAGGTAAATGTGCATAGGATTGAAGCTTTGAAACCTAATTGCCCTCAGGTACTCTTGGAAATGCTTTCATCCATATGAATCTCCTTATGTGCTGCAACCATGATAGGAAGCTCTGCTTTGTATCTCTTTGTTGGATGTGAAAGTCATTATCTACTAGAAGTAGGGTTTTCTTTGTGGTGGTACCTTCCATATCTTCTTCTATATCTATATACAGTGGTGCCTCACGTAAAGAACGCTTCATGTAAAGTATGTTTCACGTAACAAACAAAAATTTCTCTAGGATTCTGCTTCACATAACAGACTGTGCTTCATGTAAAGAACACATTCGTTGGCAGTTGGGGCAGACGTGCTGGCTGGCAGCCTGTTTAAAAAGCTTCAGGGCTGCCTAGCGCACCTGCCCCTAGTGAAAGCAACACTTCCATGCTGTTCCTCCTGTGGCCGGGTGTCCGCTGGGCAGAGGGAGAGAAGAGCAGTGGAGAAGAGAGAAGCAGCTCAGGGCTGGCCAGAAGGGAGCAGGGGAGAGAGAGTCACAGCTCTGGATGGAGAGAAGGAGAAAGTGGGGAGACACTTTGAAGGTGTCTTGGATTGCAGCCTCCTAACCATGTCTACCCAGAAGTAAGCCACATTGTGTTTAATGGGGCTTACTCCTAGGAAAGTGCCTTTAGGACTGCAGCCTAAGTAGACTTCATAAGATCATGCACAATGAGTGCATGTTTTGAATTCAATCCCAGTGTTCTGTCATCATTTTTACATCCAGTTAATATTTTTATATGAATATTTTTGGGGTTGTGGAACCAATTGAGTTTCCATTATTTCCTATGGGAAAATCTGCTTCACATAAAGAATGTTTCACGTAACAAACATGCCTCCAGAACAAATTAAATTTGTTACGTGAGGCATCACTGTATATAAAAAAGTCACTCACTGACTCATCACCGCCCTGCCAAAACCGCTGGGCCTAGAAGTGTGAAGTTTGGGGTGGGTGTTCCTTCCATGAGGAACTAAGAACCGGTTTTCGGAAATTCCAACCGGAAGGGGGTGAAAAGGGGCGCAACGCGTTTTCCTCCCTATACTTTGCATTGAGAATTGCTGACTCATCAACATTCCTCCCCAACTGCTGGGCCTGAAGCATGGAATTCTGGGAGTTCCTTCTGTCACCTGAACTCCCACCAAGAACCATCTGGAGAAATTAACCCTTCAGGGGCTGAAAAGGGGGCAACCTGTTTCTGTCCTATACTTAACATGGAAGACTGACCAACATCCAGCCAATTTGGTGCTCGGTGCCTGGTGCACTGAGGGGATGTTGTTCAGAGGAAGAGGTTGCACTGGCGAGGATGCTGCGTATGGGGTGAAGTTGCGCATGGGGGGCTGATGCGCATGGGGGGGATGATGCGCAACTTGTGCATGGGGTTGATGTGCATGGGGAAGTTGTGAATGGGGAAGATGCGTATGGGGGGATTGATGCGTAAGGGGAAAGTTGCGCATGGGGAAAGTTGCGCATGGGGGAAAGTTGCGCATGGGGGAAAGTTGCGCATGGGGGTTGATGCGCATGTGGATTGATGCGCATGGGGAAGTTGCGCATGGGGGATGATGTGCCTGGGGGAATTTGCGCATGGGGGAAAATTGCACATGGGGGAAAATCGCACATGGGGAAGTTGCTGAAGTTATATCCAGTTAATATTTTTATGAATATTTTTTGGGTTCTGGAACTAATTGTCTGAGTTTCCATTATTTCCTATGGGAAAAACTGCTTCACAAAAAGAGCATTTCACATTTTGAGGAACTCTGCCCAGCTGCCATTTTCTGCAGGTATGGCTGGATAGGGCCTTGCAAGGGAGGGACCTCCAAGTGTTGGGGGCAATGTTTAAGGAGGGGGTGAAAGAGGTGCCTCCATGATGTGCTGAGGGCTTGTCAGGACCAGCAGTTCCTTGAAAGTCTTCATCCTTGCCTCAGGTAAGCAGGATGATGAGTACCCTGAGAGGTATGTGAGGAAAGCCTGCCCTCTTGGTGTCAGTGCCCTGTGGGGGATGAAGGGCAGCTACTGAGCCTGTTAAATCTCAAGCAAAACTGTCTTCGGTGGTGACAGAAGCAGTTGAAGGCTTCAGAAATCTCACAGAAAGTATCAAGGCACTCGCTCGCCTGCAGTCTGGCTCTGAGGTAATATGGTACAGAAAGCAGTCCTGCCCCCTCCTTCTCTGACAGAGAGAGGGAGAGTTTGGAGGATGAGGAGGGCTGCCAAGTCAACCACTATCGACTTGACAGGCCTCTCCCCTTGGACCTGTTCTCCAGGGTGCTCTCTCAAGCAGTGACAGGCATCTGGTCCCAGCCAGAAGCAAGTTTCCACTTGCTTCTGATGCAGTGCCATCCCTCAGGGGGCGAGGGTGGCCTAGACTGTGGCAGCCATATTAAGGAGGTTGCATGTGACAGCAGCCATTTTGTCCTCATGCTTCATTGTGAACAGATATGGTGGACAGAGGACACGCATGTGGGAGGGGAGGAGCCTTTCCCACGAGTCTTCCTAACCCTCTAAGGTATTGGGCAAAAGAAAGCCCACAGAAGGTGACTTACATCCCCTAAGCCCCCTCCAAGGGTCCAATTTCCCTCTTCAGATGTGGAGTTGGAGGGCTCCCTCTTGGCCCCGAGGGCTAAGGTGTCTGGGGGCTTTGAGGCTACATTGCAGGTGGACTCTGGGGATGATCTTGCCTCTTGTCCTCCAAATCTGACAAGGAGGATGCTCCCTTTGAGGGCTACCTTGTCCCTCAAAGCTGTACCTAGAGTGCTGTCCAGGACTGCTGCTGATTTGAATTTGGCCATCACTACTGAGTGCTGGGGCTTCAACCCCTTCTAAGGTCAAGATCTTTCGCCAGGAACCCTGTAAACCTCCAGTGGTACCTCCAGTAGAAGTACCTCCAGTGGAAACCTCCAGTAGAAGTTCCTACAGACAGTACCACATGGCCGACTCTAAACAGTATTCACTAGAACAGGAAGGGGGACTCCCTTCTGGTGGATGTGTCTTCTGGCCTGTGCAGGGCACTGGACATGGATACTGATCAACACAGCCTCAGGTGGGAGGCTATCAATCCTCTCTTCCAGATCAGAGCCACAGAACTGGTGTCATGCAGACGGAGGGGCAAAGAGATATATATTCAATGTTTCGTTGGTTTTCATAATCCCCCAAACGGAATGGCAGCCAGAAGGCCGTTCTGGATCTGAAACGGTTAAATTATTTCCTCAAATGAGGAAGTTCAGAGTGGAGACATTAAGAGCTGTACTGGCCTTTCTGCAGGAGTGGGACTAACTTGCTTCATTCAACCTCACAGAAGCATATTTGCATACCTCCATTTTAATGAATGAATGAATGAATGAATGAAAAATTCTGGTATGGAAAGTGCCATTTCCAGTGCAGATCAATTCCCTTCAAACACAACATGGCATGTGTGTTTACCATACCGCTGGTGGCTTTGGTGGCTCACTTGAGGTATTAGGGAGTAGCCCAGCCCATCCTTTTCCACATGAGTTCTTATTCAGATCTCTGTTCAGGCAAAAGACCCTGGAGATCCAGCTCATATAGCAATGTCCTTACTCCCATTCAGCCCTTACTCCCACTCCCTTACTCCCATAGCAATGTCCTTACTCCCTCACTCCCAAGAGTGTCCTTACTCCCATTCAGAGTCTAGAACATCTGGAGCTTCTTCTGTGGTAACACTCTCACAAGTCAGGCAACTTTCCTCACATTAGGTTTTCCAGAAAGCCCAGTGTGCCATTCAGTCATCTGTCCTGGAGTTAGCCAGGTGAACCTGTGTTCACTTGGTATGGTACGAGAACCTGGTAGCCTGGTCACGATTCTGTCTCCGGCCATTTTGGTGTCTACTCCAGCCCCATCTGTTCTAGGTGGACTGAGAACACACCTGAAGCTTCTTCTGTCCGGGGACAGCCTTTTGTCGTGGTTGCCACCACACAGGCTCTCTCAGTGAAAGAGTATGGGGCTTTTGGTTTGTGGAATCCTCACCATGGCTGCATCTCTGATAGGTTGGTAATGCATCTAGTTGGGCACTTTGTTAAGGGGACCTAGTCCTTAGAGGGACTGCACCACAGCATAGATTGGCTAGAGCTCCGATTGATACTCCTGGCTCTGGAGTTCTTAAACAATGTTTTACAGGATTCACTTATCTTGGTACAAATAGGCAACATGACCACCAAGGCATATGTGAATTGTTGATGGGACATCTAATGAATTCCTCCTCTTTTTGTGGGTGGAGGAGCCCTTACTATCCCTGAAAGTGGAACACTTAGCCAGTACAGCTAATGTGACAGAGGGTTCACTAAGCCATAAGAAGCTAAGCAACACAAGGTGGCAGCTATGTCCCAAGGTCCTTAAGATGATGTCCAAGACATGGGGAAGGCCAGTCATAGACCTTTTCGCTTCCAGGGAAAGATGAGTTGATCCTAAGGTTTTCAACACATCTCCCAATGGTGGGGGCCAAGGGAACAGTCATCCTTCCACACCAATGGCCAGGAGGACTGCTGTATGTTTTTCTTCCTCTCCCATTAGTCTAGCTATTCTTAAGGAGGAGAATAGCAACGCAGGTGGAGGTCAAACTGGTTGCTTCTATTTGGCCAAGGTGTTTATGGTTTCCAGATCTGCTGCAGCTCAGCCTTGGGTAAGTGGAAACTAGATCTTGTGAGACAGATCTCATAAGACAGGGTCCACTCTTTCATCCCCACCTGAAACTGTTGGTGGTTGAGCAGTAAGCTCTCTCTCTCTCTTTAAAAAGGGTTCCTGAAAAGAAAATATTAGCCTCCAAGAAAGCCTCTACAACTAAGATATGGTGGAATATGGGGAAAAATTTACAGCTTGGTGTCTACAAAGGGCATTTCCCCCATTAATGTGAAGACCAAGCAAATTTTAGGTTCCGCCCTGGATGGCCTGGACTTGCACTAAACACCAGTACCTTAAAGAGGTGGTAAGCACCAGTACCTTAAAGAGGCAGGTAGCAGCCTTGGGCAGTACCCTGGGGCAGCATGGTGTAAATTGGTGGCTTCTTAGCCATATATGAACTGTTTCTTGAGTGGGGTAGGCAATATTAATTTTCCCCAGGTCAACCAGTTCCTTTTTTGGGGATCTCCAAGTGTTTTTGTCTGCCTTAAGGGGTTCACTTTTCAAGCCTTTGTTGTCTATTGACCTTAAACATCTTACCTTTAAGACGGTTTTTTTCTAGTTGCAGTTACGTCTGTGAGACTTTCGGAATTGGGAGCCCTGTCGACTAATCCGAATCCGTGTGTGTTCCACAACAACGAGGTGGTATTGAGACTTGATCCATCTTTCCTTCTGAAGGTTAACACCCGGTTTCATGGAGCCCAGACCTGGTATTGCCCTGATTTTGCCCTAAGCTCTCTTGTGAGACGGAGTCCAGTTGGCATAAGATAGTACTGTGAGTACTAAAATATCATATAGAGCACTGGGAAAGCATGCTTTTTGTTTTATATATATATAAACAAAAAGCATATATATATCCGTTGGGAATTGCCCTCCTCTGAGCATTACAGCTCATTCTGTCCGAAGCATAGCCGCCTTTGTGGCATTTGAGGGATTTCTTCTCTCAAGGACATTTGTAGGGTGGCTACCTGGTCTAGTCCTTCTACCTTTATTGGACATTATAAGATGGATCTAGCTGTCTCGGCTGGGGCTGCCTTTGGTCAGAGGATCTTGCAAAAGGTGGTGACCACCTAGGGCCTTGCAATCCTCCCCCCCTTCTGGATGAGTACGGCTCTGGAACATCCCAATCAGTTTTGGAACCCTTCCTCCCTCCTACAGAGAAAAACAGGAGTTCTTACCGTGGGCTCCTGTTCTGGGAGGAGGGAGGAAGGGTGCTCAACCCACCCCATCGGATTGGGCTGTGGCCCTGGGTTGGGGACCACCTCTGTTTGGTGGTCTCAGAGTGCTGGTAGAGGGAAGATGGCAGTGGTCTCTCTACCTCACTCATGTTGCCTTGTGGCTTATTCTTCTGCTGTCCTGGTGACCTTGGCAAGGGTCGCTGGTCTGTTAACTGTTATCTGCTTAGTCTTCAGTCTTTGACGTTGGTTTCTGAGGACTATGTTGGAGGGTACCTTACTCGGTTATGAAACAGGGATCCTGGGTGCCTTCCCCTAGAGGAAGAAGATTTCTCGTCCGGCCTGCCTGTGTGGGGAAGGGGCACAACCCAATCAGTTTTGAGCACCCTTCCTTCCTCCTCCCAGAACAGGAGCCCACGGTAAGAACTCCTTTTTTTTGTGAGGCACTACTGTATGTTTAGAGTTATCAAAAAGAGCTAGCTCAATACTGTATTGATATTTTGGCTACCATTTTCATGGTTATAGTTTACTGTTGATGTTATCAGGAATGTTCTTGTTATTGCTGTTCATTTTATTGAATTTGTTTAATGCAATCTGAGGCATTCTTTGAAGTGTTCATCTGATGATATGTCAAGCATTCATCAACATTGTCATCTGAGGTGTACTTTCAAGTATTCTTTTAAGCAAAATGCAGAAATTTGCATTTCTGTGGGCAAAATCCAGAGTAACTATAGGGAGTCCTTGCACCTGTGTAAGAACAACTAATTCTGGATTTCAATATGAATTTCCCATAGGTTTTCACTTGGTGGTGCAGTAACTATAGGTGCATGTTATATGCTCCCGTAGTCAGTCTGGATTTGAGGGTAAGGCTACAATCCAGAGTAAGTACGGGACATTTTACACTGATATAGGGCGCAATCTGTGGGCAAAATCCAGAGTACCTATAGGGAGTCCTTGCTCCAGTGGAAGAAAAATTTATTCTGGATTGCAATATGAATTTCCCATAGGTTTTCACTAGGTGGTGCAGTAACTACGGGTGCACGTAATGTCTCTTACGTGTTCCCGTAGTTACTCTTGATTGTAGGGTTAGTTATGGTGCCACCTATAGAAAATGCATACAGCAATGCAGAGTAAGTGCCTCTTATGTCTTCCCATAGTTTGGATTATAGGATTAGTACAGTTCAAATCACTGTTCATTTCAGTGATTGCAAATACAGAACTGGACAAAGTAGTTATTCCAGATTGATGAATTCTGAACTGTATGGACATGCTCTTAGGTACACACCCTCTTTTCTGAGAAACTTACTAAACGACTCTCTTTTAGTTTTAGCTGTGAAGTGTTGTCAGTGCTTAGCAGAAGTATGATGGGCTGACATTACCAAGACATCCTTCTGTGGCATCCAAAAATAAAAAGCTTTGACTCTGCAAAAATACAAACTTTCTTGTCATGAAACCGACCTGACACCATGTGGTGTTGAAAATTCCTGCAGTTTTCCCGCCCCTGATTTAAGGAAATTTCACTTCCCCTTAAAACTAACACACTGAATGAAACAGCTCTAGAAGGAAATGCTGTGTTAACAGACTGCTATGTGATGACATTGGTGGCAAAAAATGCTATACAGTGGCGCCTCACATAAAGTATGTTTCAGGTAACAAACAAAAATTTTTCTAGGATTCTGCTTCATTTAACAAACTGCTTCACGTAAAGAACACATTCTTGGGAGTTGGGGCAGACGCACTGGCCAGCAGCCTGTTTAAAAAGTGTCAGGGCTGCCTAGCGCACCTGCCATAGTGAAAGCAACACTTCCATACTGTTTCTCCTGTGCCAGGTGTCAGCAGGGCAGAGGGAGAGAAGAGCAGTGAAGAGGGAAGCAGCTTAGGGCTAACCAGAAGGGAGCAGGAGAGAGAGAGAGGCTCTGGATGGAGAGAAGGAGAAAGTGGGGAGAAACTTTGAAGGTGTCTTGGATTGCAGCCTCCTAACCATGTCTACCCAGAAGTAAGCCCCATTGTGTTAAATGGGTCTTACTCCCAGGAAAGTGTTTTTAGGACTGCAGCCTAAGTAGACTTCATAAGATCATGCACAATGAATGCATGTTTTGAATTCAATCCCAGTGTTCTGTCATCATTTTTACATCCAGTTAATATTTTTATATGAATATTTTGGGGGTTGTGGAACTAATCATCTGAGTTTCCATTATTTCCTATGGGAAAATTTGCTTCACGTAACAAACATGCCTCCACAACGAATTAAATTTGTTACGTGAGGCATCACTGTAGAATGTAAGGAGGAGGTGCTGACACAATCCAGTTATGTTGTAACAATGATCAGGATTGGGGTTGTATTGAACACTTCATTGAATAAGGAAGATTGACTTCAGGTGCAATCCTAAGCATGTCTACACATAACTAATTTCCTTTCTGTTCTATGTTACTATGGTCAAAATCCAAAGTAACTACGGGGAGTTCTTGCTCTGGTGTAAGAACAACTTACTCTGGATTCCGATAAAAATTTCCCATAGGTTTTCCCTAGGTGGTGCAGTAACTACGGGTGCATGTAAAGTCTCTTATAGTTACTCTGAAGTTGGGGGTATCTCTCAGGAAAGTATGTTTAGGATTGCAGCCTTCATGTTTCACATGTGAAAGATCACTTATACCAGAATACTTATGTCTTTACTTTCTTTACTCACTGTGTTTTAATCAACTCACAGTGTAATCCTATATCCTATTTGTGTCCCCCACTGTGTTTGGATGCTGCAAAACCTATTTACAATATACTTTATACTGGACCTTTATTTGGGCATGCTGTCATTATTTTCAAGCAGGCATCTGCAATTTAAAGCTTAACACCCACAGATTTCCCTGCTAGTCATGACCATCTTTAAGGGTCCTCCTCATTACAAGACAAAGAGCCTGCATTATCCAAAGATGTTTCCATGGTCATGCAGCCAGCATGAGTCAGACTAACAGCCCAATCCAGAGCAACTAATCTGTCCACATAAGGGCCCTTAGGTTGCCCTATCTAACACTAGGTTGGAGCAACTGCAAGATGCTCCAGCCCAGTTACTCTGAAGGAGGCTTAGGGCAGAGCAAGGCAAGATAGGGTGCCCTAAGAGAGGTGGACCTGCTCTGCCCTAACTGGGGCAGCCTAAGCAGCTCAGGAGAGGCAAGTTGAGGGCATGTTTAGCATTGCCTAGGGCAGAGCAGTTACTCTGTATCCAGAGCCTGTTTCCAAGGCAGAAATGCCCTCTTCCAGCTCTCATAGTTATACTACCTCAGGAGCAGGTATAGTAATGAGTAGACCCATAGGGGTCCATGATAAGGCCCGAGTAAGAATGGCAGTGCTGACCAAAAATCTGAGTTCTTGGCCAGCCTAGCTGCAACCCCTTCCTCTCAACCTCAGGATATGGAACAAACTACGGCTGCCCACAAACCTCAGGATACAGCAGGCCACTCCAAGAAGCCCCTTGTATTCACTGTAGAATGTACTGGCATCTCATCAGGGACTCCTTATAAGGCAGGCACCCAGTGGCGTCACCAGACTGGTGCGGCTGGTGTGGGCTGCATTGGGGATGTGCTCCGTATGGGGTGATGTGCCGGAGGAGTTTGACTGTCCTTTGGCAGGCCCCGGGCGTCAGCACCCCTATTCAGGCCTGCTCCAAGGCGGAGCAGCAGCCAGAAGCTGCCACTTGTCTGAGGAGCTGGCCTGAACGGCCATCTGAGGTGCACTGCGCAGAAACACACTGAGCATGCCGAACAGCTTCAGAGGAGACTTCCTTAGAGCAGAGAAAGTCCGCGCCTCTGCACAGCCATTTGGCCTCACTCAGGAGGCGGAGCGGCAGCCGAATGGCTTCAGAAAGAGTACTGCACAGGCACCAACTCTGACGCCTGCACAGTCTCCCCCGAAGCCAAAAGGCTTCAGGAATGTACTGCGCAGGTGTCAGAGATGGTGCCTGCGCAGTACTCTTTCTGAAGCCAGTTGGCTTCAGAAACAACTGCGCAGGCACCAACTTTGGTGACTGTGCAGTCCAGGTGGGGGGGGGGGGGCGCATCCCAGGGATGACGCACAGACTTCCGCACCAGGTGATGTGTAGAGTCATGTCACCACTGTAGGCACCACAGCTGTTCCTTGTTCAGTGTGATCTGAGGGGTGTCTCCTCAGGAGCAAGTCTTCCCCTTGTGTCAATTACTTAGCATGCTTTGGAGCAGTTAGGGCAGCCCAGGCTTCCTGACTCTCTGGATCCAGCATAACTTTCTGCTCTGGATACAGAATAGTTAGGAGAGTGCAGTTAGGTCAGAGCAGGCTGAATGTGCTCTGGATTGCAGCCTAAGGCTATAATCCAGAGTAACTATGGGATCTTTTAGAGTGACATAGTTATGGGAAACCTACATAGTTATGATGTAGCTATGGGAAACCTATGGGAAATGCATAGAGCAAACCAGAGTATGGGCAAAAGCCAGAGTAACTATGGGGAGTCCTTGCTCCAGTGTAAGAACAATTTACTCTGGATTGCAATATGAATTTCCCATAGGTTTTCACTAGGAGGTGCAGTAACTATGGGTGCACGTAATTCTCTTACGTGCTCCTGTAGTTACTCTGGATTTGGGGGTAAGGGCCTCTTACGTCTTCCCGTAGTTACTCTGGATTGTAGGGCCAATGCCAAAGATGCATGGAATACTGTTATCTTCCCATCAAAGTGGTACCCATTTATCAACTTGCATTTGCATGTTTTCCAATTGTTAGAATGGCAGAAATCCAATACAAATAGAAATAAATCCCACTTTTTCAGTAGACCTACTTCTAGGTAAGTGCATATAAAATTGAAGCATCACAACACAATCCTCTATAGGGCTACACAGCCCTTATAGCAGAACACTGGTCCACTTTTCTAAAGCGCTATACTGTGGTGCATGGCCGTTTCAGGGCCACCACCACAAACAACAGTCATGCCACAGGCTACCACAGACAGCTATACATACTACATTCCAGTGGTGAATGTACTGGCTCACAGGATTGAATGCTCTCCCTACATTAAGAAAAATAGCATCTTAGCGAGAAGGCTGTCCTAATTCTGCTATGGATCTTCTCATAAGTTGTTGCTTAAAGAAATCATTGCTCTTCTATAATGTGTCATCCAAAACTGTTACATTCCTATTACTGATTTACTGAAGTTTAGTGTCTTTTCCTCTATTTTTCAGCAGCTGAAAAATGGTTTCTACCCTGTTCTTCATCTTGACAGGACACAAGTTCCAGCCAGCTTCAAAGAATCCTTATCTCCAGATTTGCCAAAAGGAAGAATAGCTGATAAGTTGCAGGTGAAACCTGGAGATGCCCTCTGGTGCACACGGCCATATATTCTATGAACTGCCAGTGTGAATTTTTCCTAAAAAGTCTTTGACTAGATTGTCCTTGTGCATTCCATTATAATTTGGTATAACTACAAACCCTTGGCTTTTATACAAGTAGTCACCAACGAGGAATAGATTGGATTATTTTGAAATTAAGTAGTGCCTTGAATTATCTTATATGCTATTCGGGAAAGAAATTTTTCCCCACTGAACCACTTTTTTCAAATGTGGTCACTCTCCCAACCCATTGTTTTCTTCACTGGTTTCAGATAGTCGGCTCATCAGGGATCAGAACCTGCCTATCTGGTTACCAGAGACGGTCTTATACGACAAATAATTTAAAAGTAGAGAAGCCTCCAATCTTTCTGTGGTAATCGTTCAAACCCATTGAGGAAATTATTTGAAAGGCTCTGAGCTGCACCTACAAGCAGTTACCAGTTCTCATTGCATGATAAAACTCACCCACTGTTTCTGCTTACAGTCATGTACATAAGGTGAATATGTTCACCATAAGGGATTGGCAACATCAGATCTCCCATGTGACTATTCAGCTCTTTGACTGAGCCAGTCACAATCTCTCTGCTCATGTCCTTCTCAAGGTCAGGTCAGATCTTCTTTAAGTCAGGTCTCTCATTCTCTTCCCAAACTATCTGCATTCAGTCCTTTCCAGCACTGGGATAGCTATGCTAGTGTGGCAGTTGAGGGGCAGTCACAGAGGCCTCCTCTAGGTAAAGCAATGTCTATTCCTTTTCCTTGGAGCTGCATTGCCTTTACTGTGGAGCTGGAAAATTGGTGAGGACCTCACCCTCACCAATTTTCTAAGCGACTCAGCAACAGCTATCTGTTAGTGATTAGCCTCAGGTTAAGCTGCAGATAAATAGCAATCAGGTTGGGAATCTTGCCACCCTGCCAGTCAGATGGCATTTCTAGATCTTGTTTCCAAGGCCTTCACTCTTCTAGACAGACCCCCACTTTGTCACCTCTACCAAAGTCTGACTTAGCTTTATAAGGAGCTGTTTCTTCCCACTCCATTAAAAAATTAGAATAACCAAATAGATATCAAAGCACTCAGTTCCTATTCAGAAGTATTTATTTAACAGACTACTCAACACTGTAATACGCAAAACTGCTTCTCACCAAAAACTCTCCATATCCATACACTGGAAGTTCTTTCGGGTTTGATAAAAAAATAGTTCACACACACACACACAAATAGTTTTGCTCCAGATTAGTTAAACCAAAATTACCGGTAGCTAATTGGTCCAGGTCCCAATGAGTTACAGGGAAGGTCGATAGTGGCTTGCCCAGGAACACTCTTATGAACTGCAGGCCAAAGTGAGGGCTGAAATATTGGCTCCTGAAATACCTCCTTCCATATGACTCTAACCTTAGAGCCTTAGGAATTGAGAATTAGGGCAAAATCCAGAGCAGTTACGGGTCCACGCAGTTACGTCACTCTCTAGTGTTATCTTATGGAAAGTCATCTTAACTGCTCCAAAGCAAAGGGCTTAATTTCACTTTAGGATATAGGCCTTACTCTGGGTCCTGCTGCTATCTGAAGCGTGAAGAGCAGATATACAAGAAAAGATTTTTTCAGTAACAATACCTCAGTCATTCAGTCATTGCCTTGGGAGACTAATCTGGAACTTGCCTGTACGCAAGTTTATGCACTGCACTAGGCCAACACATTGCTATTTAAGCAAGTACTTAATCAAGTAATGATGAAAATGCTCTGATGGTCTTCTGCTGCTGCTCTGTGCCTCTTTTAATGGTTCATGTTCAAAGAGGTTTACAAAATCAAGAAGCAGTTGTTTCCTTTCTCTTCTGCCTCCTTTTTATGTTCATCCTTCACATCTCTTCCCACCTTGACATCATTTGCTGAGTTGCTTTGGAGAATCAGCCAAGGACTGCATCCAGCCTCCTAAAATTGGAGGACTGCCTGACTCCTAAAGGACTGCCTGACTCCTAAAATTTCAATAGCAGTAGCAGCATTGATATACCATCAGTGGCTGCTAGGACAACCTTGTTCAGAGTTTTACCCTAATATTTTCTTCATGTGAGGGGTACATTAGTTTGAACAGACATAGGAATTGCTTAGGTGGAAATCTTTAGAAAAGTTCAAATCTACAAATCTCACTCTGAAACCAACTGTGACATTTTTTAATGGCAGCTTTGCCTTATGGTGAAATCTAGGGATTAAGATCAGAGTAGTGGCATATGGTAGATGGGGAAAAGTGCATCAAAAATTGCCACCACAGCCCCCTTTCAGACTCAAGGACTGCTTCAATGGTCACATCCTCAAGGCCACATCTTCGTTTTCCAGGTTACTTCCAGGAAGTTGGGAGAGACAATGATTGATAGACACTATCAGATAAATTCTCAGATAGCAGGATTTATTCAGATAGGGAACTAGAAATCTGCTTCAGGAAAAAAATTGAGAGCCAATCTGCACATTTTGCAAAATGCGGTGCTAGACAAGAGGCCAGTTAAACCAGCATCTAGAATCAAAGAATTGAAAGGGATCCAGTAGTCATTCTAGTCCAACTCCCTACCTATAGCAGGAAATCCTCATAGTGCATCTCCAACAGGTGCTCATCAAGCCTCTGCTTGAAGATCCCCAGTGAGGGAGAGTCCCAAAGTGTGAGTTGGGAGCCCATGCATGGTAGTCATGGGGTAGATGTTCTTGCTAGATTGGCTCTAAATAGGAACCATTATGGAATGTGGCAATGCTGCTGGGTGGAATGACTTATTGGAAGCCTTTTCTGGAATGCACTTGGCCTAGGCCCATTCTAGTGACCACTCAAGGCTTCAGAAAGGCCTGTAGAAGTGTCCAGAAGCAACTTCTTGTCAAATCAGAGGCTTCTGGTAAAAATCAGAGGACAGTAAAAATCACTATTCACTATGGAAGGATGGAAAGCTTGGGAACCACTAGTTTAAGTGAGATTATCCTACCTAATTGGCTCCATGGAATAAAGCATATACATATTCCCAATAAAAGCAAGGCCCATCTTTCCCTCTCATATGGGGAAAATGTGGGCACTCTCTTTAATCACACTGGGAGGCAGTTTGTTGAACCACTCCATGTGTGAATTGATGAACCTATTTTACGACTTATAGCAAGTAATATTTGAAAATGGTGTTATTTACCTCAGTGCGAAGTATGCCCACTGTGTTCAGTAATGGGTGTAATCCTTACTCACTGGAAAGAAACACTGCTCTACCTAAAGTTGCAGTCTGCTATACAATACCTCAGAATGCAACCACCTCTTTCTACATTAAGTGCAAAACACCTAACCTTACTATACGAACTGGATGGAGACAGGTTTGCTAGATCACGTGAGTCACATTCTGCAATAGGTTGAGTGATGTACCCTACAATCCAGAGTAACTACAGAAGCACGTAAGAGACATTACGTGTACCCATAGTTATTGCATCACCTAGTGAAAACCTATGGGAAATTCATATTGCAATCCAGAGCAAATGGCTCTTACACTGGAGCAATGACGTTTGCATTGAGTGATTGAATTGTTGAGGTTGAGTGTATGCTTCACCCTTTCACAAAAGGAGGTGATATTTTGTACTGATCTCTCATTTATATGCATTTATTTTTCTGCTTAAATAATAGAATATACAGAACAATTAGTGGGTGTTCTTGGTAGCTGAACACGGTTTAGGTAGGAGGCAGCAGCCTGAACAATGAGTACTTGAAACTGATCCTTTCCAAATTCCCCTCATTCTTTCATCCTTAAAAGTCAACCTCATCTTAAACAACCTGATCGTTTCATCCAATGAAAATTTCTGAGTTAGACAATATGATCTTTTAGGTGCCTTTTGGTGGTGTTCATTTAGGAAAGGATGCTGTGGCAGGTCCCAGACAGTATGTTACCTCCCACGTGCTGGAAGACATGGAAAATCTAAGCAGGAGCCTGTAATTTCTGATGGTCCATCCAAGATATTCTGGGACTAGAGATAATCTATCCAAATGGCATCTCTTCTTAGTACTTAACATACACATAGCACAATCCACTAAGAACTCATTGGAATGAAAGGAAGCTATGGCAGAACGTGGCCTTACCAGCAGATTGTGTCCCATAGATTAGATCTAACCATCTCTCTCTTTGCCATCATGAAAGACATCCAGAAACAGCTGCTCCACTGCCAGTCAACAGGGCTGGATTTGTGGACAGGATGTATATGCAGCCCTGCAATTGGGACTAGACTCAATGCTAAACTCTCTAGGAAGCCTGCAAGTTGTCCTACTCGGAGCAAGAGGTTTCAAGGAGGGGCAGCCACCTTCTCAAGGGTTCTTGTTATAGTCCAAGTCCCGCCTCTTCCTCCATTGGAGCATTTTGAGGAGGCTGAGACTGGCTTTGAAGAGCCTATCATGTTGGAAGATCATCTGGTGGAAGGCATTGAGAGGCAGATTCCCACTGGGGTCAGCATGTTTGAGAGTAGTGATGGGTGTGTAAAGGCTGTTGGTCTGATACCGAAAGGCAGGCTTCTCGGAGGTTATCACTTTCACAGTATGCTGTCAAAAGGAAAGCACAATGCACTAAGTTAGATGTTCCAAGGCCATTATTGTGGTAAGCAGCAGGGGCAGCAGCTCAAATTCTGACATTCACAGGGAAACCTTAAGTTTACAATGTCTTTTATGAACTTTTAATTGGAGATTAACTAGATTAACTACTAGTTTTAATAGTAACTAGCGAAAAGTGTACCCATGTTGTGAGAGTAAAGTTCCCCCGTACGCCATCTCCCCCCCGGTGCAACATCCCCCATGGTGCATCAACCCCCCATGAGCAACATCCCCCCATGCACACCAACCCCCCCATGCGCATCATCTCCCCCAATGTGCATCAACCCCCATGCGCATCATCTCCCATGCGCAACCTACCTCAGCCACCTCTTCTGGAGATTGCCCCAATGCAGTAAAGACTTCTTTGGAATAGGCCATGTAAAAGCCCTGGAATATATCCAGTGTCTCTTTATCCACGCCAGAGAGATCCATATTGGCAGCTTCTTCATAGAGCTTCCTCTCAAACTCAGTGATCACTGGTCCAGGTTCAATTAAACTGATGCTGCAAAAGGAAACATAAAGGCTGCAATCCTAACCATACTTTCCTGGAAATAAGTACTACTGAACACAGTGAGACTTACTTTTGAGTAGTCATGTTTAGGATTGTACTGAAAGTCACTCACACAGCACAATCCTACATGTGTCCGCTCTGAAGTGCCATATGTCCCTGACTTAAGAACATTTGAATTGTAAACTTTCATAAATGTGAACAGACCTTGTGTTAAATGTGTATAAACCTCACTTTGTTGGGACAACTGGACTGATGTATATGCTCCCGGATGGAACTCTTTCATAAGTCAGGTACTTACCCTACAATCCAGAGTAACTATGGGAGCACATAACAGACATTACGTGCACCCGTAGTTATGGCACCACTTAGTGAAAACCTATGGGAAATTCATATTGCAATCCAGAGTAAATTGTTCTTACACTGGACCAAGGACACACTGTATTTACTTCGGATTGCACCCTTACTGTAATTCCCATCATGTTAAGTGGGACTTACTCCCAAGATAGTTTGGATAGGATTAAGGCCAAACCGACATGAAAACTGTGGGTCAACGGTAGTCACTTGAAGATTTTTCATGTTCCTTTAGTTTTCAACCATTGCCAGAGCTACCCTAAAGCTTCATGATGTCTTCCTCTCTGTCCCCCACTTCTTTTTGCAATCCAGAGAGTGGAAGAAGGATGGGTGATGAAGGCAAAGAGATAGAGATGAGTACCCCACTACCAAAATGTTGCCTGAGGCAACTGATTCGGTTGGCCTCAGGCACAGGGCCTTCACCACTGCTCTGCCCAAAGAACAGCATTATGTACGTGTCCCAGTACGATGCTTTAAAGGATACCCATTAGGAAAAGGGGAAATGTCATCAGCATGTTTCCTTCACACCTTCTTTTAAGCCCAAATCTCTTACGCACAAAACCATGAGAGCAAATTTTAGCCCTTCTGGACCAACAATGAAAAACACAGATGAATACTGAGTGTCATAAATGGCCACTCAAAACCCACCTTTTTACGATATCCTCACTGCACCCTACAGCGTGCCTAGATTAACTGGCTTCCTTTTTGTTATACAAGTTTATTCTTGTTCTATCGTTGCTTGATGCATTCTAAGGCGAGCCAAGGGTCATGCAACCCAGAATTACCGGTAGTATAGTATTGGCATCCATCAGTCTCAAAAGACAATGGTATCATGCTCAAAGCATGAAGGCCTGGGTAGACTGATATGGAGGATAGGCTGTTGCTTACAGGAATTCAGAAGACCACCTTGCAGTTCTGCAAATAGCACAATTTTGCAGCACAACAGAGAAGGCTATTTTTTAGTTGGTTTTTAATTTTAACATTTTTCAAATAGGACCTTGGCTAAAGGGGTCCACTGTATGGTTTTCCAAGCCTTTGTCAGTGGTGAGGGAATCCCAACCATGGTATATTATTAATCCAATCCCCTCAGTACTCACTTGATATCAAACTTCAAGGCCTGCAGGGCCAGACTCTCACAGAAACCTTCTACGGCAAATTTGGAAGCTGAATAGATGTCATTGAAGAGGAGACCTGTAGAGAATTGGATGTTGAGAGGGAGGAAAAAATTAGCTACAAACGCACACTCATCCCTCTGCTGGTCAGAAGAAGAGTTACTATCCATCTTACTAGTGCTTCTCTGCCGTCAAAGAACATCCTGACAATCCTGACAACCAGAAATTAAGCAGATGAAGCTTGGAGAGACATAATAATGAGCAAAAGCTTCACCTGCTTAGTTTTTCCTTACCAGGCTGCAGTTAAAGGCAAAGGAGCAGACAACGACAGAGTTGAGAACCTAAGCAGAAAATGGCAATTTATGAATTCCACCCTGTTTTCCATTGGGGAAAAGCATTATGCAAGAACGTCTAGAATAAAGCACTGTATCTTCTTCTTCTTCTTCTATATATATATATAAAGAGAAAAGTCACTCACTCACTCATCACTGCCCTGCCAAAACAGCCAAGCCCTAGAAGCATGAAATTTGAGGAGGGTGTTCCTTCCGTGACTGAGGGGTGCACTAAGAACCGGTTTTCGGAAATTCCAACCAGAAGGGGGTGAAAAGGAGCGCAACACGTTTTCTTCCCTATACTTTGCATTGGAGAATTGCTGACTCATCAACATTCCGCCCCAACTGCTGGGCCTGAAGCATGGAATTCTGGGAGGGATCCTTCTGTCACCTGAACACCCATCAAGAACCCATGTGGAGAAATTTAACCCCTGAGGGGCTGAAAAGGGGGCAATGTGTTTTTGTCCTACACTTAACATGGAAGACTGACCAACATCCATTTGGTGCTCTCTGCCTGGTGCGCTGGGGGGGGGGGTGTTGTTTAGAGGAAGAGGTTGCACTGGCGAGGATTATGCGCACGGGGTGGGGTGATGTGCACGGAGCAGGGTGATGCATATGAGAAGTTCAGGCACATGGGGGGATGATGCACATGGGGACTGATGCGCCTGGGGGGGAACTTGCACCAGGGGGGAACTTGCGCCGTGTTGCGCAACGCGGTTATGCTTTGCGCTAGTTATTTACTATACGGATTAAGTGAAATTGTTGAAATGGACAATTTACTTGAAGAGCAGAAATGAAAAATAACACTGAAAGAAAACCAACTTTTTACAAATAACTCTACAAAGCAGAGAAAGAGGATACTTGGGGGTTTAAAGGGCTTTTCAGAGAAAAGAGCCAATGGCTATGATCATTGGATATTAACAAGAAATTCCAAGAACTTTTTCAAAATAAGTGGTGTACCATATTCTGTAGTTGTCAGGCTCTTTTTATCCAGTGAGGCTCTTAGTCTGTTGGATAGTTTATGAAATCATAAGATTTCCATGCTGGCTCATTCTTGTGGCCAGTAGAGGATCCCCTGCCATGTATGTGATCTTCCCCTCCTCCTCTAGTGGTTACTTTTCCCTGCATATGGCTAGGTTCACTTGCCCAATTTGAGTATGTTGCTCTGCATGATCCACTACCTTGCTTGGATGCACCAGGCTGATGGGTGTAGATGGGTAAGTGGGTGGAAAAGCTGGAGGGTGAATGACCTCCATCACATGAATGTGTTGGCCTATTATGTTCCCTCCTTGTGGCACACTCTAATCTTGATGATAAAGGGATTCATATAGGCCAATGTTTACAGGATCCCATTCATGTTTACAGGATTGTGCAGGATGATACAATCAGCTCATCAAATTACACACCCACATTGTGATTGTTTGGTAAATGATTATTTCTGTTCAGTTAGAATGTAAAGAAATATGGAGTTTCTGAAATGGAAGTATGGCAGGCTCAAAGTTATGGAGAGATGAACCAGGGATTCTTGGAGTTTTGCAATAACAGCTCCATGGCAGAAAGGGAGCATCACAGCTCAGTGGTAGAGCAAATGCTTTGTACTCAGAAGGTCCTACTTCAAGTCTGTGACACCACCAGTTCTCTTCCAGGAAGACTGCCAGGGAAATTACCTCTGGAGGACTGAGAAAGATCTTGGGGAGTCACTGCTAGTCAAATAATATTGGGCTTGAATAGACAAACCAGTCAATGTTCTGACTCAAAACAAGGCAATTCCATATATGCATGGAAGAAATGTCCAAATTTACAAAGCTCTTACTATAAGGGCCTTCTGGAACCCTTCTTGTCACTATCAATACCCTACTTTTCAGATAGAACCTTACCTTGCAAGCCCAAGACACTGCTCATCACTACAATGTGGCCCTGGCGTCGCCGCTTCATATCAGGGAAAACTTCCTTTACAAGACGCACCAAGCCAAAGAAGTTGGTATCAAAGAGATGCTGCATGGAGGCCACGCTCTGACTTTCCACAGGACCAATCATGCCCAATCCAGCATTGCTCACTGTAAAGGGAAGCAGTGCGTTAGAGACAGGGAATAGGAATTAGTGTGGAGATGTTTGAAAAACAGCACTCTCCATCAATGGAAAGAATGAAAGGATGGTGTATGTTCTACAATTCTCCTCCCATAAATAGCTGGCAACTGAAAGGTCAGTGTATTTTTTCACTGTAACCTGCACAGCTAGAAGACCAGGTATCTTCTCAAGATTACATGGCTTCCACTGACTCCCAGAAAGAAACTCTGCTAACAACTGTTTATCGATTCATGCCTTTGCTCTGGCATACTAAAACGTTAGGGCTCCACGATTCACAAAATTTGTGTAGGAGTTGCAGTGAGAATGCCTGCTTCGCCAACAACACAGATAAAAATTGATCACATCATCTTTCCAATGGTTTCCAAGGCTTTCAAAAGTTGGTGACTCACAATCTGACACTTGTGTGAAACACACACACAAGCCTTTTGCACAGGAATTGGGACAGCTTCAGTAGCCCCATAGAACGCCTATAGTTTGTGGAAGACAGCTGTGTGCTTCATCTCTAAAACTTGTGCCCTTTTGATATGCACCCCCCGTGCCTTAATCCAGGAACTGCAACAGATAAACTAGAATACATGCATCTATCTCTAATTCAGAGCAAGGGCTAGTGATGGCCTAGCTGATCTGTCCAAAAAGAAGTCAGGATTATTGAGGCACAACAAATGTATTATATTGTGGCACAACAAATACAGCTGATCCTGGAATAGAAAGGAATTTTCAGGGGCTGTAGTAAGGAGGTAGCAGCTTTCTTACCAAGCACATCTACCCTGCGCTGAGGAATGCTATCCACACACCGCTGAATCGACTCCTCACTGGTCACATCCAGCTCCTTGATGTCCAAAGTCTTATCCAGTACAGGACCTGCTTGTTTCTGCAGCTCTTGACTCTTCTCTAAATTTCTCATGGTGGCAATAACTAGGGAGGGAAATTAAGAGTGAGAGGTTACATGATGCCAGTGTACTTTGACTATGGGTAGACTGCCTGGCACATGCGCGAACATACACCCCAGACCTGCGTGATGCTCTGCAGTCTGCTCTACTTCAGATTGTAGGCTAGAAAACGAACACTTGCCTAAGGCACTCCACCCACCAACTTCACTCCATACAGCAAACTAGAACATCATACAGAAAGACATAGCAGGGCTAGACTCTTTTATAAGAAAAGGGCCAAATGCCAGAGGCTGCCTTCTAGATGAGTTGGACTCCTGATCCATCTAAATCATTGTCACAGGCAACCAGGTGAGTGGTCAAGCCTTTATTTAGCAGAGGCTCAATATTTCCTATTCAGAATGGTTAGAAAGAGAACAATTACAAGGAGTTGTTTGTGTCTTGGAGTAAGCAATTAAAGTCCATAACTTTATGTACTTTAAGGGTTCTAACCAGTGGTGGGATTCAAATAAATTAACAACTGGTTCTATGTCCAAATAACCTAAATTAATAACAGGTTCTATGTCCCATTAGTAACCGGTTCTCAGAACCAGGTGCTCATTAGCAAAGGGTTCTATAGAACCTGTGAGGACCCCCTGAAGCCCACCATTGGTTCTAACCAAGTCTCCATCATCTAATATTAGGATGTAGACTGATTCAGCCAAGATCTGCAGTTCTTTTGGGAGGAAAGCAAGAGGCAGAGTCAGTAGCAACCAGCTCTCGCTGAGACAAAAATATGGTCACTTGTTAAAAATCAGTTGCTAACCAAAGATCTCAAGAGCCACAACTACAGCTAAACTTGTCCTAGACTTTGGAAAACTGTCAACATGCAGCTGCTAGAATTTCTAAATTATAACGGCACTTGAACAGCTCCTCTGGGTACAAACTCATCCAGGGTCTGAATGTAGTAGCAGTCAGGAGTGAGGAAATGGATTGATGGTTGAGCTTCTCTCCATCATTCTGTTTCCACCAGCCCCTCACCTCGGAATCGCTTCAGTTCATCCCTGGCCAGACGCACAGCCAGGGCCAGCCCAATGCCAGAGGAACAGCCTGTCACCAATATATTCCGGACAGCCATCCTAACGCCTGAGGGAAGGAAAGAGACAAAAACAATCAGAGAGATTTAGAAGCGTATAGATTTTATAGCTCATAGATAGCTCCTTTTACCAATAGCTACTGTATAATAAAATAGTGGTGAAGAAACCAAGCTATAAACAAGCAAGTCCTGAGTTCAAATCTTGCCTCAAGTCTTGATTTCAGTTGGGAATCTTAGGCTGCTTTCTCAACCTCAGCTCCCCACATCAAAAATATGAGGAAGATAACACTGACTTATATCACGAGGCAGTAAGGTACAGGAATGTCTTTCGGCACTAAATAATCCATGGCAAGATCATAGGAGGAACATGTGGCAATATGTGGAAGCGGGAACAACAGGAGGAGTGCAATACTGTAGTTCTCATTGCTATTACTGCAGCAGGGCAAGAGTAGAAGCTGAAAGGATGAGGACTGGGAGTCAATCACAAAAAAAAACAAAAACATTTTGAACCCTTTCAACCTCACCACCATCAGAGATGGTGCTTTGACATCAGCAGAATAGACTGATCAAATAGTGGACAATGGAACTCAAAACACAGGATCAACAGTTTGGGGAGTAAAAAACAAGATGTAACCCTCCTTGGACCATACAGCTGGGTATCTTCCAATCTAATATCCCAATATCCCAATCTAACTGTACACAAGCCAGAGCCATGATAGGCCCAAATGTGGCACTATGTTATCTCCCTTAGGGCTGTTGGTGGTGCAAATGGTTAAGACACGGTGCCTGTTAACCAGAAGGCCAGGGTTCGAGACCCGGGTCCCCACAAGACAGGGTGAGCTCCTGTCCTTAGCCCAGCTCTGCGATACAGCTGGAACCAATCGTATCGGCTCTGCCATTCCATTGGACCATTTCAGTGGCATGGAGAGGGGGGATTTGTTGCTTTCATTTAGGAAAGATTTGGTTTTCAAGGTCTGTATAGCCAAACAGACTTGAGGGTGTGTGAGTTTCACCTGCCCTGTTACAGAGCTGGCTCATACATGAAGCCATCCTAAACATTCACAGCATGTGGCAGTTTGCCTATTTCTGTCTGCCAGCTTGCCTCCACTGCTCTTCTTTTGGAAGGTGGAAGGGGAGACCCACATATCATTGTGTTAAGGTAGGGGTGTCCAAACCCCAGCCCAGGGACCAGATCTGGCTTGCGGTAAGTCTCAATGCGGCTGGCAGCAAGATGTAGCCAGTAGCAAGAACTGTCAGGCCCATGGGCAGACCTGATAACCCTTTGTATCTGTCTCAAATACACTCTTACTATATATGTAAACTAGAGAAATGTACCTGTGTTGCAGGAGTAAAATACCCCCTTATGCTATCCCACCACTGCACACCAAGCCTCCCATGAGCATCAACCTCCCCATGCACATCAACGCCCACCTATATGCACCATCCCTCCCATTCCATCAAGCACTGGGCACCAAATTGGCTGGATGTCAGTCTTCCATGTTAAGTATAGGACAAAAACACATTGCACCCCATTTCACCCCCTTAAGGGTTAAATTTCTCAACATCAATTCTTGGTGGGTGTTAATGTCACATAAGGAACACCCTCCCAAAATTTCATGCTTCTGTACAGGGGTTGGGGCAGGGCTTGGATCAGTCAATGATTTTTCAATGCACAGCAGAGAGAGAAAAAAGTGTTGTGCCCTTTTGACCCCCTTCTGGTTGGAATTTCCAAAATCTGGTTCTTAGTGTGTGCCTCTATCACAGGAGGAACACCCTCCCCAAATTTCACGCTTCTAGGCCTAGCGGTTTTGGCTGGGCGTTGATGAGTCAGTGAGTGAATCAGTGAGTCAGCGACTTTTCAGTTATACATATATATATATATTTTTCTGGTTCCTGACACAGTGTCAGAGAGGTGATGTGGCCCTCTGCCAAAAAGTTTGGACACCTCTTGGTCAAGGGGACACATTTGGTATGCTGCCTCAGGAAATCTTGGGTCAGCCTTGCCCTGTAGCCCATTATTTGTGCACTGTGGGTCCAATCCTACCCAATTTTCCAGCGCTGGTGCACTTGTGCCAGTGGAGTGTGAGCTGGATCCAGTGATAGAGGGGCAGTCAAGATCCTTTCTATGGGACTGCATTGTGCCTGGAAAGCTGAATAAGATTGGGGTCGTAAGGCAGGAATTATGTGTCATCTCTTTGGGAAGAGTCCAATTTAAATCTATTCAATTGTGAATCACTGTGGGTTGGATCAGGGAATCAGAAGAGTACTCTGGAATCCTGCTTGCCACAGGTACCGCTAATATGGCTCCATTTGTAGCATGCTATAGTTTATGTGTGTTATATTATGGTATTAAATAGATGAAGGGGTTAAAACCAGGACTGAAAAAAACACACACATTCCAACTCCTTGATGCCAACATCAAGTTTCAGACACCAAACAACCAAGGAGATTTCTTGAATCTTGAGTTCATCCTGTCAGCAATACCCTTGAAAGCCTGATCTTGCCCACTCAACTAAGGCGCTCTATGGATGCCACCCAAGACTTTTATACATTTTAGGAGCAACAGGTCAGGCAGAAACACAGCAGAAGAGGTTTTTCTCTATGAAAATGGTGAGGATGATTCCACTACAACCACTGAGAATCTCAAGAGCCAGAGATCCTGTGCATACCCCCATCCATCCATCCCATCTTGGCCAAGAGAGCACCAGCCGGCGGGTAAGGATTACCAGTCGCATCACAGGGGATTACAAGATGTCCTCATAGGGCAAAAGGGGCATGGCCCTTGCATGTGCATGGGGGATCCATCCTGGAGAGATTTCACGCTGAGCATCTATTTATTTATTAAATAAATAAATACATTTAGCATATTTAATTTAGCATATGGCAATTACAATTGCTGAGTATCAATAAGGAGCAACAGTTTCCCTTCCCCAGGGTGACCATATCTCATAAGAAAAATAAAATAAAAGAGGACAAGCCTCTTCCAAAATGTAGGACACCCAAGAAGAAAGTTGGACATAACAAAATAAAAAAAGATTGATTGAAACACTCATGTATAGTGTTGTGCTGTGATTAATTTAAATACTATGTTACTTTATTATTAAATTTGAAACTATTATATCCAATTCAAGAATTACAAGAAGGATATATGCTGGCTGCTCACAAGGAAAAAGAGGATTCTATTCCAGGACACAAGACTAAAAAGAAGAGAGGAAGAAGAGGACGTCTGGTCACCTTGCCCTTGCCAGAGTACTACAATACTTCACAAACAGGAGGGGTGCAAGCACTGCAAAAGGTGGTGGTGGGGTGGGGAGCAGCACCCACCTGCAGAAGTGACCCCCAGGGACCCCTGCCCATGATGATCCTTCCAGGCCAGGGATGGACCCACCTGCAAAACCTCTCCAAAGGCTGGGGCTCCTCCAAGCAAGCCCCCTTCCTGCCACCCACTCACCCACCCCTGGTACCTGCTTCTGCTCCAATGCAGAATCCGCCTCCCCTTTCCTCTTCTCTTCTTTTTCCTCTCCCATTCAGTTTCAGCCAGAGAAGGACAAACAGACACGCCCCAACCTGTAGGACGCTGGGGTTTGTAGTCCTGCTGACCTGCCTTCTCCTCCTCCTTCTCCTCCTCCTCTCCATAGCTCCACCTTCCTGAGGCTGAGAAATGCAAGCCCCAGTTTCTCTCCTTATGCAGAATGTTTAACCACATGTCCTCTTTTTCAGCACTGTGTCCTTGAAAAAAATCTCCATTGCCCTTCTTTCCCTTGTGAGCAGGCAGCATGTAGCCTTCCTAGAATTCATAAATTAGATTTCAGGGTGACTAGATGTCCTCTTTTTCCAGAACACATCCTCTTTTTAAACCTTTTGTCTTGGGTAATTTTTTTTCCATTATCCTTCTTTTTCCTTGCGAGCAGGCAGAAAGTTGCCTACTTGGAATAAATAAGTTGTATGTAATAAATTATATGTAAGTTTTAAATATAATAATTAATATAGGCTGCAATCCAGTGGTGGGATTGAAATAAATTGACAACAGGTTGTATGTTCTAATAACCTGAATTAACAACAGGTTCTATGTCCCATTAGTAGGTGCTCATTAGCAAAAGGTTCTATAGAACCTGTGAGAACCCCCTGAAGCCCACCGCTGCCGCAATCCTAAAGACACTTTTCTGGGAGTAAGACCCATTGAACACAATGGGACTTACTTTTGAGTAAACATGGTTAGGATTATGCTCATAGTGTCATAACAATATATGAGTTTTTTTAGCTTTTATTTTGTTATATTCCTACATTTTCTTTGGTGTCCTGCATTTTGGGGGGCCATGTTCTCTTTTTCTGTAATGACAAATGGCAGGGTTGCCATGTGTCCTGGAAAACCAGGACTGTCCCAGTTTGGGGGATTGTGTTTCCATATTACAAATAGGACAGGTAATCCTGTCCCAGTTCTGTGGAAGAGTATTATGGCAACCCTAATTGAGCCCTAACGTCCCCCCAATGTTATATGATGATGACCCAATGTTATAAGATATATATGATGTGGAAGACTTTGGCTGCAATTCTATGCACACTCTCCTGGGAGTTAAGACCTGTTAAAACACAATGGAAGCTATTAAAGTTGCAATGGAACACAATGGCACTTACTTCTGGGTAGACATGCATAGGCTTGGGCTCTCAATCTCATTGTCTTACATTGTAAGATTATGAGATTGAGAGCCCAAACCTATGCATGCCTACTCAGAATTAAGCTCCACTACAGTCAATGGAAAGATTATTTCCAGGAAAGAAGGGATAGATTGCAGCCTTATTATATCATGCCTTTCCCGTGCTGAAATAAATGCCCATGGTGATTTCACAACAACCCTGTGAGGTAGGTGAGGCTGCGAGGAAGTGAGAGGCCCAGGTCTTTCTCCCCTTCTGCTGTCCTCACAACAATCCTGTGAGGTAAGCAAGGCTAAAAGTGAGTGACAGTCCCAAGGTCATCTAGGAAGCTGGTTGTGGAAATAGATTTAGTCTGTTGAATAAGGGATTTTGCACTCACAAAGACAGTATATTGTCTTTCTGCAAGGGAGGTGAGCTGTAGGAGAGGGATGTTGACTTCCTGCCCTGTTTCTGGACTCCTTGGGGTAGTGATGAAAGAAGAGCCAGCAAGTGACAGACTGACCACCATTGAAAAAAAGGGTATTGAAGATCCAGCAGAGCCTTTATTAAAGGTGACAACATTGGCTACCGTAATTGGATCAGGGCTTACACAGGATATTGGCCTTATTAACACTTGCTTGTACAAAGGCTCTTAGGCATTCTCTATAAATTTCCCAGCACTTTTCCCCCCACCAGTGCTTCTCTGCCTTTAACAGCAGGCAGGAATTAAGCTGGCACAGCACTGCGTAATCCCCGACATAGCAGAATAAGACCTTCTCGTTCTCAATGCTGCAGTTGCAGTCACATCAATCCCTGTGCATACTTGTGGGTGGGATTATGGAAACAAGTGAATTGAATATACCCAAAAAATGTCCGGTACATCTCCCACATTCTCACTGTTTAGCCTGTTTAAAAGGGCAAATGGTTAGCTGTCAGATCATTACTCTTTGTAAAGCTATCATAGCCACAGGAATTGTCATGCTGTATCTGCTTAACCCATATGTGTAGCTTCTCTCTGTTGTCACTGGACTGGGTGCAGAAACACTGGGTTGTGTGACATGAGTTTTATCATTTGTGCTTTTGAGTATCATTTAATGGGTGTGCAGTGCTGCACCATTTGAACTATGGAACTCAAATGGGTAGTGGCAGCTTTGGTGTCAATAAAGCTGGCTGCTCCTCTGCTTATTTTTGCCTTTGCAGCATACAATTCTGCTAGATGTTTCATGTCTGAGGCTGCAAAGCTGTGCACACTTTCCTGTGAGTAAGGCTGCAAACCTGAAGACCCTTTCCTGGGCATAAGGCCCATTGAATACAATGGGGCTTTCTTTTGAGTAGATATGGTTAGGATTGTATCCTATGTCTCACTGACAAGCTGAGGACTGTACTGTTCTATTGTAGCATGACTTCCACATACATGTAAGAAGAGCCACCACTGGATCAGGCCAAGGCCCTATCTAGTCCAGCTTTTTGCATCACCCAGGAGCCCACCAGATGCCTCTGATAGCACATATGACACCTACATCCAAGTATCCTCCCCTGCATCTGGCATTTGGAGGTTGTCCTCATCTACACACACCCTCATGATTTGTAAGCTGTGATGGTCCTTTCCTCCAGGAATTTGTCCAATCCTTTCTTAAAGGCCTTGAGGCTAGATGCCATCACCGCAGGAGATTTCAGCCCCCTTACTACAGCATGGTGTACCTTGTCAATGAACAAAGAACTGATGGCATGCCTTAACCATTTCAGAGCCTTTTCAGTGTACAGCAAGTTGAATAAGGTTGAAAATCACTGAGTCAGAGTCTCTGAAAAGAATCATGGCAGTAGTGATGCTACACTGCAGGGAAGATAAGTGAAACCTGTGAAGAGGATGAAAGTACATAGAACACAGGCTCCTAGCTGGGGAAAAAAGCAATAAGCAGGACTGGGGCATTTCAGTGGGAGCCATGGGACACAGGTGTCTTCCTGACTAGATCAAAGATTGTGAAAGGGAACCCCAAATCCTGAAGGGCCATCTGATTTTAGCCTCTGCCATCTGATTTTTGGTCTCTGGCTAGCTGCTACCAAAGGAACTATCTAGCAGACCAGATAGTAATCTGGCTGGGCTTTGAACTCAACAGCCACAATAACTGAGTCAGTATGGGGATAGTAAGTATTGCATCTGTCACAACACACTGTGTAAGTGCCCCCAACCACTTTTTGTTGGAGCCATTTTGATTAGCAATGGCAATTATCAAGAATAGTTTTGGTTCAGCAAGTGTCTGTGCCTTGCAGTTGCTGCCCACTGCTAAGCTACTGGATTGAGTGTTTTCTCTTCATCTCTTTATAGTAAGAAAAAAAGAGTATGCACTGAGAAAGATTTCATTATGGACATGTCTATATTACATTATACTGTACATAAGTATCTTGTATCCCATATTTTGTCATACGTGTTCCCATATTTTGACACAGTGTCTATGATCAGAAATGTACTGCCTCCACACATTTAGCTTCATAATAACAGAGTGAAGAAATTGCAGTACTACTGTATATGCCAATTTAAGAGAAAACAGCTGATAAAGAAACAGTTAAATTTTATTCTAGCAATGAGGTTACAGCGATTGAGGGATAGTAAGATTTGGAGAGAAGTATGTGCATTGCATCTTTTGGCTTGATTAAAAGTTGACTAGTGGTTTTTTTTATTAACCTGTTAGAGATGTGTAGACATTGCTTTTATTGGGTAATTAGAGCCACAGGCTGCAATCCTAACCACACTTTTCAGGCAGTAAGTACTATTGAACACAATGGGATTTACTTCTGAGAAGAAATGCTCAGGATTGCACTAACAGTCTCAATACAGTGCTCATGGTTGAAGGATCTTTTCCTGGAAAGAAGCTCATGTTGTTGATGCAGGATGGGTAGTTGTCTATGAAGAGATGCAGATTTCTTACACAGCTACATGGCTGTGTACGGAAAAAAACGGAAGGAAGAGGCATCTCTTTCCTAGTGTGAGCAGCCAGTTACCTCCATGTGTTGGACAAAATCCTGCAGACCTTGGCAGAAGAGTTGTTGGTCTCCTTGTTGACATTCCAGGGAGGTTGGCCACAACTCAATCCATGTGTGGCTTGTGAGCAGATAGGCCACCCTGGGAAAGAGTTAGAAAGTTTTCAGGACAGTTGATTGCTTTACAGATTGGTCTGACTTATTTTATAACTAATACTTTCCCCTCATGATGAAGAAAAAGTGACTAGTATTGTAAAGAAGTCATGCTGTTTATCTTGGCACAATTGTGTTTCACAAAGAAATGGGACAGTATGACTGTCAACTGTTGCTTTTTGTGGTAACAGCCACACTATTTAAAATGTTTTCTCTCTGTTCATATATATGTATACAGTATTTATGTGTGCATGCTCAAGTGCCTGTAGGCACTTGCCTGACAGAGTGGGAATACATGCTGTTTGATTTTTTTTGCCATGAATCTAAAACACAATGGGGTGTGCATGAAGGCATATGATTTTTTGGATTCATTTCATACACACTTCCTGCCAACTTTCCCCTGTGGATCTCCCCTTCTTAAAATGTGCATTACATTTAGGAAATGTGTGTTTACACCACCAGAGAATAACACTTCAGAGATCAATTTGTTAGACACCAAGTTGCACAATGTGGGTATAAAAAACAACCAGAATCCAGTGGTACCAATGTCTCTCTCGTGTATTCTCAATATTTTGAGCTGACTGGTTTTTACTGGATCTAATGTCTTTAACAGTGGCCTTACATTCAAACATTTAGTGGATGAATTTTTCCTGGCATAGAGATGAAGTGGTAGAAAAGGTTCACCTGCTTATAAGGGAAATGTTAGAGGTCATAGGAACACTGACTGGCCAGTGTGACCAGATGTCTTGGAAAAGAACTTTAATGTCCTCTTTTACCCTATGAGTGGGCACCAGAAGGTGCAAATAGGCTTCCTGTGGTGGCATGGGGAGTCCAGTGTTTATCTGTACACTGGCCTAACCCCCCCCCCCCCGGAGTGGCATAGGGCCTTATGGCATGTTTGCAATACCTCTAGGCCAGCATGGGACTTGTGCCAGCCTAACCAGAGGTTAGGATTGCCCTGACTTTAGAAACACCATTTAGGAGTTTCACCACAAGGACATTTTTCTAGAGTACCCTGAACTGTACCCTGAACACAAACATGTTGTGTTCATTCAATTGGCCCCACTTCTGGTCCAAGAGGCATGTCCTGTGATTCCTTGGAGTGAGGCAGAGGAGGCTGGTACACACCACTCCTGAACAAGATGACCATATAATATGGAGGACAGAGTGCCTGTACCTTTAACCATTGCACAGAGATGGAATTTAGCCAGGTGATGCTTTTAAAACCTTTATACGTTGCGCTAAACCTGCCTAAATTCCCAAATTGCATGCTGCTTCATTGGAGGCTGCTTTCCACTCACTCTTTCTTCAGATCCCACATGTCACTTTGAGGGCCCCAGACCAAGTATTCTCTGTCTTTTTCCATACTCAGCGTCGCATTGCAGACTAACGGGCTAATGAATTGCCGGGTCTTCCCCTGGATAGCTCGCTCTGATCCTGCAATAATATTGTTTTAAACAGGGAAGAAGTGGGAGAACAATTCTTAGAGGCTGTAAAGAAGTTACTGTATTTACTCAAATATATCGCTCACCTTTTCCAGCCGAATTCAGTCTCCAAAATCAGGATGTGCATTAGATTTGAATTAGAATAGAATAAATATAGTATTTTGATTATAAATATAGGGTGCGCATTATATTTGACAGCGTATTATATTCAAGTAAATACAGTACTGATCAAATGCAAGCGCTATTGCTCCTAAGTCCTATCTTAATTACAAGAATGTCCATGTGGAACAGTTGTTTGCAACAATGTAAATCTGGGCAAATTCAGAAGCAGAATAATATGAAAATAGAAAGTATGATACTGTACAATTTTTTCTCCACTTAGTATTTTGAGCTTATTTGACCTCATACAATGAATTACTAAGTTCTCAGTGGAAAGCATTTCATTTCCATTTCACTCTGATTTTCATGATCAACTTGTACAGTATATCATAACTGCGTTTAAAAGTAATTTCAGTAATCGAACAAAAGCTTATTCAAGATCAAACTGTATATCCCTTGCATGTACATTTCAGATGCATAATCTTGCTCACAACTTTGTGTCATTCATAAATGAATTGTAAAATACTATGCTAATCTTCAATCTTTGCTTACATTTACTGTAATCTATTCATCATAGACCAACTCTCCAAACGGGACCTACTTCTGGTTTTTTTCTGTAAATGACTATCAAGTTTTTACCTCTAATTGTTTGTTTTCTTTGCCTCCCTCTTCTATTTTTTTTAAATGTTGGTGCACCTCACTTGAAATTGGGTGCAATCCAGTTGTGATTCATAGGAGCATTTGTTTTATAAGAACATCCACTCCAACCTCAGCTTTTGAAATTTTATCAAGAACTTATCAAACACTTTCAAAGGTATCATCATGGCCATAAGAGGAACTTGACTTGTCACAATTCTTGAGAGGCTGAATTTAGAAACCATAACTGAAGGCACAACCCTTGCTGTGAATAAAACAGCATACATCAGGGAAAGTTATCCTCAGGGGATTCACAACAGCCATCTTGCTTAGACAAACACACAATAAATCTGATTACCTTCTTTGATAACTTGCACAATCCTCATGGTATAGTAGACATACATTCCTTTCTGTGTGATTTCAGCCAAGTAAACTTTATAAACTGAAGTGAAACACAGAATAATGTTTGTAGTCAACTAACAAGACATCAAATTTGAAAGATGTATTGACTTTTAAGACAAGTGACAAATACATCAATAAGTGCTGAACTGATAGTCCTAGAGGAACTTTTTCTGATTAATGGCGCAAACCAGAGTAACTACGGGGAGTCCTTGCTCCGGTGTAATTAACTCTGGATTGCAATATGAATTTCACATAGGTTTTCACTAGGTGGTGAAATAACTACGGATGCACGTAATGTCTCCTATGTGCTTCCATAGTTACTCTGGATTGTAGGGTAATGTCCTAAAGTGAAATTAAGCCTTGCTCCGGAGCAGTTAAGATGACCTTCCATAAAATAACACTAGAGGGTGACGTAACTGCATGGGTCCGTAACTGCTATGGATTTTGCCCCAAGTCACTTAGAGCACAGTGGAAGTTACTCCTACCAAAACATGCAAAGGATTGTCTGTAAGAGTTTGATCTAGGCAGCTGGATTTTTAAATGATATATAAAAATTTTTGAAGTAGAAGTGCCAGGAAAATAAACACTCTTTTGAAGAAACTGAAACTTGTGTGAGGGGGATGTTACAGTTTTAATAGGACACAGCTATGGGAAATATATTAGGCTCCTGCATTACATATCAATGTTTACTACTACATCACTGATCTTATAGGAAGTTCACTGAAAACATCAGTCCCCTGTGTTGCAGCAAATTCCAGCTTTAGGAATAAGTAGGTAGTAGGAACTGAACATAACAAGTCAGGGCAATCCTAACTTGGGTTGGAACTGGTAGGCCAGTTTGTTCTGTGCTATATCCAGAACATGTTTGGGGCTACTGCTGCACTACTGCTGTTTTTTCTCTTACCCTGGATAACACAGCAGCAGCCACTATGGGTCTACCTGGATCTTCATGATGGATTCAAGCACAGCAGAGGAATCCAGGGCTGCTCTATGCTGCCTGGGGAAGGGATGCAGCACAAGTGCTGGGCTCCAGCCTGTCTCCCACTCCATGCCAACCTCAGGAACACCTGCCACCCACTTTCCCCCTTCCCCCAAACACCTCCAACCTGTTGAAGTGATTTGCACCAACCCAAGTGGACAGTTTGGATCATGTTGTTAGAACATTAGCTGTTCCATGCATGATCACCTTTAGACCACTACGTTCAGTTTTGGTTCCTGACTTTAAAAAGGTAAATAACCTGAACATAATGATATAGTGTAAAAGCTTTGTTATCCAGCACTTTATCATTCAGAAAAACAGCATCTGTCATAGAAGGAATTTCTCCTTTGTTTGAACAGAAATTTTCTGAGAGTCATTTGGCAAAAATTTCCAGCATTTTTGGTGTTTATGGAAATCAAGCTTGTAAACTTGCAGCATGATCATGTCTTGCTTCTGCATACAATACCATTATTGAATATTTTTAAACCTTCCTGCAACTATAGCTAACAATATCCTATCAAGAAGCAAGGACAGAAAAGCAAATTCATTGTGTTGACAGTAATCCAGCACCATAAACATTGACAGTAGATCTCAATGAGGCAGCAGTAGTAAATGTCATTACAGTATCACATACACTGAGTGTACAATCCTGAGTGCACTCTGGATTGGCCCAGGAGTTTCACAAGAGTGCCTTGTACTCACAGGGAACTTGCAATACCCTCTCCATGCTGATGTGGGGTCCAGGACACAATAAGGCTGCAATCCTAAAGACACTGTCCTAGGAGTAAGACCCATTGAATACAATGGGGTTTACTTTTGAGTAGACATGGTTGAGATTGCACCATAAGTTGAACTATTTGATAGCGAGCAAAAGGTGTTGATGAGGACAGGGGGAGGGCATGAAGAAGGTGGGCATGAGGTATTGCAGGGAAGGGGTGAGCACAGATAGGACTGTGGGTAGGCAGTTGGGGAGCAGGATGCAGGGCAGGGACCTGGAACTTGTGGTGGATCCAAGTCTTGTTCCTTGGCACCAAAATTGGCACCCATCTGAGTATATGCATAGGGGTTGCTGCTGTGTTACCCAAGGTAAGGAGAAACATTTTCCCTTGCTCTGGGATAGTGCATGAATTGGATACAAGCACAGGCATGCTGGCCTGTCTATTCCAGTGCAAGTCAGGATTGAGCCGCTATAGTTTTAAATGTTGAAGATATGAAATGACTTTACACTTGTTAGGTATGGTATTATTATAAAGAACTGAGTGATTTCTATTGTGGTCTAAGGATGATGCCTTACCATAATCTACTTCTGTTTCACAGGCAGCCTTTATCCTCATAGCGTTGTCAGGTGTGGGTGTGAACTTCTTTGTCAAGCCACATTTATCTGGAAACAGATAGTAAAAAAACCAGTGAATTTGTAACATGTGCCCCCTCCCTTGTCCCAGAATGTCCCAGAACATCACACTCCTGCCTGGCTCCCATTCCTTTCAATAATACTTCCACAGGATACTTTCTTGCTGGACTGTGCCCTGAGGCTCAGCTCTACCATCTGCTGCTTTTATTGACAGCCAGGCCAGGGTCAACCTCCTGAGAGAGCCACCTGAGGTGTGAATTCTTGCTTGGAGAAGGCTTTGTAAACTGCTTACTTTCCAGACAGCGGCAGGTGTGTTCCTGACACACTGTACTCAGGAGGCCTTCCTCTTTAGGTGGATGGTAAAATTTGGTACAGCGGTTCTCTAGAGAAAGAAAAGGCAAGTTAAGAATACCTACTCTCACTTGTAAAGAATTTAAAAGCTTGTTTTTATACCAGACTGATGTTGTGTGTGGATTATCATGGTATCTCATGGATTGTGAAATCACTAAATTTTCATCTCTACTTCTCTTGGAGTTGGCGACTGCTGACCAAGAGTTTAAATTAGTTGATTTTGGGGTTTTTTTTTGGGGGGGGGGGCTGTGCACCTATCTCATTGTTGAATGACAGAAGCTGTTTTTCTTATGGGACTTGGCCAAGAAAAATTGCACTTGTTGAAATTCCCACCTCTGCACAAACAGGAAAGGTGAAAGTGTTTTGTCTTCTTTTGCATTCCATAGAGTCAATCCTATCCAAATTGCCAAAGCTGTGCCAATGGGGTGTTTGCTGTATTCTGCAGTGAGGGGAACGTCACAGAGGCTTCCTCAAGTTTAGGGAACAAATCTTTCTTTACCTTGGGCATGCATCAGTGCTGGAAAGTTAGATAGGACTGGCACTTAGAATACTAGCAGTGGCAAAAACAGAAAGGTAAGAGAAGCTAAAGCAACAGGTCACAGACGTGAATTTTTGCTCTGACAGGTTCTTTGTCTCTTTGTCTCCCCCAACTTCAAGGAAAATGGATGGGGGAGTTGGTAGGAAAATGGATGGAGGAGTTGTTAGGATGCATACATCTATGCTTTCTTTCCTACCCTACATGTATTCTATGCTGCTGGAGCTACATGTTAGTATTTTCAGATTCTTCCATATTGATAGGTAGGATGTTAAAATACTTATTTAAATTTTAGACTCTCACCTGTTGCATAGTATTCATATATAGTTACAGCTGCTGGCTGGATTAGCCCCACTTCAAAATACTGATGAACTTTGAACTTCAAGCACTCAGTCTCTGAATGGGATACCTGTATGGGGGAATGCAGTGTGAAGCTAATGCCAATCCCAGAGAACTTGATATCGTCTTTCTCCGTTTTGGGGCTCCTAGGGAGGCTCCTGTTCTTTGCTGCAGCCAGTTCTAAAGAACCAGATTCTCTTCACAACATCCAAAAGCCCAGTAAGGACACCTCAAACAACTTGTCTACCTGCCAGGGTAATGGAACGATGGAAGTATCATTGACCAACACCTTTTCAAGTCTACCCACAAAACTCTCCCAGGAATGAGACATCAGTTTCTTTCCTCAGACAAGTTTGAACACTTTAAATCTATCTTCCTGTAATGTATGTACAATGCTTCTTCAGCTGTTAGAACCATGTTGTGGCTAAGAGACTGCAATCCTAATCCCCAGTTAGGTCAGCACAAGTCCAGGCTCAAAACCCATGCTGGCCTAGGGGTGTTACAAAGTGTCATAAGGCACTTCCTTGCCACTCCTATGGGGTACAGACCAGTGCACATGCACTAGCCTCCGCACACCACTATGGGATTGGCGAGATGGATGAGTTGCACTAGCCTAAATTGTTTAGGATAGCACCTTGAAGCTGCCTTCCTAACTAACCTTCCAATACTGGCATAAGGACAATGCAACTCTGAAGTAGGGGAACAAACATTGCCTTAACTTGTGGAGTGCTGCCCACCAACTGTAGATTGGTTAGGATTTCACCCACTGCTGTGAAATATGGCTTTCCTGGTCCAAATCTAATCTCTGCTGGGAGTTTACTAGGAAGACATAAATAAGTCACTCCCTTTCACCCTTAGCTCCTTGGCCATAATATACTTATGTTACAAGTATATGTGTTATAGTTGTTGTAAGGATAACATCAAGACAACACTTGTGAAGCAATCTGCACATTCTGAATGTGCTGGACAAATGCTATTATTCTTAATCAGAAATTGTTCTCTTGCACCTTCTTGGCGTCTTCCAGTGGAAATTGTCAATATACAACACAGATATACCAGTGCCCACCATAACAAACTCTAGAGCTTTATAGGATATTACTGTCAGACAAATAAACAGAAATACAAGTCATACCTTGTCCAGGTAGAGAATAAGGGAGCCTTTGTCAGAGAGAACCTCATCCATTTCATACTTGGAAATGTATTTGTCAACTTGGTTTGTCAACTGGCCCCAAAGAAAGAGAAATTAACTATCAGAAATCCATGACATGATTGCCCACCACTTCTGACCCCTTTTCATGTGACTGCTACCCTTCTGTGCCGTTCTTTATCATTATCAGACTCTTGATTCCCTTTATTCAAAATGGTGAATTTGCATCATTTCATACATTTTTATTTTATTCTGTCAGCTTGAAATTCTTGCTTTGGAAATGAGAGAAGGCCAGACCCAGCATGCTCAAGTTCAGACTTGCAGTTTCAGAAAGTAACAGGGGCACAGACTAAGTGTCTAGTCTTTCCCTGCTTCTGTTAGCCCTTTCAGCAATGCCTAGTGCTGACCCTTCTACCATGAGAAGTACCAACCCTGAACAGTTGCCAAAGAAGCAGTGGCAGATTTGTCTGGGTTTGCCCCACCTTTTGTAGGTCACTAATGTCTGGGGTGAATCCAGTCAGCATGGAAATATCAATGATAGTCATTGTAGAGTCAGCTTCTCCCAGGAATCTATCGGACAAAAGAGAAATAAAGAAATAGCTTTTGAGAAGTTGTCAAAAATGACATGAGAAAGCACCTTCAAAATGCCCTGATAAAACAGAAATGGCTCCTAAATTCCTGCTGTTGAAGTGGTTGTGTGATACAAAGACATCTGTCCTATGTGGCAGAAGCCAAAATTGGAGCTAGCCCTGGGAAATAAAACAATAAAGCTGGTGTCACTCTAATTTACTGGAATACAGCTTATGTATTTTAAAATATAGAATGAATAGAAATTTGGTAATTGAAGCTGAGATGTGCTATGAATCTGAAAACATTGGTCCATTAACTGGGTCCAAATCAGTTTATGCAAAGAATGGAGTTCAATTCAGTGGTTTTTTTTTTAACTCCAACAAATGAATCTGCTGGCATATTTAGCGAATAAGGCGAAGAATTTCACGGGGATGAAAGTAATTATGCGAAGTTCTACTGTGAAAACACAATATCAATTTTCTTATTGTAGGATATATTCTAAAAGGCACATTTATTACAAAATATCATTTTTGAGTGACATAAAATATTTATCCTGATTTAACCAATTCAGTAAAACATGGAAATACAATATTTCTTATTACAATAGTTGTAAATTCAGTGTCCATATACATTCCATGTGATTCAAATGTTTCAAGTGAAAAAAGTTCTTCTTGATGAAAGGCCCGACTCCTGCTTAACTTCTTGCCGGTAGAACTTGGCATATGTAGTGAAGGCATCAGTGATCATAGTCAGAGATTGAACTGATAGCTTAACTCTCTACCACCCCCACTATTTCCCCAGAGGAATAATATGCCATTGGATGGGTGGGATAGCAAGCCATTGATACAAAAAGGAATTCCTTGGTTGAATTGACTATTATACACTCTGGTCCACTTGACTCACCTCATGCAGATCTCAATGTCCATAGAGCTCAGGGCTCCCTCTGGCTTCTTGGCTGGAAAGAAAATGGAAAAGAGCCGAGAATCTTCACTCTCATCTCTCCCTGAGTGAGGTGGCTAACCCCCAAATCCAGAGTAACTACAGGAGCACGTAAGAGACTTTACATGCATCCGTAGTTACTGCACCTCCCAGTGAAAACCTATGGGAAATTCATATTGGAATCCAGAGTAAGTTGTTCTTACAATGGAGCAATGACTTCCCTTAGTTACTCTGGATTTTGCCCATAGTATTGCTAAGAATGCAATAGCACACCTGTCATTTATCCAGTCCTGTACCTTTCACCAGAGATGGGCACTTAGTCAAAAGACTAGGACTACAGTAGCAAAAATTCCTTTTTTGAGTAACCTGAATACTTTGGAGTATCAAAACATTTTGAAACTCTCAGAGCACAATCCTAACCATGTCTACTCAAAAGTAAGCCCCATTCTGTTCAATGGGTCTTACTCCCAGGAAAGTGTCTTTAGGATTGTAGCTTAAAATATTCAAATTGGAACCTGCCCAGATTGCAATCTTTTTTCCAACTTGACTCACTAACCCTACAATCCAGAGTAACTATGGGAGCACGTAAGAGACTTTATGTGCACCTGTAGTTACTGCACCACCTTGTGAAAACCTATGGGAAATTCATATTGCAATCCAGAGTAACTTGTTCTTACTACAGAGCAAGGACTCCCCGTAGTTACTCTGGATTGCGCCCTAAGTCTCCTGTGTCTGGGGGGGGGGTCCTTGCTTATTGTGGTATGGGGAATTTGAGTCAAGTATAGAGTTGACTCGAATGCTTTTAATTTGAAAATACCTGATTCAGACTCGTAAGATCATCGCATTCAATTTGAGGCAAGTTGTGGGCGACTGTAGACTGTAAACGTGACTTGAGTCTCCTCTCCCAAGACTTTTCCCATCACTGCCTTTCACCATGTCACATTCAAACCATATAGCTAAGAAATGTTCTATAGACCATCTGTATCAATAATTACCTAAGATATATTTGTGGAGCAGCTACATTTGCCAATAAAACGGCTCAGGACTGAAGAAGTGCACTCACAGGATCCCTTTCAAAGTCCAAGAGAATGCTGGCATGCAGTTAGGTAATCTTTTGAAGTTGAATAATATCTAATAACTACAACTTTGCATCCTTTTATAAACTGATAATGAATTCCATTCCAAGGGCATCCTTGTTTATTCATGCAGAATAACCATTTGGCAGCAGCAAAGTTTCTGGAATGGTTCCTACTTGAGAGCTTTTCACACTATAGATGAGTTTCTCACAAGAGCAATTTCCTCGCCACTGTGTGGCAGCTATGCTGTTGGTTACCATATCTCTCTAGCCAAAGATCTGGTTAGATGTTAGAATAGGTGGAGCCTATAGCAACTCAATATTTTCTTTTTAACTAGTAAAATTAAAATTCATAAAATGAACAAAAAATCTTGTTATTTGGCATAAATTTGACAAGAATTTATAAAAGTTAATGAATAAAAATGTATCTTATAATCTTTAACTATATTTTTTAACAAATTAGATGATGTACAGTTCTTAGCTAAAAATTATTGGTTGGTTATATTTCAGGATCTGGCATCATGTAAAATCAGACAAAATTATAGTTAGACACCTCTCTAACCATTAACTTATCAAAGGATTATAGAAAATTCCATGATTTTTAG